>CM057345.1:39841842-40441842 GCA_030015575.1 Agapanthus africanus | reverse complement strand
GGGATTTAGTAGTAAGGAGATAGCCCAGTTTGTTATAAGTTATTGCCATCTGGACATTCCTGAGCCAATCGTTATAATTTAGCCCTGTCAAAATATTTTTATCTAATAGTAACTTAATGCCGGTCATCTTGGTCGCTGCAATTAGGAGAGAGAGAAGAAACACTTAGTATGATGCTCTTGCAAGTTTAGATTGGTTATTAGTTTATCTAAACAAGATGGCTCCCACTGTTTCTCGAATCCTCCTTTTAAACCATAAAAGAAGAATTAGTTAGGAATATTCTCACTCTACAATTCTTTCTTAACCTTTCGGCCAGGCTAGTGTTGGTACTTCGAGGGAGGTTTTCTAACGCTTTGGCGAATTTCCTTAATTACATAACCTCTTTTCCTTGGAGGCGTAGCACCGCTAGCACCGTTCTTGACATCTACTTGGTTTATAGTATTGATTGTTTAGTGAAAAAATCTCCCGAGAAGTAGCGGATACTCACAGTAGGATCGGGATCCAAATATTATCGTGTGACAACCCCGAAGGAATCCTACCGAAATCATCACACTCTAAATGGTATGCAACACTAGCAAGTTTCAATTTCCATAGAAACTCCCGATGTGGATTTTTGCCCCAAGCTGTTATGACCTTGACAAAGGCCAACATATAATAAGTCGCAAGTCAAGTTCTACCCGTCATTGTCCAGATTAATTTGAAAACACCCGTACATACTCTTGACGAAGGCCAAAATAGTAGTACGACTGTCCCAAACGAACGCATCTATATATACTACAGATGAATACCCAGTAGCTACCAATCATGTGCCTTGACGAAGGTCAAAATAAGTAGCTTGAATACTAATGAATACCCATCTGAAATGACAGAGGGCTACAGATAGTTTTGGCAAAACCGTGAACGTAATGAACTTGATATAATCGAAGGAACCATGATAGCTTTTAAAAGGAGTGGTTTAGGCTCCGCATTTAAAAGTTTTCTTTTTGAAGAAAACTGAGTGGTTTTGAAACTGTTCCAACAATTTAAGATTTGGTTTGTTTTCTTTGCATTAATCAATTAATTCTTTCCCATCATTTAATCCTATCATTTCAGAAAGAAACGAAAATACAATGTACGCTTATGTCATCCGCATTCGCCACGGGGCCCCGTCATGCACCGTTAGGTTATTTAACTAACGGCAGAGCAGGGGCTGGACTAGCGCGGGTGCAAAACATAAGTAACGTCTATGATATATCATATATATATATATACATTCGTCTCACGCAATAATAGGCAAATATAAACATCACAGAGAATGGAAAAATGGATCAACTATGAACATATGCATTTCAGCGAGCCACCGATGAAATGCAATCTTCAACGGTCGTGTGAATAGCCGAGTGTGAATCATCCTAGACCCCTACAAGTGCGGCAAGCTACCCGCCAATCCTAGAATTGGGTGACCCAGCTCTTGACTCCTCAAGATGGCCACCCACACTGAATCCTAGAACCTGGTAGTTTGTGCACTCCTCCGTGGGTCAAACCTAGATACAGAAATGAAAAATAATATACAACCGGTGACTACATCCTCAACCCGGATGCGTCCCAATAAAAGAATATACAAGAAGTATTAAATGAATTACAAAGAATACATTCACATCTCACATCTAGATTCACACTGAGCCATTCACACGATGATCCATGAAACTATTCGCATCCAAACATCACAAGATATGTGCAACCTTTTCTAATCGACGTATAGCGATTAGAAGACGTTTAAGAACACATATACACATCACAAAGCTTGTAAAAAAATCCACGATGTTATAAAATCCGTGCACAATTAGCGAATGAAACTAATTTTTCATGACTTGAAAAACTGTTCACTAAAGTCACCAAAAATTTCATTTTAAGCCAATCCGGGAGTCGAAACAAAGTCGAAACCCGTCCGAACCTTCACGGAGGAAAGGGGACAATAATTAACTATCGATCCGGGGATTCAGAGGGGGTACCCATCCTCGGGGGCCACCACAAGGTGGCCCCTAGGGGGAGGCAGACCCGAGAGCACCCTTTTGGGGTGCTCTCGGGTCACCACCCTCTAAGGCCACCTTGTGGTGGTCTTGGGAATGGGCCCGGCCTTGGGTTCCCCTCGAGGTATCCCCGAGGTGCCCATGCTCTATGTTCAGTTGATAAAACTGCACATTTGTATTACATTTTTCCTACCATTTTCATATTACAAAAGGACTTTATTATAATATATTATACATATGAGGGTTTATGTGTAAAAACATTATTTTCCATGTGTTAATATATTTTAATTATCATTTTGGTAGGAAAATGTATGCAAATATTATTGACCTAATCCTAGTAGAACAAAGTCTACTAAAATCTTATTTGAGTTGTTGTGCAGAATTTTCCAAGTTGTTATGCAGAATATAGCAAATAAATCAAGCTGTTGAAGAAATCTTGCCAAATTAAGAAGCAAACTTGGAGACTAGGTCTGGAAGCAACCGAGAGAAGATTTCTGAAATATGAAGATGCCTAGGATTGCCAAATGTCACCAGATGAAAGCACAAGAAAAATCAACAGTTGATCTCGTCCCTTGAGCGCGGATCCGCGGCCAAACACACCCTTGGGCCGCGGATCCGCCGCAATTTTAGGAGGTTGGAAGGAAAGATTTTGGGGCATTAATCTAGGCTGAAATTTAACAAGTTTTCAACAAAAAGATTCTGGCTTTGCACTATAAAAAGGCACCGAGAGCCTCTTGGAAAAATCATCAAGCCGAAGAGATCACGAAGCTCCCGACGCTCACGCATCCAGGCTGATCATCGACTGTTCGACTACCTCCATAGGAAAGATCGAGAAGCAAATCAAGTTTTGTAATCATTTTCTACGGATTAAAAGTGTAGTTTGAAGGAGTTGATTAATAAAGGTAGTTTTTTTTATTTAATTGTTTTTTTTTACATTATGTTCTCCCTCTCTTTCTTTTCATCTTCTTCTCCCAACATGCGCGAGTAATTCTCCGCTTGTTAGGGTTCGTAGGATTAGGGTAGGTTAATGGGCGATGAAAATAATTAAACCCTTTTTAAGTCCTATAAAGTTTAGGAACTTTATCAAAATAATCATTAACATCCTAATCGGGCGCGCTAGCAATTCCTTGCTAGTTCCGATCGCGATTAGAGACTAGATTAATGATTGTTTTGGTAAAGGCTAGATATGAACGGAGTTCCGTGTCGAGATAAGGGTTAAGAGTGGGATTCCTTTTCCCTCCAGAAACCATAATCTACACGCATCACCGTCGCTCTAGTTCTAAATCTATTAATGGATAAAAAGGGTAACTTTTAATTAATCGTCCATAACTACTAAATCCTAACGAACCCTACAAGCCCTCTTATTATATTAATTACATCTTTAAAATAATCTAGATCTATATTTTACATTCTTGTTTAACGTAGATCTAGAAATCTTTCTATAAAATTCTTTATCCCTCCTCTCTTTCTCAACACGTCTAGAAGTAAGAGTAAAAGATTCAACGTTTCCCTGAGGACGACCCGTACTCATCTCGGTCTAGCTACACGCGACACCGTTATTGATTGCGGTTAACTACAAACACTTTTTCACATCAATCAAATGGCGCCGTTGCCGGGGATACGTGCGTAATTTTTTATTTTTACTATTTGTGTTGAATTCTTTGACGAGTCATATCATTATTAAAACAAAACTGCAAATTGCATATTTAACGATTTGTGTGTGAATTTTGCGAGGGAATCTGGAGTCGTGTATTTGAGGAAACAGGAGATCTAGGGTTTCACACTTCTCTGGTATCTTTCTTAACTCCTTCTCTCTCCTCTCAAATCCAATAAAATCTATTTTCTGCAGGATTCTTTGCAAAATTGCGCCGCTAAAAAATCTTTTTGCAAAAGTTTTGTGATTGGTTTTGTTTTGCATATTTACTATGGACTTTTAGGGGCAAAGACCAAATCAAGATTAGGTGGGGATTTCATCACCCTTCCTAAGCCCCACAAATCACAAACCGAGCATATAGATCAACCCTTCATTAATTTAAAAAATATCTAGACCAGACTCTAAGGACTGTCGCGCTCATTAAGGACAGAGGAAGGTCGTGGGTAATCTATCGTTTATCTGCATTACTTTTGTAGTGCCTAGGCAAGTGTGTCAAAGGCTAGTGGTTTTTAATTAGGCCCACTACCGTGGTTCCTTCCCACTTACCTGGCACTTACCTGGCTACAAGGGTAGTACGGAGGCGGTAGAGGATTGATCCTGCGGCTTGTCCTTTGGAAGTCTAGGAGCGGTCTAGAGACTGGATCTAGGTGACCTTAGTTCTAGGGTTGCTTGTGCATCTTAGGGTGATTTGTCTTGAGTCCCACTTTTTCAAAACAAGCCAATTTTAAATCACACACACGCTGCCACTTGCACTAAACCCGCTTAGTGCATGCTCGGCTGGACACGGGATCCTAGTGCCCGTCTTGTCCGCGTTCCTGCTATCGACGCCGAAGTCGGTAGTTCTTCATCTTCTTTTCCCCCACCACACACCACATCAACCATGATGGACGGCACTCCATCTAATTATAACACCACGCTGCCACCGCCCGAAGGTGCGCAGAATCCACCGCGCATCTCTCTCCAAGAGAGATGCTATCCTATCCGTGGTCCTCTTCCTACTTGTCTATCTCTTCCACCACCTAACGGGGATAATTTCGAGATTAAACCCCACTACATCAATCTGCTGCCTAAATTTCACGAGCTTGAGTCGGAAGACGCGTACGTTTTCATCACCAAATTCGAAAACGTATGCGCAATGATGGGTACTTCACAATTGACTTTAGATGCTATGCGCTTACGTCTTCTCCCATTCACACTGTGCGACTTGGCAGAAAAATGGCTTTATAATACTACCGCACACTCTATCACTAATTGGGATGAATTCGTCGTAGCATTTCTTAAGAAGTTTTACCCAAATCATAAGACTGCACATATTAGGAGCGAGATCAACCAGTTCACCCAGCTTCCCAATGAACCATTTTGGAAGTGCTTTGAACGTTTCAAAGATCTGCTTGTCCAATGCCCCCATCACGGAATACAAAGATGGGATTTATGTCGGATTATATATGAGGGCATTAATCCAGCGACAAAGCAAATGCTTGAAACAATGTGTCAATGCAATTTCATGTCTAAAGATGACGGTGAAGCATGGAAATATCTGGAAGACCTTGCTGAACACACGTTGCAGTGGGAAACCGTAAGACCACCTTCAACTAAGGGAGGTATTCACCAGCTCGACGTTTCTATTGCAGTAAAAGCCGAAATGACAGCGATACAAAAGAAACTCGACGCTATTGAAAACAAGTTCTCAACATTCTCCCTAAATCAGGTCTCGCTTCCTAAGACTGTCTGTGGTTGCTGTTCGGATCCTTCACACTTAACGGAAGAATGTCCTATGAATGCATCGTTTCAAGCTAATGCTGCTTTTCAGCAGCGACCTAGAAACGATCCTTATTCTTCCACATACAATCAAGGATGGAGGAATCATCCTAACTTTGCTTGGAATCAAAACCAACAAAGTAATTATCAAAGACCTCCTCCACAGCAACCACAACCACAGAATCAGCCCTCCTTTCAGTCACAAAATTTCCAAAATCCGGCCAACATTTCTACACTACAAGTGGCCGGGACTGACAACTCACTTGCACAAACTTTGGATATGTTCATGAAACAATCCATGCAAATTTCGGCTGAGATGAGGTCTTCTATTGATACCATAACGAAAAACTCCGCCTCCCATGGTGAGAGTATTAAATCATTAGAAAACCAAATCGCACAGTTAAACGCCGCAATGAGTGCGAGAGAGAAAGGGAAACTCCCATCTCAACCCCTACCGAATCCTGGCCATTCACAAAGTCATAATGTGAATGCCATTACTACGTTGAGATCGGGGAGAGTGCTGAATAACCAAGTGGGTGAGCAGTGTGATGATAGTGACATCAATGATACCCCAGCTTCTTCTTCTTCCCCTAATTCGTCTAGTCTCCCACCTTCATCCGAGCCTATTCTCTGTTTTCCCCAAGGCTCGAACCCTTCGCCCATTTCGCCAAATCTATCTAAGTCGATTCCCACTCCAGTTTTGGGATCGAATCCATCCCCACAGTCTTCTCCACAAACGTTGGACCCAAAACTTATTGATCAAGCACCTTATCCAAACAGGTTGAGGGGCAACAGACCAAGTCCACAAATGGAGAAGATTGTGGAAATTTTTAAGCAAGTTAACATAAACATTCTTCTCCTAGATGCTATTCAACAAGTTCCGTCATATGCGAAAATCTTAAAGGACTTGTGCACTAGGAAGCGCAAAGTTCAAGTACCTAAAAAAGTTTTCCTTGCGAGTAATGTGAGCACTGCTTTTACACAACAACTACCCAAGAAACGAAAGGACCCCGGAAGTCCTACAATTTCTATTTCCATTGGGGGTAAAAATATCAATCGTGCTTTACTCGATCTTGGTGCTAGTGTTAACTTGCTTCCGTATTCTGTGTATGAGCAATTAGGGATCGGAGAGTTAAAACCTGCGCATTGCACTCTTCAGATGGCCGATCGATCTATCACCCAACCAAGGGGTGAGCTAGAGGATGTGTTAATCAAAGTCGGGGAATTCATATTCCCTGTGGACTTTATCGTTATAGATACACAACCTGTAGCAAATCCACGCAATCAAATCCCGGTGATACTCGGTCGACCCTTTTTGGCCACTTCCAACGCAGTAATTAATTGTAGAAACGGCTCTATGACCCTATCCTTTGGAAAGAAATCAATTGAGCTTAACATTTACAAGTTGGGAAGTGAACCCTCCGGACCCTATGCTCATGTGTGTTCTGTCGAATTAATGGATGTCGACAGCAGCGAATTTGATCAACCTCATGATACAGACTCTTTTCATATGTTGTTGTTTGACCCAATCATTTACTCTTCCACCGAGTTGTCCGGGTCAACATCTAATGAGGAATTTTATATTGAGTCTGAAGATCACCCCATTTTTTCTGATGACATTATTTTTCGGGGTATCGATGAAAGCTTTGAGGAAATTTTCGCTGATGAACTCGCATTTTTACAAGACACGGGTGTTGAGATGAATCAACTCCAAGATGAAGAAATTGGACCTCCACCCCCTCTTTTGGACAATCATGACAATGCGAGTAATCCATCATTACTATCACTGTGTCGTCTCTCCAAATTGAGACGCAATCTTTTTCCATTACACCTCTTGTCACCTCCCCACTTCTTCACGTCCATAGGTGACATGTTCTTCCACCAACCTTTGTGCTTCATCGATAAAATTTTTGAATGGTTGGTGTTGACCTTCGGTCTTTGCAAAGCTTTGCATTGACCAATAACCTTGACCCCCTCATGTGATTTTAAAAGATTAAAAATGTTTAACTCAAGTTTGGGGGAGGGGTGGTATATTTTGGCTCTTGAAAGAAAATGATTTTTACAAAATTGTGAGCCTAAAATAAGTTTGGGGGAGGATTTTCACTTTCATATATTCTTGCCCCCATTAATAATTTCCTCCCAAGTCTACAGGTTTTTTTGAGCTTAACGGATGACATCAGTGAGGACACTGCTGTAAACAGGTTTGGGGGAGGTTTGTGCTTATTTACACATCAATTTGCATCATATTTTGCATAAGCACAACATTTTCAAAAATTAAAAAAAAAAAATTTTTATAACAAAAGAGTAGAAAGTGAAAAATTACATCCAAAAGATAGGAATAGCTTAAGAAAACCAAGAAAATTAGAAGTTTCTTAAACGAACTGGTAATAAGTAGTTATGAGCTGTTGTCCCAAGGGTTAGTAAGATGAAGGAAGTCACTAATCCGAGGATAAAAATAAGTCCGAAAAATAGTTTCTATTCTGGAAGCCAAACAATTGAATGTTGATACCCTACAATATGCACCTACACACGTCTTGAAACTCGGGATAGTAGAGGATACCTTGAAATGCTTTTGTCTAAAAGCCAAAGTATGAAGGAAATAAAAAAAAATGATGAAGAAAATATAAAAATGGTGAAAAGAAAAATGAACACTGGTTTTGTTATCGCCAAAGCAGCAATAAAAAAATATAGCGAGGGTGCCTCTTCACCTAGTGCCCTAAGGCCAACTGGTCTGGGAGTCACTGCTAAGCCTTAGGTGGTGCAAGACGAGGAAAATATTATCACCAAATCTGCAAACACATGAGTAATCGGTCGGTTAGTACCTCAAGAAGTATTAACGGTCGCATGAAAATGTGTGAGCAGTTCTAAATATTCATCAAATTAAAAAGTACTAAGGTAGATGGACAAGAGTATGATAGCTTGAATTGAATTCTCCGAGTGTAGGGATGTCCATTTCACACACGTGGGGTTATATGATCAATGTTTGGATGAAAGGTAGGAATAAAGAATAAAGACGATGTTTTATTGAGGGAAAATGTGATTTCTAACATTTTTTCATGACTATTAAGATAGGGCTCATGACAACTGAAAAGCTAGTATAGTTGGAAACTCTTCTTTTCAAGGCCTTTCTTTTATGGTTCTTATCTTTATATGTAAATTTCACCATCTCTCTTTTGTTATTGGATTTTGTGGGTGTAATCCGCTGAAAACCCTCAGGAGACAACACTCCTCCTACTAGGGACACCTAGAGGTTTAACGGCTTGTTGCACGTGCTCAGTGCAATCGTGTCTGCCTACGAAAGTGTGCTTAGTTTTCTCCTTTCTTTTTCTCCTCTTAAATAAACTAGTTTGCTCGGGACGATCAAAGATAAGTTTGGGGGTATTTGTTCAGTTGATAAAACTGCACATTTGTATTACATTTTTCCTACCATTTTCATATTACAAAAGGACTTTATTATAATATATTATACATATGAGGGTTTATGTGTAAAAACATTATTTTCCATGTGTTAATATATTTTAATTATCATTTTGGTAGGAAAATGTATGCAAATATTATTGACCTAATCCTAGTAGAACAAAGTCTACTAAAATCTTATTTGAGTTGTTGTGCAGAATTTTCCAAGTTGTTATGCAGAATATAGCAAAGAAATCAAGCTGTTGAAGAAATCTTGCCAAATTAAGAAGCAAACTTGGAGACTAAGTCTGGAAGCAACCGAGAGAAGATTTCTGAAATATGAAGATGCCTAGGATTGCCAAATGTCACCAGATGAAAGCACAAGAAAAATCAACAGTTGATCTCGTCCCTTGAGCGCGGATCCGCGGCCAAACACACCCTTGGGCCGCGGATCCGCCGCAATTTTAGGAGGTTGGAAGGAAAGATTTTGGGGCATTAATCTAGGCTGAAATTTAACAAGTTTTCAACAAAAAGATTCTGGCTTTGCACTATAAAAAGGCACCGAGAGCCTCTTGGAAAAATCATCAAGCCGAAGAGATCACGAAGCTCCCGACGCTCACGCATCCAAGCTGATCATCGACTGTTCGACTACCTCCATAGGAAAGATCGAGAAGCAAATCAAGTTTTGTAATCATTTTCTACGGATTAAAAGTGTAGTTTGAAGGAGTTGATTAATAAAGGTAGTTTTTTTATTTAATTGTTTTTTTTTACATTATGTTCTCCCTCTCTTTCTTTTCATCTTCTTCTCCCAACATGCGCGAGTAATTCTCCGCTTGTTAGGGTTCGTAGGATTAGGGTAGGTTAATGGGCGATGAAAATAATTAAACCCTTTTTAAGTCCTATAAAGTTTAGGAACTTTATCAAAATAATCATTAACATCCTAATCGGGCGCGCTAGCAATTCCTTGCTAGTTCCGACCGCGATTAGAGATTAGATTAATGATTGTTTTGGTAAAGGATAGATATGAACGGAGTTCCGTGTCGAGATAAGGGTTAAGAGTGGGATTCCTTTTTCCTCCAGAAACCCTAATCTACACGCATCACCGTCGCTCTAGTTCTAAATCTATTAATGGATAAAAAGGGTAACTTTTAATTAATCGTCCATAACTACTAAATCCTAACGAACCCTACAAGCCCTCTTATTATATTAATTACATCTTTAAAATAATCTAGATCTATATTTTACATTCTTGTTTAACGTAGATCTAGAAATCTTTCTATAAAATTCTTTATCCCTCCTCTTTTTCTCAACACGTCTAGAAGTAAGAGTAAAAGATTCAACGTTTCCCTGAGGACGACCCGTACTCATCTCGGTCTAGCTACACGCGACACCGTTATTGATTGCGGTTAACTACAAACACTTTTTCACATCAATCACTCTACCCTGCGGCTTCTCGGTTCAAACCGTAACCCCGTGAGGTGTGCAAACATCTTGAAACAACTTTTTCGGGACTGTTTTTGTCGGCAGTCCGTGTGCGACAAAAACGGCGGATTTTAAACGTCGCTACAAGCTATCTAAGGCTTATGGAGTGGCTCTGATACCATGTAAGTCGATGCCGCACACTCTACAGGCTTATAAAGAGGCGGAATTAACAAATTTATGGTAAGCAACATCGACTAATCTTCCAATATTGACCATAAACCCTAGCTAACATTACAACTTGGAGGTTCTAACTACTATGTAGAAAGTTATACCTCCTAGTTTCAATTCCTTCGGTTCTTGTTCTCCTCCTCCTCTTCTTGAGCTCCTCGAAGAGTGTATGGATCACGCTTGATCGTCGACCTCCTCGCGTCAAAAAAGATCCATCCGAGAGTGTGTACTTTGAGCTCCTACCTCTAAACTGAGATAACTGGGGTACACAATATGCTAATCTAAGTAGCCTAAAAGATGTAAAGAGTGATTATAGATTGATTAGTCTCAAGAACCCTAGGTTTCTCAACTCATGAGACAATTAGGGTTTGAGAAAGAGAAGAAAGCTTTGGAGGAGAGAGAGTGTTGAAGATGATACTTATACGAAGATGGCTAATTGTGATGACTATGAAATAAATAATAATTAAAAAAAATATCTTTTTAGCACCATGCCTCAATAGTCATCCCATGAGTCACCAAGTAGCCATACTTCATTTATTGCCAAGTAACACCTCATCCTCCACCTCATTAACCATTTAACAAAATTGTTTAAACAACAAATGAGGTGTCTTCTTCTAGAAGAACTCTTGCACAATTACAAGAATACCGCTCACCGTATATATATACCCGTATCCGTATTCCTAAAAATACGAATATAAAGAGACGAAAATAATCCAATAATCTAATACTAGAATCTGGCTTAAACCATAACCCACTAGTATTATTCGTCCGAATCATGATCCGTGCACAAGTACATATATGATCGAACCCTGCCATAAAACCATACAGCATCTACATCGTTTTGCACGAAGCAGAGAAACCCTCTGTGTGGGACTCTAAAGACTTGACAGTACGCTGATAGCGGGTTTAACCATAAGCACGTCAGCCGTACTAGCTGCACGTAACGACTACCTAGGTATTTGTCGATAAAAAGGCCGATGAGAAAACTCATCCGAACTCCTACTGAGTCTATCTGTGACAATCTCCGTACAGTCCAGTCTATTCGTCTAAGATACTCGCATATCGATCCTAAAGGGCGGTAACCGTCAGACCCCTAATAGCGCAATAAGTCGTGCCGGAGTAGAGCCCAAAACACCCTGAGAAACTACTGGAGTACCAACCAGAAAATCTCGCTTGCCCTGGCCAGGGACTTTGTGTAATGGCTTTCCGAACACAGCGCGGTATCAACTCCCAATACCGGGAGAGACGAATCCTATGTAACCACTACTGCCTCCCAGTGCTTTGGGACTGCACCTAACCACTACCTGTTTGCACGACTCATTTGAGCCGTGGTAGGGTAGTGATCTAAGTACAGTGGGAACACACTCGAGGCGAAGTAGTGATGTCAAGTCTACGTACTAACCTGTACTCATGTCACCTGGGAACTGCTACCTGACGATAAGTATAGTACCAACCAGCAGTTTCCCATGAGTCCCTCCAATGTAACTCATAACCCAATGCGCACCTGTATACTATCTACAGTATGACATACTAATGGCTATGGGACAGATCATCTTTCCTGCTAGGATAAGAAGCGTATACACTTGTCTACTCTAGAGTATCGATCACCCATCTCGATAATCCTATGACTAGGAAGTTGTATAAGGATGTTCTTATAGACTACCCAGCTCCCACTAGTGTGACTGCCATCACAACGCTGGTAGTCAAGCAAAGATCCTAAGGGCTCTATCAATATGTATTAGCGATACGTTAAAAGAAACATATACACATATTAAGATAGAATCAAACCAATTAGCATACTACCATATTGAGCAAGACTGTTATTCTATCCGTGTATATCCCAAGCTTCCAAAATGTAATATACAAACCAGTACTATACAATAATGGCCTATAGGGTATATATCACTAACATATTGTTCCTTAAGAAGGCGACGAGCTGTGCCTTTGGGTCAGGAGCAAAGGCTTTACCGACCCGAACCCAATGGTTGGAATCCCCATTGTTTAACAGAATTTTTTCTAACTCTTCTGCGGGTGTCGTTCGCTCCTCCTGAAAGTCATTTCTAGTGTCGAGATCATCTAGCTGTAGGGTTTATCCATCGTGTTTGTTAAACTTTAATTGCGCAACATAGTAGGTGTGCGCGGTGACATAGTCTCCCTTTACTTCTATTCTATAAGGTGTTGGGAATTTCATTTTCAAGTGGTGGGTGGAGATGACAGCCTAAACCAGATTTAAAGATCTCCTCCTGAGGATTACTTTGTATGCCGAAAGGACTTCTGCCACCGTAAATTCAACTTCTACAAATGTGTGTTGAGAGGCCATTCCCAAAGTGATGGGAAGGGCGATTATTCCCAGTCGATTGTTGAATGGCCCGTGAATCTAACCAAGGGGTCCAAGAAAGCACTCATCTGACTAGAATTTAGACCGAGTTTGTCAAAACGCTGGCTCATCATGATATCAGCTGAGCTCCCGGTGTCTACAAGTATTCTCTTCAGATCGAAACCATGTATCCTGGCCATTATCACTAGGGGTCGTTGTGCGGATGCTGTACATATCGTGCATCAAGCCTGTCAAAGGTTTTGCTCTCATCTCTTAGTACTTTTGTCGGGGGAGACTTTGCGACCTAGTTAATGTTCGAGTCATAATTCCTTCTTTCTTTAGCGTTAGGTACACAAGATGTCAAAACTCCTTCTATCATTGCGATAACGCCTCTCGCTGGAGGGCTCCTCCTGCCAAGTTCATCACAGTCCCTTGCATTATGCCCAGTGTTACGATCGTCCCTATCAGCTTGTCGTTCCCCCATTCCGTTTGGAAAGCGAAGATTTTCTCGGTTCCAGTGACTTCTTGGGGTATCAACGAAGCACCCCAGGTGTCCTCATTTAATGAGGTTCTCAATATATTTCTTTAAATGGGTATAACTTTCAGTGGTATGGTCTATTGATCGTGGTAACAGCAGTACAAGTCGGTTTCCCTCGGGTGGTTGGATTCTTGTTGCTTCTGTGGTGGTCAATAGTAATCCTGCCGTTTAAAGAAGGTAAGGACCTCATCCCTAGTGGTGGTAAGGGGGTATATACCGTATGTGTCAGTTGTTTACCACCGAAAACAGAGACGAACTGGGATTGATCGTTTTTCCTGAATTTGGAGGCAGATGCTATTTGGAACATATCCATCCACCTCTCTGAAGATACCAAGTCGATTTATGGCACCATATATCGGAGGTTTGGATAGATGCGACCGATGTAGCTAACTTAATCAAATTCCCCCTCGTTTGTGAGGGGGTTTTGATTGTGGGGGATGCTCTTCCCTATAGGAGCAAGCCCCTGCAGTTAATTACGTTATCGCGTTGAGATAACCACTTTCTTTTTCTCCAGTAGTTCGCTTCGTGTCGTGTGTTATTTTGTTTTTTTTATTTTGGTTTTTTATTCTCAGCGTTTATATGCTTTGCATATAAGCATTTACATGTTTAACACGTGAGGCCAGTTTGGCCCTATTTTGATTATTTGTTTTCAGCACTTATATACAAAACACTCACGTGTTTAACACATGAGGCCAAAATTGTGGGAATTCTTTTCTTCTTTCTTTTCTCCCCCTCCTTTTAATAGGGAACTACAAGCTCTGGGCCAAAATAAATTTGGCGGGAACAAATGCCCCCACTACTTTGCCTACGTAAGTATGTACGTGGATTAAGTAGTGTAGAGTTATGCATCTTTATAGAATTGATGGCTTAGGAGATAAGTTTAGGATCCCTATCGCCTAATACTTTTTCATCTTCATGAGCCGTAAGGGTCTCGAGAAGGTTTTTTCTACCTATGAGTCGAGAGGATCTCACAGGTGCATATTCTCCTTAGGAATCGTGGGGTTTCCTAAGTGTCTTTCACCTTCGTGAGTCGTAAGGATCTCACGCAGGTATTTTCTCCTAACGAGCCGAGAGGACCCGTAAGTGGCTTCTTTAATTCATCGATAAACAACTTTTGGCAAATGTGGCCTGTGGATAGTATACAAGAGTTGATATTGGACAACTTGTAGGGCGGTGATGGCTTAGAAAACAGGTTTAGATATGTCGCTGAAGGCTTTTCAACTTTATGAGCCATGAGGGTCTCATAAAGATATTTCTCTCTACAATTCGAGAGGATCTCGTAAGTGTATTTTCTCCTTAAAGTCATAAGGACTCCTAAGTATGTTTTCTCTTGAGAGTCGTAAGGATTACACAGGAGTATTTTCTCTTTACGAGTCGAGAGGACCCGTAAGTGGCTTCTTCTCCTCGTTGGATGCAACTTTAGAGAATGTGGCCCGTGGATAGTATACAAGAGTCGATATCGAACTACTTAAAGGGCAACAGTGCTTAGGAAACAAGTTGATATTCCCGTCGCCTAAGGCTTTTCACCATTATAAGCTTCAAGGGTCTTATAAAGATGTTTCTTCCTACGAGTCGAGACAAGTCGAGAAGATCTCGCAGGTGTATCCTAACGTAAAATTTAGATAACCTTCACTCTTTTATAACAGGGGTCCGTTAGGTTTGTGTTACTAGGTTTAAGTTCATCGTACCATCACTTTGGCTGATGTATTTCTCGATATGCAGTCGCTTAGGTTGCTGCTTGAGTAGCTCCACGACTCTCGTGTCTCTGATCCCTTCTGAGGCTGGATAAAACATCTTTAAGAAATCTTCTTAGGTTGGAATATTTATATTACCGTCGGAAGAACAAGAGTAAGGTATTTTCCGTGGCTCTTTTTACTTGAGTTAGGCTTAATTTAAACCCCCCATGAGTCATAACTGCACCCTTCTGGGGTGGGATGATCTCCAATGATCTTTAGGCTTTGTATGTATTTTCGTTAAGACCCAAAGCTGGGAATATGTTGTCATTTCATTTTTGTTTTGATGATGTCGCACCAATTCTTCGCTGAAGTCAGGTAGACATCCATATGACCTCTAGGCCGTATATATCGCCATCAAGGTCTGGAGTTAGGATTTTGTCGTCACTCCACTTTTATTTGACCGTTGCGTCCGCACCATGCTGGAATGAGAGGCACGTCGAGTTACTCTCTATGTTGTATATGTATCGTTAAGACTTGAAGCTAGGATTTTGCCATTGCTCCACTTTTATTTGACCATTGGGTCCTTGTTGACGTCGCATTTGCACTGAGCAAGAATGTTGAGTTGGAGCTAGGATTTTGCTATTGCTCCACTTTGATTTGTCTCCTTGGAGCCTTGTCGACACCATGTTTGTACTCCGCCGGAGTAAGAAGGACATCAAATTGGTCTTTTGGCCACATATATTTCCATCAAGACTTAGAGTTAGGAATATGCCGTCACTCCACTTTTGTTTGACCCTTGGGTCACTGTTGACGTCCCATCTACACCCTACTGGAATGAGAAGGA
Organism: Agapanthus africanus; assembly: GCA_030015575.1. Lineage (NCBI taxonomy): Eukaryota > Viridiplantae > Streptophyta > Magnoliopsida > Asparagales > Amaryllidaceae > Agapanthus > Agapanthus africanus. The sequence goes on along the minus strand of CM057345.1, from coordinate 40,426,002 downwards.
ACGCCGGGATGATCTCCAGGCTGTAGATTTTGCCATTGAGATTTGGAGCTAGGATTTAGCCATTGCTCTACTTTTATTCGGTGATGTCGTGTCAATTCTTCGCTGAAGAGGGGTAGACATCCATAATACCTCTATACTGTATGTATTGCAATTGAGGTCTGGTGCTAGGATTTTGTTGTCACTCCACTTTTGTTTGACCCTTGGGTCTTTATTAACGTCGCATCTGCATCAAGAAGGGACGTCGAGTTGATCTCTAGGCTGTAGATGTTGCCATTGAGATTTGGAGCTAGGATTTTACCATTGCTCCACTTTTATTCGACCCTTTGGTCCTTATTGACGTTACGTCTGCACCCTATCGGAATGAGAAGATGGTCAGGACAGTCTTTAGGTTGTAGATGTACCATCAAGACTTGGCTCTCCCTTTGATGGAGCCTGGTGGGAAGATATGGTTCTCTTTATTTCATTTAACCCCATGGATTGTATACAGAGGTCGGTATAGACTTGCGAGCAAGGCGGAAAAATTTAATTTTATTCATTTTTTTAATTCCGTGATGCTCTTTCTTTTCAGCTTTTTTTATATCGTGAAAGTCGCGATTGCCCAATCATTTCGGCTATTTTTTCGCAGTGCCCAATCATTTTGGCTATGTCGTTTTTTTACTCGCTATTTTTTATTGCGCGTTGCTCAAACATTTCAGATGTTTCATATGCATATATTGTTTTGCTCACTAATTTTTATTGCGAGTTGCCCCATTATTTCGGCTATTTCATATGCATTTTTTTGGCTCACCGATTTTGTTGCGAGTCAGGGACTTGGGTCCTAATACCAATTTTGGCATCAGCATCGCTACAACTGGAATGTTGTCAGTAGAAAATCATCATTTGCTGTGAGAGGACTTAGAATTTGATATTTGTTTAGACATCAGTATCGCTACAACTGAGATATTGCCAGGACCGAATCATCACTTGCTTTCGTTAGTTTGGACAAAGGTGGCTTAACAAACAGGGTTAGGATCCTCTCGGCTAAGGCTTTTTGACTTTATGAGCCGTAAGGGTCTTATAAAGATATTTCTCCCTATGAATCGTGAGGATCTCATAAGTGGGTTTTCTCCTTTGGAATCTTAGGGATTTCTAAGTGTGGTTTTTCTTGTAAGTCATAAGGATCTTACAAGAATATTTTCTCTTTGTAAGTCGAGAGGACTTATAAGTGTCGTTCACCATATGGGGATGTTTCTCGCCATTGGTGGAACTTGGTTGGGAACGTATTTATTTACGTCCGTAGATTGTATACAAGAGTCGATATTGGACTACTTGTAGGGAAGACAAGTTTTGTGGGGGGTTTGGTGGCTTAAGAACAGCTTCAGATCTCTGTAATTTATGGCTTTTGAATTGTATAAGCCGTGAGGGTCTTATAGAGGGTATATTATTCTTACGAGTCGTGAGGATCGTAAGTGCATTTTCTCCTTAGGAATCGTATAGACTTCTAAGCGTGTTACGTCTTTGTGAGTCGTAAGGATCTCACACGCGTGTTTTCTCATCATGAAGTCATGAGGACTTTGTAAGTGCAATTTTATTTAACGAGTTCACGCCCTTTAGGGTTTTCACTAGCTCGTAGGTAGTTTTGTTGTTTTTACTCACGGCGTCCTTTTAGGTTTTCATCCATGCCTATTTTTCTTATGGACATGCCTATTTTTCTTATGCGGCCCGTAAGGTAACACGCTATTAGCTGTAGACCACGATCTTTTCTGAAGGACCGCATCATGTAGGACGTGGGAGAGCTATGAATTGTTTATGTCCGTGGATTGTATACGGTGGTCAATATAGGGATCTACTATAAGGATAAACGTGTTGGTTTAAGGACCTAACGGTCCATTACTGTCGTATTTTAGGGCGAGTATTTAGTTAAGTACGTTTCGGTCCAATATTAGTTTACAGGTTCAGCATTAGTTTAGGGACGTTTCGGTCTATTATTAGTTTAAGGACATTTCGGTCCATTATTCCCATATTTTGGGATGAACATCTTTTAGTACTACTTCCAAAGTTCTGACTCAGGAAGATAGTAAGCAGACACACGCGTCGTCATCTTTCATTAACCCAGGTCATGACTTTTTCAGCGTAGTAACTTTTGAGAAATCGGTCGTTTATTAGCCGGAATGGTCTTTCGCCATGCATATCCATGAGCAGGTAGGTTCCACCTTGGTAGACTTTTTCTATGATGTACGGGCCTTCATAATTTGGCTTGAACTTTCCCCATTTTGCACGATTGGAAATCATCGGTCTTTGGACAACCAACACGAGTTCGCCATGATGGAATACTCTCGGCCTGGTCAGTCTTTCATATGACCGGGTCATTCTTGACCTATAGGTCTCCAGATTTTGTTGTGCTATAAGGCGGGTTTCATCGAGGGCGTCGAGCTCCTCGAGCCTAAGATGAGTATTTTCTTCATCTGTCGGCTCGTATTGAACCGCCACTCGTAAAGAGGGTAGTTCTATCTCCAGTGGTAGCACTGCTTCCGCGCCAAACACCAATGCGTATGGTGTTGTATTTGTGGCCATCTTGAACGTTGTTCGGTACGCCTAAAGTATTTCATGCAGCCTTTCGTGCCAATCCATTTTGTTTCTGGACACCATCTTTTTTATAGTCTTGGTCAAGTTCTTGTTGAAGACTTCAGCTAGACCGTTTGCCCGTGAATTATAAACTGAGAAGTATCTCTAATTTATTTTATGTTGCTGTGCGAAGCGATTTATTTTGTGGCTTCTATAAGCTGGCCCATTATCCGAGATTATCCATCGCGGAGTCCCGAACCTATATATGACATGGGTTTTAAAGAAGTGAAGAATATTCTCCGTCTTCACCTCCCTTACCGGTACTGCTTCTGCCCACTTAAAGAAGAAGTCGGTTTTTGCCAATATAAACCGGTGTCCTTTAGATAGTGCCAGTTCGATAGGGTCAATTATATCGGTTCCCCACATTTCGAACGGCCAGCTGGCCACTGTTGGGTGTAGTGGATTTGAGTGTTGATGTATGAAGTCCCCGTGAATTTGGCATGAGTGACATTGCTTCGCATATTCGAGGCGGTCCTGAATCATCGTGGGCCAATAGTAGCCCATTCTTTTTATCTTCAGCTTCATCTTTGGGCCTGCCTGATGGGAACCGCAGAGTCGGTTGTGTACTTCTTGGACAACTTTCTTTGCTTCCTCTGTCCTCAGGCATCTTAGCTATAGGCAGTCGAATGATCTCTTATATAAAGTCTCACTAAAGAAGGCAAATGGTAAAGCTCGTTTCATGAGATGATGTCTAGATGATGCATTTTCGGGTGTTCGCTGGGACTTAAAGTAGTCTATGAAGATGTCCCTCAAGTCCTTGACCCTTTTTGTCGTCCTCTATTTGAAGAGCTACTTGTTCGGTCATTTGTTTTTTTTCGGATGGCTCTATTGGGTCTTCCGAAGATATATCTGTTAGCGTGAGAACCCTGTGGCTTTGCACAATGATCCTTATATCATCGAGGTCCTCATCAGCCAATTCTTTAGCAAATTTGGCTAACGCGCCCGCTTTGCTATTTTCCGCTCGCGGTATATTTTCTAGGGTATAGAAAGGGATTTGTGTCAGTAGTTGCTGCACTCTTTCATCACAATTTATCAAATCTAGCTTTCATAATTGATAGTCACCGTTCACTTGACTAACGATCAGCTAGGAGTCTGCAAATATAAGGAGGTTTTTTATTCCCATATCAATAGCGATCTCAAGACCGGCTATTAAAGCTTCATATTCAGTTTCATTATTAGTCTTAGGTTCTGTCAAGGAGAGGGCGTAACACAATATTCTTCCTTTCAGCGTCATGAAGATAAGACCCACCTCAGCTTTGTTAGTTATAAGTATGCCCTAGAGGCCATTACTGTACATGGGATGTATATTGTAGTGGGTGCTTGAACATATATAAGGAGGACTTTCTTGCTCGATATGATAGTATGCTATCTGGTTGCTCTTTGTCTTAGCATGTTGACTTGTATAAGTGATGTTGTCTTGCTCTAACATGTTAATAAAGCCCTTAGGATGTGTACTTGACTACCAGGACTATGATGGAGATTATACTAGTGGGGCCATGGTTAGTCTACAAGTACACCCTATAATTGTTCCTAGTCGTGGGAGTATCGAGACATGGAATCAATACTCCAGAGTAGACTAGCGTAGGCGCTTCTTTACCCATATGATAGGCGATGGATGATCCCACATCCATTGGTGTTTGACATCAGAGAAGCTATACAGGTGCTCAGTGGAGACTGGGTACACTGAACGGACTCCCCGAGAACTCCTAGATGGTATTATACTTATCGTCGGATAGCAGTTCTCTGGTGACACTGGTACAGGTTAGTCTATAGACCCGAGATCGTCATAGTGTCTTGTGTGATTCCCACTGTGCTTTGATTTCCACCATACCACGGTCAAGAAATCGTGCAAAATGGTGGTTTTTGGGTTCAGCCCTGAGTCATATGGAGGCAATGAGCGATAGGAAGGGTTTCGTCTCTCCCGGTATTGGGAGTTGATGTTGCGCTATGCTCGATTGTCCATAACAGGAAATCCCTGGTCAGGGTTGCTGAGATCTACTGGTAAGTGTTATCAGTAGTTTCTCGAACCGTTATGGACCTTGCATCGGCATGACTTATCAGGCTATTGGGATCAACGTTATACCACTCCCAGGTTGTGATATGCGACATATTAGACGAAGAGACCGGACTGTTGATTGGTGAGATTTAGCGTGCTTGCGCTTTCTAAAAGATAGATCAAAAATATTTGTAACCGCAATCAAGAACGGCGTCGCTTTGCAGCTAGCCGGTGAGTACGGGTCGGTCCACAGGGATGTTGTGAATTTTCTAATCGCGCTAACGAGTTAATTCCGAAGGGTGTTCGGATTGATTATTAAATCTAAAAATTGAAGTTGTATGATACTAGGATTAGAAACTTGCTAGGATTAGGTTTAGGGAAAATTTGGTAAACAAAGATCTACATCTCTTTCCATTGCCTTTAATTAAATATATCATATTAGTGTTATGGTAAATCTTAACAAAGGGGATTAGGATGATTGGGAAGATTGATTCTTCCTCTAGATCCTTGTCCTTCCTTTCTTAATCTTTACCCTAACCTCCATGGAAAACCTTAAAATCCGGGCCTTTAGACTACGGAATCACCGTTACCTCGAGGGTAGAGTGCCGTAGGGAGCGGAATAAGAAGGTATGCATGGAGTTCTAATTTTCATAAAAGATTGGCAAAGAAAAGAGATGAGAGATCTTCATCTCTCAAATCCTTCCCTATTCCTAACCCTAACAAGCGAGGAGACTACTCACTCATTAGGGAATTGAAGAACATTTATCTAGGGCAGAGAATAAAAATTACCTAGGGCAAGAATTGAAATCTAAACTAGAGCAAGGAATTAAATCTACTTACAGATGCATCTCTCCAATCATCAACGTAGGGTTGTCAGATCTGAATTCATGAATTGAAAAGAAACACCGATGCTCTCCAAAAGAATTCTAAAATTTATTATTAAAAGGAGGCATGAGAAATTACAATGAGTAGAGTTCCTATTTATAGAGAATAGGAAACCCTAGGTTACAATTGATTTGCATGTCTACATTTACCAAAATATCCTTAGGAAGACCTAGTCAAAGTAGACTTCAAGCTTTGGTAAAATTTTATGTCTCTTTAAAAGAAAGTATTGGGCCTTGGATCTTTGGGCTTCCTTATTATTTGGTTCTTTGTTAAAATAGCTTCTATGTTTCTTCCAGATCTCCAGTGAATAATTGCGGTGGGCTTTTAACCGTTCGCTTTGTAATCTTGGACCTTGCATTGCCTTGTACTATGTGAATTTTATGTTTGATGTAGGCTTGATCAAGAGTCTTCTATTTGATGGTCAAAGTCCACTTTTTGTATCATCTTTTGTCTTTTTCACTGTTTTCGCTTCAAGAACCTGTAACCTGTAATATGTAGCAGACATGCATCAAAAGCACCTGTTTATCATTGTAAAATGCATAAGAATGGGGAATAGAAAATGCAATATTATGGTATGAACAAATACCCCCAAACTTATCTTTTGCTCGTCTCGAGCAAACTTATTGTTTTATTCTCTACAAAAAACCTAACCGCACTTTCGCAGGGAAACGCGATTGCACTGAGCTCGTGCAACAAGCCGTTAAACCTCTAGGTGTCCCTAGTAGGAGGAGTGTTGTCTCCTGAGGGTTTTCAGCGGATACTACCCACAAAATCCTATCAATTCGGCCCATTAACTTTTGTTCTCCAATTAGGTTTTCTAACAAGGAATTCTATTATCTTTTGACTCGCAAATTATCCACCCATATTCTTCACACTTCCTCATCATTTAACTTAAGATTATATATATCATGCAGATCTACTTAGCTTTCGGCATTTCCTAAGTGTTCCTTCTAGGGTTCCATTTCCACTTAGGAATTTCTATCAACTCCATTAAAGATACAAGTTCTATTCTTCATTCCTCTCTCTTATCTAAATTCCAATCACATATCCCCGCGTGTGTGTATAAATCACCTCTACACTTGGAAATTCAAATCAAGCAATCGTACTCTCGTCCTTTGTCCAAAGCACTTCTTAGTAGGTGAATTTAAATGAAATTTGCTTACACATCCTTCATGCGACCGTTAATACTTCTTGAGGTACCAACGACCGATTACAAAATGCGTTTGCACTTTAAAGCATACTTCTTAGTCTTTGCAACACCCAAGGCTTTAGCAGTGACTCCCAAACCAGTTGGTCTAAGGCACTAGGTGATGAAGCACCCTCGCTAAGTATTTTTCTATTTTTTGCAGCCTTAAGTAATCACAAAAACCAGTGTCCATTTTTTTTATTCATTCACACTTTTTCATACTAAGGACTTTAGACAAGAGCATTTCAAGGTCTCTTCTACTATTCCAAGTTTCAAGGTGCGTGATTGTGCAAATTGTAGGGTATACATTTTCAGAATCTAGGCTTAAGCTAGGAACTATTTTTCAAACTTATACTCTAATAAGAACATCAATACTCTTCCCTTGTTTCGACTTAGCCCAAGAAGTGAACCCAAAATTTGCCTATTTCTAAATAAACTACAAGGCATATACTTTCTACCGTTAAACTTTAAGGAAGGTTATTTTTAGGGTTTTTAATTCACTAAGTCTAAGATCTAGTTGTTCCTAGCCAGTTAACCTATTTGTCAAACTCAAGTCAACTAGCCAAATTTGAATACATTAATTTTTATAATTTTTGAAATTTTTCAAATTTTTATGGGTTTTCAAATAAGCATGCAAATGCAAAAATATGTACAAATGAATACGAAGGAAGAAGACGTACCGAGCATACCCCAAACTTGAACTTGACAGTGTCCTCACTGTCATGCTAAACCAAGAGGGTCAAAATACCGATACTCCCCTGTTTATTTATTTATAATTGTTTTTTATTCTTTTAATGTTTTGAAATTTTTATTTTATTTTTTTATAGAAAAAGAAAACAAAAAATATATATACAGATATACAAAGGTTCCCCCCCAAACTTAAGCTTGGCCTTACACAAGCCAAAGGTTAGCACCAACCATTCAAAAATTCTATCGGGGTAATGGTAGAGTTGGTGAAAGAATGGAGTGGAAAGAAAAGAAATGAGAAGCACACGAGACCGTGTGGAGAGAAAGGGATAATATGGTCTCGGTGGAGGAGAATGGCGGAGGGGAAGAAGAAATGGTAGGGGTTCTACTTCTTCGAGTGGAGGTTGATTAATCACAAAATCCATATCATTTAAGAATGCGAGTTCGTCGGCGAAAATATCTTCGAAACTTTCCTCGAAGGTCCAATTGAAAATTATCGAACTCAAAATGTCGGATTGTGATTCATCAACACTCGATATCATTAAAGGAAGATTAAAAGAACCAAAGAAAGTGGGAATACGAATTTGAGGGTGTGGATGGAGCGTATAGATTAGCACAATTTGTAATGACCGATGTGTAAAAAGCGATTGTGCTAATCTATCAACCCACGAAAAAATGAGATTAAATCCCTCAAGAGTCGTGAGCAAACATGGGTACGTCGAACTAGGTATTGGAGATGAAAGCGTAACGGTCTCTTGCACAGTCGAAACGATAGGAAGGACGGAAGGAAGTGAGTGAGAAAGGGTATCAGTTAAGGATTTAGGAGGGTGTATTGGAAAATTCGACACATCAAAGAAAAATGGTTCAACCTCAATATGATTCTCACTACTCTCCTCAATATTATCCTCATAATTCTCCACAATATTCAACTCATCCATACCATTATCATCAAAATCAAGACGCATATGAGATTCGGGAGAAACATTTAATAACTCGGGATGATGATTTGAACATAAAATTTCAATTAAATCGACAGGTTCATCATCCGAAATATTCCCGGCGTCTATATCCTCAATCAAGTGAAAATCAATTTCTTTAGACACCTCATCAAAAGTATGGATATTTATCGATTTAGGTTCTAGAGTGGAGGTGTAAAGATCGAAAGGATTAGGTGCGGTTTCACTCGAAAGGGGTTCTTCAAAATCTGGCAAATCAAACACTACAAAATCACACAACTCATTTTTATTTTGAACTTGTGAATCATTTAGGACATTCGATGGAAAACTGGAGTTGTGGGCTTCAATTGGGTAAGGGTAGGTTAGATTTGGAAATCCTCTCTCATTCTCACTCAGTCCAACCACCTCCTCATACATTGGAAAATTTGGAGCTAGTTGGAAACTAGCTACCGGTTCACTAGGTTGCATAAGGGTGGCCACGGACGCTTCCACATTCCTAACCATTTTGTTTGTTGCTGCGATATACGCCTCCAACGCCTCTTTCAGACTAGACTTTGGTGGTAAGGGGGTTTCGGAAAAAGATTCGAAATTGTGTGGATATGCAAAACTCCCAACAGGTTGTGTAGAAACAGTGTCTAGTGAAGGTGGGAAGGTTGGGTATGACTGGTAGGAAGTGGGTGGTTGGGTAGGGGTAGGGTCAACATATGGATAAAAAGGTGAATAATCGTGCGGATCCCGAGAACTAGATGTGTGGAGAGGGGTGAAAGATCGGCTACGAGATTGAGCAATATGCTCAGCAATGGACATCGGCCTAGGAGTTACAGCAGGACTTGGAAAAGTGGTGTCAACATATGGATAAAAAGGTGAATAGTCATGCGAATCCCTAGAACTAGCTGAGTGGAGAGGGGTGAAATATCGACTGCGAGATTGAGCAATATGCTCAGCAATGGACATCGGCCTAGGAGTTACAGCAGGACTTGGAAAAGTGGTGTCAACATACGTAGGTGGTAAAGGTTGACTAGGTTGACACAAAGTGGGTTGAAAAGTCAAACTGTTTCTCCTAGACTCCTCTATGTGATCTTTCAAAGATTTTTTTGGCATGGAAGGATCGTCTTTAAATTGACCGAACAAATTGCCGAACGACGCAAAATTAGGTTCAGGATACCAAAGTTCGGCAAGTGATTTTTTATGTGGGGTACCCATATTAGAAGAAAGGATGAAAGAAAGAAAATTGGGTGATGGTGCAAGGATTTATTTGTGGCAAAAGTTTGCAAGTTCTTGTAACAAAAATTTTCCTTTTTCTTTTTCTTTATTTGAAAATAGTTGCAAAAAGATTTTTAATTAAAGATATGCAACCGAAAATATATTACCTGCAATCAGTTATTATCTTAAACATATCACAAGAATCTTTATTTGGAAAAAATTGTTGCAAAAAGATATTTGAGAAAAGATATGCAACAAAAAAGATTACTTGCAATCAATTTCGTTCAAGCGGGGCCCAAAAATCCTGCACAAGACTTGTTATATGGAAGGGAGAATATTTTTAAGGCGCACAAAATCCTGCAGGAATATTTCGGAAAAGATATATCTAGATCTCCATAGAAAGACCAGAGAAGCTTACAGACGAATTTTCACCTGACAACGTCACTGTGGAGCCGCCCTTCCGCGGCAAATCATGGTTCCCACCGCGGTTCCGCGCTCCTCTTGTTGGTACAGATCCCCACAAAATTTTTGGTGCAACGAATCGTCAAGACGGCCGCGTTTCCGCGGCCTAAGGTGGGTATTGGCCGCGGAAGCGCGGCGGGTTGGGGAGTTTGAGGCTTCAAAATTTTTCTGCCTCTCTGTTTTGAAAATCCCCCTCTGTTCCAATCTTTTGATTTCTGTTTCGCTTTCTGGATTTTTCCAGATCCGTCTCGATTGTTCCTGCAAGATTCACACAACAAAGTACCCTTTCCAAAAAAATAACAATTGATATATTTTTATAATTTTTTTGATTTTTTCAGATTTTTATGATTTTTTAAATTTTATGATTAACCCGAAATTACGAAAAGAAAATTCTACGCCATCCCCGGCAACGACGCCATTTGATTGGTGAGATTTAGCGTGCTTGCGCTTTCTAAAAGATAGATCAAAAATATTTGTAACCGCAATCAAGAACGGCGTCGCTTTGCAGCTAGCCGGTGAGTACGGGTCGGTCCACAGGGATGTTGTGAATTTTCTAATCGCGCTAACGAGTTAATTCCGAAGGGTGTTCGGATTGATTATTAAATCTAAAAATTGAAGTTGTATGATACTAGGATTAGAAACTTGCTAGGATTAGGTTTAGGGAAAATTTGGTAAACAAAGATCTACATCTCTTTCCATTGCCTTTAATTAAATATATCATATTAGTGTTATGGTAAATCTTAACAAAGGGGATTAGGATGATTGGGAAGATTGATTCTTCCTCTAGATCCTTGTCCTTCCTTTCTTAATCTTTACCCTAACCTCCATGGAAAACCTTAAAATCCGGACCTTTAGACTACGGAATCACCGTTACCTCGAGGGTAGAGTGCCGTAGGGAGCGGAATAAGAAGGTATGCATGGAGTTCTAATTTTCATAAAAGATTGGCAAAGAAAAGAGATGAGAGATCTTCATCTCTCAAATCCTTCCCTATTCCTAACCCTAACAAGCGAGGAGACTACTCACTCATTAGGGAATTGAAGAACATTTATCTAGGGCAGAGAATAAAAATTACCTAGGGCAAGAATTGAAATCTAAACTAGAGCAAGGAATTAAATCTACTTACAGATGCATCTCTCCAATCATCAATGCAGGGTTGTCAGATCTGAATTCATGAATTGAAAAGAAACACCGATGCTCTCCAAAAGAATTCTAAAATTTATTATTAAAAGGAGGCATGAGAAATTACAATGAGTAGAGTTCCTATTTATAGAGAATAGGAAACCCTAGGTTACAATTGATTTGCATGTCTACATTTACCAAAATATCCTTAGGAAGACCTAGTCAAAGTAGACTTCAAGCTTTGGTAAAATTTTATGTCTCTTTAAAAGAAAGTATTGGGCCTTGGATCTTTGGGCTTCCTTATTATTTGGTTCTTTGTTAAAATAGCTTCTATGTTTCTTCCAGATCTCCAGTGAATAATTGCGGTGGGCTTTTAACCGTTCGCTTTATAATCTTGGACCTTGCATTGCCTTGTACTATGTGAATTTTATGTTTGATGTAGGCTTGATCAAGAGTCTTCTATTTGATGGTCAAAGTCCACTTTTTGTATCATCTTTTGTCTTTTTCACTGTTTTCGCTTCAAGAACCTGTAACCTGTAATATGTAGCAGACATGCATCAAAAGCACCTGTTTATCATTGTAAAATGCATAAGAATGGGGAATAGAAAATGCAATATTATGGTATGAACAACTGTACGGTAGTGTTACTGATTGGATTCGCAGGAGTATGAGCAGACTTGCTTATTGATCTTCTGATCGCTCAATACTCGGGTGGCCGTTACGTTTAGCAGACCGCTTGCGGCTTATGGGTGTTTGATATGATAATCCCCTACTGTCGGCATATTAATTAGTCCTTAGAGTCCTACACAGAGCTTTCCTGGTTCATGCGAAACGGAGTAGGTGTATATATATGATATATGCGGGACCGAGATTAATGCGCATATGTGATACCGCATTCTATTCTCGCGATATATGTATCGATTGGTTATATGTGATATAGTCGGGTGATTGGTAGAGATTCTGCGTGTTCAAGTTTAGTTAATTACCGCAATCAAGACGGTTTCGCTTGTAGCTAGCCGGTTGAGTACGGGTCGTCCGCAGGGAGATGGGAATCTTTTTCTATGTGCTTTAACGAGTTAAGTCCAGTTTTCCAGATTTGTTTGTGATTAACTAAGTGTTAAAATGATATGTAAAGAGAGCTTGTTAGGGTTAGGATTAGGTTAGTTTGAGTTAGGAGTCGCTTACTTCTTTCGTTGCCACTCTTAATATCGGTGTTACGGTAATCGGCAACAACGGGGATTAGCACGACTAGAAAGGAACTTGCGAGTATAAGCTAGGCTTTCCAACGCTTAAGTTCTTCCTTTTGGTGCTTGTCCGTCCGTTCTTGGCTCTTAGCCATAACCTCCGGTTAATTCAACCACAACCGGTCTCACTACGGAATCACCGCTATCATGTAGGATAGGGTGCCGTAAGGAGCGGATTGTGGTTCAATTAACGGGAGTCGATTTTAAGATGTTGGGCAAGGAAAGAGTGAGAGAGATTTCCTTCTCTCAAACTTCTCTTATCCTACCCTAACAAGTATGAAACTACTCACCCATAATACGGAAAAATAAAACAAAAGAGGAGGATAGAAAGAAAGAGATTAGAAGATAACAACTAGCTATTTGCGACCTCACCTTGGCAAGGATCAAGCGTAAGCATCATGGTTGTTTTAAGGATAAAGGAAAAGAGAAAAGAAAGAAATAACAACAACTAAGTTAACAAATGAAGATTACAAGCATAATAATTTAACTAAAGAACAAGACAAGCATGATAAGTAAAAGGATCTTCTTTATTCATCATTCTTCACTCACAAAAGCTCATTACAAGATTTTCAATGGAGAAGAGATGAGAAGAGGAAGAAGAAACAAGTATTCTAAACCTAGAAAAATACAAGATTATGCACCCTTTGGCTTCACAAGTTCTGGACTATTTATAGGCAGGAAACTGGAAATATAGGGCAACCATCAGAACACAAATGAAAAGACCAAAGAGCCCCTAAAAACTTTTCTTCTGACAAGCCTAAACGGCCGCGGAACCGCGGCCTAGACCCCCTATTGGCCGCGGTTCCGCGGCCATACAGGAGAGTTAGGCCCTCCGGTTTTCTGTGCTTCCCTGGTCCTTTTTTGTCTATAGTTTGGCATATGTCTTTTCTGATAATCTTTCCACATTTCTTCTAGAATTTTTGTTGATCAAAAAGATGATTTGATGTGGATCTTTTGCCATGATTGTCTCGAGCTCCGCGTAGATTTCTTGGATCTTGTATTTCCATTGAGCCTTGTGCATGAAAATGACATTGATTTGCCATTTTGTCTCTTAAACTGGTGTGTGGAAACAGACGGATAAAGAGCGGAGATCCGTGTTTTATCTGTGAATGGCAGGAACCCGGGTTTTGTCGTGTTTTTTCATGAATTTCACCGTTCAGAGCCGAGAACCTGTATCCTGCAATTGACTAGCAAAGACGGCTCAAGAGTACCTACCGATATGCAATGTGATAAAAATTGGGCGGTATGAAAATGCAAAAATCTGATATGAATAAATACCCCCAAACTTATCATTTGCTCGTCCCGAGCAAAGCCAATTTATTCACAAAAATTTCCTAACCTCACTTTCGCAGGGAATGCGATTGCACTGAGCATGTGCAACAAGCCGTTAAACCTCTAGGTGTCCCTAGTAGGAGGAGTGTTGTCTCCTGAGGGTTTTCAGCGGATACTACCCACAAAATCCGGTCAAGCTAGTTTTGTAAAATAACTAAGATTCAAACCCTAAAGTTTTGTTTCAGAAAATAACAATTCTATTATCCTAAGTCTAGACTATCGAACCCTTATTTTTCACACCTCGCTTCTTATTTAACTACAGCCTTTATATGTCTTTACGTGCAGTGCAAATAGTGTCGTTAAGTTCCAGAAAGGTCGAATAAAGTCCTCATAATAAAGCCCGGATAAGAATTTTGAAAGGATCACATAAGTTTTAAAAAGAGTTAAGCATTTTTCAAGTTTCGTTTTCCAGCAAGGTTTCAACTTCAGAATTTCTATCTTCCTTAACAGGAAACTAGGTCTTATTTTTCACTCCACCTTTTTCTTGTTTTCATTTCATACACACCTTTGTGAACGTGCAATAGTCTTTATCATAGAATAAAACCTTCATATCTCCGTTAAATTTTTTTATAAAAGCCTGTCTTTTATCAAGATTATTCTCACACAAAGAACCGTTAGGAATTTTAACTCGGAGAGAACACTTGCTTGACTTTGTTTTAATCTGGACTTTCTAGGCTTCTTAGCGAGCTTTGGGCCAATGCACCCAAACCAGTTGGTTTTAGGGCATTAGGTGTAGAAACACCCCAGCGGACTTAATTACTCAAGTTACCTAGGTCCAAAAACAAAAGACAGTTTGGCGTGAAAATCAAGATGATTTAATACGAACGGAGATATAACCGGCAGTTCAATTATTTTATTTTTTTTGGATAAAAGACGTGTTTAGTGGGTTCGGTGTGTAATCATTCCACTCAAGTTGCAGATGGGTTATTTTTCAGACTTAGTTCCAATTAAGGCATCAATAACATTCCTTCATATTCGCTTTACTTCATAAACTATTCTTGACATTACTTATTTCAGAACAAACCTATTTGATCCTCAGAAAATCATTTATCTGTTTAAAAGTTTTTAAACATAAAAGACTTGTCATCTAATTCCCAAAAACTCACGACACGTGTAGTGTGATGTAAAGACGTATATCAGCTATAGTTGTCTTCAAAGGAGAGTTATCTTTCAGGTTTTCAAAATCTAAACATAAGATTTAGTTATTCTTATTTTATCAAACAAAACCGTCGAAATGTTGAATCAGAGTCCTCCCACTAGCTAACTTGACAGAAAAGTTTTTATGTTTTTAGAAAATTTTCAGATTTTTATGGATTTTATGGATTTTAATATGCAGATGCGAAATATACAATACGAAGATAAGGAATGCGTATCGAGCGTACCCCCAAACTTAAACTGGACAGTGTCCTCACTGTCATTGCATGAAGAGATCATTTGAAGGGTCAAAATTGTCCGTTAGCGATACACAATTTTTTTTTTGTTTTTTTTAAAGAAAAGAAAAAGAAAAAGAATGGAAAAGAATATCCACAAATATATACAAAAGGCTTTATACATACCCCTAAACTTATTTGGAACAGTGTCCACTGTTCTTGGCTGGATAACCGAAGTTTGGTGGTAGGCAGAGGAAGATCATGCTGGGTAAACCGGCTCCTGTAAGAACATGAGCTCCTCTGTTGGTTCGGCGCTAAGGTACGGCTTTAGTCGGTGTCCGTTCACTTTGAAAAATGAACCGTCCTTTGGATTTTCCAAATCCACAGCGCCCTGCGGATACACATTCCGCACAAAATACGGCCCTTTCCAGCGAGATCTGAGCTTTCCTGGATGGAAGTGAAGTCGGGTGTCGTAAAGCAGTACCTGCTGACCAGGTACGAAGGTTTTGCGCAAAAGGTGTTTATCGTGAAACACCTTCGTTCGGTTCTTAACGACAACCGCGTTATCGTAAGACTCATCCCTAAGCTCGCTCAGTTCGTTCAGTTGCAGCTTCCGATGGCTGCCCGCATTTTCGAGAGACAGATTCAGCTCCTTTATCGCCCAAAATACGCGATGCTCTATTTCGACAGGTAGGTGGCAGGCTTTTCCATACACAAGCCGATAGGGAGACATGCCAAGGTCGGTCTTAAAAGCGGTTCGAAATGCCCAAAGGGCATCAGTGAGTTTCAGCGACCAATCCTTACGGTTCTTGGAAACCGTCTTCTCCAGTATCTGCTTGATTTGCCGATTTGAAACTTCGGCCTGCCCGCAGGTCTGGGGGTGGTAGGGCGTAGAGAGCTTATGATTAATGGAATATTTCCGCATCAAGGCCTCGAAAGTCTTATTGCAGAAATGACTTCCATTGTCGCTAATGATCGCTCTGGGGTGCCCAAACTGGGAGAAAATGTTTTCTTTAAGGAACCTAACGACAACCTTGTTGTCGTTAGTCCGGCTGGGCACAGCCTCGACCCATTTAGAGACGTAATCAACAGCGAGAAGGATGTACAAGTTCCTAAAAGAGCTGGGAAACGGCCCCATGAAATCTATCCCCCAAACATCGAAAATCTCTACAACCAAGATCGGTTGGAGCGGCATCTCGTTCCTCCGGGATATCCGGCCCAAGTGTTGGCACCGGGAGCAAGTCTTGCAATAGTCATGAGCGTCTTTGAAGAGTTGTGGCCAGTAGAAACCACATTGCAAGATCTTCTCAGCTGTCTTTCTGGTTCCAAAATGCCCGCCACACGCTTGATCGTGGCAAAATGACAGCACACTCTTGAATTCCTCGTCAGGGACACACTGACGAATAATCTGGTCGGGACAGTACTTGAACAGATAGGGTTCGTCCCAGTAAAAGTGTTTTACTTGGGATAAGAAGCGAAGTCTGTCCTGACTTGACCATTCAGTCGGTAGTAATCCTGTGGCCAAATAGTTCACAATATCTGCGAACCAGGGTTCGCACGATACTGTCAAGAGCTGTTCATCCGGGAAAACGTCGTTGATCGGAATTGGAAGCGAAGGCGAAGAAGGAAGTCGTGAGAGATGGTCGGCAACTACGTTTTCACATCCTCGTTTGTCCTTAATGACAAGGTCAAACTCTTGAAGCAAGAGGATCCAACGTATTAACCGAGATTTTGCATCTTTCTTCGCAAAAAGATGGCGCAGAGCAGAATGGTCTGTGTAGACAATGACTGGAGAGCCGATGAGGTAGGGCCTGAACTTTTCTAAAGCAAATGCAACAGCCAAGAATTCCTTCTCAGTTGTTGTATAATTGAGTTGGGCATCGTTCAGGGTTCGGCTCGCATAATAGATTACGTGCGGCATCTTGTTGATGTGTTGTTCAAGGATAGCACCAATGGCAAAGTCGGATGCATCGCACATAATCTCGAATGGGTGCGTCCAGTCAGGTGAAGAAAGAACGGGAGCAGAAGTGAGTGAGCGTTTCAGTGACTCGAATGCAGTCACACAGCTCGAGCTGAAGTCGAATGGCGTGTCCTTGGCCAGCAAAAGAGTCAAGGGCCTAGCAATCTTGCTAAAGTCCTTGATGAACCGTCTATAGAAACCGGCATGGCCAAGGAAGGCTCGGATATCTATGACGCATCGGGGAGGAGGTAGATTGGAAATGACCTCAATCTTTGCTTTGTCAACCTCTATGCCATTTTGCGAGATGATATGTCCTAAGACAATACCTTCGCGCACCATGAAGTGGCACTTCTCCCAATTCAAAGTGAGATTCTTGTCCTTACATCGGGTAAGGACAGCGTCAAGATGCAGCAAACACTCGTTGACGGAATCGCCGAAGATGGAGAAATCATCCATGAAAATCTCCAGAAATTTTTCCACCATGTCTGAGAAGATTCCCATCATACACCGCTGGAAGGTAGCGGGCGCATTGCATAACCCAAAGGGCATGCGACGATATGCAAACGTGCCGAAAGGACAAGTGAATGTGGTCTTGTCCTGGTCTTTTTCGGCGATGGGAATCTGATTATAGCCGGAGTAGCCATCAAGGAAGCAGTAGTACTCGTGTCCGGCCAATCGTTCAAGCATCTGGTCAATGAAAGGTAGCGGAAAGTGGTCTTTCCGCGTTGCGGCGTTGAGTTTTCTGTAATCGATGCATACTCGCCACCCAGTTTGGGTGCGAGTAGGGATTAACTCGTTCGCCTCATTGGTTATGACCGTGATGCCCGACTTCTTGGGGACAACATGAATGGGGCTAACCCACTGGCTATCAGAGATAGCGTAAATGATACCACTATCTAGACATTTTACGATCTCCTTCTTCACAGCCTCTTTCATGACTGGATTGAGACGTCTTTGTGGATCCCGGGCTGGTTTGGCATCATCCACCAGATGAATGTGATGCTCAACGATCAGGGGACTAATCCCCTTGATGTCCGCCATGGACCAGCCAAAAGCTTGCCTGTTGCTGTGCAAGACCGCGAGAAGGGCTTTCTCTTGCTCTGGAGCTAGAGAAGCCGAGATGATGACAGGGAGGGTCTCGTTCTCACCTAAGTAAGTGTACTTAAGGTGAGACGGCAAAGGCTTGAGTTCGAGCGTTGGAGGTGAAACGATGGAAGGCAAGATTGGTGCAGAGGTCTCGAACTCAAAGGACTCCAGCAAAGGTTCAAAACGAGTGTAGGCGACCGAGTTGGATGGTTCAGGTAACTCATCCGGAAATTCGAAAGATTCAAACTCGGGTTGTGCGCGGTTAAGATCGTTCGAGAATGTAAAACACTCGTAGTCGTTGTCGGGCGCAGAAACAGCAGCAGGTTCGAGGAGGAACGCACTAGTGGCGTTAAGATTATCGTGATCAAACAGAAACTCCTCGAATTCACATTCTTCTGGGGTGATCTCCTGGATCGAGCAGACGTCCAGTATATGAGCATTAGGTTCGGCGGACTGATTCCCAAACCTAAAAATGTTGAGTTCAATCGTCATGTTTCCAAAAGAGAGGTTCATCGAACCATTGCGACAATTGATCACAGCATTTGAGGTTGCAAGGAATGGGCGACCGAGTATCACCGGAATTTGATTCCGGGGGTTAGCTACAGGCTGTGTGTCTAATACAATGAAGTCAACGGGGAATATGAAGTCCCCGACTTTGATTAACACATCCTCTAGCTCACCCCTAGGATGGGTGATCGATCGGTCGGCCATTTGGAGAGTGCAGTGTGTGGGTTTCAGCTCTTCGACGCCTAATTGCTCGTATACTGAGTACGGAAGCAGGTTAACACTGACACCAAGATCTAATAGTGCGTGGTTGATGTTCTTATCCCCAATGGTAATTGAAATCGTAGGACAGCCCGGATCCTTCCGTTTTTGTGGTAAAGATTGGGTAAGAGCATCACTCACAGCACTAGCCAAGAAAACTTTCTTGGGTACCTGAGACTTCCTCTTTTTCGTGCACAAGTCCTTTAAGATTTTCGCGTAGGACGGGACTTGTTGGACAACATCTAAAAGAGGAATATTAATGTTAACCTGCTTAAATAACTCCAGAATCTTCTCCATTTAAGGATTTTGTTTATTAGACCTCAACCGGTTTGGAAATGGAACAATTTTAAAATTGGTTGAGTCTAATGCTGGAGGAGGAGATTGTGGAGTTGGAATGGATCCCAGAATAGGTGTTTTCGTGGAGTGAGAAGTGGGTCCATTCAGAGCGGAAGAAGAGGAAGGAGAGCCTTGTGAAGAACGGAGAATAAGCTCAGAAGACGAAGAAGAAGAAGAAGAAGAAGAAGCAGCGGCCGGGGTGTCATCGTTGATCCATTTGCCAATGTTGTTTTGCAGCATCCTTCCCGATCTCAATGTGGTCACGGCACTCACATTATGATTCTGTTGTTCAAGAGCAACATGTACATTATGTGGGTGACCGGGATTTGGGAGTGGCTGGGACGGGAGCTTCCCCTTTTCTCGCTCGCTTAAGGCCGCATTCAGCTGTGCAATCTGGGCCTCGATGGTCTTGATGCTTTGCCCGTGAGCGGCAGTGTGTTGCACTAAGGACTGAATGGAAGACTGGATGTTGGCGGTGGATTGTGTCGATTGTTTCATGAACGCCTCCAGACTTCGTTCGAGCGAGGAAACCATATCGTTGTTTGACGGAACAAAGTTGTTTGGTGGAAAAGAATTGTTGGGTGCAAAGTTGTTCGTCTGATTTTGGAAAGGTTGGGGTTGGAAAGGCTGCTGAAACTGCTATTGAGTTTGTTGTTGTGCTTGTTGTTGCGGCGGAGGGGCCCTTTGGAAATTGTTGCCTTGGAATTGATTCTGATTCTGATTCCAGGCGAAATTGGGATGGTTCCTCCAACCGGGATTATAGGTAGAAGAATATGGATCATTCCTCGGTCTTTGCTGGAATGCAGCATTAACCTGATTCTGTCCTTGCGAGGGTGGATTGTAAGGACACTCTTCGGTCAAGTGAGAAGGATCGGAACAACAAGCGCAAATGGTACGAAGGGGAAGAACAGGGGCAGGGGCAGGAGAAGAAAATTTGCTTTCTATCGCTTCAAGCTTTCTTGTTATTGCAGCCATTTCAGGTTTCATCGCAATAGAGACATCAAGTTGGTGAATTCCTACCCTAAACTGACCGGTAAAAGTGGAGGTAGAAGAAGAAGTCGGTCTGGTGCTCTCCCACTGTAGCGTTTGCTCCGCAAGGTCGTCAAAAAACTGCCACGCTTCCTCGTCAGATTTCGATAGGAAGTGGCCCTGACAGATGGTTTCCAACAACTGCTTCGTTGCTGGGTTCAGGCCCTCGTATAAGGTTTGGCAAAGTTGCCATTTCTCTATACCATGGTGAGGACACTGAACAAGAAGGTCTTCGTACCGGTCAAAGCACTTCCAGAAGGGTTCAGAAGGAAGCTGAGAGAATTGGTTGATTTCATTTCGAATCCTTGCGGTTTTATGATTCGGATAGAATTTTTTTAGAAACGCTTTAACAAACTCGTCCCAGCTGGTTATTGAGTGGGAAGCGGTACTATACAGCCATTTTTCAGCAAGATCGCATAAAGTGAACGGAATGACCCGTAGACGTATAGCATCGCCCGACAGCTGGGTGGTTTTCATCATGGCACAGACGTTTTGAAATTTATTGATGAAGATATAGGCATCTTTAGATTCAAGCCCATGAAATCGTGGAAGCATGTTGATGAAGTGGGGCTTAATTTCAAAATTATCCCCATTGGCCGGTGGAAGAGAAAGGCAGGTGGGAAGTGCAGAACGGGTGGGATAGAAACGATCCTGGAGCGCGATTCGCTGCGGCGCTACAACAGGCGGTGGTGGTGGGATATTGGTCTCCGTAGGAGGTGGAGCCAATCCAGGGGTAGTCAAAGAGATGTTCAGATTAAATCCTGACATCGCGGAAGAAGAGGTTGGTGATGGTGAAGGTGAAGATGTATGAACAGAATTCCGGTCAACGTCGGAGTTGGCCGGCAAAGGAAGGGGTGAAAAGGAGTGGACGGAGTTTCGACGTCTGAGTCGATTGCGTAGTCGGTAGCGACTAACGTAACGCGGACTAGGCGGGCGCTAGTGTCCCGAGTCCAAACGGACATACACTAAACGAGTTTAGTATAGTCAAAGCGGAGAAGGTGAGGGTAAGAAAACGTCAATGGAGAAAACGATGGGTGGTGGGTGAAAAATGGATTTGGCGACAAAGGGCACGTTTTTATAAAAGTTTTTGATTTTTCTCTTCTTTTTTTTTAGAAAGATCTTTACAGAAATATGTACGGACTTACGGCTTTAAACAATCACAAATAAGATATGCACAATCTCACCTAGATCTAGGGTCACCTAGGTCAACTAGACCTGCTCCTAACTGTACCAGAGGGCTAGAAATAGGACCTCAAACCGCCTCTTCTCCGTCTAATGCGGCCAGATAAGTGCCAGGTAAGTGGGAGGTTGTCCAGCGCTTTCGCGAAGTTCCTTAATTAAATAACCACTTGCCTTCGTCACACTTGCCTAGACACCGCAAAAGTCATATAGGATAAACGGCCGATGCCTGTAACTAGTCCTCTGTCCTATTGAGCGCGAAGTCCTTAGGGCTGAGTCTAGTATTTTTTTAATTTTAACAATGGTCAATGCATATGCTTTTTGTGATTTTTGGGGTCCTGGGAAGGGTGATGAAATCCCCACCCAATCTGAATTGGTTTCAAGCCCCTTAAGTCCGTATTAATGAATGCAAAGCAATAACAAATCAACTGCAAACAATTTTTATTTTTAGCGCGGCGCAAAGAATCCTGCACAAGAACAGTTTATTGGAAGGGGGAAGAGAGTTTGCGCAAAGAATGCTGCTGAAAACACAATTTATTGAAGTCCAGAGGAGTGGGAGAGAGGAGAGAGAAAAGTACCAAAAATTTGGACCACTGAAGCCAACAAATGGCTGCTGTTCCGCGGCCAAACAGGTGCTAAGGCCGCGGTTCCGCGGCTGTATGGAGGGATCGGGCTTCCAAACTTTTTGGGTGTGCTGCTGTGGTTGTCCTCTGCTTGTCTGGATTTGCTGAATCTTGATTTTCTCGCTGTATCTGCTCCAGAATTTTACAGTAGACCGTTTGCTTCGTTTTGATTCGTCGCGGTGTAGCCGCGAAATGTGGGTCTATCTTCCCACGTCTTTGACACTGAACTCGAACTTCTTATTATCCTGCACACTTGCACAAAAACTAATCAAAAATAACAAAATGAATTTTTTTACAAAGTATATTTTTTTTTGTTTTTCGGTTATATTTATATTCACAAGTTAACCCGAAATTACACAAAGAAATAAACTACCGTCTCCCCGGCAACGGCGCCATTTGATTGGTAGAGATTCTGCGTGTTCAAGTTTAGTTAATTACCGCAATCAAGACGGTTTCGCTTGTAGCTAGCCGGTTGAGTACGGGTCGTCCGCAGGGAGATGGGAATCTTTTTCTATGTGCTTTAACGAGTTAAGTCCAGTTTTCCAGATTTGTTTGTGATTAACTAAGTGTTAAAATGATATGTAAAGAGAGCTTGTTAGGGTTAGGATTAGGTTAGTTTGAGTTAGGAGTCGCATACTTCTTTCGTTGCCACTCTTAATATCGGTGTTACGGTAATCGGCAACAACGGGGATTAGCACGACTAGGAAGGAACTTGCGAGTATAAGCTAGGCTTTCCAACGCTTAAGTTCTTCCTTTTGGTGCTTGTCCGTCCGTTCTTGGCTCTTAGCCATAACCTCCGGTTAATTCAACCACAACCGGTCTCACTACGGAATCACCGCTATCATGTAGGATAGGGTGCCATAAGGAGCGGATTGTGGTTCAATTAACGGGAGTCGATTTTAAGATGTTGGGCAAGGAAAGAGTAAGAGAGATTTCCTTCTCTCAAACTTCCCTTATCCTACCCTAACAAGTATGAAACTACTCACCCATAATACGGAAAAATAAAACAAAAGAGGAGGATAGAAAGAAAGAGATTAGAAGATAACAACTAGCTATTTGCGACCTCACCTTGGCAAGGATCA
This sequence comes from Agapanthus africanus, assembly GCA_030015575.1. Classification (NCBI taxonomy): domain Eukaryota; kingdom Viridiplantae; phylum Streptophyta; class Magnoliopsida; order Asparagales; family Amaryllidaceae; genus Agapanthus; species Agapanthus africanus. Next base: position 40,402,897 of record CM057345.1, on the reverse strand, counting down.
AGCGTAAGCATCATGGTTGTTTTAAGGATAAAGGAAAAGAGAAAAGAAAGAAATAACAACAACTAAGTTAACAAATGAAGATTACAAGCATAATAATTTAACTAAAGAACAAGATAAGCATGATAAGTAAAAGGATCTTCTTTATTCATCATTCTTCACTCACAAAAGCTCATTACAAGATTTTCAATGGAGAAGAGATGAGAAGAGGAAGAAGAAACAAGTATTCTAAACCTAGAAAAATACAAGATTATGCACCCTTTGGCTTCACAAGTTCTGGACTATTTATAGGCAGGAAACTGAAAATATAGGGCAACCATCAGAACACAAATGAAAAGACCAAAGAGCCCCTAAAAACTTTTCTTCTGACAAGCCTAAACGGCCGCGGAACCGCGGCCTAGACCCCCTATTGGCCGCGGTTCCGTGGCCATACAGGAGAGTTAGGCCCTCCGGTTTTCTGTGCTTCCCTGGTCCTTTTTTGTCTATAGTTTGGCATATGTCTTTTCTGATAATCTTTCCACATTTCTTCCAGAATTTTTGTTGATCAAAAAGATGATTTGATGTGGATCTTTTGCCATGATTGTCTCGAGCTCCGCGTAGATTTCTTGGATCTTGTGTTTCCATTGAGCCTTGTGCATGAAAATGACATTGATTTGCCATTTTGTCTCTTAAACTGGTGTGTGGAAACAGACGGATAAAGAGCGGAGATCCGTGTTTTATCCGTGAATGGCAGGAACCCGGGTTTTGTCGTGTTTTTTCATGAATTTCACCGTTCAGAGATGAGAACCTGTATCCTGCAATTGACTAGCAAACACGGCTCAAGAGTACCTACCGATATGCAATGTGATAAAAATTGGGCGGTATGAAAATGCAAAAATCTGATATGAACATCGGGTTATCGAATCAAGTGTTGATTCGGTAAAAGGATACATTTGATATTAGTCGTTTATATGTGATATAGCCGGATTATTAAATCAAGTGTTGATTTAATAATTTAATGTATAATTCTATATTTGATATATTACATTAGATTAACTAATATTAGCTCACTTAAGCATTATTTTTTCTCACTTATGATACATTGATATATATGTGATATATGTTAAATGTATTGTTTTTTTTTTTGCACAAAATATATACGTGATATATATTGTTGTATCATGCTAGGTTACACATGCAGCATGTATGTATGCGACTCACACCATACTAGGTTAATGCTAGGGTTTTATTAGTTTTAAGTAATTCAAAAATTTGGAATTATTCATGGATGAGCTTGGAGAAGCTAGTAGAACATTGACTTAGTCCACTTGATTGTCTAGCTTAAGATATTTATTAACCCAACCCTTAATTTTTAGCCTTGATTTATTCTCTACAAGGGTTTGGCATGGCATATACCAACCATGGTTGCATTTCTAACCTTATGAGATTATTTCTCTTCATCACTTTTATTTCAACTTCTTCATGCTCTTTGAAGCTCTCTTAATTTTCATGAAGTGATGAAATTGAGTGAGAAAATAAAATCTAAAGTGAGCTTCCTACTTCATCATCCTCTACTATTAGCCATTTAGTTTAGGGTGTTTGCTTCACTATTCTCACCATTTGTGAAGAGGTAGCATGAGCTTGAGTCTCCTCGACGTAGATCTTCTTCGGCATCGAAGACATTGAGCAAGGTTGTTCTTTTCTTCAAGAGAATCCTCTCCAGAGTCCGGAAGTTCACCATTCGAAGCAAAAGGACTACAACATGGAGCTTGAGAAGTGAAGGACCGGTCTACAAAGGTTGTATTCCGCATTAACTTAGATGTAAAGTAGTTTACATGTTTATTCGTCGGATTTTCTAGTAACGATTCTAGGGTTAGGGTTAGCTAGAACGGAAAAATTTTGAAATTGGCAAGGAGGATATCTCTCGAAACCTTTCTGCCACGCTAAGTAAACCTTCAGTGGTATCAGAGCCATGCTATAAAATTAGACGATGTTTGTTAGATTACGAAATCGAAACGACTCCGAAACTTGAAACGTTGCAACCCAGTTTCTGTCGAATTTAAAAAGGCCTCTAAAATTTTTTTAAACAACCGCAGAATGTTATATGAGATATATCATGAACACCAGGGAAATTTCCGGGGGGTTGCTCAGAATTTTTCCGAGCACATGAAGAGAATTTCCGAGCCGGCCGGCCCAAAATTGTATTCTTGACTTGAAATTTTCATGGTGTTCCAGTCTTCGGGTTTTGGTGTTTCAGGTGTTGTTTGTTTTTTCTAATTTTGCATGAGATGTGATCTTACAGTACAGGCAATTCGGAGTGTTTCGTATTCGTAGTTTTAACATTATTTCGGGGATTCACATGTATTCAGAAAATCATGCAAGCAATTCTGTGGACGCTCTAGAAGAATGAAACCCTAACTCGACATAATGACCATGGAACCGCTTTCGAACCTTAGGGTTTGCGGCAGTTCCGCGGTGCTATTAATGAGGCTTGGGTCTGCCCTTTTACGGTTAATCCATAGGTACTGTGGTATGTTCTGGGTATTATTAAACTGTGCTCAAGTGTTGAGCAGTCGGGGAATTGTGGGACTTTGATGAATCGATCGAAAAGTTTAACGTCGTCCGGGTATCATGTGATGGGATACAATACTTGGAATCCACACTAATTGAATTTTATAAATCTAGCAATTTAGTCTCATTTGATCGGTTGCCAAAGGATTTTGATGTGATCGAAAGTCCGTCGCAATCACATAGCGTACGCGGATACTCGCTGGGTAACCTTACTAGATAGCCACACCCCATAACCTCGACCAAGTGACTGAAGGAGAATCCCGTCGACAAAAGCATCCGTTTGGGTGCTCGCGGCCGCAGTGTTCCGCCTTAGTGCACTTCATCGACGGCATCGGGGGTGCGGCCGTCTACTAAAGTTTTCGACAAGCATTCGATCAGGTTATCGGGAACCTTGTTGAATTACCCGACAGGTTATTGGAAAGTGTTTTCAATATCGAGATTAAAATGCGGGGTTTATAATTATTAGGCATGTGATGTCTAAAGAATTCATTTGGTTAGGCATGAAATCCAATATATGTGATACATTGGGTTTATGATGTCTAAGGTGGTTGCAGATTCCAACTGTTGTAGTTTTTCACTTTCTTTTCTGCGACCGTAAGTGTAATATGTGGTGTATCGCCGGTTTCGGTGCTATATGTCAACGATAATTGGGATACACATATTTACTTACGTTGATGACATGTGGTGTTATGTGTTGCTGTGATATGTTATATTGGATCATCGTGTTTTGAATAGCCGGGTTTTTTTATGTGAGACGAGAGTTTTTCATTTTCATTCATGTAAAAAATTGTATGTAATATTGTTTTATTCGGGCACTTCCGGGTTGAGGATGATGTAACCATTGATGTATATTATTTACTTTTCCGCATTAGGATAGACCCAAGGCGGGGAGCACAAGTAACCGGGTTCTAGAGTCCAGTGAGAGACCATCTCGAGGAGTCGAGACCGGGTCTCCTAACTCTAGAATTGGTAGGGTTGCTTACGGCTCTCGTAGGGGTCTAGGGATGTGGGTTTGGCTATTCATCACGACCGTGAAATCCGCGTTTTTACTGGCTTAAATAAAACACGGAATCCCTAGTATATCCAATATTTCATATGTGATTCTTCTGCTGCTGTTATTTTGTGATGTGATCACTTGATATGTTCTGAGACGAATGCATATATTATATATATGAGATATAATTAATATTGCTGTTTTCGTTTCATCTGTGATGCTTAGGAAGCATAATTAATGAGACTTCATTAATGAGATTAATAAAATAAAAGAAACCTAAAGTTGTTGTAGAAACTTGTTTTAAAACTGGTAGCTCTAGTTCTTGCTTTGCATAGCGGTATTACTTGTAGAATATCCAGCACCTTATTCGATAAGGAAAGAGCCAAGATCCATTCACCGGGAGTGACTTCTTTAGCGAAACTGGCAGATGCTACAACCCACTCGGTTTTTCTTTTGATTGCTTTAATAGTTTTTGCTTTGCATAGTGGTATTTGAGAAATATCCTGCACCTTATTCGATAAGGAAAGAGTCGAGATCCCTTCACCGGGAGTGACCTCATTAGCAAAACTATTAAAAGCCTCAAAAACACTCCTTTTCAAAATCACTCAATTCTACAACGATATCAAGTTCATTACGCAAAGGGTTTTCTTAAAAACCTGTCGTAGCCCTCCGTCATTTCAGATAAGTACTACTTAGTATTCATACTACGTTTGTTGACCTCCGTCAAGGCGTAGTGTGCGGTAGCTGACTAGTGCTTATCTGCTACATACGATGCGATTGGATTAGGGTAGTCGTGGGGCCTTGTTGACCTCCGTCAAGGGTCGTGCGGGTGAGTTTAATTCAATCATGAAATGTACGGGTAGAACTTGACTAGCGGCCTATGATTTGTTGTCCTCCGTCAAGGTCATAGGACGCTAGGGGTAAAATATTATCAGGGATTTCAAGTGTTGAAATTTGCAATAAGATTGCATACCTTCTATGAGATAGTTAGATCCCGATACCCACTGCGAGTAAGAGTTACTCCTGGGAGAGTTTTACACATTACGATTAGCCGATCAAATAGGTGTCTAGAAAGGTGTTAACGGGGTTACGCCCTTGGGAAAATGAGGTTTATTTTAATTAGGTCCATCCGAAAGCACGGGAAACCTCTCTCAAAGTACCGACACTGGCCTGGCCGAAAGATTGTCGAACTTGTAGGGTGTAATTAATCCCGGCTAGTCTTATCTTTTTGGGTTTGAAGGAAGATTTGACTATAACAGTGGGTGCCATCCTGATTAGATAAAATAATAACCAATCTAATATTGCAAGAGCGCACGCAGAGTGTTTTCTTCTCTCTCTCTCTCCTGGTAGCGACCATGTCACGCCTTAATCAAGATAATAATATGGATGCATTGACCGAACCTGCTTATTATACTGAGCTAGGGAACGTTGGTTCCGCTCTATCTTATAACTGTTATAACTCCGAGCAGGAAATAGGGGAATATCCGGATTCCCATGCCACCCAATCGAAGAAAGTGCATGTTGATGCATTTTCTTCGGGTGTGTTCATTACCAAGAACTGTTTTTCAGTATCCTCTAAGTCCTAGGTATGAGATACCGGACCAGGATCCCACATATGTAAGAGTTACATGGGCTACAGAAAGGTAGAGAACTGAGAATAGGTGATATATCTCTAAGAGTTAGAGAATGGTGCAATTCTTGCAGCCAAGTCAGTTGGCAGATAACACCTTGTATAAATACATTGATTCTGAACAAATGTTATTAGATACCAAACCTGATATACAACATTACATCAGATTCTTTATTAAGTTAAATAAGGATATAATTCTGTATAAGAGGATAATGTTGTGAACATTTTCCTTAATCAAGAGTTGATTGGATCATGCACGTTATATAATAGCATATACATTCTAAATCAAACCACAGTTCAAAGTATATAGAACACACACAAGAGGAGTGGTTCAGAAATGAATGAATCCTTCTTATGGCATTGTAGACTAGGTCATATCAATGCGACACGGCCAGCTAAGTTACATAAGGATGAATATAAGAATCTATTCGAATTTTCATCTTATGCTACTTGCCAGTCTTGTCTCAAAGGTAAAGTGACCAATACTCCGTTTGCTGGAAACAGAGAAAGAGTTACTAAACTTTAGGGATGCATACATGATGATGTATACGGTCCTAAGTTTACAAATGCCAAGGTTGGTTCTTCGTACTTCATTATATTCACTGATCATCTCTCGAGATTCGGACATATGTTCCTGTTGAAACACAAGTCTGAAACTTTTGAGAAATTCAAGGAATATAAGCTTGAAGTTAGAGAACCAGACGGGTAGAAGTATTATAGTCCTACGATGTGATCGAGGAGGCGAATACTTGGGCATGGAATTCCTAGGGTTTCTAAACTGAGAATATGATTCTCTCTCAGCTTACTCCTTCGTATACACCACAGCACAACGGTGAATCGAGGCGGAAGTATCGTACCCTATAAAATACGGCGCGCTCTATGATGAGTACTGTTGAGTTACATGTTTCCTTTTGGTGTTATGCACTTGAGAAGCTGCATACCTATTGAATGGGGTTCCGTCCAAATCAGTGCCTACCACTACATATGAGATATGGAATAGGAAGAGACCATGTCTTAAACGAGTTAAGATATGGGGTTGTCCGACCTGTGTTGAAAGGCAGAATCCAGACAAGCTCGAGGCAAGGTCATATCTGTATAAGTTTATAGGATATCCCAAACATTTGCGAGGGAATATCTTCTACCACACTGAGGAGAAAAAGGTGTTTTGTTTCTCAGCATGCCACCTTTTTAGAAAAGGAATTTCTTGTGAAGAAATTAGTGTTCATGAGGTAAAACTGGAAGAAGTTCCAGCCAGACAAACTAACAGCTGATGATTTGGTGAAATCAAAGGATTCAATAGTCTCCAACGAATCTCAGCCTCTCCGCGAATCTGGTAGGGTTCTTCATCCACATGAGAGATACTGCAGTATTCTCGGCGACAGTGGGAGTGATGATTGCATCATGGTTGATGATGGCCTAACTAGGTTCAGGTAGGCCATCACGAGTGGCGACTCTGTGAAAAGGCTGGATGCTATACGATCAAAGATGGAATCCAGTATACCAACAAAGTATGACTTTGCATGTTGCACCTGAAGGGGTAAAACCCATTGAGAGCAAATGGATCTTGAGAAGATTCTTGATATAGATAGAAAAGTTGAGACTTTCAACGCTATGCTTAAGTCCATCAGGATTAATGCAAGCATCGCGGAGTTGGAACATCTGTTTTGATGTGACAGTCAAAGAGTTTGACTTCATCAAAATGGTAGATGAACCTTGTACATACAAGAAGATTGTAGAGAGAAAGGTTTTCTTCCACGTATTGTACGTAGATGACATACTCTTGATAGGAAATGGTTTCCTATTCTACACTCGGTCAAGCTCCTCTTATCACAAGGATTCTCAATAGAAGATCTGGATGATACATACTATATCTTGTGGATTACGATCTATGATGATAGCTCTAAGTGGATATTAGGAGTGTCCCAAATCCAGGTATGTTAACACCATACTAAAGGGGTTTAGTATGGACGATTCTAAGCGTGGTGGTTCGCCCACTTACTCATGGAATCACTCTCTCCAAAAAGATTTCTTCCAAGACTAATTTGGAGAGAGCTCGCGTGCAAGGGATACCCTATGCTTCGGCAGCAGGCTCTATCATGTGTGTGATGTTATGTACCAGACCAGATGTAGCTAACTCACTAGGTGTAGTGATTAGGAATCAATCGGATCTTAGGAGAATCACAGGACAGCTGTGGAGGACATTCTCAAGTACTTAAGAAGCACTAAAAGAAAGTTCTTGGTTCGAGCTTCCAGAGTGATAAGGTTGACTGAAAGTTAGTCACAGGCATTGTCTTTACCCTCAGTGGAGGGACGGTATGTTGGAAAAGTTCCAAGCTAGATACCGTGACATACTAGACGATAAAGTCTGAATACATTACTACCAACGATGCTGCCAAATTGGCTATATGGGCATTTCTTGTTCATGAGATGAACATGGTTCCTACCATTGAGCGTTCAATAACTGTTATTTTGGCAACAATAGAGTTGTGGCTTTGGCCTAGAAACACCGGTCCCATCAGCGTTCCAGAAATATTCTGAGGACAGTATCACCTGATCAGGTAGATGGTTGATCTCCGAGCGATCGAGATTAGAAGAGTTGACACGAAGGATAACACGACGGATCCACTCACCAAGGCCTGCTTCCCCAAATACTATTTGAGAGATTTTGTGATGGTTGAGTATGGGATACTACAACCACTGCTACATTGTTGGGTATAGGATACTACAACAGATGGCCTTAGTGCAAGTGGAAGATTGTTAGTTATATGTATGCCCTAGAGGCCATTACTGTACATGGGATGTATATTGTAGTGGATGCTTAGACATATATAGGGAGGACTTTCTTGCTCGATATGATAGTATGCTATTTTGTTGCTCTTTGTCTTAACATATTAACTTGTATAAGTGATGCAGTCTTACTCTCACATGTTGGTAAAGCCCTTAAGATGTGTACTTGACTACCGGGACTATGATGGAGATCATACTAGTGGGGCCAAGGGTAGTCCACAAGTACACCCTATAATTGTTCCTAGTCGTGGGAGTATCGAGACATGGCATCGATATTCCAGAGTAGACTAGCGTATGTGCTTCTTGACCCATATGATGGGTGATAGATGATCCCACATCCATTGGTGTTTGACATCAGAGAAGGAATACGGGTGCTCAGTGGAGACTGGGTACACTGAACGGACTCGCCGAGAACTCCTAGATGGTATTATATCTATCGTCAGATAGCAGTTCTCTGGTGACACTGGTACAGGTTAGTCTGTAGACCCGAGATCGTCATAGAATCTTGTGTGATTCCCACTGTGCTTTGATTTCCACCATACCACAGTCAAGAGATCATGCAAAATGGTAGTTTTGGGTTCAGTCCCGAGTCATATGGAGGCAATGAGCGATAGGAGGGGTTCCCTCTCTCTCGGTATTATGAGTTGATGTTGCGCTATGCTCGATTGGCCATAATGGGAAATCCCTAGCCAGGGTTGATGAGATCTTGTCACGACCCAAAATGGCACGTGACTGGCACTTGAATCATATGAAATCTATAGGACCCTATCTAATTCAAGTAAGCCAAAAATCCCAGAAATCTAAACCATTTTAAAGAAGAAGTGAAGAAAACTTATTTAAAAGCAAGTGGTTTTAATAACATAAGCCGAAATATTGCATTTTTAAAATCTCAAGTCTTTTCTGAAAATTTCGGCAGAGTTTCCTTTGTAAATACTAGCCCCAAAAGGGTACAACATGCATAATATGAATAAAGACATCCTCAAGCGGGAGCTAGCTCTTCGTCAATTGACGGTCACAACCACGCAAGCAATATAATATACAACGCCAAGGGCGATGGTCAAAACTCAAAAGGAAACTCAAAATCATCAAGAAAACCATAATAATACAACGCGCGACTCTAACGTCGAAATAATATACAACCGGTTTTCTAAGTCTGAAATAGATATACAAGTCTGGTTGATAGAGTTACTAGATACAACAATGTAAATAAAATATAAAGGTGGCCACGATACAAGTGGACCCACCTATCAAGGCAATCACCCGAAAAGTAGCAGTGTGCCTGCAAAGCCGCAACGAACCTGTACGGAAAGACCTGCAAGAAACTGTGGCACAACGGGGGTGAGTTGCCAACTCGTGAGTAGAAAACATCACAGAGCAGAAATCGTATGTATGACTCAACCCTAGGTCAATACGATCAGTAATATATAGCCTCAATATGATAAAGTCCGCAGCATGGTAAGGTGGTAAGGGTAAACATCTATACATAAGTGTAATACTAAGTGCTCATGTCATTGCCTCAGGTAGCGACATATCATAAACATGATGTGTGATCAATGTAATCAACATGAAATCAGTGTCAACTATATCATGAAGTCTATAAGTATGTGAATATCATCCAATTATGTAATCAATGCCTGTATGCATGTGGATCTCGTCCACCTGTCAACCCATGACACAACAACATCATGGATGTAAATGTCATAAGAGCATATGCATGAAAGTATGAGAATATAAATCAAAGTGTGTCCCTCACGACACATCAAAATCATGAAACCCGAGTGTCCAGCATCGACACTCAAAACATCATGAAATCTGTGTCTAGCATCAATACCTAAATCCTCATATATCTCAGGCTTCGTCAGTCCGGATAAGCCCACGGGCTCCGTCTGCGGGATCGGCCCTCGGGCTCGGGCAGAACGGGTCGGCCCAATATCCATCTCTCGACTCCGGTCGGTATCCTCCGGATAACCGCCAGGCCCAACCAATCACCGGTAGGTAGTGGTCCCTTTGCCAGGCTCACCGTCTACTGCACTGCAATCCATTCTCGTCCCGGGGTACCATACCGGGTCCACCATGTACCTGTAATCGGCCTCATCCAGCTCCTCGAATCGGGTATCACTGTCATACGTCTCAGAACCGAGAAAATGCATGGTGGACGCACTGAAGTATCATATCAAGAGAAACCGAGTTTTTAAAACAATGCATACTTTCTTTTGAAATACCCACGGTTCTCAAATTCAGAAATCTCATGAAAACAGCATACTCAATGCGTATAATCATAAAGCATGATGTATGCGACATATAATAGAAATGTAAGCATATCCGTATCTCATGCAACATAAAACAGTAATATGCACATATCGAGGGAAAACCGCTCTTTTAAATGAATACTGCTTTAAAATATATCATGTGGTTCCCAAATCTCTAAAATCAAGCCTGTATCATCATGTATGTGCAAATATGTATGTCCGCAAGTATGGGTGTACAATATGTATGTATGCAAGTATGGGTGTACAATATGCATGTATGCAAGTATGGATGTACAATATGCATGTACGCAAGTATGGGTGTACAATATGTATGTACGCAAGTATGTCATGCAAGTAGTCATATCCTGATGCAACAATCCTACTGTGTAGTGACATGGCAATTATCAATGATGATGTGTGTCGGCCGACAAGCAGGTGTGCGTGGAGCATACGCATCATCGGTAATGGTGCTGGTGTCCTGATAACATGGGTTTAATATAACGATAAACACATTTAAACATGCACTGCGATGCGAATAGCAAGAATATGCGGAAAATGAGTAATACACGCAACAATAAAGAATCAACATCAATATAAGTGAGTCACACAGTTTTGACATTTGAAATAACATGAATCGTGGTGTTTGTTAAATAGGGACTACAGTGTTTTTTAGAAAAAATACGTCCTTCGAAATATCCGTAGGATCCCTTGTCCTGTCACGATTCGTTAGTTTTGAAATATGTATGACTCGATGTCTAGTCTAACATCCACAAGTAACTACAAGACTAAACTAACAGGCTAATCGAAAAGGTACGGAAACCACCTAAATCTGAGTCGATACATTTAAATATAATAGTCAGTGATCCCGCCTCAATAGTATCGCATACGATACAATATATAGCATGACATTCTCGAGTCAAGAGTGCGGATCTATCATCAATATAAAGCTCGTACGGTAAATCGATCGTACGGAATCCCAATCTGGGTACGGGTCGAATCTCACATTTATCTCTTCATTTATCTGGTATCCTTATCATCATTGTCACGACCCAAGTTTGGTTATGACCGGCATTTAGATTGTATCATATCTAAAGATGTGCACACAGTCCAAATAAGCCGAAAACCAAGATCAAAATCCTTTTTATGGAATTCTTTATATAGAAAATTTAATTTTTAAGTAAAAATCACATGTTATGATGTTAAAATATTAAACAAGTATAAGGTGTTAAGTTTGGTTGCATCCCTAGTTGGGATCAACAATATCAACAGCGGAAAATGAAATCTCAGCATATAGGACATCAACACGAATTTCAAACATAAAGAAATGAAACCACAATTTATAGAACTAAACGATCTCAACTGTCAATAATATACATATCATCTCTCACTCTAAGTCATATACAGGTCTGATGGAGATTTTCTAGATACAAAATACAATACCAAAAGAGAAGGTTACTACATATGTATCCCACCTATCAAAAGAAGTGATAAAGCTGCAAAAGTAGATCTGCACCGCAGCTAACCGTCCACTCTACCCCTGCAAGGAACTGTGGCACAACAGGGGTGAGTTGCCAACTCAGTGAATATAACTAACATATAACGGTTAATTATGTAAATATGACGATCATACTAACTGAGATGTGAACAAGTATAATGTATGATTTTATGTAAAATCAAGAATCTATAATATGAACCTCATAGTCCAAACTGAAATCTCATCATTTAATCCCAATAAAATTCATTTTCCCGTATCCATCATCGACACAAATTTCCATTTCTCACAGGCATCATTCCTCGAATGATCCTGAAATCAACAATACCGGTCGTTATCCTCTAGATATACGCCGTATTTCTTACCACTAAATCCGGTATCGAGTAACCTCGCTAGGCTCACCCGCCTCAATGCGGCTATCCTGCCCCACGGTCTCGACCGGGTCCACCATGTATCCAACTGTATATCTCCCCCACTCGGTATGGATAACGTAAAATCCACGACTGTATATCTCCCCCACTCGGTCCGGAACAAAAACAAATCATAAAACCTCTCATGGTGGACATGACACATCAATCATGAAAATCATTGGATCTATGTAATAGTATTCAAAACTCAAAACCATAAATCCTCAATAATACGTTTACCTCTTATATCAACATAAAATACTAAAACATGATATTAATGATGCAATTTACTACTATTTATTGGTGTGTATGATACGATATGAATCATTTTAATAAGAATTTTGCTAAGTGTAAAAGTGACATGGTAATATCGACGAGGTGTGTGTAACATATAAGATGTGCACGTGGCATGACTCGTCGATAATTGTGTAGTGTTCTAGCAACTAAGCAAGATATGGGTGACTTATGAATACATATTGTTAATTTAGCATATCAAATAATTTATTTATCTAAATACAACTACGGGCGTAAAATGCCATCTTTAAAAAATTCCCCAGTAGATGTTTAATCTACTCATCGGAAAACGTCGAATCTATTCAGGAATTGCCAATCCTTTCCCTTTCTTCGCTGCCTCCGCAAATCCCGTATTCGAATCTAATATCACAATTTAATTTATATAAGTAAACGGCTATTCCGACATGACGGAAAAGAAAAACACCCGTTCCCACGTACTAGTTATATTGTATACGACTATATCGAGCTATTAAACACTTAACCTTACTGGATTTTAACCCTAACCTGCATCGCTACAGAATTTAAATCGCGATGCGTTTTAATCGTGTCGTATTTGGTGTGTTAAGATATCCTTTCCGATATACGCTTCAAGATTCTATCTGCAGTGAAACTAATTTATTTAAACAACACCAAAATGGCCAAAATGATACACTGAAATACACCCAACCAACCAAAACTACCTAGTCACCTACAAAACCGGCGTCGCCGGAATTACCATATTGGTCGCCGGCCCAAAACCGAGCCCTCTGGTTCGTGATCCTATGGGTTGCTCTAGGTGTTACATACATCATTTTAGCACTGTTTTGTTAAGTTTATTATCTTCCAAACAAAAGCAGATTTACACAGAGCCTAGTTTGGAAAAAAATACGAATTTATAGGACATTGTTTATTTCAATTTAACTAAGTTACAGAACTTAAATCTCCTACCGTGTTTAAGAATTTTACCCTCCAAAAAGTTGTTGGAATAACCCCTCCAAGATGCTAAGCCCCTCCTAGCTTGATGGTGAAGAAAAACCTAGAACATAGCTTCTTTCATCTTCTTCTTCTCTTGTTCTTTCTTTTTCTCTTTATTTTTCTTTTGATTTCAGAAATTTTCAGAATTCTTAATTAACTATGATCTGAACATATCCTATATATGAGAAGAAGGAAGGGTGATGTGGTAGAAGGAGGTGTCAAGGTTTGAAGAGTGCTCATTTCATGCAAGGAGGAGGTGTGAGATAAATGTGTGCATGCAAGCAAGAGGTGTGCTTGCATTATCCTTTAATTTTTGTTTTAATTTACAATTAAATTCTGAGCTAAATGTTTTCTATCACTTTTTTATTTACACCCCTAACAATTTTCCATTTGCATAAAAATTCTAAACTTTACCTAAAAACCCCTCACAGCTTAGTTTATTATAAAACACACATTTTATTAAAATGAAGCTAAAATTGTCACTAAAACCCTTATAACTTATTTATGTTGCATACTAAAATTTTTATTTAAATTGTTTTACATGAAACTTATGAAAATTGAAGTATTTGTTTTTAACAAGTTTGTGATCTATCATATTATTATTAAATTAATTTAATTTTATTTATTTCTAAATTTTCAGAAAGCTACAATATCCCCCCCTTAAGAAAATTCGGTCCCCGAATTTAAGATAATTTACTAGACATACCTTCGAAAAGATGTGGAAATTTCTTTCGCATCGCATCCTCGGTCTCCCAAGTAATCTCATCGCGATTCTTTTCTTGCCAAAGAACCTTTATATACGGAAGTACCCTCGATCGTAGTTTCTTCGCCTGCCTGTCAAGAATAGAGACTGGTTGCACTGTGTAGGATAAATCCGGCTCAAGCTGTAAGGTCTGATGCTGGATCGCGTGAGATGGATCGTGAAGATACCTGCGAAGTATCAAAACGTGGAACACCGGATGCACGTCGGGAAAACTCGGTGGAAGTGCTAAGCGATAAGATACAGCACCCACTCTCTCCAGAATCCCATAAGGTCCAACATATCTGGGGCTGAGCTTCCCCTTCTTCCTGAAACGCATCACACCTTTCATTGGAGATACCCGAAGGAACACATGATCTCCCACTCCAAACTCGAGTCTACGACGTCTTCGATCTGCATACGATTTCTGTCTGCATTGGGCCGCCTTCATTCTATCCCATATCAACTGAATCTTCTCTGTAGTCTCCTGTACTATCTGCGGTCCCAATATGCAACTCTCGCTCAGTTCCGTCCAGCAAACGGGCGATCGACATTTCCTCCCATACAAAGCTTTAAAGGGCGCCATCTGGATCGTCTCCTGAAAACTATTGTTGTACGAGAATTCTATCAAAGGTAGGTAACGATCCCAACTACCACCAAAATCAAGGCTACAAGCCCGAAGCATATCCTCTAGTATCTGAATGGTCCGCTCCGACTGACCATCTGTCTGTGGGTGAAAAGCGGTACTAAAACTCAACCGTGTACCCAAAGCTTCTTGAAGTTTCTGCCATAGCCTGCTAGTAAACTGGGTATCCCTATCTGAAACTATGCACGTCGGAACTCCATGCAGATGTACAATCTCATCGATATAAATCTGAGCATACAGTGCAAAACCATACTTCGTCTTTACTGGGAGAAAATGAGCGGCCTTTGTCAATCTATCAACAATCACTCAAATGGAATCTTACCCTCTGCTAGTCTTGGGTAGACCCACCATGAAATCCATAGAAATCTGTTCCCATTTCCACTCTGGAATGGGTAAGGGCTGCAACTCTCCGACTGGCCTCTGGTGTTCTGCTTTGACTTGCTGACACGTCAAGTGATTGGTAGAGTTTTTGCGTGCTTAGTTAATTACCGCAATCAAGACGGTTTCGCTTGTAGCTAGCCGGTTGAGTACGGGTCGTCCGCAGGGAGATGGGAATCTTTTTCTATGTGCTTTAACGAGTTAAGTCCAAATGTCCAGGTTTGTTTTTAGATTAACTATGTGCTAAAATGATATATAAAGAGAGCTTGTTAGGGTTAGGATTAGGTTAGTTTGAGTTAGGAGTCGCTCACTTCTTTCGTTGCCACTCTTAATATCGGTGTTACGGTAATCGGCAACAACGGGGATTAGCACGACTAGGAAGGAACTTGCGAGTATAAGCCAGGCTTTCCAACGCATAAGTTCTTCCTTTTGGTACTTGTCCGTCCATTCTTGGCTCTTAGCCTTAACCTCCGGTTAATTCAACCACAACCGGTCTCACTAAGGAATCACCGCTATCATGTAGGATATGGTGCCGTAGGGAGCGGATTGTGGTTCAATTAACGGGAGTTCGAATTAAGATGTTGGGCAAGAAAAGAGTGAGAGAGATTTCCTTCTCTCAAACTTTCCTTATCCTACCCTAAAAAGTATGAAAACTACTCACCCAATATAAGAAAAAGAAAATAAAACAAAAGGAGGAAGATAGAAAGAAAGAGGTTAGAAGATTACAACTAGCTATTTGAGACCTCACCTTGGCAAGGATCAAGCTTAAGCATCATTGTTGTTAAGGATAAAGAAAAACTAGAAGAAGAAACAAACAAACAACAAATAACAACAACTAGATTAGCAAAATGAAAATTACAAGCAATTATAATTAACAATAAGACAAGCATGGTAACAACAAGAACTCTTTATTCATCACTTCACTCACAAAAGCTCACTACAAGGTTTTAATGGAGAAGAGATGAGAAGAGGAAGAAGAACAACAATATGTATTCTAAAATCTAAATACAAGAATAAGCACCCTTGGCTTTGGCAAGTTCTGGACTATTTATAGGCAGGGAAATGGAAACCTAAGGCAACAAACTGCCTCCATATAGAATGACCAAAATACCCCTAAAACATCATCAACCGAGGAGCCCGTACGGTCGCGGTTCCGCGGCCTGAGCATGCTTATGCCGCGGAACCGCGGCCCTTTAGTGGAGTTAGGCCATGAAATTTGGGGGTTTTCCCTTCTTTTTAGTACTCTTCAGTGTGGTATATGTTGTTTCTCAAAATCTCTTCACAATATTTCCAGAATTTCAGCAGAACAAAAGGTGATGTAATGTGGATCTTTTGTCATGATTTTTCTTGAGCTCCGCGTAGATATGTTAGATCTTGTGTTGCCATTGAGCTTTGTGCATGAAAATGACATTGATTTTCCATTTTGTCCCTTAAACTGGTGTGCGGCAACATACGGATAGAGAGCGGAGACCCGTGTTTTATCTGTGGTTGGCAGTAATCCGGATTTTGTTGTGCGGCAACCCTAAGGTTTTGTTTCAGAAAATAACAATTCTAGTATCCTAAGACTAGACTATCGAACCTTTATTTTTCACACCTCGCTTCTTATTTAACTTAAGATTTTATATTTCTTTACGTGCAGTGCAAATAGTGTCGTTAAGTTCCAGAAGGATCGATTAAAGTCATCATGTCACACAATAAAGCCCAGATAAAAATTTTAAAAGGATCACATAAGTTTTATAAAGAGTTAAGCATTTTTCAAGTTTTGTTTTCCAGCAAGGTTTCAACTTCAGAATTTCTATCTTCCTTAACAAGAAAACTAGGTCTTATTTTTCACTCCACCTTTTTCTTGTTTTCTTTTCATACACACCTCTGTGAACGTGCAATAATCTTTATCATAGAATAAAACCTTCATATCTCCGCTAGAAATATTTTTTTTATAAAAACCTGTCTTTTGTCAAGATTATTCTCACACAAAGAACCGTTAGGAATTTTAACTTGGAGAGAACACTTGCTTGACTTTGTTTTAATCTGGACTTTCTAAGCTTCTTAACGAGCTTTAGGCCAATGCACCCAAACCTGTTGGCTTTAGGTCATTAGGTGTAGAGACACCCCAGCAGACTTAATTACTCAAGTTACCTAGGCCCAAAAACAAAAGACAATTTAGCGTGAAAATCATGATGATTCAATGCGAACGGAGATATAACCGGCAGTTCAGTTATTTTTTTTTTATAAAAGACGTGTTTAGTGGGTTAGGTGTGTAATCATTCCAATCAAGTTTCAGATGGGTTATTTTTCAGAATTAGTTCCAATTAAGGCATCAATAACATTCCTTCATATTCGCTTCACTTCATAAACTATTCTTGATATTACTTATTTCAGAACAAACCTATTTGATCCTCAGAAAATCATTTATCCATTTAAAAGTTTTTTAGACATAAAAGACTTGTCATCTAATTTCCAAAACTCACGACACCTGTAGTGTGATGTAAAGACGTATATCAGCTATAGTTAACTTCAAAGGAGAGTTATTTTTCAGGTTTTCAAAATCTAAAAATAAGATTTAGTTATTCTTATCTTATTAAACAAAACCGTCAAAATGTTGAATCAGAGTTCTCCCACTAGCTAACTTGATAGAAAAGTTTTTATATTTTTAGAAAATTTTCTGATTTTTATGGATTTTAATATGCAGATGCAAAATATACATATGAATGCGAAGGTTAGAAATGCGTACCGAGCGTACCCCCAAACTTAAACT
Organism: Agapanthus africanus; assembly: GCA_030015575.1. NCBI lineage: Eukaryota > Viridiplantae > Streptophyta > Magnoliopsida > Asparagales > Amaryllidaceae > Agapanthus > Agapanthus africanus. Next base: position 40,385,025 of record CM057345.1, on the reverse strand, counting down.
GGACAGTGTCCTCACTGTCATTGCATGAAGAGATCATTGAAGGGTCAAAATTGTCGGTTAGATATACACAATTTTTTTTTTGTTTTAGTGTTTAAAGAAAAGAAAAATAGTAAAAATGGAAAAGAATATTCACAAATATATACAAAAAGGTATATACATACCCCCAAACTTATTTGGAACAGTGTCCACTGTTCTTGGCTGGATAACCGAAGTCTGGTGGTAGGCAGAGAAAGATTATGCAGGGTAAACCGGCTCCTGTAAGACCAGGAGCTCCTCTGTTGGTTCGGCGCTAAGGTACGGTTTAAGTTTGTGTCCGTTGACTTTGAAAAACGAACCGTCCTTTGGATTCTCCAAATCCACAGCGCCATGCGGATACACATTCCGCACAAAATACGGCCCTTTCCAGCGAGATCTGAGCTTTCCTGGATGGAAGTGTAGCCGGGTGTCGTAAAGCAGTACCTGTTGACCAGGTACGAAAGTTTTGCGCAAAAGGTGTTTATCGTGAAACACCTTCGTTCGGTTCTTAACGACAACCGCGTTATCGTAAGCCTCATCCCTAAGCTCGCTCAATTCGTTCAACTGCAGCTTCCGATGGCTGCCCGCATCTTCGAGAGACAGATTCAACTCCTTTATCACCCAAAATGCACGATGCTCTATTTCCACAGGGAGGTGGCAAGCATTTCCGTACACAAGCCGATAGGGAGACATGCCAAGATCGGTCTTATAAGCAGTTCGAAATGCCCAAAGGGCATCAGTGGGTTTCAGCGACCAATCCTTACGGTTCTTGGAAACCGTCTTCTCCAGTATCTGCTTGATTTGTCGATTTGAAATTTCGGCTTGCCCACAGGTTTGGGGGTGGTAGGGCATAGATAGCTTATGATTAATGGAATATTTCCGCATCAAGGCCTCGAAAGGCTTATTGCAGAAATGAGTTCCATTGTCGCTAATGATCGCTCGGGGGTGCCCAAACCGGGAGAAAATGTTTTCTTTAAGAAACCTAACGACAACCTTGTTGTCGTTAGTCCGTCTGGGCACAGCCTCGACCCACTTAGAGACGTAATCAACAGCGAGAAGGATGTACAAGTTCCCGAAAGAGCTGGGAAACGGCCCCATGAAATCTATCCCCCAAACGTCGAAAATCTCCACAACCAAGATTGGTTGGAGCGGCATCTCGTTCCTCCGGGATATCCAGCTTAAGTGTTGGCACCGGGAGCAAGTCTTGCAATAGTCATGAGCGTCTTTGAAGAGTTGTGGCCAGTAGAAACCACATTGCAAGATCTTCTCAGCTGTCTTTCTGGGACCAAAATGCCCGCCACATGCTTGATCGTGGCAAAATGACAACACACTCTTGAATTCATCGTCAGGGACACACCGACGAATAATCTGGTCGGGACAGTACTTGAACAGATAGGGTTCGTCCCAATAAAAGTGTTTTACTTGGGATAAGAATCGAAGTCTGTCCTAACTTGACCATTCAGTCGGTAGTAGCCCTGTGGCCAAATAGTTCACAATATCTGCGAACCAGGGTTCGCGAGATATTGTCAAGAGCTGTTCATCCAGAAAAACATCATTGATCGGAAGTTGAGGCGACGGCGAAGAAGGAAGTCGTGAGAGATGGTCGGCGACTACGTTTTCACATCCTCTTTTGTCCTTGATGACAAGGTCAAACTCTTGAAGCAAGAGGATCCAACGTATTAGCCGAGATTTTGCATCTTTCTTCGCAAAAAGATGGCGCAGAGCAGAATGGTCTGTGTGGACAATGACTAGAGAGATGATGAGGCAGGGCCTGAACTTTTCTAAAGCAAATACAGCAGCCAAGAATTCCTTCTCAGTTGTTGTATAATTAAGTTGGGCGTCGTTCAGGGTTCGGCTAGCATAATAGATTATGTGCGGCATCTTGTTGATGTGTTGTCCAAGGACAGCACCAATGGCAAAGTCGGATGCATCGCACATAATCTCAAATGGGTGCGTCCAGTCAGGTGAAGAAAGAACGGGAGCAGAAGTGAGTGAGCTTTTTAATGACTCGAACGCAGTCACACAGCTCGAGTTGAAGTCGAATGGCGTGTCCTTGGCCAGTAGAAGAGTCAAGGGCCTAGCAATCTTGCTAAAGTCCTTGATGAACCATCTATAGAAACCGGCATGGCTAAGGAAGGCTCAGATGTCTCTGACGCATCTGGGAGGAGGGAGATTGGAAATGACCTCAGTTTTCGCTTTGTCAACCTCTATGCCATTTTGCGAAATGATATATCCTAAGACAATACCTTCACGCACCATGAAGTGGCACTTCTCCCAATTCAAAGTGAGGTTCTTTTCCTTACATCGGGTAAGGATAGCGTCAAGATGCAGCAAACACTCGTTAAAGGAATCGCCGAAGATGGAGAAATCGTCCATGAAGATCTCCAGGAATTTCTCCACCATATCTGAGAAAATTCCCATCATACACCGCTGGAAGGTAGCGGGCGCATTGCATAACCCAAAGGGCATGCGACGATATGCGAACGTGCCGAAAGGACAAGTGAATGTGGTCTTGTCCTGGTCTTTTTTGGCGATGGGAATCTGATTATAGCCGGAGTAGCCATCAAGAAAGCAGTAGTACTCGTGTCCAGCCAATCGTTCAAGCATTTGGTCAATGAAAGGTAGCGGAAAGTGGTCTTTCCGCGTTGCGGCGTTGAGTTTTCTGTAATCGATGCATACTCGCCACCCAGTTTGGGTGCGAGTAGGGATTAACTCGTTCGCCTCGTTAGTAATGACCGTTATGCCTGACTTCTTGGGGACAACGTGAATGGGGCTAACCCATTGGCTATCAGAGATAGGGTAAATGATACCACTATCCAGACACTTCACGATTTCCATTTTCACAGCCTCCTTCATGACTGGGTTGAGTCGCTTTTGTGGATCCCTGACTGGTTTGGCATCATCCATCAGATGAATGTGATGTTCAACGATCAGGGGACTAATCCCCTTGATGTCCGCCATGGACCAGCCAAAAGCTTGCCTATTGCTGTGCAAGACCGCAAGAAGGGCTTTCTCTTGCTCTGGAGCTAGAGAAGCCGAGATGATAACAGGGAGGGTCTCGTTCTCATCCAAGTAAGCATACTTAAGGTGAGACGGCAAAGGCTTGAGTTTGAGCGTTGGAGGTGAAACAATTGAAGACAAGATTGGTGAAAAGGTCTCGAACTCAAAGGATTCCAGCAAATGTTCAAAACGAGTGTAAGCGACCGAGTTGGATGGTTCAGGTAAATCATCCGGAAATTCGAAGGATTCAAACTCGGGTGGTGAGTGGCTAAGATCGTTCGAGAAAGTGAAACACTCGTGGTCATTTTCGGGTGCAGAAACAGCAGCAGGTTCGAAGAGGAACGCACTAGTGGCGTTAAGGTTATCGTGATCGAACAAAAACTCCTCGAATTCACACTCTTCTGGGGTGATCTCCTGGATTGAGCAAACGTGTAGTATATGAGCATTAGGTTCGGTGGGTTGATTCCCCAACCTAAAAATGTTGAGTTCAATTGTCATGTTTCCAAAAGATAGGTTCATCGAACCATTGCGACAATTGATCACAACATTTGAGGTTGCAAGGAATGGGCGACCGAGTATCACCTGAATTTGATTCCGGGGGTTAGCTACATGTTGTGTGTCTAATATAATGAAGTCAACGGGGAATATGAAGTCCTCAACCTTGATTAACACATCCTCTAGCTCACCCCTAGGATGGGTGATTGATCGGTCGGCCATTTGGAAGTACAATGTGTGGGTTTCAGCTCTCCTACACCTAATTGCTCATATACTGAGTACGGAAGCAGATTAACACTGGCACCAAGATCTAATAGTGCGCGGTTGATGTTCTTATCCCCAATGATAATAGAAATCGTAGGACAGCCAGGGTTCTTCCATTTTTGCGGTAAAGATTGGGTAAGAGCATCACTCACAGCACTAGCCAAGAAAACTTTCTTGGGTACCTGAGACTTTCTCTTTTTCGTGCACAAGTCTTTTAAGATTTTTGCGTAGGACGGGACTTGTTGGACAACATCTAAAAGGGGAATGTTGATATTAACCTGCTTAAATAACTCCAGAATCTTCTCCATTTGTGGATTTTGTTTATTGGACTTCAACCGGTTTGGAAATGGAGCGTTTTGAAAATTGGTTGAGTCCAATGCTTGTGGAGGAGATTGTGGAGTTGGAACGGATCCCAGAGCTGGTGTTTTCGTGGAGTGAGAAGTGGGTCCGTTCAGAGCAGAAGAAGAGGAAGAAGAGCCTTTTGAAGAATGAAGAATAGGCTCAGAAGATGAGGAAGGAGAAGAAGAAGAAGCGGCCGGGGTGTCATTATCCTCAATTGTTGCGCCGATGTTGTTGTGCAGCATCCTTCCCGATCTCAATGTAGTCACGGCACTCACATTATGGTTCTGTTGTTCAAGAGCAACATGTACATTATGTGGGTGACCGGGATTTGGGAGTGGTTGAGATGGAAGCTTCCCCTTTTCTCGCTCGCTTAACGCCGCATTCAGTTGTGCAATCTGGGCTTCGATGGTCTTAATGCTTTGCCCGTGTGCAGCAGTGTGTTGCACCAAAGACTGAATAGACGACTGGATGTTGGCAGTGGATTGTGTCGATTGTTTAACCAATGCCTCCAGACTTCGTTCTAGCGAGGAAACCTTATCCTTGTTTGACGGAACAAAGTTGTTTTGCGGAAAAGAATTGTTGGGTGCAAAGTTGTTCGTCTGATTTTGAAAAGGTTGGGGTTGGAAGGGCTGTTGAAACTGATGTTGAGTTTGTTGTTGCGCTTTTTGTTGCGGAGGAGGGGGCCTCTGGAAATTGTTGCCTTGGAATTGATGCTGATTCTGATTCCAGGCGAAATTGGGATGGTTCCTCCAACCGGGATTGTAGGTGGAAGAGTATGGATCATTCCTCGGTCTTTGCTGAAATGCAGCATTAACCTGATCCTGTCCTTGAGATGGTGGATTGTAAGGACACTCTTCGGTTAAGTGAGAAGGATCGGAACAACAAGCACAAATGGTACGAAGGGGAAGAACAGGGGCAGGAGCCGGAGATGAAAATTTTCTCTCTATCGCTTCGAGTTTTCTTGTTATTGCAGCCATTTCAGCTTTCATCGCAATAGAGACATCGAGTTGGTGAATTCCTACCCTAGACTGACCAGTAGAAGTGGAGGAAGAAGAAGAAGAAGTTGGTCTAGTGCTCTCCCATTGAAGCGTTTGTTCCGCAAGGTCGTCGAAGAATTGCCATGCTTCCTCGTCAGATTTCGATAGGAAGTGGCCCTGACAAATGGTTTCCAACAACTGCTTGGTTGCTGGTTTCAAGCCCTCGTATAAGGTTTGGCAAAGTTGCCAGTTCTCGATACCATGGTGAGGGCACTGAACAAGAAGGTCTTTATACCGGTCAAAGCACTTCCAGAAGGGTTCAGTAGGAAGCTGAGAGAATTGGTTGATTTCGTTACAGATCCTTGCGGTTTTATGATTCGGATAGAATTTCTTGAGAAACGCTTTCACAAACTCGTCCCAACTGGTTATGGAGTGGGAAGCAGTGCTATACAGCCATTTTTCAGCAAGATCACACAAAGTGAACGGAATGACCCGTAGCCGTATAGCATCGTCCGACAGCTGGATAGTTTTCATCATGGCACAAACATTTTGAAACTTGTTGATGAAGATATAGGCATCTTCAGATTCAAGCCCATGAAATTTCGGAAGCATGTTAATGAAGTGGGGCTTAATTTCAAAAATATCCCCATTGGCCGGTGTCACGCCCCGCTTCCCAGAGTACGCAAGATTGGGCACGTGACATAGTCAACCATGCTACCTGTGGGTAGGAAGTATCCATCCACAGTCACATTACGGTTGTAGAGATATCAAGAACAAGATAAATAAACTAATCTAGCACATGTCCAAATCCATAATAACGAGAGTCAATAAACAATAAGTGCGGAAGCGAATGATCCAATACAATAATAGGAAGGTACGTCCCATAACGCGGGATCGCACCTGGAAATAAAATGCAATAAACGAACTAACCACTATAGAACTCACAAATCAGCCTGCTGGCTGAAGTACTCCTGCTCGGTCGGCGACAGTGGTAAAGAATCTGGGCCATGCAAAACCCAGACGTCAGCGCGTCATGTCAACCAGATAATATAATATAAACATGGTAAAAGCAATGCAGGTATGAACATGAATAAAGCAGTACTAAGAAATAACAGAGCAGAGTAATGTGCAATGGTGACTAAACTGTCCTATCAGGTTTCTACTCTATAGTCTTTGAAATTAATTGATGAATCGTCGATGTAACTCAATAGTATCCCGTGCGTGCCCGGGACCACGGTCAAGGTTCTCGGGGCTGAATCCGAGACGTGCCGCTAAGCAGTAATAGGTAGTAGGATGGATGAGTGATGTCAGCATCATCACTCCCGGACTGGCCAAGCCCGTAAGACTGATCAGAACAAGTATCGAACTGTTGAGTTACAAGTCGGTTTCACCTTTGATTTCCCCATACCCCCAAGCTATGTATGTCAGGTCAGGTATTCAGTAGTCAAGGACTAATGCCAACACAAAATCAGGTAAAGTGGGTCTGTCTGGATAGACAGCAGGAATGGTCAGGTTTGTCGGCATTAGGCATGGAATCGGGTAACAGGTCAGGTCACGTTTCAACAGGTTGAGTTGATATGTACAGGGTGTCATGTCCGGTGTATCAGTACATGTGTCAGGTGTATCAAGATCGGTCAATATGTAATGCAATCAAAAGTATGCTGATAACAGGTATAGTAACGAATAAAGAACAACAGCAGGAACGGCAAATAACAATATTATTCCATGTAAACACAGTGATGCTTTGTATTCTCTTATTAACGGGTTCAAGCACCCTTGGGGTGCAATAATCACAGTGTAACGCAATATTAATAACAGCAGGCAATAAAGATATAAGTGTGCGACTATTTTCCTCTAAATAGTAAATTGATTAGCAGGTAGTTGTTATTAAGGTTACGGTGGCAAAATACGATTTAGGTGGCAGTATTATAATGTACCTCATATTCCGTCCAAATGAGAAAGTAACCATATTTAGTTATCAATGCAAGTTTTATGAATCAATCATACTTAATTAGGATCATATAGCATGTAGCAAGTAATACTTGCCTGACCGGAACGTGAAACGGATATGTGTCCGACGCCTGCAAAGTTGTGACGCACGTACTGCACACGGAGCGGGTCCAAGCAATGCAAGAGGGTGATCACGCAGGTACGGTGCGTCCTCTGGGTCGTCTGGAATGGTAGCGACGGTCACGGCTTCAGCGATTACCGGAAACCAAGAAATCAAGAAAGTGAATAGAGAAGAAGAAGCTTATGGTATGGGTTGGCTCTGGGGTTAGGTGCTCTGGGGACAGAGACGAGGGGTGACGACGATGATGGGTCGTCGATGGCGAGGTCCCCGGCAAGGCATGCAGCGGGTTTTCTGGCAATGGCAGTGAGGGTTCTTGAAGATCAGGAGATGGTGGTGATGAAGGATAGTGGTGGTGGTGGTGTCAGGAGTTGGAGTGATGATGAGAGGAGCGAAGTCGGGGAATCGGTGACGGCGACGGAGGGGCGTAGGAGAGGGTTAACGGCCGTGGTCGGCGTTTCGGCGAGGCAAGAATGTGCAGGCGGGGTTCGTGCAGGGTCGGAAACGGGAAGATGATAATGGTGGTGTGAAAGAGGGTGAGGAGGTGGAGGCGACGTCGAGGTTGAGGGTCGACGACGAGGTCTTGCCGGCGATGGAAGGAGGTGGTGCTCGAGGTCGTGGGCGAAGGCTACGGTGGTGTGCAGATGGTGCTCGGGTAAAGGGAGGAGATGGCGGAGGAGAGAGAGACTCGGGTGAGGGCGAGGAGATGACGAGACCGGCGTGGGTGGTGCCGGCGTTGGGCTGCGGCGGCGAGGAGCACACGGCCGTTTCTCGTGGGGTTTGGTTTTCGTTTTCAAACGAAGGAAGAGGAGGAAACTAAAAAATATAGAGGAGAGAGAGAAAAGTTAGAGAGAGAGAGAGATAGAGAGATATCAGGGGAAGAGAGAGAGGGTGAGAGAGAGAGAGAGAGACAGCAAAGGATAAGGGCCCACGTAAATAATTATTGATTGGCTGAATCAATCATTCAGTTAGTAAAGATTAGATTTTAAGAAATTTGTATGGTTAAAGTGTAAATATACGGTGGTTTTTAAATTATTAAAAATTTGGGATTTTGGCGCAAAACAAAACATTTCCAAATCGCGCCCGGGTTGGGTCCAAAATTCAAAATTGAAATAATAGGATTTTAAGTGGGTTCCAAATTTTAAAATTAAGTGTTTTATGATTAAAATGCATACCCCCAAGACGGACACCTGTACGCGCGCGTAGCCGTCCAAACTCGCCCGTTTCACCGAACGGGACGAGAACACGACGCACAGACGCTACCACAATGCTTGGGGTGTCGAGTAGGCCAAGATGGATATTTTTAATATTATTTTAGGTGCTAAAATTTGTTATGTGCAAAAATGACTTAACCGGTTAAAATTTAGCAATAAACACCAAACAATCAGGATAATTGGAATGAGCAATATATAACCCTCAACTAGTAATATAAATAGTATTATTGGGCTCGGGTGTTACATCATACCCAACTACAAAAAGAATTTCGTCCTCGAAATTCCAAGAATACAAGATGGCTAACTACTGGAAAAGGTGAGGGAATTTCTGCCGGATCTCGTCTTCTCGCTCCCAAGTGGATTCTCCATGCGATCGATTACCCCAAGAAACTAGCACAAGAGGGATAACCTTGTTCTTAAGAACCTTTTCTCTTCGATCCTTGATTTCAACTGGTCGCTCCTCAAAGGTTAGGTCTTCTCGTACCGTTAATTCCGAATGATCCAATACGTGCGTTTCATCTCGAACATACCTTCGTAGTTGAGATACGTGAAACACATCATGCACACTTACCAAGGACTGCGGTAACGCCAAACAGTACGCTACCACACCAACACGCTCCAAGATCTCAAAGGGTCCAACGAATCGAGGACTAAGCTTTCCCCGACTCCCAAAACGAATCACCCCTCTAGTTGGTGATATCTTCAAGAATACCAAATCACCCACGGCGAACTCTAGAGGTCTTCTTGACGTGTCTGCCCAACTCTTCTATCGGTCTTGTGCTGCCTTCATAGGATTCCTGATAGTGTTAACCTTTTCAACTGTCTGCACAACCAAATCTGGTCCTAGTAACCTTCGTTCACCAACATCATCCCACAAACAGGTGAACGGCACTTACGACCATACAATGCTTCAAACGGAGCCATCTGAATAGTTGCTTGGAAGCTATTGTTGTACGAAAACTCTACCAGGTGTAGGGGATCCTCCCAAGAACCTTTGAAGTCCAACATGCAGGCCCTCAACATATCTTCAAGGGTCTGGATCGTTCTTTCCGATTGTCCATCAGTCTGAGGATGATAAGCTGTGCTAAACTTCAATCGAGTCCCCAAACTCTCTTGTAAACTCCTCCAAAAGTGCGACACGAACCGAGTGTCCCGGTCGGACACGATGCTTACCGGTACTCCATGCAACCTGACAATCTCCTGCATGTACCGCTCTGCCAAAGTCTCCGTCGACTGACCAACCCGAAAAGGAATAAAGTGAGCTGCTTTGGTCAACCGATCGACAATCACCCATACGGCATTGTTACCTTTTGGACTCCGCGGTAAAGCCGTCACGAAATCCATGGTTATATGTTCCCACTTCAACTGAGGGATCGGAAGTGGTTGCAACAAACCAGCAACCCTTTGGTGTTCAGCCTTGACTTGCTGACACACCAAGCACTTAGCCACGAAGCGAGCAATTTCCCGTTTCATACCTTCCCACCAGAAATGCTGTCGAATATCTCGGTACATCTTTGTCCCTCCTGGATGTACAGAGTAAGCTGAACTGTGTGCCTCCCTCATAAGCTCTTCACGCACATCTCCTTTTGGCACACACACACGGTTACCATATCTCAACGAACCGTCTTGTAATTACTGATCCATGAAGACGGTTCGTAGTCCGGCTCCAACCTGCTCTCGAAACTTTTGCAGTCTAGGATCCTGCGATTGTGCCGCTTTAATCTTCTCAACTAAGGACGACTGTACTTGCAACTGCATCAACTGTCCCGTAGCATGTGGTAGCACAACCTCCAAGTTAAATCTCTGAAAATCCGCAATGATCTCCCTTTGTGCGGTCAATACCTGAATTGCTGGTAACCGACTCAGCGTATCCGGCACGACGTTGACTTTTCCCGGATGGTACTTAAGATCAAGGTCATAGTCGGCCATCAGCTCCAACCATCTGCGTTGCCTTATGTTCAACTCCTTCTGAGTGAACACATACTTTAAACTCTTGTGATCAGTAAAGACTTCAACTCTCTCGCCCAAAAGGTAGTGTCTCCAAATCTTCAGGGCGAAGATCACGGCTGCAAGCTCTAAGTCATGAGTCGGATAGTTCTTCTCATGAGTCTTCAGTTGTCTCGAAGGCCAATGCACATCCCTCCGTCCAAACAACGGTACCTCCTTGCGCGTAAGCTTCGTTAACGGCTCGGCTAAACGAGCGAAGTTCTCCACAAATCTTCTGTAGTATCCGGCGAGTCCAAGAAAACTTCTTATCTCCGCAGCATTCCTTGGAGTTGGCCAATCTCGAACTGCTGCAATCTTCTCGGGATCGACGGCGATTCCATCGCCCGACACGACATGCCCCAGAAACTTCACTTCTTCCAGCCAGAATTCGCATTTACTCATCTTCGCAAATAACTTCTCTTGTCTCAGCGTCTGCAGTGCGATCCTTAAGTGCTCAGCATGCTCCTCCGGACTCTTCGAGTACACCAGAATACCGTCAATGAATACCACAATAAACTGGTCCAAGAATGGTGAAAAGATCCTGTTCATCAAATCCATGAATATTGCCGGCGCATTAGTCACTCCGAAGGGCATCACCAAATACTCGAAATGTCCATATCGAGTTCGAAACGCCGTCTTGCAAATGTCTTCTGCTTTCACTCGGACCTGATGATATCCTGATCGCAAATCCAGTTTCGAGAATACCCTCGCGCTACTAAGCTGCTTAAAAAGTTCTCCAATGCGAGGGATCGGGTACTTATTCTTAATAGTCACCCGGTTCAATTCTCGATAATCAATGCACATCCTTCTCGTGCCATCCTTCTTCTTTACTAAAAGAACTGGAGCTCCCCAAGGTGAGTTGCTTCTTCGAATCCATCCCTTCTCGAGTAATTAGCCAACTTGTTTCTTAACTTCTTCCAATTCCACCGGTGCCATCGGGTAATAAGATTTTGATACTGGCGCTGCACCAGGAATAAGGTCAATCGCAAACTCCATATCTCGCTTCGGCGGTAAGCCTGATATATCTTCAAACACATCCATAAAGTCACGAACAACTGCCGGCTCTTCATTACTATCCGCTTCCATTGTCGCAAGAACACTGGTTGTCGGCCTAGCCCTAAACTCGACTGGCCCGACAGAGCTGTTCCTCCAATGAAAGTAAACCCAGGGTGTCCGGGAATCTGGAAAATTACTTTCCTTGCCCTACAATCAATGTGTGCGTGGAAAGTGCCAAGAAAATCCATTCCCAAGACAACTTCATAGCTGCCCGTATCAATCACCAAGAAATCTGCAAAAAGCTCCCGTCCGCAAACAACAACTGTACACTCTCTACACTCCTTACTAGCTATGATTTTCCCATTCCCAGTGTGTATGTCCCAAAAACTAGACAGGGTCGTGCAGGTAATCGAGTGTGTAGTTATAAATTTGGATGACATAAAACAGTGGGACGCTCCGGAATCAAATAATGCCAATGCGGGAAAACCATGAACGAGCAAAGTACCTGAAACCACTTCTCCTGATGCCTTAGCTTCCTCAGCTGTCAACGTGAAAGCTCGAGCCTGGTTTGGTCCTTGAGTCAGCTGTTTCTGCCCTTGGAACGGTCTCTGCGGAGGCTTCTGTATATCATCTCTCGTGCGAAGCTTCGACGAACAGGCACCAACTGCGTGATCTGCCGCTCCACATCTAAAACAGAGTCCCAGCCTCTTACGACACTCCTTTCGCACATGTCCGGGTACATGGCAGTAGTTACAAATCACGCTCCCTTTCCGATCACTCACACTTGTTTTCTTCATTAGTGCTACGTTGCGCCTGTTCACCGGAATACTTCTACGTACAGACGTTTGGTTCAGTGCAAATGCCGGTTCCAGCTCGGTCTGTTCCTTTAGATTCTCCAGCAATCCCCTTATCACTCTACGCCTGGCGGCTAAGACCGCACGTCTTTGGTCCATCTTCAAATTCTGACCGGCCATATTCCTGGAAATCAAAGTACCCAACATTAGCATGATGATAGATTCTGAGTTTAGATCAAGGCTAGAACTCCAAGATACTTAAATAGAGTACTGCATTGTAACTATGCCGCGGTATCATAGCCCCAATTACTAAACTCCACCCAAGTCGCCTAAGTCCTAGAGATAATAAGAAATTAGGTTTTCGAGTTGACAATGCAAAGTAAGTTTGCATGTCGACATGATCCGGAAGAATGATTCAAGGATGGTAAAACGGTCAAGGTGGCAGGACATGTTTCCTAATCACGGGTATTCTGATTCGTGTATCGGGCACCATACCCAACCACAAAAGAATCAACCCGACTATCCTATGGCTCTGATACCAAAAGAACCATGTCACGCCCCGCTTCCCAGAGTACGCAAGATTGGGCACGTGACATAGCCAACCATGCTACCTGTGGGTAGGAAGTATCCATCCACAGTCACATTACGGTTGTAGAGATATCAAGAACAAGATAAATAAACTAATCTAGCACATGTCCAAATCCATAATAACGAGAGTCAATAAACAATAAGTGCGGAAGCGAATGATCCAATACAATAATAGGAAGGTACGTCCCATAACGCGGGATCGCACCTGGAAATAAAATGCAATAAACGAACTAACCACTATAGAACTCACAAATCAGCCTGCTGGCTGAAGTACTCCTGCTCGGTCGGCGACAGTGGTAAAGAATCTGGGCCATGCAAAACCCAGACGTCAGCGCGTCATGTCAACCAGATAATATAATATAAACATGGTAAAAGCAATGCAAGTATGAACATGAATAAAGCAGTACTAAGAAATAACAGAGCAGAGTAATGTGCAATGGTGACTAAACTGTCCTATCAGGTTTCTACTCTATAGTCTTTGAAATCAATTGATGAATCGTCGATGTAACTCAATAGTATCCCGTGCGTGCCCGGGACCACGGTCAAGGTCCTCGGGGCTGAATCCGAGACGTGCCGCTAAGCAGTAATAGGTAGTAGGATGGATGAGTGATGTCAGCATCATCACTCCCGGACTGGCCAAGCCCGTAAGACTGATCAGAACAAGTATCGAACTGTTGAGTTACAAGTCGGTTTCACCTTTGATTTCCCCATACCCCCAAGCTATGTATGTCAGGTCAGGTATTCAGTAGTCAAGGACTAATGCCAACACAAAATCAGGTAAAGTGGGTCTGTCTGGATAGACAGCAGGAATGGTCAGGTTTGTCGGCATTAGGCATGGAATCGGGTAACAGGTCAGGTCACGTTTCAACAGGTTGAGTTGATATGTACAGGGTGTCATGTCCGGTGTATCAGTACATGTGTCAGGTGTATCAAGATCGGTCAATATGTAATGCAATCAAAAGTATGCTGATAACAGGTATAGTAACGAATAAAGAACAACAGCAGGAACGGCAAATAACAATATTATTCCATGTAAACACAGTGATGCTTTGTATTCTCTTATTAACGGGTTCAAGCACCCTTGGGGTGCAATAATCACAGTGTAGCGCAATATTAATAACAGCAGGCAATAAAGATATAAGTGTGCGACTATTTTCCTCTAAATAGTAAATTGATTAGCAGGTAGTTGTTATTAAGGTTACGGTGGCAAAATACGATTTAGGTGGCAGTATTATAATGTACCTCATATTCCGTCCAAATGAGAAAGTAACCATATTTAGTTATCAATGCAAGTTTTATGAATCAATCATACTTAATTAGGATCATATAGCATGTAGCAAGTAATACTTGCCTGACCGGAACGTGAAACGGATATGTGTCCGACGCCTGCAAAGTTGTGACGCACGTACTGCACACGGAGCGGGTCCAAGCAATGCAAGAGGGTGATCACGCAGGTACGGTGCGTCCTCTGGGTCGTCTGGAATGGCAGCGACGGTCACGGCTTCAGCGATCACCGGAAACCAAGAAATCAAGAAAGTGAATAGAGAAGAAGAAGCTTATGGTATGGGTTGGCTCTGGGGTTAGGTGCTCTGGGGACAGAGACGAGGGGTGACGACGATGATGGGTCGTCGATGGCGAGGTCCCCGGCAAGGCATGCAGCGGGTTTTCTGGCAATGGCAGTGAGGGTTCTTGAAGATCAGGAGATGGTGGTGATGAAGGATAGTGGTGGTTGTGGTGTCAGGAGTTGGAGTGATGATGAGAGGAGCGAAGTCGGGGAATCGGTGACGGCGACGGAGGGGCGTAGGAGAGGGTTAACGGCCGTGGTCGGCGTTTCGGCGAGGCAAGAATGTGCAGGCGGGGTTCGTGCAGGGTCGGAGACAGGAAGATGATGATGGTGGTGTGAAAGAGGGTGTGGAGGTGGAGGCGACGTCGAGGTTGAGGGTCGACGACGAGGTCTTGCCGGCGATGGAAGGAGGTGGTGCTCGAGGTCGTGGGCGAAGGCTACGGTGGTGTGCAGATGGTGCTCGGGTAAAGGGAGGAGATGGCGGAGGAGAGAGAGACTCGGGTGAGGGCGAGGAGATGACGAGACCGGTGTGGGTGGTGCCGGCGTTGGGCTGCGGCGGCGAGGAGCACACGGCCGTTTCTCGTGGGATTTGGTTTTCGTTTTCAAACGAAGGAAGAGGAGGAAACTGAAAAATATAGAGGAGAGAGAGAAAAGTTAGAGAGAGAGAGAGATAGAGAGATATCAGGGGAAGAGAGAGAGAGGGTGAGAGAGAGAGAGAGAGATAGCAAAGGATAAGGGCCCACGTAAATAATTATTGATTGGCTGAATCAATCATTCAGTTAGTAAAGATTAGATTTTAAGAAATTTGTATGGTTAAAGTGTAAATATACGGTGGTTTTTAAATTATTAAAAATTTGGGATTTTGGCGCAAAACAAAATATTTCCAAATCGCGCCCGGGTTGGGTCCAAAATTCGAAATTGAAATAATAGGATTTTAAGCGGGTTCCAAATTTTAAAATTAAGTGTTTTATGATTAAAATGCATACCCCCAAGACGGACACCTGTACGCGCGCGTAGCCGTCCAAACTCGCCCGTTTCACCGAACGGGACGAGAACACGACGCACGGACGCTACCACAATGCTAGGGGTGTCGAGTAGGCCAAGATGGATATTTTTAATATTATTTTAGGTGCTAAAATTTGTTATGTGCAAAAATGACTTAACCGGTTAAAATTTAGCAATAAACACCAAACAATCAGGATAATTGGAATGAGCAATATATAACCCTCAACTAGTAATATAAATAGTATTATTGGGCTCGGGTGTTACAGCCGGTGGAAGGGAAAGAAAAGTGGGAAGTACAGAACGGGTGGGATAGAAACGATCCTGGAGCACGATTCGCTGCGGCGCTACAACAGGCGGTGGTGATGGGTTATTTGCATCCGTAGGAGGTGGAGTCAATCCCGGGGGAGTCAAAAAGATGTTTGGATTAAATCCTGACATCACGGAAGAAGAGGTTGGTGATGGTGAAGGTGAGGATGTATGAACAGAATTTGGGTCAACGTCGGATTTGGCCGGCAAAGGTAAGGGTGAAAGAGCCATGGACGGAGTTTCGACGTCTGGGTCGATCGCGTAGTCGGTAGCGACTAACGTAACGCGGACTAGGCGGGCGCTAGTGTCCCGAGTCCAAGCGGACATACACTAAACGAGTTTAGTATAGTCAAAGCGGAGAAGGTGAGGGTAAGAAAACGTCAATTGAGAAACACGATGGGAGGTGGGTGAAAAAATGGATTCTGGCGACAAAGGGCAAGTTTTTATAAAAGTTTTTGGTTTTGTGTTTTTTCTAGAAAGAGATTTACAGAAATATGTACGGACTTACGGCTTCAAGCAATCACAAACAAGATATGCACAATCACACCTAGATCTAGGGTCACCTAGGTCAGCTAGACAGCTCCTAACTGTTCCAAAGGGCTAGAAATAGGACCTCAAACCGCCTCTTCTCCGCCAATTGCGGCCAGGTAAGTGCCAGGTAAGTGGGAGGCTCCCCACTACGTAAGTAGTGGTCCTAATTAAGTAACCACTTGCCTTGGACACACTTACATAGACATCGCAAAGTCAGGATAGGATAAACGGCCGATGCCTGTAACTAGTCCTCTGTCCTATTGAGCGCGAAGTCCTTAGGGCCGAGTCTAGTATTTTTTAATTAAACAAAGGTCAATGCATATGCTTTTTGTGATTTCTGGGGTCTTGGGAAGGGTGATGAAATCCCCACCCAATCTGGATTGGTTTCAAGCCCCTTAAAGTCCGTATTAATATATACAAAGCAGTAACAATCAACTGCAATCAATTTTTATTTTTTAGCGCGGCGCAAAGAATCCTGCACAAGAACAATTTATTGGAAGGGGGAAGAGAGTTTGCGCAAAGAATGCTGCAGAAAACACAGTTCAGTGGAGTTCAGAGGAGTGAGGAAGAGAGAAAAGAGACTTACAGAAATTTTTGGGTATTGATGGCTCTAAATGGCCGCGGTTCCGCGGCAATAAAGTGGGATTGGGCCTCTAGAATTTTTGTGTGTGCTTCTTTAGCTGTCCTCTTCTTGTCTGGAGCTCCTGAATCTTGATTTGCTCACTGAATATGCTCCAGAATTTTACAGTAGACCGTTGGCTCCGTCTTGATCCGTCGCAGTGTAGCCGCGAGATATGGGTCTAACTTCCCACGTCTTTGGCACTGAACTCGACCATCTTTTTATCCTGCACACTTACACAAAAACTAATCAAAAATAACAAGATGGTTTTTTACAATCTATATTTTTTTTTTTTGTTTTTCGGTTATATTTATATTCACAAATTAACCCGAAATTACACAAAAAAATAAACTACCGTCTCCCCGGCAATGGCGCCATTTGATTGGTAGAGTTTTGCGTGCTTAGTTAATTACCGCAATCAAGACGGTTTCGCTTGTAGCTAACCGGTTAAGTACGGGTCGTCCGCAGGGAGATGGGAATCTTTTTCTATGTGCTTTAACGAGTTAAGTCCAAATGTCCAGGTTTGTTTTTAGATTAACTATGTGCTAAAATGATATATAAAGAGAGCTTGTTAGGGTTAGGATTAGGTTAGTTTGAGTTAGGATTCGCTCACTTCTTTCGTTGCCACTCTTAACATCGGTGTTACGGTAATCGGCAACAACGGGGATTAGCACGACTAGGAAGGAACTTGCAAGTATAAGCCAGGCTTTCCAACGCATAAGTTCTTCCTTTTGGTGCTTGTCCGTCCGTTCTTGGCTCTTAGCCTTAACCTCCGGTTAATTCAACCACAACCGATCTCACTAAAGAATCACCGCTATCATGTAGGATAGGGTGCCGTAGGGAGCAGATTGTGGCTCAATTAACGGGAGTCCGAATTAAGATGTTGGGTAAGAAAAGAGTGAGAAAGATTTCCTTCTCTCAAACTTTCCTTATCCTACCCTAACAAGTATGAAAACTACTCACCCATTATAAGAAAAAGAAAATAAAACAAAAGGAGGAAGATAGAAAGAAAGAGGTTAGAAGATTACAACTAGCTATTTGAGACCTCACCTTTGCAAGGATCAAGCTTAAGCATCATTGTTGTTAAGGATAAAGAAAAACTAGAAGAAGAAAGAAACAAACAACAAATAACAACAACTTGATTAGCAAAATGAAAATTACAAGCAATTATAATTAACAATAAGACAAGCATGGTAACAACAAGAACTCTTTATTCATCACTTCACTCACAAAAGCTCACTACAAGGTTTTAATGGAGAAAAGATGAGAAGAGGAAGACGAACAACAACATGTATTCTAAAATCTAAATACAAGAATAAGCACCCTTGGCTTTGGCAAGTTCTGGACTATTTATAGGCAGGGAAATGGAAACCTAGGGCAACAAACTGCCTCCATATAGAATGACCAAAATACCCCTGAAACATCATCAACTGAGGAGCCCGTACGGACGCGGTTCCGCGGCCTAAGCATGCTTATGCCGCGGAACCGCGGCCCTTTAGTGGAGTTAGGCCATGAAATTTGGTGGTTTTCCCTTCTTTTTAGTACTTCAGTGTGGTATATATTGTTTCTCAAAATCTCTTCACAATATTTCCAGAATTTCAGCAGAACAAGAGGTGATGTAATGTGGATCTTTTGTCATGATTTTTCTTGAGCTCCGTGTAGATATGTTGGATCTTGTGTTGCCATTGAGGTTTGGTCATGAAAATGATATTGATTTGCCATTTTGTCCCTTAAACTGGTGTGCGGCAACATACGGATTGAGAGCGGAGACCCGTGTTTTATCTGTAGTTGGCAGTAATCCGGATTTTATCATGCTTTTCCATGAATTTCACTGTTTAGAGCTGAGAACCCGTATCCTGCAATTGACTAGCAAACACGGCTCAAGAGTACCTACCGATAAGCAATGTGATAAAAATTGGGCAGTATAAAAATGCAAAAATATGATATGAACATCAAGCATCTCGAAACATATTCCGCAACATCCCTCTTCATTCCTTCTCACCAATAAACATCTTTCAGATCATGATACATCTTGGTGGAACCGGGGTGAATACTGTATGCTGATCTATGGGCCTCCTCTAAAATCTCTCGCCTGAACCCGTCAGAATCTGGCACACAGTGACGAGTCCTAAAACGTAATACTCCATGATCATCAACCAAAAACTCTGTCTCCCTGCCCTGCCTAACCTGATCCATAATCTCCACCATACGAGTATCTGCGGGTTGTGCCTCTCGAATGCGATCTAATAACTGAGGTCGGGTGCGAACATGTGCTAGCTGGCCTCCTGTCGCTGTGAACTCAAACTGTATACGACTATCACATAAAATCTATCAGTCTGTAGAAAACTCTCTGCAAGATGCACAAATGAGATAAGCTTCCTCCAGGTCTCCGACTCAAAGCATCTGCTACAACATTTGCCTTGCCTAGATGATACAAGATCTCACAATCGTGATCTTTCACCAGTTCCATCCATCTACGCTGCCTTAGGTTCAGATCTTTTTGCTGAAAAATATACTTTAAGCTCTTATGATCTGTGTAGATTTGACACGACTCTCCATACAAGTAATGTCTCCAAATCTTCAATGCGAATACCATAGCAGCCATCTCTAGATCATGAGTGGGGTAATTTTGTTCGTGCCTCTTCAACTGTCGAGAAGCATAAGCTACAACCCTGCCGTGCTGTATCAGCACACAGCCTAAACCCACTCTAGAAGCATCACAATACACAACAAAACCACCTGACCCGGAAGGTAAGGATAAGATAGGTGCATTCGTCAAGCGCGTCTTTAACTGCTGGAAACTCTGCTCACATGCATCTGTCCACTGAAATGGAACCTCCTTCCTAGTCAATCTGGTCAAAGGTGCAACGATCCGTGAAAAATCCTGCACGAAGCGTCGGTAATAACCCGCCAGACCTAAGAAACTCCGAACCTCTATAACTGACACAGGTTTGGGCCAGTGTTGTACCGCTTCAATCTTCTTTGGGTCCACACATATACCCTCTCTCGTAACTATGTGACCCAAGAACTCTACACTATCGAGCCAAAAAGCACACTTAGAGAATTTTGCAAACAGCTGATGCTCCTTCAAGGTCTGCAACATAATAAGCAAATGCTGCTCGTGCTTCGTCCGACTCCGAGAATAAACAAGAATGTCATCTATGAACACTATAATAAACCGATCAATGAAGGATCTAAAGATACGGTTCATCATATCCATAAAAGCTGTTGGAGCGTTGGTGAGTTCGAACGACATCACCAGAAATTCATAGTGCCCATATCTTGTGTGAAACGCCGTCTTCGGAATATCGTCCTTCCGAACCCTCAACTGGTGATACCCCGACCTCAAATCAATCTTCGAGAAATAACCAGCTCCCTGCAACTGATCGAACAAGTCATCTATACGTGGTAGTGGATACCTGTTTCGCACAGTGACGTTATTTAGCTGTCGGTAGTCGATGCACAGTCTCATACTACCGTCCTTCTTCTTTACAAATAAAATAGGAGCTCCCCACGGTGATACACTGGGACGAAAAAGCCCTCTATCTAACAACTCTTGCAATTGGCTTTTGAATTCCTTCAATTCCGTCGGTGCCCTTCGATAGGGTGGTATAGAAATAGGCCCCGCACCCGGAATCAAGTCGATGCAAAATTCAATGTCACGATCGGATGGCAATCCTGGTAACTTGGCAGGAAACACCTCAGGAAATTCTCATGCGATCGGAACTTGGTCCAATGGAATCTCAGCGACCCTTAAGTCCTGAACGAATGCTAAGAACCCATGACAACCCTTTTTCAAGAGTCGCCCCGCACAAAGTGCAGAAATCATGTTTGCAGGAGTTATTTTACAATTCCCCTGCACAACAAACTCCGGTTCACCTGGAAAAAAAAATCTAACCGTCTTTCCCCGACAATCTACATAGGCATGACAGGCGGCTAACCAATCCATACTAAGAAGTATATCAAAATCTAGCATATCCAGAAGTATCAGATCAACTAGCGAATCTTTATCACCAATACGCACAGAACATGACCTGAATACGTGCCGAGCTATAAAAGAATCTCCCACTGGGGTAATCACCACTAATGGTAACTCTAACAACGACGACTCTTTCCCCAAAGAAAGTGCAAATCGTGAAGATACATAAGAATGTGTAGAACCGAGATCAAATAAAGCATGTGCCTCTAACGAGCATACTGTAAGAGTACCTGTCACGACTGCATTTGATGCCTGGGCATCCTGTGGAGTCAGCGCAAATACCCATGCATGGCCCCTGCCCGCATCCTGTCGTCCTCTACCTCTATCTCCTCGACCTTTCTGAGAACGTCCCGCAAAGCCTCGACCTCGTGGTGCAACTACCTGGCGTGTAGCGCCAACTGGGGGAGGAAGTAAAGCCATCGGCGTAGAAGGTGGAAGGGGTAAAGCAGCCTGTGGAACAACGGTCCTTCCCTGGGATCTACAATCCCGCGCAAAGTGTCCGGGAAGTCCACAACTAAAACATGTAGATGGAGGCCTCTGATCATCGGGATAAGAACTGAACATCTGGCCCTGGGCCCAACCTCGTCCGACACTGCGACCTGGAGTATATCTGCCTCTACCTCTGCCAAACTGTCTAGTTACTGGCCCGATCGGTCTACTCCTCTTTGGCTCTGGAACAACCACAGACTTGCTCAAACGCTTCTCCACTCGTATCGCTGCATCCATGGCCTGCGCATACGTATCAAAATGCTGGGAGCCTATAGCCAGATAAAACTGTGTGTCCAGACTCCTTAGGAACCTCTTCACCCGGAGCTCCTCCGTAGGTACTAAGTATAGGGAATAGCGCGACAGCTAGGTGAATCGTAAATCATAATCTGTCACCTACATACTTGACGATTTCCGCAACGCTTCAAAACTGCTAGCTCTAGCGTCCCTCACACTCTAGGGAAGAAATCTGGCAAGAAAGACCGTGGAAAACTCGGTCCACGACATCAGAGGAAGACTCGTAGCTCGCCCTCTCTCCATTGACTCACACTACTCCTATGCAAGTCCCTCCAAACGAAAGCTAGTCAGCTCAACTGACCTTGCATCAGATCATCGCAATGATCTGTCGATCCATGCCATCCTATCAAGAAAGGACTGAGGATCTTCCGCCACATCGGTCCCTGTAAATACCGGAGGCCTCAATCTCATAAACTCCACAAGCGATACCTCTATCATCCTCGTATCTACCAGTGCCACCGTCTGCGTAGGCTGTACCTCGGACTCTGCTACGGTCGGTGCTGGATCCTGTCTCAGTACTCGAGTGGCCTCAGCCAACTGTCCTATCACTCGCTGTAATCCTAACATGCCCTCCTCAATCCTAGTCATGCGATCTGGAGGAGGAGGATCAACATGCTCATGCACCGCCGGAACGTCCGGTGTACCAGTCGTTGTCACAGGCGGACTTGCCCTAGCTGCATCTCTGGCTGCGGCTTGCCTAGCCCGTGTAGCCATAACAACTGGAACAAGAAACGAGAGTTGATAAGGCGTATGAATAGGAACAATCAATAACAGAGAATCAACGGAAGAATAGATCAAGATACACATCCTAAGGTTAGTTAGGCTGAATACGATAACGTAAATATGCCGCGGAACATACGTACGGTATTGCATTCATCCTAATTCACCTACTCCATCAAACCAAAGGTCATCCTAAACTCACGGACTCACGTCAGCCTATTTTTAATTCCCTACTCAATTCCGTAAGGTTATTCCTAATCTCTGATACCAACTTTATCACGACCCAAGTTTGGTTGTGACCGACACTTAGATTGTATCATATCTAAAGATATGCACACAGTCCAAATAAGCCGAAAACCAAGATCAAAATCCTTTTTGCGAAATTCTTTATATAGAAAATTTAATTTTTAATTAAAAATCACATGTTATGAAGTTAAAAAATTAAACAAGTATAAGGTGTTAAGTTTGGTTGCAACCCTAGTTGGGATCAACAATATCAACAGCGGAAAATGAAATCTCAGCATATAGGACATCAACACGAATTTCAAATATAAAGAAATGAAACCACAATTTATAGAACTAAACGATCTCAACTGTCAATAATATACATATCATCTCTCACTCTAAGTCATATACAGATCTGATGGAGATTTTCTAAATACAAAATACAATACCAAAAGAGAAGGTTACTACATATGTAACCCACCTATCAAAAGATGTGATAAAGCTGCAAAAGTAGATCCGCACCGCAGCTAACCGTCCACTCTACCCCAGCAAGGAACTGTAGCACAACGGGGGTGAGTTTCCAACTCAGTGAATATAACTAACATATAATGGTTAATTATGTAAATATGACGATCATACTAACTGAGATGTGAACAAGTATAATGTATGATTATATGTAAAAATCAAGAATCTATAATATGAACCTCATAGTCCAAACTGAAATCTCATCATTTAATCCCAATAAAATTCATTTCCCCGTGTCCATCATCGACACAAATTTCCATTTCTCACAGACATCATTCCTCGAATGATCCTGAAATCAACAATACCGGTCGTTATCCTCTAGATATACGCCGTATTTTTTACCACTATATCCGGTATCGAGTAACCACGCTAGGCTCACCCGCCTCAATGCGGCTATCCTGCCCCTCGGTCTCGACCGGGTCCACCATGTATCCAACTGTATATCTCCCACACTCAGTATGGATAGCGTAAAATCTATGACCGTATATCTCTTCCACTCGGTCCGGAACAAAAAAAAATCATAAAACCTCTCATGGTGGACATGACACGTCAATCGTGAAAATCACTGGATCTATGTAATAGTATTCAAAACTCAAAACCATAAATCCTCAATAATACGTTTACCTCTTATATCAACATAAAATACTAAAACATGATATTAATGATGCAATTTAATACTATTTATTGGTGTGTATGATACGATATGAATCATTTTAATAAGAATTTTGCTAAGTGTAAAAGTGACATGGTAATATCGACGAAGTGTGTGTAACATATAAGATGTGCACGTGGCATGACTCGTCGATAATTGTGTAGTGTTCTAGCAACTAAGCAAGATATGGGTGACTTATGAATACATATTGTTAATTTAGCATATCAAATAATTTATTTATCTAAATACAACTACGGGCGTAAAACGCCATCTTTACAAAATTCATCGGTAGATGTTTAATCTACTCACCGGAAAACGTCGAATCTATTCAGGAATTGCCAATCCTTTCCCTTTCCTCGCTGCCTCCGCAAATCCCATATTCGAATCTAATATCACAATTTAATTTATATAAGTAAACGGCTACTCCGACATGACGGAAAAGAAAAACACTCGTTCCCACGTACTAGTTATATTGTATACGACTATATCGAGCTATTAAACACTTAACCTTACTGGATTTTAACCCTAACCTGCATTGCTACAGAATTTAAATCGCGATGCGTTTTAATTATGTCATATTTGGTGTGTTAAGATATCCTTTCCGATATACGCTTCAAGATTCTATCTACAGTGAAACTAATTTATTTAAACAACACCAAAATGGCCAAAATGATACACTGAAATACACCCAACCAACCAAAACTACCTAGCCACCTACAAAACCGGCGTTGCCGGAATTACCATATTGGTCGCCGGCCCAAAACCGAGCCCTCTGGTTCGTGATCCTATGGGTTGCTCTAGGTGTTACATACATCATTTTAGCACTGTTTTGTTAAGTTTATTATCTTCCAAACAAAAGCGGATTTACACAGAGCCTAGTTTGGATAAAAATACGAATTTATAGGACATTGTTTATTCCAATTTAACTAAGTTACAGAACTTAAATCTTCTACTGTGTTTAAGAATTTTACCCTCCAAAAAGTTGTTGGAATAACCCCTCCAAGATGCTAAGCCCCTCCTAGCTTGATGGTGAAGAAAAACCTAGAACATGGCTTCTTTCATCTTCTTCTTCCTCTTTTTTTCTTTCTTTTTCTCTTTATTTTTCTTTTGATTTCAAAAATTTTCAGAATTCTTAATTAACTATGATCTGAACATATCCTATATATGAGAAGAAGGAAGGGTGAGGTCGTAGAAGGAGGTGTCAAGGGTTGAAGAGTGCTCATTTCATGCAAGGAGGAGTTGTGAGATAAGTGTGTGCATGCAAGCAAGAGGTGTGCTTGCATTAACCTTTAATTTTTGTTTTAATTTACAATTAAATTCTGAGCTAAATGTTTTCTATCACTTTTTCATTTACACCCCTAACAATTTTCCATTTGCACAAAAATCCTAAACTTTACCTAAAAACCCCTCACAGCTTAGTTTATTATAAAACACACATTTTATTAAAATGAAGCTAAAATTGTCACTAAAACCCTTATAACTTATTTATGTTGCATACTAAAATTTTTATTTAAATTGTTTTACATGGAACTTATGAAAATTGACGTATTTGTTTTTAACAACTTTGTGATCTATCATATTATTATTAAATTAATTATTTTTATTTATTTCTAAATTTTCAGAATCCTACAATCATTTTTTGTATTAGAGGTACCGATCTAAGTCTAGTACAAACTGATATCATTTGCATATATATACGCGTGTAGGAAAACACACGCCTAAAGGCCCGCTATAATCTCATGTCATATCTCATAATACGAATCAAAACATATCGCCAATCTCATGGCATCATGCCTAATCTCATCGACTCACCTCCAAGTACCATGTACAATCCCCATCATCCATGTGTGTGTGTGTGTGTGTGTATATATATATATATATATATATAGACACACACACACATAGTCCCATACCTATGTGTGTGTATATATATACATATCCCCATATACGCACAAGTAAACCAAAGTAAGCATGTGTGTGAGTGTGGGTGTAAACCTTATTCTAGGGTTCACGACTAAACTAACTAATGACGCTATCACCCAATTATACTAAAATTAACCCATGATCTTCTAAGGTCGTACTTATTAACCATCCAAGTTTCACAACACGTAATCATATATATAACTATAATATATATCAAGGACTACACTACGAACTACGGGGGTGCTATACGTCATCCATCCGACTTCTCCCGTAGATATAGATCTACTCATCTTGAATCTCGCTTGCTGGAGTCGATGACGCCACGCTCATCCTCGTCTCGAAGTCCACGTGGGGTACCTACATATCACATATAGCATCATAAACAGATATCACGCACGAAAACTAAATTGGCACGAGTATCACACATAGGTTTAAACCTATAGTTTACTTACGCAAGACAGACCAAACAACCCTTGGGATTGACGTGCAAACATCAAGTGATCGAGACAAACACCAAAAACCCAAATTTCAAGTTAACGGAATTCGCAAAACGAAATTAAAAACGATGCAAATCACTTCCAGATTTTAGTCTAGGTGAAATTAACCAATTTTGCACATATGGAGGGTCTAATTTACTGGAGAATAAGACATGGACCAAACACGAATGGGTTCCAACCCATCCTGGCCGCAAATTGCGGCCAGGAAGAATAAATCTGCGGCCAAAGTGAGAGGGTTTGGGCTCAGGTCTTGGGGTTAGCTTCTAGGTTGCCTGCATGACTCACAGTGTTTGCTAAAAAAATTTCAGAAGCTCCGGGTGTTAGCAGATCTCCAATTCTCATCACCAATTTCACAATTTCCCGATATCAGGGTTTTCTATGTTTGGTGTTTGGGTTTAAGTCTAAGGTTTCAGTCCATGAAACTAACACTAGAGGGGTCTTATGGCCACTACTAATCTCAAATACACCTTTGGTTTCCAAATCAAACCCTAATCCTCAACTTGGAAATTCAAAGTTCACTATACAACACGATATCGATTCTAAAAATGTAAGGATGCTAAAGAGAATGAAATACAACTCTAATGGTAAAGGAATTATCTCAATTGGCAACTCAAGAATTTTCTTAAGTTGCCTCAAGTCTTCAAAATCAAAATTTTCTTGGTCCAAAGTGCATCTAGTGAGCTTGTGCATGTTTTTAATGAAGTGGGGATGAAGTTTTGAGTTGTTTTTGGTGTTGTAATGAAGAGGTAGAGGAGGGGGTTGAGGTGTGCTGCCATGGAGCTGAAGAAGGGAGGAAAGAATGATGAAGATGATGAAGGCAACAATGTGATATGGTCCAAGGTTGACCCCTCACCTCTCTCTCTCTCATGTCCATACCCATTTCTTTATCATTTTCTTTTCTTTTGTTTTTCTTTTCTTATCTTTTCTAAAGGAAATGAGAACCATGCTAGAAAAATAAGAAAGAAGCCATGATAAAAATGTAACAAGTGTCAAAATGTGACATTGTGCATGTCATATGCACAAAACCGGATAAATGCAAGATTAGCGATATTTTATCGTGATTAGCATTAAAATAGAATATAATAAATTATAAAAATTATAATTTGCGTAAATCACATAAAACGTCCTCATTTCAGTAATTCCTATAATTTTCCAACCATTTTCCACTTTATCGGCATTTAATTATCCCGCATTATTAAAATATTCATAATATTTATTATTTAATTATAAAAATTCCTAAAAATAATATTTTATTTTTCTGAAATGTTACAGTCTTCCCCCCTTGAAGAAATTCGGTCCCCGAATTTAAATTAAAACTCCTCAATATTAAAACATTTCAGTAAAATGATCAAGTCGTCGGGGCTCCGAAATCATAAATACATAAAACAAATCGTAGTGCAAGGCATGCGTACTAAAAATGAGCATATAACTCAAAATGAAACTCCGTCAAGCATCCCGCAATCATCAGAGTTATGGTGAAAACACCAATGTCTAAATCAAATACGAAAACTAATATGATATACCTCAAAACTATACGTGTAAACATCGTGGTAAATTCGTCAAAACATCAGAAGAAATGCATGTCAAATCCTTTCAAATCGTTGTCCGATGCGCATAATACGGAACAGTGGCGGACGTTTATTGTATGAAAATAACTATATATATATATACACCCTTTGTTTAACATACACATCCCGCCGTTTATAAAATAATAATTTAGAAGGGTTTCCTTTGTAAAATATTTCGTGTCATCTCGGACACGTAGGTAAATACTGAGACTATAGCTCCTTTTTGGAAATCCCTTCGATAACTATCAATGCATGTAAAAACATAATCAGGTACTGTCCTCTGACTGGTCCTGCTCAGTACTAAAACAAATAGTACAACCATAAAAACGTACTGCTCTACAAGAAATCAATCCCAAAATGTGCATAAAAATGTCACGTGTGTCTGGTGCGCACGGAAATCGAAATCCATGAATGTGCCATACATGTGCACAGAACAAAAACCAAGTGCAACGGGTATGCACGAAAACACCTGTCAAGGGTAACGATGTGTGCCTGACAGCAATACCAGGTGCATCTGATATGCACGAAGAATCTCGATTTAGTGCATCTGATGAGCACCTAAATCGCATCAAGCGCGCCAAGTCTGCGCAAAGTCCAAATCAAGTGCACAAAGTGCACGAAAACAAATACCGAGTATCACAATCGAAAACGACGATATACAACACATCTCAATCCAAATCCAAATCAGGTATACCGTGGTATATAATCTCACAACCATGTGCATCAGCGTGCACAAAATACAAATCTAGTGCATCAAATGCACGAATACAAATACGGTGCAACCAATGCACAAAAATATAAATCCAGTGCAACAAATGTGAGAAATATAAGTCTGGTGCGACAAATGCACAAAATGAAAATCTAGTGCAACAAATGCGCGAATACTAATACAGTGCATCCAGTGCACAAAATACAAATACAGTGCATCCAGTGCACAAAATACAAATACAGTGCAACGAATGCACGGCGTAAAGACATAGTGCAACAATTGCACAAGTGCAAATCTGGTGCAACAAGTGCACGAAATGCACCAATAACTCAAATGCATATAAAACAACACCGAGTGTACCAAGGTGTATAAAATCCAAAAACGTGTGCAACCATGTGCACAAAATCCGTATCAATGCACTGCAAGCACATGTGAGCTTTACCGAGTGTAAAAATCAAATCGAGTGCGTACCACCTGCACAAAATCAAATCAACTGTATGAAATCCAAGAAATCATAAACATGTGCAGTCCAAGCACAAAATCAAATCAAAATACTAAAAGTGCATGAAAACTATGCCGTAAGCATAAGTCAAATCACATGCATACCAAAGGTATGAAATCAAAATCAACATCTGGAATCAAATCGAAGTCAAGTGCAACTGTGGTTCACAAAATTTCAATCATGCAAATAAATCACCCAAAACATAGAATCAAAGATGGCGGAAACGGTCCCGCTCTAGCACATCCTCTAAAGATTTCTGGCCAACTGTCATGATTACTCATAACATATCTTGTCGATGATGCCGAACTCTGGCCTACTGGGTGTGTGTAATATGACCGATCCTAGGCCCACATCTCCTCGTATAGTATTCCAGAAAGGTTCTGTCGAAGTCTCCCCTAAATCTATTTTCTTCCGAACTGCCCGGAAGTTATCATCTTTTTCTAATCTACTTCTTATTCCGGAACGGCTGCATACTCATCGCGACTCCTTCTGGAATATATATCCATATCCAACGCCTTTGCATGCGTATCACATCTTTGATATCAGCGAAGTGGAACGTCATCTCATCAAGATCTCGTACGAACTTCTTACTCCACTTTTCTCTAATATCGACTGATTCGAACTTTCTCTTCGTGGCTGTATGGACTGCGCTCCAACGGCTATACTCGTATCTTGAGTCTCCTAAGTGATATATCCCATCACATGATATCTGAATGACGTCGAACCTTTCGATCGATTCGTCAAGGTTCCATAATCCCCCAAGAGCTCAACATCTTGAGTACAGTTTAATAGTATTCTAGTACATGCCACAGTACCTATGGACCAGCCGTAGAAGGGCAAACCCAAGCCTCATTAATGGCACCGCGGAACTGCTGCAAACCCTAAGGTTTCAAAGCGTTCTCATGGTCATTATATCGAGTTAGGGTTTCATTCTTCTAGAAGGTCCACGGAATTACTTTCATGTTTTTTCGAATATTTTAAACTTAGAAAATGGGTTTCTGACATTCGATCGTCTCCTTCGACTCCCAACGTACCTGCGTGAAGTCGACTCTAGCCGGAATCAATCAATCTGATGACCTCGCATCGGGGTAGGCAATGAATTACATGTCCTAGTCATTCCTCCTTGGGTGACTAGCGATCTTTTATTACGTCTCTAAGTACGACTCGTGTGGCAATAGCTCCAACATCTGGAGCGATATCTCATCATTCGTAGCAACAATTGGCTCATTCGTCTGTACGCTGAACAGTGTCTCAATCATCAAATAATCGATGCATCGACGGTCATCACATTCTGGCTGGCCTCTAGCAGTGGCCCAATCCTCTGGTGTTGATCTGCACGTCCGAGAAATCTCGTAAAAGCGATCCATCAACCGCTCATGGCGCGAAAACACAATAACATGACACATCTATACACTCGTGTATCCTTGGAATCATGCTCTGGTCAGTCCTCATCCGTGACGTGCTCGTGCTGACGCAACTCTAGCTGCAGCTCTCTCTGCCCATGTAATCGTGACAGCAAAAATCATAACCAATATCAATGAGGATAGATCATAGGAATGAATGTAATACTGTGCAAGGAAATGTACATCCTAAGGCTCCTTAAGCGGAGTAGCATATCGTAAGTATGCCGCGGAACATACACACGGTACAACACTCTCCTTAAGCCACCTACTCCATCAACCAAGGTCAACCTACGCGATGAAAGTTCGAGTCTAATACTCCCTCTACTAAGTCTAAGTTCCGTAAGGTCAAGCCTAGATTCCGTATATATACAAACGCCCTAGGCTCCGCATATTCAAACATAGACTCGAACCAAGGTTAACCTAGAGCTCTAATACCAACTTCGTCACGACCCGAAATGGCACGTGACTAGCACTTGAATCATATGAAGTTTATAGGACCCCATCTAATTCAAGTAAGCCAAAAATCCCGGAAATCTAAACCATTTTAAAGAAGAAGTGAAGAAAACTTATTTAAAAGCAAGTGGTTTTAATAACATAAGCCGAAGTATTGTATTTTTAAAATCTCAAGTCTTTTCTAAAAATTTCGGCAGAGTTTTCTTTATAAATACTGGCCCCAAAAGAGTACAACATGCATAATATGAATAAAGGCATCCTCAAACGGGAGCTAGCTCTTCGTCAATTGACGATCACAACCACGCAAGCGATATAATATACAACGCCAAGGGCGAAGGTCAAAACTCAAAAAGAAACTCAAAATCATCAAGAAAACCATAATAATACAACGCGCGACTCTAAGGTCGAAATAATATACAACTAGTTTTCTGAGTCTGAAATAGATATACAAGTCTAGTTGATGGAATTACTAGATACAACAATGTAAATAAAATATAAGGGTGGCCATGATGCGAGTGGACCCACCTACCAAGGTAATCACCCGAAAAGGAACAGTGTGCCAGCAAAGCTGCAACGAACCTGTACGGCAAGACCTGCAAGAAACTGTGGCACAACGGGGTGAGTTGGCAACTCGTGAGTAGAAAACATCATAAAGCAGAAATCGTATGTATGACTCAATCCTAAGTCAATACGATCAGTAATATATAACCTCAATATGATAAAGTCCGAAGTATGGTAAGGTGGCAAGGGTAAACATCTATATATAAGTGTAATACCAAGTGCTCGTGTCAGTTCCTCAGATAGCGACATATCATAAATATGAGGTGTGATCAATGTAATCAACATGAAATCAATGTCAACTATATCATGAAGTCTATAAGTATGTGGATATCATCCAACTATGTAATCAATGCATGTATGCATGTGGATCTCGTCCACGTATCAACCCATGACACAACAACATCATGCATGTAAATGTCATAAAAGCATATGCATAAAAGTATGAGGATATAAATCAACGTGTGTCCCTCACGACACATCAAAATCATGGAACCCGAGTGTCCAGCATCGACACTCAAAACATCATGAAACCTGTGTCCAACATCGACACGTAAATCCTCATATATCTCAGGCTCCGTCAGTCCGGATCAGCCCACAGGCTCCTTCTGCGGGATCGGACCTCAGGCTCCGGCAGAACGGGTCGGCCCAATATCCATCTCTCGACTCCGGTCAATATCCTCCGTATAACCGCCAGGCCCAACCAATCACCGGTAGGTAGTGGTCCCTCTTTCAGGCTCACCGTCTACTGCACAACAATCCGTTCTCGCCCCGGGGTACCATACTGGGTCCACCATGTACCCATAATCGGTCTCATCCAGCTTCTCGAATCGGGTATCACTGTCACACGTCTCAGAACCGAGAAAACGCATGGTGGACGCACTGAAATATCATATCACGAGAAACCGGGTTTTTAAAACAGTACATACTTTCTTTTGAAATACCCACGGTTCTCAAATTCAGATATCTCATGAAAACAGCATATCTCAATGCGTACAATCATAAAGCATGATATATGCGACATATAATAGAAATGTAAGTATATCCGTATCTCATGCAACATAAAACAGTAATATGCACATATCGAGGGAAAACCGCTCTTTTAAATGAATACAGTTATAAAATATATCATGTGGTTCCCAAATCTCCAAAATCAAGACAGCATCATCTATCTATGTGCAAATATGTATGTCCGCAAGTATGGGTGTACAATATGTATGTACGCAAGTATGGGTGCACAATATGTATGTACGCAAGTATGTCATGCAAATAGTCATATCCTGATGAAACAATCCTACTGTGTAGTGACATGGAAATTATCGATGATGATGTGTGTGAGCCGGCAAGCAGGTGTACGTGGAGCATATGCATCATCGGTAATGGTGCTGGTGTCCTGATAACATGGGTTTAATATAACGATAAACACATTTAAACATGCACTGCGATGCGAATAACAAGAATATGCGGAAAATGAGTAATACACGCAACAATAAAGAATCAACATCAATATATATGAGTCACACAGTTTTGACATTTGAAATAACACGAATCGTGGTGTTTGGTAAATAAGGACTACGGTGTTTTTAAGAAAAAGTACGTCCTTCGAAATATCCGTAGGATCCTTTGTCCTTTCTTTAAAATACTCACGATTCGTTATTTTTGAAATAGGTATGACTCGATGTCTAGTCTAACATCTACAAGTAACTACAGGACTAAACTAACAGGCTAATCGAAAAGGTACGGAAACCACCTAAATCTGATTCGATACATATAAATAAAATAGCCGGTGATCCCGCCTCAATAGTATCGCATACGATACAATATATAGCATGACATCCTCGAGTCAAGAGTGTGGTTCTATCATCAATATAAAGCTCATACGGTAAATCCATCGTACGGCATCCCAATCTGGGTACGGGTCGAATATCACATTTGTCTCTTCATTTATCTGGTATCCTTATCATCATATCCTGTATTAGGGGTACTGATCTAAGTCTAGTACAAACTGATACCATCTGCATATATATACGCGTGTATAAAAACACACGCCTAAAGGCCCATTATAATCTCATGCCGTATCTCATAATACGAATCAAAACATATCACCGATCTCATTGCATCATGCATAATCTCATCAACTCATCTCCAAGTACCATATACAATCCCCGTCATCCATGTATAAGTATACGTATACACACACACACACACACACACACACAGTCTCATACCTGTGTGTGTGTGTGTGTGTATACACACATATCCCCATATACGCACAAGTAAATCAAAATAAGCATGTGTGTGCGTGTGGGTGTAAACCTTATTCTAGGGTTCGCGACTAAACTAACTAATGACGTTATCACCCAATTATACTAAAATTAACCCATGATCTTCTAAGGTCGTACTTATTAACCATCCAAGTTTCACAACACGTAATCATATATATAACTATAATATATATCAAGGACTACACTACGTACTGCGGGGGTGCTATACTCCATCCACCCGACTTCCCCCGTAGATATAGATCTACTCTCCTTGATCCTCGCTTGCTGGAGTCGATGACGCCACGCTCATCCTCGTCGTCTCGAAGTCCACGTGGGGTACCTACATATCACATATAGCATCATAAACAGAAATCACGCACGAAAACCAAATCGGCACGAGTATCACACATAGGTTTAAACCTATAGTTTACTTATGCAAGACAGACCAAACAACCCTCAAGATTGACGTGCAAACGTCAAGTGATCGAGACAAACACCAAAAACCCAAATTTCAAGTTAAAGGAATTCGCAAAACGAAATTAGAAACGATGCAAAACACTTCCAGATTTTACCCTAGGCGAAATTAGCCAATTTTGCACATATGGAGGGTCTAATTTACCGGAGAATAAGATATGGACCAAACACGAATGGGTTCCAACCTACCCTGGCCGCAAATTACGTCCAGGAAGAACAAATCTGCGGCCAAAGTGAGAGGGTTTGGGCTCGGGTCTTGGGGTTAGCTTCTAGGTTGCCTGCATGACTCACAGTGTTTGCTAAAAAAATTTCAGAAGCTCCGGGTGTTAGCAGATCTCCAATTCTCATCCCCAATTCCACAATTTCCCGATATCGTTTTCTATGTTTGGTGTTTGGGTTTAAGTCTAAGGTTTCAGTCCATGAAACACTAGAGGGATCTTATGGCCACTACTAACCTCAAATATACCTTTGGTTTCCAAATCAAACCCTAATCCTCAATTTGGAATTTTAAAGTTCACTATACAACACGATATCGATTCTAAACATGTAAGGATACTAAAGAGAATGAAATACAACTCTAATGGTAAAGGAATTACCTCAATTGGCAACTCAAGAATTTTCTTGAGTTGCCCCAAGTCTTCAAAATCAAATTTTTCTTGGTCCAAAGTGCATCTAGTGAGCTTGTGCATGTTTTTAATGAAGTAGGGATGAAGTTTTGAGTTGTTTTCATGTTTTGAATGAAGTGGGGATGATGTTTTGAGTTGTTTTTGGTGTTGTAATGAATAGGTAGAGGAGGGGGGTGAAGTGTGCTGCCATGGAGCTGAAGAAGGGAGGAAAGAATGATGAAGATGATGAAGGGAACAATATGATATGGTCCAAGGTTGACCCCTCACCTCTCTTTCTCTCTCTCTCATGCCCATACCCATTTCTTTATCATTTTCTTTTCTTTTGTTTTTCTTTTCTTATCTTTTCTAAAGGAAATGAGAACCATGCTAGAAAAATAAAAAAGAAGCCATGATAAAAATGGAACAAGTGTCAAAATGTGACATGGTGCATGTCATGTGCACAAAACCGGATAAATGCAAGATTAGCGATATTTAATCGCGATTAGTATTAAAATGGAATATAATAAATTATAAAAATTATAATTTGCATAAATCACATAAAACTCCCTCATTTCAGTAATTCCTATAATTTTCCAACTATTTTCCACTTTATCGGCATTTAATTATCCCGCGTTATTAAA
Source organism: Agapanthus africanus (assembly GCA_030015575.1). Classification (NCBI taxonomy): domain Eukaryota; kingdom Viridiplantae; phylum Streptophyta; class Magnoliopsida; order Asparagales; family Amaryllidaceae; genus Agapanthus; species Agapanthus africanus. The sequence continues at coordinate 40,349,780 of CM057345.1, read as the reverse complement.
ATATTCATAATATTTATTATTTAATTATAAAAATTCCCAAAAATAATATTTTATTTTTCTGAAATGTTACAGATCTACTTGTAAGTGTTATCAGTAGTTTCTTAAACCGTTATGAACCTTGCATCGGCATGACTTATCAGGCTATTCGGTTCTGACGTTATACCACCCCTACGCTGTGATATGCGACATATTAGACGAAGAGACCGGAATGTACGGTAGTGTTACTGATTGGATTCGCAGGAGTATGAGCAGACTTGCTTGTTGATCTTCTGATCGCTCAATACGCAGGTGGCCGTTACATTTAGAAGACCGCTTGCGGCTTGTAGGTATTTGATATGACCATCACCTACTGCGGGCGTATTGACGAGTCTTTAGAGTCCTACAAAGAGGTTTCCTGGTTCATATGAAACGGAATAGGAGCACATATGTGATCTGTGCGGAACAGAGATTAATGCGCGTATGTGATACCGCATTCTATTCTCGCGATATATTTATCGATTGGTTATATGTGATATAGCCGGGTTATCGGATCAAGTGTTAATTCGATAAAAGGATACATTTGATATTGGTCGGTTATATGTGATAAAGCCGGATTATTAAATCAAGTGTTGATTTAATAACTTAATGTATAATTATATATTTGATATATTACATTATATTAACTAATATTAGCTCACTTAAGCATTATTTTTTCTCACTTATGATACATTGATATATATGTGATATATGTTAAATGTATTGTTTTCTTTTTGCACAAAATATATATGTGATATTTATTGTTGTGTCATGCTAGGTTACACATGCAACATGTATGTATGAGACTCACACCATGCCAGATTAATGCTAGGGTTTTATTAGTTTTAAGTAATTCAAACATTTGGAATTAGTCATGGATGAGCTTGGAGAAGCTAGTAGAACATTGACTTAGTCCACTTGTTTGTCTAGCTTAAGATATTTATTAACCCAACCCTTAACCTTTAGCCTTCATTTATTCTCTACAAGGGTTTGGCATGGCATATACCAACCATGGTTGCATTTCTAACCTTATGAGATTATTTCTCTTCATCACTTTCATTTCTTCTTCTTCTTGCTCTTTGAAGCTCTCTTGATTTTCATGAAGTGATGAAATTGAGTGAGAAAATAAAATCTAAAGTGAGCAAAATTCCTACTTCATCATCCTCTACTATTAGCCATTTAGTTTAGGATGTTTGCTTCACTATTCTCACCATTAGTGAAAAGATAGCATGAGCCTGAGTCTCCTCGACGTAGATCTTCTTCGGCATCGAAGACATTGAGCAAGGTTGTTCTTTTCTTTAGGTGAACCCTCTCTAGAGTCCGGGAGTTCACCATTCGCAGCGAAGGGACTACAAGATGGAGCTTGAGAAGTGAAGGACCGGTCTACAAAGGTTGTATTCCGCATTCACTTAGATGTAAAGTAGTTTACATGTTTATTCGTCAGATTTTCTAGTAATGATTCTAGGGTTATGGTTAGCTAGAATGGCAAATTTTTGAAATTGGCATGGACGATACCCCCCAAAACCTTGCTGCCGCACTAAGTAACCCTACAGGCTTTGATTATGGGAGTGTTTTTATTTCGCCGCTTTATGGAAGATGCTCTATTGAAGTAGAGTTCCTATTGGGACTCATTTTCTTCTTTCTCTTCTTCGATTGCGTGGAACGCGTGTTCGTCAGGCAACTCACAATTTAGGGGAGAGTTGGTTAGTATCGGATGCTCTGTGAGAAAGTCGGCGATGACCTATCTTTTCACTGCTTTGAAAGGTCGATACGTTGCCGAGAACTCCTCAGGAAGAAGGCCCATTTGGCAAGCCTTCCTGTCAGTATAGCCTTTGACATTAGATATTTGAGAGGATCCACTTTCGATATGAGGTGGACCTCATATGGTAATGCATAATGTCTGAGCTACGTTATTGCGAAGATCAGCGCAAGGCAATACTTTTCGATGGAGGAGTAGTTGCTTTCCTCCCCTAGGAGAACTCGACTTAAATAGTACAGAGCTCTCTTTTTTCCTTAATCGTTCTCTTGTATCCACAATGCATCTAGAGAAGCCTCAAGGTCCGTTGTATACAAGAGAAGGGGTTTTCCCTTAAATGGAGCAGCCAATACAGGCGGATTTTGCAGGTATTGCTTGATTTCATCTAGTGCGTTTTGGAACTTCTGAAACCAGACGAACAGGATCCCCTTCTTTATCAGATGGCTATAGGGATAGCATTTTCCGGAGAGCTTGCATATGAACCGCCGCATATACGCAAGCTTTCCTTGGAGAAACCGCGGTTGTTTGAGGGTTTTTTGCATTGGCATTTCCATAATTGCCTTAATCTTTGAGGGAGCGATTTTGATACCTCGGTGACGTATGATGAATCTTAGGAATTTGCCTGAGGAAACTCCAAACACGCATTTTAGAGGGTTCATCTTCAGATTATACTTCCAAAGACATTGGAACACTATGTTTAGATGTTCCCAATGTTCCTCATGAGATTTACTCTTCACTATGAGGTCGTCGATGTAGCATTCGACGATCTCGTATATGAGGTTATTGAAAATCTTTATCATGCCCCTCTAGTAGGTAGTGCCGGCATTTTTCAAACCAAAGGGCGTCATCTTATAGCAAAATATGCCCAACGGGGTTCAAAAAGCGGTGTGCTTTTGGTCTTTAGGATCCATTTTTATTTGATTGTATCTTGAGGATCCATCCATGAAGGAGAAGATTTCGTGAGTGGACGTGTTATCGATCATCGGTTTGGTAACAGGTACTAAGAAGTCATCTTTCGGGCATGCTTTGTTAAGGTCTCGAAAGTCCATGCAGATGAGGACTGTCCTATTTTTCTTCATCACCGGAGCAATATTAGCGATCCAGTCAGGATATTGAACCCTTTGAATGAAGCCGGAGTCGATTAGTTTCTAGACTTCAGCATTGATACTCATCTCAAGTTCGAACCGCATCCTTCTTAGCATCTGTTTGACTGCTTTTATTTCTAGTGATATGTCCAGTTTATGTACCGCTACATTTAGATTTAGACCCGACATTTCAGAATAGTTTCATGCAAAGCAGTCTTTGTACTGCATAACCACGTCTTTTAACGTGGCTACCTGTTTTTCAGATAGTAGCTCACTGACGAACGTCAGCCTCAGATCATTTTCCATTCCTAAGTTGATTTTCCTTAGATTGTCCCACCGGGCGTGCTAGAATATGTTTACGGCCGAAAATAGAGATGAACTGGGATTGATCGTCTTGCCTGAATTTGGGGGAAAATGCTATTTGGAACATATCAATCCACCTTTCCAAAGATACCGAGTTGATTTATGGCACCATATATCAAAGGTTTGAATAGATGTTGCCGATATAACAGACTTCATCAAATTCCTCCTTGTTTCTGAGGGTTTTTTTTTATTGTATGGACGCTCTTTCTTGCAGGCGCAAGCCCCTGCAATTAATTACGTTATTGCGTTGCGATAACCACTTTCTCCTTCTCCGATAGTTCACTTCGTATCGTGTGTTATTTTGTTTGTTTTATTTTGGCTGTTTATTTTCAGCGTTTATATGCTTTGCATATAAGCGCTCACGTGTTTAATACGTGAGGCCATTTTGGCCTTATTTTGATTATTTGTTTTCAACGCTTATATACTTTGCATATAACCGCTCACATGTTAAACACGTGAGGTCCAAACTGTGGGAATTCTTTTCTTCTTTATTTTCTCCCCCCTTTTTATAAGAGAACTACAAGTTCTAAGCCAAAAAAATTTTGGCGGGAACATCAATCCTACCCCCCCCCCCCGGTTTATCCTGGCTTGGCCCCACGGGCCCTCATGCCTCTGAGCCCTTCAGGTTTCTTCCTTTCGGCGAGTGTCATCCAAGTCTGAATTCTTCTTTTCTACATCTCGCAAGGTTTCCAAGACATCCTCCTCGTTTATATATTTCTCAGCACATTTCTTAAGCTCAATAAGATAGTGACAAGCTTTTTCGTCAGTAAGGAGAGTAAGGTTCTTTTTACGAGCGTTGTTCGAAAAGCCGTTAGGACTATCAGGATGTTCTGCTCCAAATCTTCTACGTCATTAATTTCTTTGACAAAGCATGGGACAAAAACTTTTAGTGGTTCATGCGTTCCTTGTTGGATAGTCAGGGTGTTATGGAATTGCTTCCTATGACACTCGTTTCCCGAAAATTAGCTTCGGAAGGTTGTGGCTAGTTCCTGGAAACTCGTGATCGAGTGGCGGGGGCACTTTTGGAGCCATAGTGCGGCTCCCTTACGCAGATTTATGGAGAAGATCTTGCAAAGAATGCTGTTGGACGGTTGCATCGGCTCCATCGTGACCTTGAAAGTCGGAAGTGATCGGATGGGTCTCCCATCCCATCAAACTTGTCCATTGGAGGAACCTTAAGCTTCGGTGGGATGGGTTCATCGCTGATGTGCTGGGCGAACAGTTCTCCTATTATCTCCAGATCATCATACTCGTTTTCTCTCCTCTCCAGGGCCCGAAACTTTCGTAGTAGGTCATCCATGTGGGGGTCGGCCCTAGAGATATAAGATCTAGATTGTTCCTTCCGAGCTCAGGAGGGGTGGCTCGGGACAGGCAGATAGTCACTGTTCGAGCCATCATCGCTCGGAGATCGTCTTCTCTCCTCTTCCTTTTACCACTGTTAAAGCATTATCGGTGCTCAAGCTATCACACCCCGCTTCCTAAAAGACAAGGAGCGAGAGATGAAAAGCCCGCGACGTATTCATACCGAGAACCGGTCCTTCCCGATATAAATACGCTATGCGTTAAGCAGTAATATGAAAAATAATAAAAGAATTTAAAGCATACAAAAAGGAAAATTGAACGAATAAATCCAACAATAAATATTACAAGGATAGTCCAGTCAGACACAAGTGTTAAAGATAAATAAAAGAAGGATGTGAAGATCTACGAAATGAAGCATACTATAAAGGAATCAAGAATTTTCTTGTGAAATTAGCTAAACAAACTTTTCCTCACTCGGCTTGATCACGTACTGGGTCTTATTACATGTACCTCCTACACCTCCTGATAGACATCCCAAGAAGAAAGAAAAACAAACGGAATTTTTATCAGCGAACTTGCGTCCGGTAAGTTCCTCCCTCTCCTATTTTATTTTATTTTTTAAACAATGAAAACCCTAGTTTTTTTATATAAAAAAAATAATTTATTTTGAAAACCCTAATTTTGAAAGAAAATGAGTTTCTTTTAAATATCAGGTTGGGACTGGGTCTGTGCGGCCCGAGCTAAAGTGGGATCGTAGATTTCACATCAGTTAGCTTCCCGGTAGAGCTCCGGCCTCACGGCTCGGGCACAACGCGATGGGGAGGCGCTGGGTTAGGGTTCTCTTATGGTGGCGGCCAGGGCTCAAAGGCTCTGAGCCCTTCGATGGTTTTTCGAAGGCGATGTAACGACCCTAAATTTCAGGTATCGTCCCTTTTGTTTTAATTAATAAAAGAGGCCGTATTTTTTTATGATTTCGAATTATAAGTTATTCTTGATAACTTATGTTTAAGAACGACCTTATAGCTCATTGGTTAAGCCTTTACCCTGCTAATCTATAGCCTGCAAGTTCGAATCTTTACATTCACATTTATTTTATTTTAAATTCTTTTGATGTTTTAGAGTTCCTGAAAGTTTCATGAGAATTTGACAGAGTTACGAAAAGTCTTAACAAAAAAGATATAAATGTTTGGACTGCTTACGTCGACACGAGACTAGAGCACGAAGTTCAAAACCATTGGTTGCAGATGAGCTGACCGGGAGCGGTTTGGGTAGCCTAATTGACCCAACCATACCAAGCCTGTGCCCCTTGGCTTTCCGACTGCTCGTTTCAATACCCCAATCGTTCTCATTCAACCCGAGAGTTATGAATCCCTTCGATTCCCTCTTTAATCTCTTTCAAATATCCTTAATTCTCTTTTTTAATTCATCATACCCTTATTTCTTTCCTCTATAAATACTTGACTACCCAAATACTTTTTCCTCTCTAAAATATTCTGATATTCCTCACAAAAATTCCTCCAAACACTTTGAAGACATTGCCTAAGCTTTAGGACGTTGGGGCTCAGCTTGAAACGCACCCTAGTATTTTCCCCCTCCATCTCCTTTCTGCCAAGACCCTCTCCCTCCCTGAAGTTATACCTCAAAAGTTCCTTCCAAACTTTTTGAATTTCAACTCGACGTAAGGAATCAAGAGAACATGTTCATAATCCAATATACGGCGATACGGTTTTTATACCGGATCGCACCACGGATAAGTCTTTCTCTCTCCTTCTCCATCACTTTTCATCAACCCTTATAAATCCTACTATGAACCATTGCTCTCTTTACAATCGTAAGTCTCTTTGATCTCTCTTTTGTTCTTTTCTATCACAATCACATAGTTCGATGTTAGTAGGCTAGATTATTTGAATAATTTTTCTTCTTCACAAAAACACCTTGAACATATTCCATATGAGCAATTGAAACCATGTTTCTTTTCTTTCATAACTATTTAACAATGTAGTTTTGACAAGAAAATTTGATATTAGACATGTTACTTGGATCGAAAAGAAAAAAAACTAACAAATAAATACCATGTTCTTATATTAAACTTGTTGTAACAACTCTGTTTCAGTGTACAAAAAATTTGATTAAAAATTAATGTACAAATAGAGCATTTGCAATCATGTGTACATTATAAGTATTTGAATTGCTTTTGAACAGCAAGAAAACACTTGTAGCTCATTGGTAAAGCCTTGCACTACTGTGACGTAGCCCCTGTGATCGAATCCCCCCAGCCATATTATTTTTTTGTTGATTTTTCTTTTAATCTTTTAGAAGCTCGAAGGTTTATACGTGCACCACACGTAAAATAAAAAGTAACAAAATAATTAAACACGTGCACTGAAGTATACCAAGTGACAGGGACACGTGGCGAAAATCCAAGCACAGACCACCGGTTTTGGACCGGCGAGATGCGAAAGAGGGGCCGGCAACACCGGGTAAATCCGTAGGGGATGCCCTCAATTTTTAACCTTAGAACCTCTTGGTCTACCCCACTACCCCCATGCTGTTTGATTTCTCTGCACATTTCCAAAGAATTAAAAAGGTGTATTAATCCACATTTTAATGCACATTTTAATTCTCAAATTTATTACCCTAAACCCTAATTTTCCCTATAAATACCACACTGCATTTCACCCCTCGTCATTCAGAAATTCCATACAAAAACTTTCTAAAATTTTCAAGTCTAAAGTTATACAAGTGGAGTTAGCAAAGGTCGAAATTCCGGCGAAATTTGGAGAAGAATCCAGAGAAGAAACGACTCCCCGACGGTTTCAAAAGCTTTCTCCATCTCCCTTCTTTATTTTTAACCTGTAAGTTCCCACTTTCCCCCTTATCTTCTATTAAAATGAAATCATTTTTCAAAACTAGTCGGAAGCGGAGTTAATCCGACTTCCGATTCTATTTTTAACTAAAAACACAATTTTTCTTTAGAACAAATTCACCAACTTTTTGTATATTGTTTAACAAATATAATACAACATTCATAACAAGTTTCATCTCAAAATAATATAAATTGCAACTTCTATTACATCTTTACGGTAAAATACCATCATATTTACATACGGTATTGTTTATTCATTTTACCCATAATACCTTTAGGAAACTCACGAGGTAATGAACTATTTCATCACAACACACATTTTTGACACAGCACGATAACTCTTGGGATATTAGTTGTGGGAAAATACGAATTTACATTTAAATACCTAAAACATCAAAAACCGTTTTCTTTAAAAGTGTGTTGTCTAATTCCTTGCAATTGCACCTCTAAAACCCATTGGGGAACCCTGATCGGGATGGTGCGGGTTATCGCACATTCTCAGGCCTAGTAGAGCGAGATGCAGACCTCCGTAAGGTGCATTCGATCTCGATGGAATTTTTAAGGAAAATGTGATTTCTATTTAATAAATAAGTTTTATTTTTAAAAATATATATTATATAAATACTATCAAAATATCTACTTTAAGTATACAATATATATATTCCATGTTTTCCAAATCAAAGGAATCACAATTTCATGAAACCACCATTACAATTCAATACGATTCCATTATTACATTAAAATACCATATACAATGAAATTTAGGTTATATCCACTAGAATATTTCACTTTATAAAAATTAAAATTATGAAAACCCTAAAGAAGATAATTAAATCCTTGAGGTGTATTTTGAAAATATATCAAAACTATTTTTTCATAAAACCCCCTCAAGTTATATTAAATTACAATAAGGACCCTAGTAAAAATAGGTTTAAGCGGGACCAATTCTCTTGAGCCTCAGGAAGCCGGAGAATATGGTTGCTTACCTATCTAAGGTATACAACCTAACAACGGTGTTATCAAAATGATAATTTTCTTGGAAAAAGACACAAATCCTGCCGTCCATGTGCGGCGGTTACCGATAACATCAAAACTAATTCAGAACTTCAATTTCTTTTAAAGTGTCGGACTCAGACAGAGTCTTAATATGAAATCAATCTGACCTGAATTCAATTCAAGTATAACTACAATACAATATGAATCCATTTATACCAGAATTCAATCTATATCAACATGACTTGATTGAACCGAACCATGGATATACTCTGATTACATGACTATCTATTTATATCCATTCTGTTACATGATATCATGGTTTCGGCAAGTCTTCAATCTATAAAATAGAACAATATAATCAATACAAAATACATTACAGGGTTTTTAAAGGGGTAGATTGTTACGGAATGTGTTAGACGTGGTACGAGACGGTCACTTTAATACACCTAATCTGAATATCCATTGTTGTTGTATCATAGCTTAACGGTTCCTTGTGCTCCGTATATCTTAGTCTCCGGAATAATGGGACTTCTCTCGTATACACTAGCATATTCTGTACCAAGCTACAAATAACTACGATAACAGAACAAAAGATAACATTATACAGTTATATTCTCTTTTCTGTCTATTCTACTTCTCTCTATCTTTGGGACTTACCGAGCGATTGTTTGCTGACAACATTCCTTTTCTTCTTTCTTTGGAATGTTGTCAGGTGGATCCAACTCACTAGAGATCGAGCCCAGTACTGAGGACTTGGAGCAGTTTTCCATCGACCCAGAGCTGTAGGCACTTGTTTATACTTTTCATTTCAGTTATACCATTGTTTAGGCATTGCTTTCTATTCCTGTATTTACATTTCCAGTTGTACTTGTAAAAAATTGTTAAATAAATAAAAGTTGTTCATTTATATTCATGTCTCTTGTGTAAATTTTACTTTATATTGCTTATTTACGCTTAGCGTATTTACTTCTGAGTAAATACGTCACGCGACCCGTCGCGTCTCCTTACCGTACACCAGGAAGCGGGGGGTGACAGGTTTTGTTGGTGGCCTATGCAGGTCAATTCTGCATGGACATGCAGGTCAGTTCTGCATAGACATGCATGTCAGTTCTACATGAAGTCCTAAGCAATATAACACAAGAGTCAGCAACTAAAAACATTCTTTACATTTCATATTCCTTGAATCTTACAAATTTCATATACTTTGAATTTATCCTAACCCTATTTTTCTTTCAAGGTTATGTATTCTCCAAACAATATCAGCACCAACTTCAACAACATACCACCATCTCTATCGCTTATGTCTACCGTTGCTGCTCCAATCAATGAGCAGACGGTACTGCTTGAGGCAATCTGAAGCCTCCTGGAAGGACAGCAGCAGTAGACTGCTATATTACTGAACCATCCAGAAGCGGAAGCGTCTGGAGTAAAGCAATTCTGGGCATTGCACCCAAAGCAATTTTCGGGGAAAGAGAGCCCTCTGGAAGTTGAACAATGGGCTCAAAGCATTGAGGATGATCTGGCAGCAGCACAAGTGCCAGAGATCGCTTGGGTACGAGTTGCGAAGCTGCAACTCACCGAAAACTCCTGAGTTTGGTGGAAGGCGGAAGAAAGCCGTCTTGACCAACCGATCGAATGGAAAACCTTTCGCGGCATGTTTGACGCGAAGTACTTTCCAGAGATTGCCCGATTTGACATGAAGCAACAATTCATCCATCTATAATAGGGTTCGATGTGGACCAAATTTGTGGATGAGTATGATGCTGATTTTACCATGCTCTGTAGGTTCGCGGCACACTTGATACCGACTGCTGAGATGAGGTCCAGACGATTTCAACAAGGGTTAGATCCAGAGATCCAAGCTACCTTAGCTACAGGGGATTTCCCAACCCACGAACTGGCCCTAAAAGCTGCCCATCGATATGAGGCAGTGGTGAAGATGAAGGGTAGACCCCAATCTGTCGAAGTGAAGCGCTCTTCCACTTAGATGGCAGGAGGAGCCTCTTCAATGCCATCTTTTATACCCAGGAGACCGGGAGTACCAATCAACCAGCCCAGCACAGCCTTTTGTTAGTTATATGTATGCCCTAGAGGCCATTATTGTACATATGATGTATATTATAGTGGATGCTTGGACATATATAGGGAGGTCTTTCTTGCTCGACATGATAGTACGCTATCTGGTTGCTCTTTATCTTAACATGTACATTTGATGTCTCTATGTTACATGTTGATAAAGCCCTTAGGATGTGTACTTGACTTCCAGGATTATGATAGAGATCATACTAGTGGGGTCTGGGTAGTCTGTGAGTACATCTTTTAATTGTTCCTAGTCGAGGGAATATCAAGACATGGCATCGATACTCCAGAGTAGACTAGCGTATAGCTTCTCGACCTATGTGATAGGTTATGGATGATCCCATATCCATTGGTGTTTGACATCAGAGATGGTATACGGATGCTCAGTGGAGACTGGGTACACTAAACGGACTCGGCGAGAACTCCTAGATGGTATTATACATCACGTCAGATAGCAGTTCTCTAGTGACACTGGTACAGGTTAGTCTGTCGACCCGAGATTGTCATAGAGTCTTGTGTATCTCCCGTTGTGCTTTGATTTCCACCCTACCACGGCTCTACTGAGTCATGCAAACAGGTGGTTTTTGGGTACAGTCCCGAGTCACATGGAGGCAATGAGCGATAGGAGGGGATTCGTCTCTCCCGGTATTGGGGGTTAATGTTGCGCTATACTCGATTAGCCATAACAGGAAATCCCTAGCCAGGGTTGCTGAGATCTACTGGTAAGTGTTATCAGTAGTTTCTCGAACCGTTATGGACCTTATATCGGCATGACTTATCAAGTTACTGGGGTCTGACGTTTACCACCCCTAGACTAGATATGCGACATATCAGACGAAAAGACCGGACTGTACGGTAGTGTTACTAATTGGATTCGCAGGAGTATGAGCAAGCTTACTTGTTGATTTTCTGATCGCTCAATACGCAGGTGGCCATTAAGTTTAGCAGACCACTTGAGGCTTGTGGGTGACTGATAAGATCACCACCTACTGCCGGCGTATTGACGAGTCTTTAGATTCCTACACAGAGCTTTCCTGGCTCAAGCGAAACGAAGTAAGAGCACATATATGATATGTGCGGGACCGAGATTAATGCGCGTATGTGATACCGCATTCTATTCTCGCGATATGTGATATCGATCGGTTATATGTGATAAAGTTGTTTTATCGGATCAAGTGTTGATTCGATATGATGTTACATTTGATATTAGCCGGTTGTATGTGATATAGCTGGATTATTAAATCAAGTGTTGATTTAATAATTTAATGTATAGTTATATATTTGATATATTGAATTACATTAACTAATATTAGCTCACTTAAACATTTCTTTTTCTCACTTTTGTGTACACTTTGCATATATGTGATATATGTTATTGTGTCATGGTTGTTGATACATGCAATATGGGTGTATGAGACTTACACCATGCTTTGGATAAATTAGGGTTTTACTCATTTAAAGTAATTCAAAATGAAGTGGATTTTGTCATGGCAAAGAAGCTTAGAGAAGCTAGGGTTTGCCATTGACTTAGTCCACTTAATTTAGATTACTTAAGATATTTATTAACCTTACCATTTATCCTTGACCATGGTTCATTCTCTACAAGAGTTTAGTATGAGATATTATCTCACCATGGTTGCTATTCTCACACAACTAATTCACTTATTCATTTTTCTCTTCATCTTCTTCCCCATCTCAAAAACTTTCTAGGGTTTCATGAGATGATGAATCCTAGTGAGAAAAATAAATCTAAAATGAGCAAAATTCCTACTTCATCGTCCTCTATTAGATTATCCATTTAGTTTAGGGTGTTAGCTTCACTAAACCATAATTTAGTGAAGAGGTAGCTATGGTTTGAGTCTCCTCGACGTAGATCATCTTCGGCCTCGAAGACTTCGAGTAAGCTTGTTCATTTCTCCAAGGGAACACATACTAGAGTTCGGGAGATCACTACTCGCAGCGAAGGGACTACTACACGGAGGTTTTGAAGTGAAGGACCGGTCTACAAAGGTTGTATTTCTTGTTCACTTATTGTAATGTTTGATTACATGTTAGATTGTCTATTTAGTCTAGCTAGATCTTATGATGGGGTTCATTAGCACCCTTGAAAATTTTGAAATTGGCATGGTAGATACTATGAAAACCCAGTAGGGTGCTAAGGAATCCCAACAGTGGTATAAGAGCCGAGCTAGAGTATTAGACAATGTTTGTTAGATTACGAAACCGAAACGATTCCAAAACACCCGATATCAAACACTAGTTTCTGTCGATTTTAAAAAGGCTTATAAATTTTTTTTTAAACAAATGCAGAATGTTGTATGAGTTATGGCATGAACACAGAAGAAATTTGAGACCAGATGGTCGGATTTTTGCCGAGTACAATAGCCAAAAATCCAAGGAGGCGGGCCATGTTAGGGAATTTTGGCCTCAAATTTTTTCTGTGTTTCAAGCTCTGGGGTTTGGTGTTTCAGGTGTTGCTTGTTTTTTCTAGGATTGCATGTGTTGTGGTCTTACTATATAGGATACTCGGAATGTTTCATATTCGTGGTTTAACATGGTTTCGGGTTTTCACATATTATCTAGGCGAAGTTAAAAAGTTCGAACGAATGCCAAAAACCCATTTTCCCAAATTTAAGGTATTCGGAAAATCATGCAAGTCATTCTGTGGACCCTCTAGAAGAATGAAACCCTAACTCGATATAATGACCATGGAACCGCTTTCAAACCTTAGGGTTTGCGGTAGTTCCACGGTGCCATTAATGAGGGTTGGGTCTGCCCTTCTACGGTTGGTGCATTGGTACTGTGGCATGTTCTGGGTATTATTAAACTGTGCTCAAGTGTTGAGCTCTCGGGGAATTGTGGGATTTTGATTAATCGATCGAAAAGTTTAACGTCGTCCGGATATTTGTGATGGGATACAATACTTGGAATCCATAATATTTGAATTTTATAAATCTAACAATTTAGTCTCATTTGATCGGTTGCCACGGGATTTTGATGTGATCAAAAGTCTGCCGCAATCACGTAGCGTACGTGGATACTCGCCGGGTAACCTTACTAGATAGCCACGCCTCATAGCCCCGACTAAGTGACTGTAGGAGAACTCCGTTGCCAAAAGCATCTGTCCGGGTGCTCGCGGCCGCGGTGCTCCGCCTAAGTGCACTTCGTCGTCGGTATCAGGGGTGCGGCCGTCTACTAAAGTTTCTGACGAGCATTCGATCAGGATGTCGGGAATCTTGTTGAATTGCCCGACTTGTTATTGGAAAGTGCTTTCAATATCGAGACTAAAGTGCGGGGTTTATAAGTGTTAGGCATGCGATGTCTAAGGAATTTATATTGTTAGGCATGAAATCCGGAATATGAGATATTTCGGGTTTATGATGTCTAAGGTGGTTGCGGATTCCAACTGTTGTAGTTTTCACTTTCTTTTTTGCGACCGTAAGTGTAATATGCGGAGTATCGCCTGTTTCGTTACTATACGTCAACGACACGCATATTTACTTACGTTGATGATATGTGATGTTATGTGTTGCTGTGATATGTTATATTGGATCGTCGTGTTTGAATAGCCGGGGTTTTTTTATGTGAGATGAGAGTTTTTCATTTTCATTCATGTAAAAAACTTGTATGTAATATTCTTTTATTAAGGCACTTCCGGGTTGAAGAAGATGTCACCGTTGATGTATATTATTTACTTTTCCGCATTAGGATAGACCCAAGGAGGAGAGCATAAGTAACCGGGTTCTTGAGTCCAGTGGGAGACCATCTCGAGGAGTCGGGTCCGGGTCTCCTAACTCTAGAATTGGTAGGGTTGCTTGCTGCTCTCGTAGGGGTCTTGGGATGTGGGATTGGCTATTCATCACGACCGTGGAAACCGTGTTTTATACTGGCTTAAATTAAAACTCGGAAATCCTAGTATATCCAATATTTCATATGTTGTCTTCTGCTGCTGATATTCTGTGATGTGATCACTTTATATAATATATATGATATATTATAGACGTTGCTTATGTTTTTCACCCGCGCTAGCCCCGTCCCGCTCTGCCATTAGTTACCAAACCTAACGGTGCATGACGGGACTTCGTGGCGAATGCGGATGGCATAAGCGTACGTTGTGTTTATCTGTGATGCTTAGGTAACTTAAATGATTGGACATTCATTAATGTTATTAATGAAGGAAAATAAACCTAAAGATGTTGTAGAATCGAATTTGAAACCCACTAGGTTTTTTTATGAAAAAACAAAGTTTCAAAAAGCGGAGCTTAAGCCATTCCTTTTAAAACCATTTGATTCTGCAACGAGATCAAGTTCAAAGCGTTAAAGGTTTTCACAAAAACTATCCGCAACCCTCTGTCATTTTAGAAAGTAGAGTACTTAGTATTCGTGCTGCGTATGTTGACTATAGTTAAGACGCAGTGTACGGTAGCTAAGTGATGTCGCATATGATGCGATTAGTTAGGACAGTCTTATGATTATGTCGACTATAGTTGAGGGTCATATGAGTGGGTCTAATTAATCATGAAATGACGGGTAGAACTTGACTAGTGCTTATGATATGTTGATCATGGTTAAGGTCATAAGTACTAAGGGTAAAAACCATTATCGGGAGTTTCAAGTGTTGAAATTTGCAATGAGATTGTATATCTTCTATGAGATAGTTAGATCCTGATACCCACTGCGAGTAATTGTTACTCCTGGGAGAGTTTTGCACTTTACAATTAGCCGATCAAGTAGGTGTCTAGAATGTGTCAACGGGGTTACGCCCCTGGAAAAACGAGGTTTATTTTAATTAGGTCCGTGCGAAAGCACAGGGAACCTCCCTCAAAGTACCAGCACTGGCTAGGCTGAAAGATTGGCTAACTTGTAGGATGTAATTAATCCCGGCTAGTCTTTCTTTTTAGGGTTTGAAGGAAGATTTGATAAAAACAGTGGGAGTCATCCTGATTAGATAAAATATATAACCAATCTAATCTTGCAAGAGCGCACGCGGACTGTTTTCTTCTCTCTCTCCAAGTAGCGACCATGTCACGCCTTAATCAAGATAAAAATATGGATGTATTGACCGAACCCGCTTATTATACTGAGCTTGGGAAACGTTGGTCCCGCTCTACTTTATAATTGTTATAAGACTGAGCAGAAAATAGGGGATTACCAAGATTCTCGTGCCGCCCAATCGAAGAAAGTACATGTTGATGCATCTTCTTCGGGTGTGTTCATTACCGAGAACTGTTTCTCAATATCCTCTACGTCCTGGATATGAGATACCGGATCAGGATCCCACATATGTAATCTGTTACATGGGCTACAGATAGATAGAGAACTGGGAATGGGTGATAAGTTTTAAGAGTTGGAAACAGTGCAATTTTTGCAGCCAAGGTGTTGGCAGTTATCACCATGTATTACCAAATACATTGATTCTGAACGAATGTTATTAGATACCGAACCTGATATGCAATATTATATTAGTCTCTTTATTAAGTAAACAAGGATAAATTTTGTATTGCTGGATAATGTTTTGAACATTTCCTATATCAAGTGTTGATTGGTTCAAGCACGTTATCTCGTGGCTTATACGTTCTAAATCAAACCACGGTTCTTAACGTACAAAACACACACAAGAGGAAGAGATCAGAAATGAACGAATCCTTCTTGTGGTATTGTAGACTAGGTCATATCAATGCCACCTGACTAGCGAAGTTACATTAAGATGAATATTTAAATCAGTTTGAATTTACATCTTGTGAAACTTGCCAGTCATGTCACAAAGATAAAATGACCATAGCTCCGTTTACTGGAAACAGAGAAAGATTTAGTGAACTCTTGGGATTGATACAAGATGATGTATGTGGTCCCCTGTCTACACATGCCAGGACTAGTTCTTTGTACTTCATTACATTCACTAATGACCTCTCAAGATTCGGACATATGTTTCAGTTGAAACACAAGTCTGAACCTTTTGAGAAATTTAAAGAATATAAGTCAGAAGTAGAGAACCAAAACGGGTATAAGTATTATGTACTTTGATGTGATCGGGGAGGAGAATACCTAAGCATGGAGATCATGGACTATTCTAAAGGAGAATGAGATTCTCTCTCAGCATTACTCCTCTGTATACACCACAACACAACGGTGTATCGGGGCAGGGCAATCACATCCTATTAGATATGGTGCGCTCTATGATGAGTACTACCGAGTTGCCTATTTTCTTTGGGGGTTATGTACTTGTGAAGCTGCATACCTATTGAATTCGGTTCCAACCAAATCAGGTGCCTACCACTCCATATGGGATATGGAATGGGAAGAGCCCATGTCTTAAGCAAGTTAAGATTTGGGGTTGTCCGGCCTATGTCAAAAGCAAAATCCGGACAAGCTCGAGGCAAGATCAGTTCTGTGGAAGTTTGTTGGATATCCCAAGCATACGCAAGGGAATATCTTCTACCGCACCGAGGAACAAAAGGTGTTTTATTTCTCGGCATGCCACTTTTTTAGAAAAAGGAATTTTTTTTATGGAAAGAAATTTGTGGTCATGAGGTAGAACTGGAATCGGTTCCAGCTATACAAACTACATCTGATGATTTGGTAGAACCGGTGGATTCAATAGCTCCTGAAAAACCTCAGCCTCTCCACCAATCTGGTAGGGTTTCTCATCTGCCTGAGAGATACTACGATTTCCTCGATGATAGTGTGAGCGAGGATTGCATCATGAGATGATAACCCAACTAGTTTCGAGCCGGCCATCAAGAGTGGAGACTCTGTAAGAATGGCTGGATGCTAAGTGATCTGAGATGGAATCCATGTACACCAACAAAGTATGGACTTTGTATGCTACGTCTGAAGGGTTAAATCCCCATCAGGAGCAAGTATATCTTAAGAAGATTACTTGGTGTAGATGGAAAAGTTGAGACTTTCAAAGCTATACTTGTTGTAAAAGGTTCTCGTCATCGACCAGGTATGGATTATGATGAAACATTTTCTCCAATAGCTATGCTTAAGTCCGTCCGAATCCTACTTGTCATTGCTACATACCATGAATACGATATCTGGCGGTTGGGTGTCATGACTGTTTTTCTAAATATTGATTTAGAAGAGAGCGTCTATAAGTATACAGCCAGAGGGCTCCGTAGACAATGGGAGCAACGGAAACGTATGCAAGTTGGTTTACAGGATAAAGCAAGCATCACGGAGTTGGAACATCTGTTTTGATGCGGTAGTCAAAATGTTTGAGTTCATCAAATGGTAGATGAACCTAGTATATACGAAAAGGTAGTAGAAAGTAAGGTGGTCTTCCTCGTATTATACGTGGATGACATACTCTTAATAGAGAAGGTGTTTCCTATACTACGTCCAGTCAATCTCCACTTATCACATTGATTCTCCATGTAGGATCTAGGTGATTCCTCCTAAATCCTGGTTTTTGGATCTATAAGATAGATCTAAGTGGATGTTAGGATTCTTACTAGGTGTAGTGAGATAGTATCAAATGATCCTTAGGAGAATCACTGGACAGCTGTGAAAAACATTCTCAAGTAGTTGAGAAGCACTAAAGAAGTGTTCTTGGTGTTTGGTAAAAGTTCACTCCTTGCCGAGTCCTTTACCGATTCGAGCTTCCAGAGTGATAAGGTCGACTGTCAGACAGTCACAGGCTTTGTCTTTACCCCAGAAGTGGGGTGGTATGTTGGAAGAGTTCCAAGCTAAATACCGGGGCAAACTAGACAATAAAGGCTGGATACATCGCTACCAAAGATACTACCAAAGAGGTAGTCTGGGTGTATATTTTTTCATGAGATGAATAAGGTTCCTACCATTGTGTGACAATAGAGCTGTGGCTTTGTCCTAGGAACCCCTGTCCCGTCAGTGACCCAGACATATTCTAAGGCAGTATCACCTGATCATGGAGATGGTTGATCTCCACGGAGATCGAGGTTAGGAGAGTAGACTCAGAGGACAACACGGCGGATCCACTCACAAAGGCCTTTTCCCAAGAGAGACTATTATGGGATGGTTGAGTATGGGATACTACAACCACTACTGATTGATGGGTATTGGATACTACAACATATGGCCCTAGTGCAAGTGGGAAATTGTTAGTTATATATATACTCTAGAGGCCATTATTGTACATATGATGTATATTATAGTGGATGCTTGGACATATATAGGAAGGACTTTCTTACTCGACATGATAGTACGCTATCTGATTGCTCTTTATCTTAACACGTACACTTGATGTCTCTATGTTAAATGTTAATAAATCCCTTAGGATGTGTACTTGACTTTCAGGATTATGATAGAGATCATACTAGTGGGGTCTGGGTAGTCTGTGAGTACATCCTTTAATTGTTCCTAGTCGAGGGAATATCGAGACAGGGCATCGATACTCCAGAGTAGACCAGCGTATAGCTTCTCGACCTATGTGATGGGCGATGGATGATCCCATATCCATTGGTGTTTGACATCAGAGATGGTATACGGGTGCTCAGTGGAGGCTGGGTGCACTGAACGGACTTGCCGAGAACTCCTGGATGATATTATATCTCACGTCAGATAGCAGTTCTCTGGTGACACTGGTACAGGTTAGTCTGTCGATCCCAGATCGTCATAGAGTCTTGTGTGTCTCCCACTGTGATTTGATTTCCACCCTACCACGGCTCTACTGAGTCGTGCAAATAGGTGGTTTTTGGGTACAGTCCCGAGTCACATGGAGACAATGAGCGATAGGAAGGGATTCGTCTCTCCCGGTATTAGGGGTTGATGTTGCGTTATGCTCGATTGGCCATAACAAAAAATCCCTGGCCAGGGTTGCTGAGATCTACCGGTAAGTGTTATCAGTAGTTTCTCGAACCGTTATGGATCTTACATCGGCATGACTTATCAAGTTACTGGGGTCTGACGTTTACCACCCCTAGAATAGATATGCGACATATCAGACGAAGAGACCAGACTGTACAATAGTATTACTGATTGGATTCGCAGGAGTATGAGCAGGCTTGCTTGTTGATTCTGATCGCTCAATACCCGGGTGGCCGTTACGTTTAGCAGACCGCTTGCGGCTTGTGGGTGACTGATATGATCACCACATACTGCCGGCGTATTGACGAGTCTTTAGAGTCCTATACAGAGGTTTCCTGGCTCAAGCGAAACGAAATAGGAGAACATATATGATATGTGCATGACCGAGATTAATGAGCGTATTTGATACCACATTCTATTCTCGCGATATGTGATATCAGCCGGTTATATGTGATATGGTCGGGTTATCGGATCAAGTGTTGATTCGATATGATGTTACATTTGATATTAGCCGGTTGTATGTGATATAGCCGGATTATTAAATCTAGTGTTGATTTAATAATTTAATGTATAATTATATATTTGATATATTGAATTACATTAACTAATATTAGCTCACTTAAACATTTCTTTTTCTCACTTTTGTGTTCACTTTTCATATATGTGATATATGTTATTGTGTCATGGTTGTTGATACATGCAACATTGGTGTATGAGAGTTACACCATGCTTTGGATAAATTAGGGTTTTACTCATTTAAAGTAATTCAAAATGAAGTGGATTTTGTCATGGCAAAGAAGCTTGGAGAAGCTAGGGTTTGCCATTGACTTAGTCCACTTAATTTGGATTACTTAAAATATTTATTAACCTTACCATTTATCCTTGACCATGGTTTATTCTCTACAAGAGTTTAGTATGAGATATTATCTCACCATGTTTGCTATTCTCACACAGCTAATTCACTTGTTCATTTTTCTCTTCATCTTCTTCCTCATCTCAAATGCTTTTTAGAGTTTCATGAGATGATGAATCCTAGTGAGAAAAATAAATCTAAAGTGAGAAAAATTCCTAGTTCATCATCCTCTACTAGATTAGTCATTTAGTTTAGGGTGTTAGCTTCACTAAACCCTAATTTAGTGGAGACATAGCTTGGGTTTGATTCTCATCGACGTAGATCATTTTCGGCCTCGAAGATTTCGAGCAAGCTTGTTCATTTCTCCAAGGGAACCCATACTAGAGTTCGGGAGATTACTACTCGCCGCGAAGGGACTACTGCACGGAGCATTTGAAGTGAAGGACCGGTCTACAAAGGTTGTATTTCTTGTTCACTTGTTGTAATGTTTGATTACATGTTAGATTGTGTATTTACTCTAGCTAGATCCTATGATAGGGTTCATTAGCACTCTTGAAAATTTTGAAATTGGCATGGTAGATGCTGTGAAAACCCAGTAGGGTGCTAAGGAATCCCAACACCTTTTGCACCTATTGCAGAAGGGATGGACACCTAGTGAAGGACTGCCGGCGTTCAAATCGCCTTTGCTTAGTCTGTGGCTCAGCCACACATGATATTGGGTCTTGTCCTCGAAGACTCAATCCAAATGCTGCACCCAGACCAGCAATCACTTATCACCAGCGACCAGCCATCCAAGCACCTGCTCCACGACTAGCTCTCCCAGCTCCACCACCTCATGGACCAGCTGCACCTCCTCCTTGTCAGTACCATCAAGCTCAAGGGAACTTACCTGAAGGACAACGAAACGGACAGAGGAATGCTCCTCCAGCAAGGAGGAATGTACCGAGGCGACAAGCTTTCACAATGACTGTGGAAGAAGCTGAAGCCACAGGCCAAGTCATTACTGGTGACCTTTCAATTTTCAAAGCTGTTCAATACTTGTTATATCTATATATTTCTATATATTTTTTCTATACCTAAACCTATCCCACATAACCTAGGTACGATCTTAGTAGCCTCACTTCCTGCACTAGCACTCTTCGATACTGGAGCTTCTCATTGCTTTATGTCGCAACGGTTCGTCCGAACTCATGCGATTCCAGTGAAACCTCTCGTATCCAGCTGGAATTTCAGTTCAGGGAATGGCATTCTAAAGGCAATAATAGGATATGACCTGTGTCCAATGGTCGTCTGTAACAAAGAATTCTATGATGACTTCAAGGTGCTGGACATACTGAATTTTGATGTCATTTTGGGTATGGATTGGCTCGGAACTTTTTATGCTACCATCGACTGTCGTCAAAGGAGGGTAGTATTTGAAATTCCATACCATCCGGTCTTTTATTTCAAAAGTGGAGACCATACCCTGGATCCAAGCACATACAAGGCAAAACCGAAGAAGGCAGTGATTGCAACACTTCAAGCTGAGGAAGGATTGAAGCCAGAGATAGTTCGAGAGTTCGACGATGTATGTCCTGAAGACATATCAGGTTTGCCTCCCGATCGAGCTCTTTAATTAAGCATTGATTTGTACCTGAAGCACAATCGGTGATCAAAGCACCGTATCGATTAAGCCCTGAAGGTTTGAAGGAAGTCCGTACTCAGTTGGACGAAAGGATGGATTCGTCCCAGCACTTTAAGTTGGGGATCGCCAGTTCTACTTGTGAAGAAGAAAGAAGGTTTATATCGAATGTGCATTGATTATAGAGCGCTGAACGAAGTAACTATAAAGAACAAGTATCCATTTCCGCACATCGACGACCTTTTCGATCAGCCAAGTGGGTCTTGCGTTTTTTCCAAGTTAGATCTTCGTTCGGCTTATCATCAGGTGAAGGTCAAAGAATCTGATATCCATAAAACGGCATTCAGAACTCGCTATGGATATTACGAATTTCTTGTGATGCCATTTGGAGTGACCAACGCACTAGCTATATTCATAAACCTAATGAATCAAGTTTTCCGAGAGTACCTAGACATGTTTGTTGTCATCTTGATCGACGACATCCTGGTGTATTCTAAGAGTCGGAAAGAACATTTTAAACACCTACGAATTGTCCTGGAGACTTTACGACAGCATCAACTCTATGCCAAGTACAGTAAGTATGAGTTTTGGCTAGATCAAGTCGGTTTTCTCGGATATATTGTATCAGGCGATGGAATCCCTGTAGATCCAGCTAAATTATCAACAGTAAGCGAATGGCCGACACCGAAGTCAGTAAAGGACATTCGAAGTTTCTCGGCTTTAGCAGGATATTATAGAAGGTTTATTAAAGTATTTTCGAAGATTGCAACACCCTGACCAAGCTCACACGTAAAGATGAAGAACTCGTATGGTCAGAACCATGTGAACGAGCTTTCGTAGAACTCAAGTCAAGATTGATATCAGCACCTATCCTTGTCATACTGGACCAATCTAGAGGTTTTGAAATGTATTGTGATGCATCCGGTAAGAGATTAGGATGTGTTCTATATCAGCACGGTAAAGTTGTAGCTTATGCATCAAGACAGCTGAAGATTCATGAACGCAACTATCCGACGCATGATTTGGAGTTAGCGGCCGTAATTTTTGCACTCAAGATTTGGCGCCATTATCTTCTTGGTGAATGAGTGGACATATACACAGATCACAAGAGTCTAAAATATGTATTTACTCAGAAAGAGTTGAATATGCGGCAAAGAAGATGGTTAGAACTTATGGAAGACTTCGACGTCAACCTACAATATCATTCAGGAAAGGTGAATGTAGTACCTGATGCACTTAGTCGCCAACCATTAGCATTGAACCTCATCACACAGTGGAAGCTTCAACAATATTTACATCAGATGGAGATAGAAGCGGTCATACCAGGTAACACTTCAAATTTGATGAACTTACAAGTTTAATCTACCATTGTCAATCCGATCAAAGCAGCTCAAGCAAGTGATGCTAAGTTGCAAAATATCAGAAAATAAGTAGAAAGTGGACTTAGAACAGACTTCATCATCCATGAAGATGGATCTTTGAGATACGGTAGTAGATTGTATGTGCCACAAGGTTCTATTCGGGAAGAATTGATGAAAGAAGCTCATAGCTCTCCTTATTCAGTACACCCTGGAGGCACAAAAATGTATAAAGATCTGCGTCAAAATTACTGGTGGCATGGAATGAAGCGTGAAGTAGCCATAAGTATCGCTAAATGCGTGGTGTGTCAGCAAATAAGGCTGAACATCACATGACAGCTGATTTACTTCAACCGTTACCTATTCCAGAATGGAAGTAGTAATACATCACTATGGATTTTGTGACTGCACTTCCTCACAGCACGAAAGTTAATGATGCAGTATGGTTCATTGTGGATTGACTCACAAATTCGGCTCACTTCATCCCATTTCAAGTTGGCCAATCTACTGAGACACTAGCAAAGAAGTACATGGAGGTAAGAATCTAAGTAACATTTAATTCTTTAATTTGTACTATTTATGATACCCATGACTCATGCAGGAAATCATGAGATTACATGGAGTACTAGTTTGTATTGTCTCCGATCGTGACACTAGATTCCGATCGTAATTTTGGCAGAGTCTGCAAGCTAGCTTGGGAACAAGTCTGAACTTCAGCATAGCTTACCATCCACAAACAGATGGATAGTCTGAGCGAACTATTCAGATACTTGAAGATATGCTAAGAACATGTATGCTAGACTTCGGAGGATTGTGGGAAGATCACCTAAATCTTGTGGAGTTTTCATACAACAACAGCTACCAAGTAAGTATAGGAATGGCACCATTTGCAGCTCTATATGAAGGAAGTGTCAATCGCCATTAAGTTGGGATGAAATTGGAGATAGAGAACTCCTTGGACCTGAGATGATAGTACCGACAGTCGATGTAGTTCACACTATCAGGGAAAGAATGCGTATAGCCCGAGATCGACAGAAACACTGGGCTGATGCAAAGCACCGTCACTTGGAGTTCCAACCAGGAGATCATGTCTTTTTGAATATATCTCCAAACCGTGGAGTGATTGCTTTGGAAGACGGGGTAAGCTCAGTCCGAGGTATATTAGACCGTTCGACATACTCGAACGAGTCAGAGAAGTGGCTTATCGCTTGGCACTTCCATCTTCATTGGAAGGAGCGCACAATGTGTTCCACATATCCCAACTCAGAAGGTGTGTGAATGACCCCAGCCATATTGTTGATCACTCCGAGCTCATTGTACAGCCATATTTATCCTGTGAGCAACAACCTGTTGAAATTCTGGATAGAAAAGTGAAGTCACTTCGGAACAAGGAAGTAAACTTGGTTCAAGTGATGTGGGGAAAAGACTCACCAGGAGAATCAACATGAGAACGTGAGGACGATATGCATGCAAGATACCCTCAATTGTTTGTAAACTAGTACTTAAAATAATTATAAATTTCGAGAACGAAATTTTTGTAAGGAGGGTAGAATGTAACAACTCTGTTTTAGTGTACAAAAAATTTGATTAAAAGTTAATGTATAAATAGAGTATTTGAAATCCTGTATACACTATAAGTATTTAAATTGCTTTTGAACAGCAAGAAAACACTTTTAACTCGTTGGTAAAGTCTTGCACTGCTGTGACATAGCCCCTGTGATCAAATCCCTCCAGCCACATTATTTTTTTGTTGATTTTTCTTTTAATCTTTTAGAAGCTCAAAGGTTTGTACGTGCACCACACGTAAAATGAAAAGTCACAAAGTAATCAAACACATGCACTAATGTATACCAAGTGACAGGGACACGTGGCGAAAATCCAAGCACAGACTACCGGTTTTGGACCGGCGAGATGCGAAGGAGGGGCCAGCACCACCGGGTAAATCCATAGGGGATGCCCTCAATTTTTAACACCAGAACCCCTTTGCCTACCCCCACTACCCCCATGTTGTTTGATTTCTCTGCACATTTTCAGAGAATTAAAAATGGGTATTAATCCACATTTTAATGCGCGTTTTAATTCTCAAATTCATTACCCTAAACCCTAATTTTCCCTATAAATACTACACTACATTTCACCCCTCCTCATTCAGAAATTTCATATAAAAACTCTCTAAAATTTTCAAATCCAAAGTTATACAAGTGGATTTAGCAAAAGTCGAAGTTCCGGCGAAATTTGGAGAAGAATCCGGAGACGAAACGACTCCCCGACGGTTCCAAAAGCTTTCTCTATCTTCCCTCTTTATTTTTAACCTATAAGTTCCCACTTTCCCCCTTCTCTTCTATTAAAACGATGTCACTTTTCAAAACTAGTCGGAAGAGGAGTTAATTCGACTTCTGATTCTATTTTTAACTAAAAACACAATTTTTCTTTAGAACAAATTCACCATATTTGTATATTATTTAAAAAATATAATACAATATTCACAACAAGTTTCATATCAAAATAATATAAATTGCAGCTTCTATTCCATCTTTACGGTAAAATACCATCATGTTTACATATAACATTGTTTATTCATTTTACCCATAATACCTTTAGGAAACTCATGAGGTAATGACGTACCTCATCACAACACATATTTTTGACATAGCACGATAGCTCTTAGGATATTTTTTGTAGGGAAATACGAATTTACATTTAAATACCTTAAACATTCAAAAACCGTTTTTTTTAAAATGTGTTATCTAATTCCTTGCAATTGTGCATTTACAACCCATTTTGGGAAACCCCGATCGGGATGATGTAGATTATCTCACATTCTCGGGCCTAGTAGAGCGATATGCAGACCTCCGTAAAGAGCATTCGATCTCGATGGAATTTTTAATGTAATTTTTAAGAAAAATTTGATTTCTATTTAATAAATAAGTTTTATTTTTATAAATATATATTTATATAAATACTATCAAAATATCTACTTTAAGTATAAAATATATATATTTCATGTTTTCTAAATCAAAGGAATCACAATTTCATGAAACTACCATTACAATTCAATACGATTCCATTATTACATTAAAATACCATATACAATGAAATTTAGGTTATATCCACTAGAATATTTCACTTTATAAAAATTACAATTGTGAAAACCCTAAAAAAGATAATTAAATATTTGAGGTGTATTTTGAAAATATATCAAAACTATTTTTTCATAAAAGCTCCTCAAGTTATATTAAATTACAATAAGGATCCAAGTAAACATAGATTTAAGAGGGACCGGTTCTCTTGAGCCTCAGGGAGCCGGAAATTATGGGTGCTTGCCTATCTAAGGTAGACAACCTAACAACGATATTATCAACACGGTACTTATCTTGGAAAAAAACACATATCCTGCCGTCCATGTGCAGCAGTTACCGATAACATCAAAACTAATTCAGAACTTCAATTTCTTTTAAAGTGTCGGACTCAGACAGAGTCTCAATATGAAATCAATCTGACATGAATTCAATTCAAGTATAACTACAATACAATATGAATCCATTTATACGAGAATTCAATCTATATCAACATGACTCGACTGAACCGAACCATGGATATATTCTGATTACATGACTATCCATTTATATCCATTCTGTTACATGATATCATGGTTTCGGCAAATCTTCAATCTATAAAATAAAACAATGCAATCAATACTAAAGATATTACAGGGTTTTTAAAGGGGTAAACTGGTACGGAATGTGTTAGAAGTAGCACGAGACGGTCACTTTAATACACCTAACCTGAATATCCATTGCTCTTGTACCGTGGCTTAATGGTTTCTTGTGCTTCGTATACCTTAGTCTCCGGAATGCTTGGACTCCTCTCGTATACACTGGCATATTCTGTACCAAGTTACAAACAACTGCGATAACATAACAAAAGATAACATTATATAGTTATATTCTCTTTTTTGTCTATTCTACTTCTCTCTATTTTTGGGACTTACCGAGGGATTATTCGCTGACGACTTTATTTTCTTCTTCTTTTGGAATGTTGTCAGGTGGATCTGACCCACTAGAGATCGAACCCAGTACTGAGGGTTTAGAGCAGTTTGCCGTCGACCCAGAGCTGTAGACACTTGTATATACTTTTCATTTCAATAATGTCATTATTTATGCATTGCTTTCTATTCCTGTATTTATAATTTCCAGTTGTACTTGTAAAGAATTGTTAAATAAATAAAAGTTGCTGTTCATTTATATTCATGTCTCTTGTGTACATTTTACTTTATATTGCTTATTTACGCTTAGCTTATTTACTTCTGAGTAAATACGTCGTGTGACCCGTCGCGTCTCCTTACCGTACACCGAGAAGCGGGATGTGACACTTATGGTGGTTTATTGTTAAAAGTTTGTAAATCATGCATGGGGTAATGAACTACCCCACACGCACACTTTCAGAACATAGCATGATCACGTGATTGCAGTGTTTCTAAAAGAATCAATTTCACTAAAATACCCTCAAATTATAAAAATTGGAATGAATCTATAATTCTTTTTTCTTTGCAATTTCTCCCCTCACAACCCTCTTTACGGGAGCCCTGTTGAAAATGGTATAGATTATCGTACATCTTGGCTCTAGTGGGTGAGATCTGAGCTCTTCTCGGAGAGTGTTCTCAAGGAAAAAAAATTACGGTTTTTAAACGAAATAAAACAATTTCAAACACCTTTAAAATACTAAATTAATAATCAAATATCTGTAACGTAAAAAGTAAGAAATTTTGCAAATTTAATTTCAATAAAATACTCTAAATTAAAAGATTAAGTTTTATTAAAATACCTCAAGTTTTCAAAAAGTTAAATTTTTCATTAAAATACCATAAACTTTTAAAAACTAGATTTTATCATTAAAATACCAAAATATCTAAAATATAATTTTATTAAAAACCCTTGACATTTTAATTAATTTACTTCTACCAAAAACACCCTAGAGCTTTATTTTTAAAAATAAAGTAATTACATGAAACTCCCTCAAGATTTTAATGGACTAATTTGCATAAATGCCTTAAATTTCTAAATGATATATTTTCATATAAATATCTAGATCTATAAAACTAGTAGCTAGCTAATATTTTGGTAGCAGATGAGTTTAAGTGACCTATTCTCTCTTGAGTCTCGGGGAGCCAGAGACAATCAATGTTATCACTTGCTCATCTCCCGATATAAAATTCATATTATCACGATAATCATATTACATTAATACTAAATCATTTACAACCCAATACATGATATTCTATAATGATTGGTACTAATCATTTATAAATGCCAACCATGTTAACTGGAATTCATGTCAATTGTATTCATGGTTCGACTCAAGTCGGTTAAAATATACATATTGGGTTCAAGTATTCATGTCAAGTTCAAGAATTCATATCAAGTTCTAGTATTCGTATCAAATTATTTATTCATTTCAAGTTCAAGTCCGTGTCAAATCATTTATTCATGCTCACGTTGACCAACACATGCTCATGTTATCTTTTGATGCTAGACATACACATTATCATACTTGTTAACCTGTTTACTATTTTCTATTCATACCATACTACATGTCACTTTATTTTATTATATAATTCTCATCCTTTCTTGAGGACTTACCGAGCGTAAGTTCGCCGACAGACATTCCACCCATTTTTGGTTCTTTGGAATGTTCGTTAGATAATTTAGAGACCAAGGAGGTGGAACCAACTCCAGAAGACTACGACCAGTTTGCATCACAGTCCAATCTTTAGTTTCTTTCATATTTTATTTCAGTAAACCACATGTTTAGACTTTTATGCTTTTGTTTCTCGTTCCGACCTTTATAATCAGTTTGAAACTTGTGAAATTTGAATGTAAATAAAATAGTTGTTGGAAATCTCAGTTTCATGTTTATTCTTGTGTCATTTTATATTACTTAAATGCGCTTAGCGTATTTGTTTCGAGAAAAAACCTTCTCGAAATAAATACGTCGTGGGCTTATTACGTGTATGGTCTTCTCTTTTGGGAAGCGGGACGTGACAGGAGACAACTCAACCCTATCAGCTCCTCCACAACAACTTCCGATGGTGGATGCCTGCTCTCCTAACCAGGAGACAAAGGATTCGGTTGACGATGTAAGAGTTCTGCTCGGGTAAGGGTCCCAAAGTTGTTGTCTTGGGACGATTTGAACAGCGAAGAGGAGGGTGTCTCAAAACCCGTCATGAAAGATGATGATTTTCTTCTTCAAACTTATAGATCCGGTGGATCTAAGGCAGAGCCGATATTCACACAAACAATGCCAATTGATAGAGCGTGGATATGAAACTGCTTGGATTTCATCAATAGATTTGTATGATGGGAGTCTTGGGTAAAAGCCTTACCGTCAGATCTTCAATCCGGAAAGGGAAAGGACGCTGGAGTTATACTCTAGTCTCTCCTCCGATAATAAAGTCGGTCTCTTTCTTAGTAAAGTAGGATTTCTATTTGTGGAGAGAGGGTATCATTCCTTTGCTCTTGTGTTAGAGAGGTTTATATATGTGTCACATATGGTGGTGATGTAATTAATGAAGATTCGGTTAGTTATCTAGGGTTTTGTGCCGACATGGGTTGCTCTCTTTGTAGAAGGATCTATTGGTGGGCCTCATGGGCCGAGTAACGCAGGCTTGGACCCGTGTTCGGCCTCGTGGGCTGAGTGGAGTTGCACCGGAACCGTCATTGATTATTCCATGCAGTATCAATTATGACATGTAGAGCATTATCGAAATCACATAAGTTTTGGCGATCTTAGAATATGTTGAGCAATATGAACTGAACCCATTATCAAAAATGTTGATGGATTGTCGAAATTTTTACTGTTTGGAATGGGTTTTTTCCCCATTGACTTGTGATCCTCCACATTCTTTTGATCTGGGTAAGTAAGATAATAGATTCTTATATTATTTTTTCTGCCAAAAAGCTCAACTCCAGCAATATTTTTTGGCTCAGATAGTTCTATTCCTAAATGGGTCAAAGCCAGAAGAAGAAGAAGAAAACACTAGCTCATATTCTGTACATGTAAAACAAAAGTGTTTCAAAACAGTTGCAATGTATAAAATTATACAGATAAAACGTTATTTGAGCTGGCATAGGAGGAAATTTACTTCACAGCTGCCAAAAAGTCAACTTTTGTTTATTTGATCCACTTTTACTAGTATTCTAGTTGTGATGTATCCAAACAAATGAGAATAAAGGTTGGCATTTGAAAACCACACATTTTTAGGTTTGTGCACAGGGCAGAGTTGGATCCATAACCCGTCTGTTATTTGGCGGGTAAAAAACTTGGTCAAAACCCAACCGTTTCTAAAGTGAGTGACTTTTGAATAAATTAAATTTTAAATAAAAATTAAAAACCTGTCTAAACTCGAACCTGCACTCTCCCACACTCAATCCGAACCTGCCTAACCGTACCAATTATTTTGTACTTGGCGTATTTGCTGTTGGTTATGTAACTTAAACGCTAACTACATCTTTGATCTTGTAAATTTAAACTTTAAGATATAATAGTTGCTTTAAAAGGTTATAATTGCTACTCACTCTGGCATTATTAATCTGTATGATTTACCTTTTATTCGTAAATTTTATTACTTGAGTCATTTAGGTTGGTTGAGTATTTTTATTCATATATATTAAATTCTAAATTTTCTATAAGAAATTTGATATTTGCCCAAACTCGCATTAATTAACACAGGCCTCTTTCCTCTTTCCGTTTAGTTAAACCCCAACCCCAAGTCAAAACCTATTTGTACCTATCGGGTGCGAATGCAGGTTTAAGAACACATTTCGGTGGATAGGTAAGAAGTGGTTGAAAAAGCCGTCCACACTAACTAATTCATATACGTTGATGGTGCAAAACACGCTACATGAACACCCCTACACACATTTCTTAGACCCAATCATGTTACATATTTCTCTTTTTCTCATGATTAGACACATTTGATAGGCTTAACATTTCTATTTTCAAAATTAGGACCTCAACAAATTCACTCCAAGAGGACCCTTCAATCTAATGCACTAAACACACAATTTGAAAAAGGATCTAATTAACATGTAGAGCAAAATATAAAAGAAAGAAAATGAAGAAACAAATATTTAATTAAAAATAAATTACTTGTAATAATTTAAAAAACTCCAAATTTTATCACCAAAAAGTTACATCATAATATCATTTTATGCCCCTTTTCTCATGCAAAGAACACCTCAACACTAGCTTCTTTTATAGATGCACAAACAGGGCAAAACCCAAGAGATCCATCACATGCCAAGCACGTGCACACGTGCCTACATGGCAGCAACAACATGCAAGAATCACGAAGCCCACATAGTTTGCAAGATCCTTGGCTCTTCATATTTTTCAAACATGAAGTTATATCATCACCCAATTCTTCATCTTTCTCTTTGCTATTTGATCCGGTTGAAGACAAACAAGGACTTTGTATTTGATTCAATGCATTGCTTAGAGAGAGGACCAATGCTTCATTCTCCCTTGCCAACTTCTCCCATGCATATCTATCTTGTTCCGTCTTCTTCACACATGCATCGAGTTGTAGTATTCTGTTTGTCATAAGCGCCAACTCATCCTCTTTCTTCCTCATGATCGAAGCGGCTCTGGAGTCGAGGTTTCTTACAATTGATGCGAGATGTTTCGTTGATTGTTGCTGGATGTTTGCTTGTAACAGGTTGATCTGCATGTGGGATGCATGTGTACTATATATATTAGAAGTCATCGTAAAGGATGAATGAATCCGTAATTTATAATTAGAAAAGGTTAAAAAGCAAATTGCGTGTATCTTTTAATAGATCTGGAGGTTGTTGGGTTGTTAGTGTACGATTTAGGTGACGTAGATACAAAATATGCAGCCAGGCGCAGCAGAAAGTCTATGTATCTACTCTAAATGTTTACGATATACCTGATCCGATTGGTTGGATCGTTTCTTGCCCACGTCACGTAGAAGATTTGATATTCAGCGCCACCAAGCAACGGCCGGAGGGAAACCACATTTTGGTAGAAAGAGAGAATCTCTCTCTTGATCACCCCGCAAGCCAACCCAAAATAGAAGAGGATGAGGAAAGGAAACGACGGCTCTCTATTGTTTTTCTCCCAAGATAAACTCTCTATATTGCATGTATATCTATCACATGTCTCATATGAAACTCCAGCCCCCTATATATGAATATATAGGGCACCCACTCATATGGACGGATATTGGGCTGGATCAGACCCAATGACTAACATACTTCCACTCGCACATTAGAGTGGGTGCCATCCATAGCTCCCTGAGCCGGTTCACTGAACCATTGATTCTCCGAATCAATTATCTTCCTGAGGATCTCCTCCTCTTCCTCATTCCCACCCATACATAACATGTTGGTGCGGTGTGGACCGTTGAGAACCTGCAAGCGAGTAGCTTTGCAACCAGATCCGTTAGGACCGACACAAGAATCGCTTTAAGAGAAAATATAAACCAAAATATGTTAGGCTTGCAAAATCTCATACCCCGGATCTAATCAGACATGTTTGCTTAAGTACCTTCAATCCCTCTCAGAAACGTACTCGAACATCTAGGTATACATCTTGATTCATCGCACTCTTAAACTTCGCCACCACAGTGTTAATAAGAGTTGGCCATACGATACAATCAGGAGACATTCCAATCGATCTTCATCCGGTTCTGAATAGTTAGGTCTGCTATTCACTAGCTTTCCCGACACCGCCCCGCATATACGGTATATTGTCATCGCAACACGAAACAGCAGCCAAAATAACAGATGCTCAAAACATACATACCCAAACAGCCCAGTGTCGCTAAAGGTATAGACTGCTCGTCCTTCCGTGAAGGAGGCCGTCATAAAGGCTCACATAGTGTGGGAGATGGGATTCATCTCTCAACCTTCTTATGTGCACGATCCAAGCGCACGTCGTATGACAACGTGCTACGGTATAAAATTCTCTTACTGAGATCATACGCCATTAAAGTTATATTATACGGACCCAAGTCCAATCATCATGTGTTTGACTTGCCCTATGATATGCCTGGGATCTCCCGACAAGCTTGCACCCCGTGCGACGAGTCAGACCCTTAGTCTGGCTATATGTAAACAGATAAAAATGACCATGGGATAACCAGTTCGGTTGCTTGGCCTACAGCACATGGAAATCTCATCCTGATCCAGTCAGGGTGACTCTATTAAGTGATCCCACTTTCTCCATACCCAGTATGCAACAAAAAAACAGCCACTGCCCTGAGCAGATGACGTTTGGTACTTAGTCTCATTTTCGTATGCTTCCCTGGTATAAAGGGATTTTTCGTGTGAGGAAAAATTCCTACCTACTGACGTATCTTTGTTAAATGTGTGTCCTACACACATCGTGTATCCCGTATACTTCGTGTACCCTATACACTTATCCATCCCAGATCATAAAGAAAGAAAACAACACACAATTAATCTCAAAATATGCATCTATAAGTTAGTCTGTCGACCTGAGATCGTCATTTGTCTTGTCGACCTGAGATCGTCATTTGTCTTGTGTGAGTTCTCACTGTGCTTTGATTACTACCCTACCATGGCTCAAAGGAGTCGTGCAAACAAGTTTTAGTTGGGTACAGTCCCGAGCCACATGGAGACAGTGAGCGGATCGTCGGGGATTCGTCTCTTCCCGTATTGGGGGTTGATGTCGCGTGGTGCACGGGTGGCCATCACCAGAAATCCTTGGATAAGGTAGTTGAGAATTACTGATCTAAGATCAGTAGTTTCTCGGGTGGTGATGTGTTTCATACCGACACGAAATGTCGCGTTATTAGGGGTCCGACTTTATCCACCCCTCTAGACTCAATATGCGATACTCTTAGATGAACAGACCGGACTATATGGAGAATGTCACGGACAGGCTCAGTAGGGGTTTGGATGAGTTTGCTCGCCGGCTTTCCTTTCGCTCAATACCTAAGTAGCCGTTACCTACAGCTAGTGCCGCTGACGTGCTTGTGGTTAAACTCACTGCCAGCGTATTAACGAGTCTTTAGAGTCCCACACAGAGGGTTTTCACGGTTCAGATGATATGGTGTAAATGACGTATATTGGTATATACAGGTGTCCGATAAAATATGTGTACAGGCTACACAGACTTTAATCGGACGGTTGATAATACTAGCGGCTTAGGGTTAAGCCGGATTATTAAATCAGGTTTTGATTTAATAATTTATATATATATATATATGTGTGTGTGTGTGTGTGTGTGTATGTATGTATTCTAGTATTATTGTTCGCTATTCTTTATCTCTCTTGGTTGTTCGTATTTTTGTATGAATACGTGTATATGTATTTCGATACATATACTAGGTTGTATTCCGTATTTATACGGAATAGCTTCTAGAAGTTGGACACCTCATTTAGATGATTTTCTTTTAAGAAAACCATTTGTTTTTCTAAATGAGATGGAGGGTGAGTTGACATGAGCATGGTGAGGTATGTAGAGAGGTATGGCTATGATTTGTTTATTGTAAAATGAGGAGATATCTTTCCATGGTTGAAATTATGGTAGCCATTCCTTCTTCATGCTAGCCTCTTGATCATTCATTCATTCATGATACACATTGATTCACTCTCACTCTTGAGAGACTTAGCCGTTTCCTTGGTTGCTCATGCCACTAGTTTCCTCACCTCCTCCTTCTTCTTCTTGAGTTGCTCATTTGAGCATTTTGCATGAGAGAAAAATATAGTGAGACATTCCTACACCTCCACTCTCCATTGCTAGCAACCTTGGAGCGTCGGTTGTCTCGCTTGGCGAGGGTGGAGCTTGCGTCGTTTCCCTCAGGTGGATCTTCATCGATGGAGGAAGACCGGCAACCAAATTCGATCCGCAACCTCTAAGAACTAAAGAAGGTTGTAGAAGATCGAAGGACTTGGTTCATTCGGTATAACATTCTAACCTAGTAGTGTAGCTCTCTTTAGTTTGCTAGCATAGCTTTATGGTTTCGATCTAGAAACGGGTTTTGTTTACGTCAAAAAATTTAAATGCCAGTTTTTGTTCCGCATCGGCCACGGTAGATGGCCAGGGCGCCAGCAAAACCCAACAATGGTATCAAAGACAACCATAAACTCATACTAGCTAATTTGCATAAAATTAAAATCTCGATCAACCAAATTTTCCAAATCATTTTTCCATTTGAGCATGCTTGTTGTCGATTTTGAAAAGTGTTCAAAAAATCATTCTATGTATCTTAAAAATAAGTGCACGTTATTAGAGAGCGACAGAAAAAATTTGGGCACGTGAACCCACTAAAGGGCCGCAGAACTGCCGCAAAATAGGCTAATTAGCCGCGGTTCCGCGGCACTTTTGAAGCCATATTGCACCAAATTTCTTCTGTGACTTTATCATATGGAAATATGATTTTTGTGACATATGGTTTTGGCCCAGATTTTTTTGAGTGCTGGTTTTGTATTTGGGGCCAATTTGGAAAAGTTTAGTCGATCGAAATATTAACTGGGTGTTTATCAGTACATTTGATGTTATCCGCGACTGTGAATATTATTGGGCGATACAACCTGACTAGTTGCTATATGTTCAACTAGACAGGTTTGCGAACTTAATATTCACGTTGATGTTCTGTGATGTGCTGATTAGTTAGGACAGTCGTACGGTCTGGTTTTTGGCGGAGGGCTACGGCTGGTTTTTGGCGAACAACCTTTAACGTAATGAACTTGATATCGTTGAAGGAATCCCAGTGGTTTTACAAATATATAGTGGCACAAACTTTTGCTAAAGAGCTCACTCCCGGTGAAGGGATCTCGGCTCTTTCCTCATCGAATGAGGTGCAGGATATTCCAAATTGAATACCACGATGCAAAGCAAGAGAATCGACTATAGTAAAGTTATTACAATGACGCAAACTTTTGCTCAGAAAAACACTACATAGCTACCGAACACTACGCCTTGGTTAAGCACGACATACGTAATGAACTTGATACCGTTGAACATGTTGTGTTTTTCTATTGCATGGATATGCGATTAGTTAGGACAGCCGTACGGTCATTTTGGCTTAGTCAAGGACTCATGCGGGTGGGTCTAATGCAATCAAGATAATGACGGGTTGAACTTGACTAGGATCCTTTGATATGTTGGCTCAGTCAAGGTCACTTGGGTCCTAGGGGTAAAAACCACATCGGGAGTTTCAAACATACAGGAAACTTGCCAGGCATGCGCATACCTTCTGGAGTGTGGTGACTTGAGTGGCTTCCATCAAGTTATCATGCGATAATAGTTGGATCCCGATTCCCACTGATAAGTAGGTGTTACTCCTCAGGTGATTTAAGATGATCCCGACTAATTCTCCTTTGGGTTTGGAGGAGATTTCGAGGAAACAGTGGGAGACTTCCTGATTAGATAAAGTGATTAACCATTCTGATCTAACTTAGAGTGCATGCTGAGTGTTTCTTTTCTATCTCTCTTTAGCAGCGACCATGGCTTGACCCTAGACTAAAACTCATGAACCAAGTTAACCGAACTTTCTTAAAACACTTTGGCTTTTGGATTTTCATTTAGTCGCATATATCATTGTCACTCCTACATCCCCTTTGCATTTCTCTAGAACACCCCGTATCACTACGAAGATCCACATTTCTTGGATTTGCATCGTATAGTTACATACGAACTCGAAAGAACTTGTTCCAGTTCGAGGATGGATTCTGGTTCAAGAGAAATTGAATAGGATTATTCGGTTGTTTTTTCCCTTACCTTCTCTCAGGTTGCGAGAGCTCCTGGTATTAGGAGAGTACGCCTATTGCACTTATTGGATAGTCTTCTTCCAAACCATAGGCAGGTGCCGAAGGATGGGAAAGGAAGAAAACCAATTAGCCTAAGTGTGGTGTACAGAAGGTAATAAGTAAAGACATATAAAGGGATTAGATTAAGGGCAAAGAAAATTGTGACAAATATCATTCACGAAGAAACCGCATATACCATCGCCACTCCTACTTTCACCTTTGCATTTGTAATGGTCGAGATTTCTAATAAAATAACTTTCATTTTGAATTCCTAGAGTCGAGTAGTTATTTACATATTTTTTTGAGTAAAGGAATGTTTTTAATAATTTTTCTGAACATTGAATAGGATTAAAAGAATTTTCTAATTCTACTTATTCTTTTCATAGGCATAAAATGTTTTAATGAAATTTTATAATACCTTAAAATAATCTACATATTTTTATTATCAAGTAAAGCAATTAAGTCGTAATTAAAAATATTTTAAAGATAAACTAGATATTATATAATTATTATAACTAGCTAACAATTTAGAAATGGATATATCATTTGTTTTTAGCCAAAACTATTTTTATATTAAATATAATAATAAAATATATTTTCTGGAATTTTTCCATAATTTTGCCGTATTTTTTACTATTTTTAACTAATTTTACAAAGCCAAATCAACATTTTAAAATGATCTGCTATTTTAATTATTTTATTAAATTTTTATTTTTATTTTTAAAACCCTTTTTACCTGGACCGTTGGATCACGAGATCCAACGGCCCAGAATCCGCTGACGGCGCCCACGTGGTGGGGACCACACGAAAGCGCGTGATCCCCACACGCGCAAGCGCGTGGCGACGCGTGGCGTGGCGGCGGGGGCTGGCGGTGCGCTCTGGGCCGTTGGATGCAGATCCAACGGCCACGAAACGTGGCGGCGGGCGCAATCATTAACTGAATGATTCGCAATGATTGGCCGGCGTGATTTTCCGTGGGTTTTAACTACTTTTTTTGGATTTTATTGTTACCATTTGAACCCTATAAATAGGCACTTTAAACCTAAATTTCTCACACCACCGAACTCCAAAAATTCTAAAAAAAAATACCGGTGCCTTCGTATCGACGACGCGGACGCTACGGCTACATCCAATCGCCAAGGAAAAATCAGGACGCGGAGCTTTTGCGTAATTTTTGTACCAGCCTACGTCTTCCACCGTCTACGTCCAAACTCTAAATAAAGGTAGGATCCGCCTCTCTCTACTTTTCTTGTCACCTTCTTCTATCGAAATTCCAACTTCTAATCATCAACCCACATTTAAAAAGTTGTTATAATAATTGTGCATACCTTTTTCTTTGTACCCTCAATAATAATAATGTTAACCCCATTTAAAACGGTGTTAAATTTCCTTTGTACATAGAAATATATTGCATACCCAAAACACCTTGAATCTAATATGCTTAATGTCATGAATTGTCATTCTACCTCTGACATACCCACACTATAAAAACGATCTCGTAATAGGCTACTTCCACAAGATGCTATCGTTTAATTTAAATATTATATTTGTTTAAATAGCTATAAGAACTAAAAGATATATGAAATAAATATTTTAGATACAGTATACGTATGTTCTACTTACAAATAGTTCTAAAACCCCTCAACTTTTTAAGAAAGAAAATATTAAATTTAAATAACGATATTTTTTGTAAAAAAAAAAAGAGAAAAAGGAATAGTTGGTATCTTTTAAAAGGTAATTCGAAAATAACACCAATCTAGAATAAAGGAACGGTTGTAGGCATCGATCGTTTATCTAAACCAGACGTTGTGCTGTCTGGGCAAGTGTGTCTAAGGCTAGTGGTTTTTAATTAGGCCCACTACTTACGTAGTGGAGTACCTTCCCGCTTACCTGGCACTTACCTAGCCACAATTGGCGGTGAAGAGGCGATTTGAGGACCTCATAACTTATCCTTTTGGAATATTAGGGGCAGTCTAGATTTTTAAATAAAAACCCCTTTTAAAAGATTTTCAAATAAACACCACAACCTTGTATCAAAAGGATATTTTCTGTAAAACCTTATTCTTTTCCAAAATAATAAATATCCCTAAATATCCTGTTTTCTCTTAGAAATAATAAACGATATTTAAACCTTATTATTTTAACTAAGCCTTTTCCGAAGGACACGAAGTACTTTACAAATTCTAGATAATAAAACGAGTGGTTGTGGAAGGCCATATTAAATGAGATCAAATACACTTTCTAAAATCCCAGTTTAAGACAACATGACATACAAAACATGATACGGTTAGGGTTAGAATGCGCGGACCTAGGTATGGAATACTTTATGAAGATCCCTGCAGGCAGGGTGAACAGTCCAAAGTGTGGACGACTATACAAATATGAAGATCCCGATATTTCGGGTGAACAGTCCAAATGTGGGCGACTATACAATATGGAAATTCCATGCCTAGAAGTATACGCACTAACTCTAATCCGTCCGAACCTTTATACTAAACCACGGGGATGGGTAGTTTGATTAGGCAAGGATAATTCGGAGCTCGGATTCCCTTACTACTCGATCATGATCCCGGGAAGTGAAACGGTACATTTCACTTCCCCAGTTGTTGTTCCGTGGCCACAACGGAATAATCTCGAGTATCCGGACCCTTGTTTAACAAACTAATACAAACTATTACCTTCATCTACACATAACTTACAACATATGGAACATACTCATATTCACATATCCAATTTGTACTTAACCTCATACCTTTATACTCATGTACATCATATTCATTATACACACATGTTCGTTTCTATACCTTTACTATCTTATGAGGTAATCCTACCCGAGTTTAACTCGCTGACGGACTTTCTCTCTTTTACCCTTTTGGAATGTCCGTTAGATGGGAATGAGTTTTACGAAGAAGATCTAGGCGAGGAACCAACTAACGAGGATTTTGCAGAGATGGCATCGGAGGATTAATTAGTTTTCTTGTTGCCCACTTGTTTAGGGTTTTGTTTCCTTTGATGTAATTAAAACAATTAGTTGCTTTGCTCTTTCTTTGGAATGTAATAAAGTTGGTTAATGGAAATAAATGCTTTTCGCTTTATTGTTTTATTTTTGTACACAACCCTGCATACTATGTTTCATTCTTACGCTTAACGTAACTGTATTGAATAGAACACTTGCAATACAGTTAGGTTGCGGACCTTGCCACGCCTTCCTTCTCCTTCTTGGGAAGCGGGGCGTGACAGCATTTCTCCAGAACATTCCGTATCACTACGAAGATCCACATATTGCTTGGATATTTCCATCTTATATTTACATACGAACTCGAAGGAACTTGTTCCAGTTCGAGGATGGTTTCTGGTTCTGGAGAAATAGAATAGGGATTATTCGGTTGTCTTTTCTCTTTACATTCTCTTAGGTTGCGAGGGCTCCTGTTATTATGAGAATACACCTATAACGTTTATTGGATAGTCTTCTTCCAAACCTTAGGCTGTTGCCGAAAGATAGAGAAGAAAGAAAATCAATTAGCCTAAGGGTGGTATACAGAAGGTAATAAGTGAAGACAAATAAAGGGATTGCATAGATGGCAAGGAAATGTATGGTTACTTTCATGAGTCTGGATAGTGGAAAATACATTACTAAGAATACCCGGTTATCCCTTCGAAACATTTTCATGTTTTAGTTTCACTGTGGGGTGTTAATTGAAAACTGTTTTCCCAATTAGATTCTAACTCCACGGTATGTATTTACCATGTTTGATTCTCACATCTGTATGGCATTACAGATGCTGAATGGAAGTAAGATATTGAGAATTGGATGATTATATCTTCTATATATCGGAATTGTTTGTAATTGGTGATATTTGAAGAAATCACATGGGTTTTGCCTGATGGCAAATATTTGGTTTTGAATATCCGTTGTTATGCACTAATTTCAAACTGATATATTTGTACATTTATTTTATAAAGTGAGATATAACTTTTTGAAATTATGTCTATGATATTTACCTATATCAGTTGATGGTTAGGTAAGGAGCATTCAACAACGGTGTAATTCTTCTTAACCATAGCACTGTTTTCAACCTACGACACACAGGGTTCGAGTTATTAAACTTGGTGGACTTATACAGAGTACTGTATGTTGTCCGGTGTCCGTTATGACAAAGGGGTTGGTACTCTTACTATATTCTATTTACTCATGACTTCTCTAGTTTTAAACAAGTATTTCGTTGAAATACAAGGTCCAAATTTTGAGAAGTTATAGGTATAAGAATAAAGTAGAGAACTATTTGTTGCAAGTATCAGGATTCTTCAAGGTGATCGAAGATGTAGATACTTGTGCTAGGTATTCCGTTGTAAGTAATAGTTTTGAGAAATTGCTTCTTTCTCAGGTTACTCATACGTGGGTGCATTCCTTGATGAGTAATGCTGCTTGGCCTCCTTCCATTTGGTTGACATGCACTGGAAACGGCTGCATGTATTTTTGAATCTGGTTCCAATAAATTAGTTCCTTTATTTCTATATTAGTGATATAGAATGGATTCATATCTTAACGATATTAAGGTATATGGAGTAGTCCGGCTGATACTTAAAACCAGAATTTGGAAAAACTCTAGGCACGTTTCAGTAAGGACAGTTTATGGGTTATTCCGGGCTTTGACGAGTGTTAACATTCTACCATTTGGAAGATCAATAGTTATATTGTTCTTGACTCGCCACCAGTTTTAGTAAAATGGATTCTTTTTAGAAAACATTAGTGGGAGTATGGTAGAACTGGAAGTGATTCCAGAACCACAAACGATTACTGATAATTTAGAGGAACCTAAACATTCAATTGGATTCGACATTCCATTAGCCACTCCGCAAATTTGGTGGGTAATCTCAGGCACCCGAGAGGTACTTCAGTCTTTTCAAAAGCGGTGACAGGGAGGTCCTTGTTTACCCAAACTTGCCATTGCTGTTGTTCTAGACTATGAGACCCGGCAGGAGAATGAGTATAACGTCGTCCTAAACTAGCTTTAGAAGTGCACGTGTATATGACTCTGCCAGAGGGTTGTTGTAGTCAATGGGAGCAACGGAAGCCTGGTGGGCAAGTAGCTTATGTCTATTTATAGACTAAAACAGATATAGCGGAGATAGATCGTCTATTTTTAATGTAACAGTCATAGAGTTTGACTTCATCAGAATAACAGATGCATCTGGTAAGAATGTGGTAAGGAGTGATATCCTGGTATTTGGATGACATGCTCTTGGTAGGAAGTGATATTCATATACTACGATCAGTTATACTGTGGTTGTCATAAGTTGTTTCTCCACATAGGATCTGGATAAAATATCAGGGATTCTGGTCACTAAACCTATGGTTTTAGATCTTAATTTGGGAAGTGTCTCAATTTAGGTACTTGACACTATTCTAAAGTGTTTTAGAATAGACGACTCCTGGCGTGGTGGGGTACTCGCAGGTGATGGAGTCACCCTCTCTAAAGAGATGTCTTCTAAACTGATGAGAAAAAGGATTTGCATGATTGACATATCACTATCTTAGGCAATTGAGTTAATCATGAAATGTCAAGTACCACACCAGATATTACTTTTGCACTGGCTGCAATAATCATATATATTAATCCAATCCTGGAGAAACGTTGGGAAGCAGTTATGAACATAAGTGGATGTTCTTGGTATATGGTAACGGAAGCCTCCTTCGAGAGACGGTTATCATTTTAGGCTTCCAAGGTGACCTGGATGACAGAGTGGCTGTCAGAGTTATAGTTTTCTCTCCTTTGAGGGACAGTATGTTGGACAGGTGGTCCAAGCGGATACTGAGGACATGGCGCAGATTACTGATTAAATTCAGTAAAATATACAGTCTAAGAAGTTTGTTGGATTTGGAGTTTATTTATGAACTGGGTCCCATCAGATATCCAGACAAACTCTAAGACAGGTATTGCTCATTTCGGGAGATAGTCTTTCTCCGTGAAGTTGAGATATAGAGAGATAAAGATGGAAACATTGGAGTGGATCCACTCACCGAGGCTATTTCTCGAATGCAATAGTTACGCAAACAGGTTTTGTGAGACTGATTAGTAGAGAAGTAAGGTGTTCGGTATCACATGGGTTGTGAGTATGCGACACCGCAATAATTAGCCTTAAGTGCAAGTAGGAGATTGTTGGCTATAGTGACATTAAGTCAATTATTGAATCGCAGGTGAGAGATTTTGATGATTGAGGGAGGACCTATACAGAGAGAACAGTCTTACTCGAGATGATAGTATGCTATCTGGTTTGTCTTTATCATCATGTACATGCATTAGGTGGAATTACAGATCACTATTACATGTTGATAGAGCCCATAGGATTCTTGCTTTACTACCAGCATTATGATAGTGATCATATACGTGGGAGCTGGGCGGTCCATAAACACATCCTTAAATGTCCCTAGTCGTGGGAGTATCGAGACTGGACATCGATATTCCAGAGTAGACTAGTGTATACTTATCGAGACCCCGACGAGGGGCGATGGCTGGTCTCACAAGCCATTAGTGTCAGTTAGTCACCTAAGATAGTATACAGGTGCTCATTGGGTTATGAGTACACTGGACGGACTCGCAGAGAACATGCTAGTGGGTATTATACCTATTGTCAGATAGTAGTTCCTAGGTGACATGAATACGGTTAGTTTGTCGAACTGAGATCGTCATTTGTCTTG
The DNA here is from genome assembly GCA_030015575.1 of Agapanthus africanus. Taxonomy (NCBI): domain Eukaryota; kingdom Viridiplantae; phylum Streptophyta; class Magnoliopsida; order Asparagales; family Amaryllidaceae; genus Agapanthus; species Agapanthus africanus. The sequence continues at coordinate 40,306,197 of CM057345.1, read as the reverse complement.
TGTGAGTTCCCACTGTGCTTTGATTACTACCCTACCATGGCTCAAAGGAGTCGTGCAAACAGGTTTTAGTTGGGTACAGTCCCGAGCCGCATGGAGGCAGTGAGAAGATCGACGGGGATTTGTCTCACCCGGTATTGGAGGTTGATGTCGCGCGGTGCACGGGTGGCCATCACCAGAAATCCTTGGCCAAGATAGTTGAGAATTACTGATCTAGGATCAACGGTTTCTCAGGTGGTGATGGGTTTCATACCGATACGAAATGACGTGTTATTAGGGGTCTGACTTTATCCACCCCCTAGACTCGATATGCGATACTGTTAGACAAACAGACCAGACTGTATGGAGATTGTCACGGACAGGCTCAGTAGGGGTTTGGATGAGTTTGCTCGTCGGTATTTCTTTCCCTCAATACCTGGGTAGCCATTACGTACAGCTAGTGTCGCTGACGTGCTTGTGGTTAAACCCACTGCTAGCGTATTGACGAGTGTTTAGAGTCCCGCACAGAGGGTTTTTACGGTTCAGGCGATATGGTGTATATTAGTACATACAGGTGTCCGATAAAATATGTGTACAGGCTATACGGACTTTAATCGAACGATTGATAATACTAGCGGTTTAGGGTCAAGCCGGTTTATTAAATCAGATTTTGATTTAATAATTTATATTTTTTTATATATGTATTCTAGTATTATTGTTCGCTATTCTTTTTCTTTCTTGGTTGTTCGTATTTTTGTATGAATACGCGTATATGTATTTCGATACGTATACCAGGTTGTATTCCGTATTTATACAGAATAGCTTCTAGAAAATGGACACCTCATTTAGATGATTTTCTTTTTAGAAAATCTTTTTTTTTTCTAAATGAGGTGGAAGGTAAGTTGGCATGAGCATGGTGAGGCATGTAGAGAGGTATGGCTATGATTTGTTTATTGTAAAATGAGGAGATATTTTTTCATGGTTGAAATTATAGTAGCCATTCCTTCTTCATGCTAGCCTCTTGATCATTCATTCACTCATTCATGATACATATTGATTCACTCTCACTCTTGAGAGACTTAGCCTTTTCTTTGGTTGCTCATGTCATTAGTTTCCTCACCTCCTCCTTCTGCTTCTGAGTTGGTCATTTGAGCATTTTGCATAAGAGAAAAATATAGTGAGACATTCCTACACCTCCACTCTCCATTGCTAGAAACCTTGGAGCGTCGGTTGCCTCGCTTGGCTAGGCTGGAGCTTGCGTCGTTTCTCTCAGGTGGATCATCGTCGATGGAGGAAGACCGGCAACCAAATTCGATCCGCAATCTCTAGGAGCTAAAGAAGGTGGTAGAAGACCGAAGGAATTGGTTCATTCGGTATAAAATTCTAACTTAGTAGTTTAGCTCTCTTTAGTTTGCTAGAATACGTTTATGGTTTCGATCTTGGAACGGGTTTTGTTTGCGCCAAAAATTTTAAACGCCGGTTTTTGTTCCGCATCGGCCACGGTAGATGGCCAGGGCGCCGGCAAATCCCAACACGACTGATACCGGTTCACCACGCTAAGCGCGTATGCTATATCTGGTCTGGTACACAGCATCGCATATATTATAAATCCTACCGCCGAAGCGTAGGGTATAGTGCTCATGCGAATACTCTCCTCATCAGTCTTGGGAGTCATCTCTTTGGAGAGGGTGATTCCGCCCAATTCGGGTATATTACCGCTCTTGGAATCTTCCATACTAAATCTCTTTAGTATGGTCTCTATGTACCTGAACTGTGAAAGTCTCAACAATCTCTTGGATCTACCTCTATAGATCTTAATCCACAGAATGTAGGAGGCATAACAAGAACAACTTGACCGATTGCAGCATAGGAATGTCATTTCCTATCAAGATAATGCCATCCACGTACAGGACGAGAAATACAACAGTTCTCCCTACAATTTTCTTATAGATACATGGTTCATCTTCGTTTTTGATGAAGTCAAATCCTTTGACTGTCTCATCAAAACAGATGTTCCAGCTCCGCGACACCTACTTTAATCCATAAATGGATTTAAGCAACTTGCACACCTTCCCGCTGCTCCCACTGTCTACGAATCCCTCCGGCTAATCCATATAAACGTACTTTTCTAAACTTCCATTTAGAAAGGCCGTTTTTACGTCCATCTGCCAGATATCGTAGTCATGGTAAGCAGCAATAGCAAGTAGGATCTGAATGAATTTCAGCATAGCCACTGGAGAAAAAGTTTCGTCATAGTCCACTCCTGGTCTTTGACGAAAATCTTTTGCAACAAGTCTAGCCTTATAGGTTTCTACCTGTCCATCTGCACCAATCTTTCTTTTGAAAATTCACTTGCATCTAACGGGTTTTACCCCAGGAGTAACAATATCCAAAGTCCAAACTTTGTTGGTGTACATGGACTCCATTTCGGATTTCATAGCATCAAGCCATTTTACATAGTCCCTACTGTTAATGGCCTGCTTATAACTAGTAGAATTATCTTCTTTCAAGATGCAATCCTCTCGATCCCCATCTATGAGAAAACCGTAGTATCTCTCAGGCGGACGAGAAATCCTACTAGATCTTAGGAGTGGCTGAGGTTCGTCTGGAATTATTGAATCCTCCGATTCCACCAATTCTTCAGTTATAGTTTGTCTTTCTGGAATTTCTTCTAGTTCTATCATACTCCCACTAGTTTCTTTTGAAAGAAACTCCATTTCTAAGAAAACGGTGTGCTGAGCAACAAACACCTTTTGTTTCTCGGTATGGTAGAACATATATCCATAACCATTTCTTGGATATCCCACAAATTTACATAGAACTGATCGTGCCTCTAGTTTGTCGGGATTATGCTTTTTAACGTAAGACGGACAACCCCATATCTTAAATCTTTTATGATATGGTCTCTTTCCATTTCATATTTCCAATGGTGTTTTAGGCACTGATTTAGAGGGAACATGATCCAACAGATGTGCCGTTGTTTGAAGCGTATATCCCCAGAATGAAAGAGGCAACTCGGCATTACTCATCATGGAGCGAACCATGTCCAATAGGGTACGGTTCCTCCGCTCGGATACACCGTTGTGTTGTGCTGTATACGGAGGAGTAAGCTGAGAGAGAATACCATTCTCTTTTAGAAAGTCCCGGAGTTCCGTACTTAAGTACTCCCCTCCTCGATCAGATCGAAGGATCTTGATACTTTTTCCTGTCTGGTTCTCTACTTCGCTTTTAAATTCTTTGAACTTCTTAAAAATTCATATTTATGTATCATGAGAAACACATATCCGAACCTAGAGAGATCATCAGTGAATGTAATGAAGTACAAGAACCCATCCCTCGCATGTATAGACATCGGGCCACATACATCACTGTGTATGAGTCCCAAGAGCTCTGTAGCTCTTTTTCCGTGTTCGATGAACGAATATTTGTTTATCTTTCCTTTAAGACAGGATTGGAAAGTTTCATAAGATGAAAATTCGAGCAAATTCAAATAGCCATCCTTATGCAACTTACCTAGTCTTTTCTCACCGATATGACTAAGTCTACAATGCCACAAGTAGGTTTCGTCCGTATCTGAACTCTTACCCTTGCGTGTGTTTTGTATATTGAAGACTGTGTTTTGATTTAGGACGTAGATACCATTACACAGTGTACCTTCTGCAACCAATACCTGATCAAGGTAAATGTTCATGATATTTCTATCTAGAGCAAAGTTTATCCATCTTTATCAAGTAAAGATATTGATATGATGTTGCAGAGCATAGAAGATACATGGTAACAATTGTTCAAAATCATAGTATTGCCGCTTGGCAATACTAGGTGATATTCACCGACGGCAGCAGCACTAACCTGTGCTCCGTTCCCTACTCTGAGGGACATCACCCGGTCCAACCATTCTGCTTTTTCTCAATCCTTGTAATAAATTACATATGTGAGATCTTGATCCGGTATCTAATACCCAGGAGGTAGGGTTGACCGAAAAACAGTTATCAACAACAAATACACCCGAAGAAGACGCATTAGAATGCTTCTCTTTCAATAGGGTTATCTGGAATTCCTTACAATCCCCCTTCCCTTTCTCGTACTCATGACAGTTATCACAAGTTAGAGCCGAACCGACGTTTCCCAGCCATGTGTAACAAGATGGTTCGGTAAAGTTAAACATTTTATTATCTTGATTAGGATGTGAAATGGTTGCTACCTAGAGAGAGAAAAGAAACACTCAGCGTGCGCTCTTGCAAGATTAGATTGGTTATTAGTTTGTCTAATCATGATGGCTCCCACTGTTTCCTCGAATTTCCTTTCAAACCTTAAAAGAAAAACTAGTCGGGATCATTCGCACCTTACAAGTTCGCTAACCGTTCAGCCAGGTGAGTGTTGGTACTCCGAGGGAGGTTCCTCGTACTCTCGCACGGACCTAATTAAAATAAACCTCGTTTCCGCATAGGCATAGCCCCGTTAACACTTTTCTAGACACCTAATAGGTTAGCTAATTTTGAAGTGAAAAATATCTCCCAAGAATAATCTTACTCATCAGTGGGATCGGGATCCAACTATCATCGCGTGATAACCTAGATGGAAGCTACTCTAGTCACCACACTCCAGAAGATATGAAACACCAGCAAGTTTCCTATATATTTGAAACCCCCGATGTGGTTTTTGCCCCTAACGACCTATGACCTTGACAAAGTCAACAAATCATAAGTCGCTAGTCAAGTTCAACCCGTCATTATCTTGATTATCCTAGACCCACCCGCATAAGCCCTTGATAAGGTCAACAAGGCTATGTGACTGTCCTAGTTAATCGCATCATATCCTACAAACAAACACCACTCAGCTACCGTACACTATGCCTTGACAAGGTCAACAAACGTAGCACGAATGCTGAGTACTACTCGTAGGAAATGACGGAGGGCTACGGCTGGTTTTTAGCGAAAAACCTTTAACATAATGAACTTGATATCGTTGAAGGAACCGAGTAGTTTTTGAAAAGGAGTGGTTTAGGCTCTGCTTTTGAAAACTAATGGTTTTGAAGATAACCGAGTAATTTATAGTAGCATAAATTTTTGCTCAAGGGGTCACTCCCCGTAAAGGGATCTAGGCCCTTGCCTCCTCGAATGCGGTGCTGGATATTCCTAACCGAATACCACTATACAAAGCGAAAAAGTATTACTATTGTTTTTCGAAATTCGTTCCAACAATATCTTTTAGGTTTCTTTTCTTGAATTAATTAAAATTAACACGGTCCCATCAATTAATTCCTATCACACCAGAAAAGAACGAAAATAAAATGTACGTATATACCATCCGCATTCGCCACAAGGCCCCGTCATGCACCGTCAGGTTTCTTAATTACCGGCAAAGCGGGGGCAGGACTAGCGTGGATGTAAAACATATACAATATCTACTAGTATATATAAATATATATAACCATTCGTCCCAGGCATGATATAAGTAACATCACATAACAACAACAAGCAATATGGAATAGCGGATAATCTTGGAGTCTCGGGTTTCATTTGAGCCGCAAATGAGACACGACGTTCCCAGTCGTGTGGATAGCCGGTGCAATGAAAAACCTAGATCCCTACGAGTGCTGCAAGTTACCCGCCAATTCCGGAAGTGAAGCAACCGCAGTCAACAAAGTGAATGGGTCACCCAACACTTCACGGAATCCGATAACTTGAGCACAACTCCATGGGTCATCCTATACCCCCTATGAGTGCGGCGAACAGCCCGCCAATTCTAGAGTAAGGCTCCCTCCGTCTCAACACCATGAGATGCGGGCCTGTTTCCCTTTAGAACCCGGCTATTCGAGCACTCCGCCGCGGGGTAATCCTAGTACAAAAAAGAAAAATATATATACAATGGTGACATCGACCTCAACCCGGTCATGCCCCAATAAAAGAATATACAATCTGGCAGAAACGACATTCTAAATGTCGGACGCTCGCCCCGCAATAATGAATATACAAATGAATCTGTATTGTACAACTACCATTGCACCATAGGCTATCCACCATGACAATCCATTGACAACATCAGTGCAATATAGAACATCAACGTGAATATCATGTTCTTAAATCCATCTGATTGTACATATAGCAATTAGTCGGGTTATACCGCTCAATGATATTCACGGTCGCAGAAACAAATACACAGAAAAGAAAAAATTTAGAGTTTCGATCGATTAAAACTTTCCGCATTTGCCCAATGTACAAATCAGTACACAAACAAATCTGGACAGAAACCAAACTTACCAAAAAATCACATTTCGAGAACCAAGAATCCCTGAAAATATTTGGAGCCCTTTTGCCACCAATTGGCCACGGATCCGCGGCCAAATGAGCTATTTGGCCGCGAATTAGCGGTCGAACTTGTGAACAAAGGCCTAAATTTTTTTCTTGGTTTAGAAAACCCCTGCACATATTTTTAAGCTCACTGAAAATATTTTTTGAACTTTAAAATTCGAACAGCGAGTAGGGTTCTTTGAAATATTATTCGGATAATTTTTTCGATCGAAGTTCTAAATTAGTGCAAATTAGCTAGTTAAGATTTATGGACCGGTTCTAATACAATGTTGGGTTTCCCAACGCCGTGGCCGCCTACCGCGGCCATTGACTTTTTAAACATCCGACGCTGGAAAACCTGTCTTAGAATCTAACCATAAACCGAAACTAGCTATCTAAAGAGATCTATATACTGTGATAGATGCTTATACCTAGAGATCTGTGTCCTTCGGGTCTTCACTCCTCATCTAGAGCTCCTCGGGATCCTTGATCAACCTTGCTAGATCGCCTTCTTGATCCTAGATGATCCACCCGAGAGTTCTTGATTCAAGCTCCTACCTCTAAAAAGAAGTAAACTATGCAAACTAGTTTGCTAATCTAGTTTGCTTAGTTGATGTGGTGATGTTTAGTGGTTATTTTTCCATCTCAAAACCCTTGTTTCTCAACACATGAAAATGGTAGGGTTTTGAGTATAAGATTAACTTAAGAGAGAATGGAATGAGAGAGCTCTCAAAGATGAGAGAGAGAAACCAGTGTAGAATGAGCAAGTGAAGAATGGCCAACTCTTTTACAAATTCAAGCATGCATTATTTTTCCTAGAAAAATGCAACCATGCTTGAATAGTAAAGCAAATGAATAAATAAAAAGAATTAACCATGCTTCATCCCATGTCTCAAATATCTCCATTCCTCCACCTCGTTATCTATTTTCAAAAAATAGAAAAATACAAGATGAGGTTTCATCTTCTAGAAGGTATTTTGTATAGATACAAAATACTTTCTACCGTACATAAATACCCGTATTCGTACCAAAATACGAATACCCAAGAGATAGAATAATACTACTAAAATAATACTAGCATTAAATCAACATCCGATTTAATAAACCGGCTTAATCCTAAGCCCGCCAGTATTACCAATCGTCCGATCAAAAATCTGGATAACAATAGATTATACATATCGAAATATGTACACGTAAATTATTAAATCAATACATGATTTAATAATCCAGCTTAATCCTAAGCAGGCTAGTATTATCATTCGATCGAAACCCTGCACGTATAAACATACGGCCACCACATCGTTTCGCCTGAATTAGAGAAACCCTCTGTGTGGGACTCTAAAGACTTGACAGTACGTTGGCAGTGGGTTTAACCACAAGCACGTCAGCAGCACTAGATGTACGTAACGGCTACCCAGGTACCTGTCGAAAAGAAGGCCGACGGGCAAGCTCATCCGGACCCCTACTGAGCCTATTCGTAACAATCTCCGTACATTCCAGTCTCTTCATCTAAGAGTATCGCATACCGGGTCTAGTGGGTGGTAAACGTTAGACCCCTACTGACCCAATAAGTCGTGTCGATTTGTCTCAGGACTAATTCGAGAAACTACTGATCTAATCAGCAGTAGTTCTCAACTGCCTTGGCCAAGGTCTTATGGTTCTAGCCATCCAGACACAGTGCGATATTGACTCCTAATACCGGGAGAGACGAATCCCCAACAATCACTCATTGCCTCCATGTGGCTCGGGACTATACCCAACCAAAACCTCTTTGCACGACTCAGTAAAGCCGTGGTAGGGTAGTGATCAAAGCACAGTGGGACTCACACGAAACAAATGATGACCTCAGGTCCAAAGACTAATCTGTACTCATGTCACCTGAGAACCGCTATCTGACGATAAGTATAATACCATCTAGAGGTTCTTGGCGAGTCCCTCCAGTGTACTCACCTCCAGTGAGCACCTGTATACAATCTTAGATGATCATACCAATAGTTGTGGGACCAACCATCGCCCCTCGTCGGGATCTAGAAACGTATCCACAAATCTACTCTGGAGTATCGATGCCCGATCTCGATACTCCTGCAACTTGGGACCTTTAAAGATGTGTTTATGGACTACCCAGCTCCCACAAGTATGATCGCCATCATAACGCTAATAGTCAAGCAAAATCCCACGGGCTTTATCAACATGTAGCCGCCATATGTTATATCGAGAATAATAAATACACATGTTAAGATAAAGTCAAACTATAATAGTATACTACTGTATCGAGTCTTTATCAATATGTGCAAGCAATATAAAGTATCAATAGAAAGAAATACACATATCAGGATAAAGACAACTCAAATAATATACTATATACATCTGAGCAAGATTGTCCTGTACATACATATCCCTACCATCCTATACAATACAGGCCTCTAGGGCATACATATCCAACAATTCGAGAAGTAGGGAGTCACCGTCTGCGGGTACATGGTGGACCCAGTACGGTACCCCGGGACAAGAAAATCGTATAGAGAGATGTTGAGCCCGGCAGGTGAAAACTACCTACCGGTGACGGTACTGGACTCGGCAGATATCCGGAGGATACTGACCGGAGCGATTGAGACAGATGGATATGAGGGCCGATCCGATGAGACGGCGCCCGAGATATGAAGATTTACGTGTTGATACTGGACACGGGTTTTATGATGTTTTCGAGTGTCGATACTGGGCACTCAGGTTTTTATGATGATTTGGTATGTCGTTGATGGACACACGTTGGATGATACACACACACGCATATATGATGCGGAAGACATAGTACTATATTATGACATAGGCACGATAATATTATTATTATTATATTTATGTTTACACTATCACTCTCGTTACCACTCGACCTTATATATACTTATCATACTTATATATATACGATCACCCTTGTTACCACACGGTATTTTATATATTACTGTATGACCTAGAAGATCGTCATACATTCAATTTCTACCTACTGATATCTTCCACTCATGAGTTAGCAACTCACCGCCATTGTGCTACAGTTTTCTTACAGGATCGAGCGCTCGGATTCAGTAGCTGCTTGTTGGCACATTGCTCCTTTCTGGGTGATTGTATTTGGTAGGTGGGTTACAGTTCATAGCATAACCACCTTTGTATGTATTTATTATTCATTTGTATTTAGTTAAAAACTCCGGCAATCAGACTATATATATTTGGTAGACCTAGAGACCGGTTTGTATATTCTTTGTATTTCGAGTCGAAACTTGTATATATATTCCTATATTGGATTTGATAGTATTTTGGTTTTCTCAATTCTTTTCTGTGATCGATCTTCGCCTTGGGCATCGTAGATGCTTATTTATGTAGTTGTGATTCTGCCAATTGGCGAAGAGCTAGCTCCCGCTTGGGGATGTCTATATTATTGTTATGAATTGGTTTTGGATCAAAATTTACAAAGGAGGTGCTGCCCAAATTTCAAATGACGAAAATGTTTTCAAATTATTGCATATATCTCACTTGCTTTTCAAAACTTCACCTCCATTATTTTTCTTAAAAGATTTAGATTTCTGGGATTTCGGCTTACTTGGATTACGGTGGGGTCCTATAAACTTTACGTGATTCAAGTGTCGGTCACGTGCCAATTCCGGATCGTGAGAATCGCTCACTGCCTTCATGTGGTTCGGGACTGTACCCAACTAAAACCTGTTTGTACGACTCCTTTGAGCCGTGGTAGGGTAGTAATCAAAGTACAGTGGGAACTCACACGAGACAAATGACGATCTCAGGTCAAAAGACTAACTTGTACTAATGCCACTCGAGAACTTCCATCTGACGATAGATATAATATCATCTAGAATTTCTCGGCGAGTCCGTCCAGTGTACTCACCTCCAGTGAGCACCTGTATACTATCTTAGGTGGCATAACACCAATGGCTTGTGAAACCAGCTACCGCCTCTCGTCGGGGTCTCGAAACGTATACACTAGTCTACTCCAGAATATCGATGTGCAGTCTCGATACTCCCACGACTAGGGAAATTTAAGGATGTGCTTATAGACTACCAAACTCTTACGTATATGATCGCTATCATAATTTTGGTAGTCAAGCAAGAATCCAACATGCTTCATCATTATGTATTAGCGACACGTAATAACAAGTAAAACGTGTACACATCAATGATAAAGACAAACCAGATAGCATACTATCATTTCGAGTAAGATTGTTTTACCTGTATAGGTCCTCCCTCAATTATCATAATCGCGTGCCAGCAATTACAATTATTGCTTTGAGGGCACTATATCCAACAGTATTTTGACAGAATACGGTATTTATACGAATACAGGTATTTGTGTCATGATATAAATATGGGTATTTATATTTTATACGAATATGGTATTCGTATTTTGATATGAATACATGTGTATATATTTATAGTATATACTTGTATTGGTGTATGTGTGTGTACATATGGCATCGCTTGTTCTTTTCTTCTGATTCTTTCTTCTATTAAGTGGAAGTGTACGGACTTCTGACTCACACTAGTGGGTCACATTTCCACCCAGTTCACACTTTAAAAAGAAAGAAGAAAGAAAAGAAATGAGAAGATGGATTTTTAGTAGCCATGCTTAGTTTTCTCTTCACCCTTGAGCTTCTTCTTCCTCCTCTCTTGAGTTTTTTAGAATTAAAAAAGGAAAAAGAAAAAGAGAGAACGCTTAGAGATTAGCCATTACTATATCCTAATGATCAGTTCTTAGCAAGTTTTAATCACTAATTACTTCACTTTGCTTTTAGTGTGAAGTTGGAGCCTAAGCTAAGGTTCCCTAGAGTGGATCATCTTCAATAAGGAATACCGACTCCTAAGCTTATTCCCGGTGGACCTAAGAGTTAAGAAAGTGGTATAGAAGATGAAGGACACGACTACACGAGTAGCTAACCACTAACCGAGCAGTTAAACCCTTTCTATATGACTAGTTTAGTGTTTGAATTCGATTCCAGGTCGTAAAATTCGTGCTCTTGTCTTTGAAAATTTTGTTTTGTATTCCGCCTTGGCCGCAAGTTAGCGGCACGAGCACGAGCGTCTACCAACACAAAGATCACTGCATCTCGATAGTGCTGCGTCGTATAACCCCGCTATATCGCTGTCACCTCGATGGTGCTGCGTCATGTAGCCCCGCTACATCGCTGCCACCTTATCACCAGCGTCTAAGTCTTTCAGCTTATTCATGTAACATTAAACTAATATTTCTATTTTATTATTGTCATCTACCATCTCACCCCTATTGAGACTGACGATATCTTGACTATATTATGGATGCGTTAAGATTATGTCATATAATAAAGTACCGTTCTTTCCCAAATAACGCTTCGTCTTCAACCCATCTTAACAAAAATAATAAATTTGACACTCCGAAGAAAGAGAAGAAGGCCCGCGTCCCCAACCACATTCTTCAAAAGTATAAAATTTAAAAATCTGTTAAAATGATAGAATAACGGAATATAGATTTCCTAGAAACGGAATAGATTGGTTAGTTGAATCTAGACCCCGTCTCCTCTCGAAATCTCCCACTTGAAATTAGTTAGATTATTGCAATATGCGTTTTTGTATATATAATATACCATACACAACACAAAATGCAACAATCAATCTAACAAATTTCATTTTCATTCAAACTATCCTATCTAATTTTTTCCGTTTTATTAGAGTTTTCGTTTTATTTATGAAATTAATACACGTCCCAGGCGCTCCCACTGGACCAACCACCCATCAAATCTCCAAGATTTTATATGAGAATAAATTTTAAAACTTTTTGGAGAGCAAACAAAATTTTCGAAAAAATATAACTCTTAGAGTTGATAGCGAAAACCCTCAATTAACAAAAAACATGAGTGAGAAATTCCAAAAAATAAGAATACTCATATAATAATTTTTCTTAATTTTCTAGAATTTTTCTAGATATTTTAGGATTTTCTGGAATTTTTTAATTTTTCTAAGCCCGGCCAGCCGGCATGAGCCCGACTCGGTGCCCAGCTGCCCCGAGCCCTGCTTGGGCCTGGGGGCTGGCCCAAGCCCAGCTCAGGTTAAGGGCTGCCCTTAAAAAACGATTTTTTAAAAAAGATTCCTGGATTAAAAAAATCAGGAAAAAAAATAATAAAAATAAACTTCCCTCAAATAATTTTTTTTATTCGGTTCCAAATCAAAATCCAAAAAAAATATTTTGTTTCATACCAAAATCCCAAAAGAATATTTGGTGCTATCACCGAAGTCCAAAAATCATTTTGGTCCAACCAATCTTTGGGGTTTTAAAAAAATTTGTGATATTGCCGCCACTAAAGATTAAAGCTCACCTAAACAGAAAAAATTATTTTTTTTCTTTTTACTCGAAAAAAAGATTCAATTTTTTAAAATAAATTTTATCTCACCTATTGTTTAATGGGTAATTTCACATCAACGAACTAAAACATACTGCATCATAAGCGTCATAAAAATAGATCTAATTTATGGTGACAATATGATGCAAAAAGATTGATCTCTAAAGATCCAGTAAACGATAATCCTAATATTATAGATCTGTCATTAAAAATAAAAGAAATTTGATCTAGATTTAGATTTTAAAAAATGCAACTTTTGAGTTTCAAAAATTTTAAACATCACAGATTTATAATTCTACGAACGTGGGATGCATGACTTTGATACCAATGTACAATTTAGATGATGTAGATATAAAATATGCAATTAAGCGCAGCGGAAAGTCTATATATTTACTCTAAGGTTTTACGATATGCCTGATCCGATTGGTTGGATCGTTCCGCGTCCACGTCACATAGAAGATCTGATCTTTAGTGCCTCCAAACAATGGCAAGGGGAAATCACACTTTGGTTGAAAGCGAGAATCTCTGGTATACATGGAGAGTGCCTCCAAATAATTTTTTAACAATAATATGGAGAAAGACTAAAAAAATTAGGTTGTTCATGTGAAGTCATATAGTTTAAATATATTTTAATTGGCATACATTAATTATATTATTTTTTCCTTTATCTTTCCATGACTAGCCACTCGATAAACATTAATTATATTATTTTTTCCTTCATCCTTCCATTTTTTATCCTTGAATGTCAAATGGTATTTGCATTCATGGTTAGAAATCAATTTGAATTTGCAAATTAGAATCTTAAATGAGTTTGCCCTCGTCATAAATTTAGAGATTTAGCGTTTTATAACGATGACAAATATATTAAACATGAATTGATTTAATCAAAAAAGCAGCACATTCGAAAAGTTATTGCCGTGCAAGAGATTAATATTAAGCAAAAATAAGTTTCAAACATAATACAAAAAACCCAGTTACAATCACAATACCTGTTGTTGAACAAAACAATCAAGGTCTTGATCATCAACAAAAGAGTTGTTGGGTCTCATCACCATCCTCTGCTGCCTCAAATTTTGATTCAAATCCCCCATCAAAACTCCAAAAAAGGAAAAGAAAGCAAAAGAGAGTTTTTCAAAGAAAGAAAGAAAGAATCGAAGAGAAAAGAGTTGATTCATATAATGAAAATGTTATTTGGCTCAAACCTATTGCATGAAGCCCCTCATATCAATAATATATTGATAAATAAAATAAAAGGTTGTCGTCTGTAAATACACAAGTCCATTGAATCATGCATCCCTTTCAAAAAAATAAAAAGGTTTATTATGCACAAAAAAGTAAAGTAAAAAAAAAGTGTCACTGTTACAAATCTTTGGGTCGGTGCAGTCTCGATCACATTCAAGGATTCTGTGACATTTTAGGTAAATATATGTAAGAATTTAGTAAAATATTTTGGTTGCCAAAAAATGTGTAAATGGATTGCAGAGAGTTTTGGATATGTGTGAGATGGAAAGGAAAGGAAAGGAAACAGAGGAAGAGATCAGAGATTTTATTAATTTTTTTGCAGAGAGAAAGAGAGAGAGTCAATCTGCTGAGATTTTCTTGGGAGATGGATTTTTTTGGCATTAGTTTATTCTAGAGGAAATCTTGGTCCGTTTTGAATTAAGTTGGCGTGATACTGATTCATGAAAATTAGTAGGGATTCATTCATGATTAAATTAATTTTCTTTCTTCTTGTATTCTAGCTGTCATACTATTGATACATGCATTGTCGAATCATATTAGATAGATTTCATAAATATGGAGATTATAAGGATTCATGTATGTTTTAGAGGGATACAATAGGTGCTCTTGACCATAATTCTATATTTTCGTCGAGGTTGACGCTTTGGTTAATACGGTGAATTTGTGAATTTCACGATTAGTTCGTCCAAGTTTAGTTTACTTTAACAAACGAATTTGGAATCATAGAGTTAGGCTTGTTTAGCTGTCAAGCTGAATTCGATTTAGTAGTCTCAGCTTCTGTTGTGTTATAAACCGTCATTCAATATATCCATCGAATTATTGAATGGTTGATATATTATAAAATTTTGTATCCGGCTTTTGTTTTGTTTTGTTTAGTTTTTTATTTTAATCAAAAAAAAAATCCAATAAATGAAATGTTGTGTGGTGAATAATCTAGGAAGTTAGCATGGTTTGTGGAGCCAAAAATAACTTCCATTTGTTTGCATAGGAGGATCCGGAGGCAAATTGGCATCCAAGGAAATAGTAAGAACAAAAACAAGTTAATTCGCTGATCCTATTGATACGCATGAATAACAAAGTGATGAAGTGTTGATTTGGATTCAGAACTGAAAACATTGGCTTCAAGATTTTTGGGCATACACAAAGTTATGATATCAGAATAGCATCCAAATTGTTTGGTGTTTTAGTTGCATTATACTTGTTGGTTCATATATTGTTATAATTACCTTATAAATAGAGAGAAATATTCTAGTATTTTGAATGTTTTTTCTTGATTTGAAAAGATATTGATGAGTGATACATTTTCCCCTCTTTTCATTGGTACCGGTCAGCAAATTATATATGTCGACATCTTCTTTCTTTTTTACTTGATTCTGCACCGTTTACGTTAATTGTTAATTGATTGGTGCTCGCTGCTTGAATTTTCTTAGTTAAAAAAATAGCCTATCAATTAAAGATATGAGCTACACTTGAGGTGTTGGCATTATAAAAATCAATGCTGTAGTTAACTGATTTCTTAAACAAAGAGTGATGGCAAAAAAATTTGCGACCCTCCACTTTTTTTGAACTTCTGGAAAATGGTATTTCGTACTCGCCATACTTTTTGAAACCACGGTTTTGAAAATCCTATTTTGGTTGACAAATGAATCGTGATTTCAAATTTTGGAGTTTGGTATAGAAACCCCAAGAAATCGATGTTTTGGAAATTGCAACCCGAGGCTGCAGGGATGGATATAAATCCTTAATACTAAGGGCTTATATGATAATAGAAAAATTATAGGGGGCTATAGAAACAGCTTCCTATAGGAAATTATGAAGTATACGGGACCATGAGGACATGTTTCTTTGGTTGGAGTTGTTGTGAAGGTGTCTTATATATCGAGACCATATACCATCAGATTTCAGGTTCAAACGTCTGACCCATAAATGGGCAGACGTCTTGCTGATCTCTGGCCAGACGCGCTAAGGGTGTGTAGACGTCTGACCTATACAAGATCAGACGTCCAACGATACCCTGGATCGACATGCAGATAAAGCCCAGGCGTCTGACCTTAAAGGAGGAGACATCTGTCGTTGGTTGTTGCGCGTACAGATTCGGGTTTATCTCGAAATTAAGTTTTCTGAGTGACAGTTTCATAATTAATGTATTTCTATTATAATTAAGATTGTTTTTGGGCTATAACTAGGATACCGGGTTAAAGTTTACAGTGTGCAATCTTGATCATGAAGTTTAAGGGAGGTGAAACGGCAGCTCCATAAAAAAACAAGGCGCCGTTAAGAAGAAATTAGAGAAAAGAAGGAGATCTCATTGGAGATCTATAAGCAGAGAGTTTGTAACTCATCTTATAATAATCGGTATCTGCCGCACAAAATATTTCATGTTTTAATAAAAAAAATTTAACAGTTTTCCTAAATATTTTCCTTGTATCCGTATTTTTAAATAAAATATTTTTCTATAAATTTTTCTATATTTGTTTTAATTTATTTATCTCCTAATTTTATTTTTCCTAGTCTAACTTATTACATATTATTATTCAGATAATGTATATATAAATCTTAGTTTTTAGTAGTGTCTTTTATATATTTATATTCTTACATGTTTATTGCCTAAAATTTGACAGTGAGTCTATAGCATTAATGGTATATTGTGTTGACTAAATAGTTTAGATTCATAGTACTATGTTTTTATACAAAGGAGTTATGTTCAATTTTTAAGTATTTATATAATGATGGTATATTATATTGTAATCAGTATAGATTGATGATAACTTTGTTAATGGTATGGAGGGTGGCGCAATTTTCGCTTTGGGCCTTGGCCCAAACACCCATCTCCCTCTCTCGCATTCTTTCTTTATTTTTTCTCCTATTTTTAAACCGCCCCCTTCTTCTCTTCTTCGTCTACTGCTTCTTCCTTCTTTTTCAAATCTCCCATTTTCTCTCCTCCAATATTAGCCAGAAATTCTCTATTAAATTCCATTAACCGTAATTTTAATTTCCCATTTATTCCTCTTAATTCCGTAATCTCTTCTCTCTCTTTGACTCTAGCTCTGTCTCCGTATCCCCCTCTCTCGCTCACCACCATATTCCTCTCTCTTATCTCTCTCATCCTCTAAAAATCCCCACTCTCAAGCTCTCTCTTCCTTTCACAAAAATCCAACCCCACAGCAACCACCCATCACCGACCCCCTGCTCCACCCCCCCTCGCCACCATCAAGACCTCCGACGAGCCACCATCAACCTCGCCGACCACCTTGCAATCACCACCATGCCTTTGACAGCTACCACGAGCTCCGCAACCGCACAACTCCACCATCACCGCCGTTCTCTCTCTCTCTCTCTCTCTCTCTCTCTCTTCCCGAGCTCAACGCCGCCTAAGCACCGTCGGCCGACCCCAGCATCATCGATGACCCCTCGTCGCCACCAGCTCCTCCACTCCTCCTCTTCCTCATAACCGATCAACACAACAGCTCCACCACGAGTTCCGGTCGCCGTCGTTTTCGTCTAAGCCGTCTCCACTGTCGCTGAATCCGTCACCGTCGTCAACACAGTCTCCGTCGTAACGTTAGCGCACGTCCATCGCAGCCCGTATCACGTTCGAGTCATGCTCACGTCGCGTCATCTCGTGTGTCGAGACGAACATCCGCACGTCCGTCGCTTCTGTATCAACAACCTATGCAAGTGAACCCTCTCATTTGCTACTCATTTGCTACTCATGCTATAGTTATGATATTTAGATCGTGAATTCTTAACTAAACGCATAAATATATTTATATCCTAATTATCGTCAATATTTATCTACAGTCTTAGTTAATTTAGTTGTGATGGTTGGAACATAATCGGGTTTAATAACCCGTAGTAATATCGTATAGAACTTATAGGAATTGATTTCTGCTTTGTTTGAATAGCCGGAATATAAATTCTCGTTCGAAGTGAATAAACATGCAACTTGTTCGATGAATTGACTAAACCTGAAATTTACCGTACACGTCGCATTGGAAAATTTATAGTTAATTAAATATAAATCGTATCATAACGTTCTTAGACTCGTTACAAAGTTGACTGGATAACCTATAAACCTAGGTAAGTCATTTCTATTCATTGATATATTACGATACTGAAAATTGGAGAGAAATACGGCTCTGTACCGCAGTCCAGAGCAGTATTTTCTGTCGATACCTGAATTGAACCGTCCATATCTCACTATATAGATATGATAATATACGTAGATCCACATCGTTGCGTAGATAATCCAGTTATCTAACTGTTGGTTTTGGTTTCATTAAAATTAATCGCTGTTTGATAAGAGTATTTTAAAATGTCGGTGTGTTTTGCTGTTTTCCGCAGTGACAATTTATACTTGACCTTAAACAGAACATAACTCTCTGTATACAATGGTTATTACTGATCTGTTTATTGAGTTGGAAACTTAATTGATAAATCTAGATTTCATTGAACTTTAGCTACCTCTAATTAAGAACGTAATTCATAGCAAATAACGCTTGAAGTTGGACTTCCAGTTCCGAAACTGAAATTCCAGCCGCTTACACATGTTTTAAAATAGAAATATCTCCCAAATATGAATTTCTATTGAATTGAAACCAATTTTACCATTTAGATAAATGAGTATACTTTATATATGTTTTATATTATTTTACTTAATTTTACACGTATGAATTATGGTGAATTTTATAAACTGAATGAAATCGACTGTCCATATTTAGTTGAACTTCATTTAAAGTATTTCTATCATGTCATGTGATTGCTTTACATCCATTGATTAGTGACCACATATATTGATACCCTAGTGACTGTTTGGCATTATCGAGTGAGAAGTGTTAGTGACTGAATTGTGACAAGTATATTAGTGTATAAGTGAGTGAAAACAACACTGATAAACGTGAAAGTGTGATTGAAGTGACACGTATTTGTACACAATCGATGGAATCATACTTAGAATACACTGTATTGACATCCTATTAGTTATTGTATTATTGACGTCTATGAAAGTTATATAAGTATAACTATAACTGGTATGTGACGGGTATGGAAGCACTTATGTTAGTATCATATGTAAGACATTGAGATTATCTGCTTATCTTAGAATACCGTCTAGTCATGCTTGATGGAGACCCTATCTCCAATTCTCATGTAGACTTGTCATGGCGTGACTAGTAATCTGAGATTCGTGGTCGGACCTGATATAACCATATGGGGATTAAGGAAATTGAAAGGTGGATGTTGTAACCGTATTTGAAAAGGTCACTAATATGTAGAGATTGATCAATCGAACTAACAAGTGTTTACACGTGATCAGCGTGTTAGGTACTGTTATTCTGCCTAGCGACAAGGTCCGGGTTGGTTTGGATGAGACCGCGATTCCGGGTACGAATAGAATACCCTTCGAAATACGAATACCTTCCACTGATCAATTTCAATAAAAACATTGTAGTTAAACTTTAATGACATAAGAACCCCAGGATTACATCTTATGTTCAAGTAAATCGCATGCTTCATGTTTTATTGATGTCGTGATTCTCCTATTATACTTGTTGGATATAGGTACCCTCAAGACAATTATTGTAATTGAAGGAGGATCTATACGGAGAACAGTCTCACTCGAGATGATAGTATACTATCTGGTTTGTCTTTATCTGTCATATGTATACGTTTTACTCGTTATCACGTATCGATAATACATGAGCTAAAACCCTTAGGATTTTGTTTGATTACCAGAACTATGATGATGATTATACTAGTGGGTCCTGCTAGTTTATAAGCACATCCTTAAATATCTCTAGTCATAGGAGTATCAAGACCGGACCTCGATATTCAATTTAGACTAGTGTATACGTTTCATGACCCTGTATGGGGCGATGACTGATCCCATAGGCATTGGTGTGACATCGGTGATTGTATACAAGTGCTCATAGGATGAGTTACACTGGACATGCTCACTGAGAACTTCTAGTTGGTAATACACAATTTCAGATAGCAGTCCTTTGGTGAAATGAATACAGGGTAGTCGCTAGGACCTGAGATCGCCATAGTGTCTCATGTGTATTCCCACTATACTTAGACTTCTATCCTACCACGGCTCAAAGGAGTCATGCAAACATGTTTTTGTTGGGTATAATCCCGAAGCACATAGGAGCAGTGAGCAGTCGAGATGATTCATCTCTCCCGGTATAGGGAGTTGAAGTCACGTTGTGCAGGATATGATTACAACCATAAGTCGGTGGCCGCCGCACTGAAGATAAAACAATAAGTATTATCAGTTGTATCTCCGGTTGGTTATGTGTCTTCTGTCGCACGACTTATCGAGTTATTAGAGTCTGACAGATTCCAAACTCTAGATCTGATATGCGATATTTTTAGACGAAGAGACCGGATTATACGGTGGCTGTCACTTATAGAATTTGTTGGGTCCGGACGAGTTAGTTCGTCGACCTCTCTTTATCTTAATCGTATCTGGATAGTCGTTACGTACAGCTAGTGTCACTAAAGCGTTTGTGGGTTACCCCATGAGTGGGTCAAATCCGAAAGGTTTCAGATTCGATCGGATATGATCATGTATAACCCACTGCCAGTGTATTGACAGGTATTTAGAGTCCCGCAATAAAGTTGCCTGCCCGGGCAAAAATGTGATGTGACGTGCGTATTCTATACATGCCGGGGTTCGATTAAATAGTTGATTTAATCGAACGTCCGGGTATACTAGCCGGTTTAAAAGCCGAAATATCTTATCAAGTGTTGACTTGATAACCGTATTTAATATCGTGTATATGATATACTCTCTCTGATGTATATGATACATAGAAGAAATTGATGGTTATTTTGTATGTATATGATACATATAACTTTTCTCTTTTAATAAATATATATTTCATATATATTATTCCCCCTATTTAACATGTTATATATATATATTTGATACCATTTAATTGGTGGGGCGCTCCATTCTTTACTTAACATATCAGATATGATAAATAAAAAATGAGGTGAAAGATTTATTCATTCATCTTTTTCTTATTTTGAGCTTGAGAGCTCAAAGCTCTCTTCGTTAATGACAAAAGTTTCCATGGTGGCTCAAATCTAATTTCGGAGAGTACCCAGTTCACCTCTCACCTCCATTAGCGCATAACGAGCGACGAAGTGGAATTTCTCCTCGAGACGGAGGAGATGGAGCTACGGGTATCGCGGCTTCACCGTGGATTATCTACGGCAAGACAGTCGGTATAGGGACACTTTCGGATACTCGCGGAGTCTAGCTTGAGTCCGAGTTCATCACTTAGAGCATATGAAGACACTACAAACGTTGTAGTCTCATCTCTTTTAGTTCACCAGTTCATAACTTTAGTCAATTGCATTGTTATTTCGATAAATTCTTATTTGGATTGGGGATATACTTGCTACTATTTTTTGTGCAATTCCTTCGCGGTCGTGAGTATCGCGACCCTAACCCCCATCAACCAATAATACTACTGTTATGTTATACGAATATTACATTTCACTTTTGCTATGATTCACGTGCTATGCCGTCCACATGTTCATGTAGTTTATAATCTCGTATTACTGCTTCATAGATTCTCATTCATGCTATTACCCTGCAAAATATTATACATTGTTGTTATATATATTTTGTGTCGCTCTGATGATCTGAGCATGCATGCATAGAGGAAGAAATGGACTTAGCCAGATTAGGACCTACCTTACTTCGAGAATATTACGGAGATCTAGACCAACGACGTCAGCGCTATCATTTCCTTTATCACTATATGATTAGTTGTATCCTTGATATTATAGATTTATATCTGTTGCACTCTGATTCATTTAAATGTGATAGATTTAGTGACTGTATTTCTCTTTATCTATGTTGTGATTGCTGCTTACTATGTAATGCTAGAAACTGAAATGTGACTATGGCGGGATTATTTCTTGACCGTAAGAGCATGGCTGGCCTATTCACCCATCGTATTCCGTATTTTGGGAAGCGGGGCGTGACAAGTTTTTTCTAAAGTTCTAATAAAGTGTTCTCCCCCTTTTCCCGAATTTCTTGTGTGTTATTTGATTTTGCGTTTGTTCTAGTTATTATTCATTAAAGGAAGTCTTAGTTTAGATCCATCAAGATTGGTGTTGTCTTCCGCTGTGCGCCAACAACTGGTATCATAGCCTCGTTCTTTAGTCTTTCGATTTAAGTTTACGGTGGGTAACGACGCTTGTGTCTGCTCCCCATCTTCTTCGATTCTGATACATTGAATTGGTTCATAAGGATCCGAGGGAAAGTTTTTTGCTTCGGAATTAAGAATGACGGATAACAGTATCAATAGCACCAAGTTCGAGGTGGAGAAATTTAACGGGAAAAAGAACTTCTCGATGTTGCAAAGAAGAGTTTAAGGCACTTATAACAGAAAAGCTGTTTAAATCTCGTGGCGGTAAGAAACCTACCGACATGATAGATGATGCATGACAAGACATGGATCGGAGGGTACAGTGCACGATAGAGCTTTTTCTAGCGGATAACGTGATGTACAACGTCATGTAAGAAACTTCTGCGGCGAGTTTATGGTTGAAGCTAGAGGGGTTGTATATGACAAAGTATTTATCTAACAAGCTGTATTTAAATAAGCAACTTTACGGTCTACGCATGAAGAAAGGCACTCCAATTCACGCCTACTTAAATAGGTTCAATAAGATAGGCAGTGATCTTCTATGTCTTGAAGTAAAATTAGACGAACAAGCGCTTTTGCTCCTTTCTTCGTTTCCATATCATATGAACACTTGGTCATAACAATTCTTTATAGGAAGGAGACTCTCGAGATGGAGGAGTTTATATCTATGCTCCTCAACAATGAGATCATGAAGAAATTAAATCCATCAGTAGAGTCATCAGGCTTGTTTGCCAGTGAAAAGGAAAGCTCGAAGACTAGAGACGGAGGCAAGAGAATGAGGAGGAAATCAAAATCATCCGGGCGAGAGGGAAAATCATGCTTCGTTTGCAAAAAGCCAGGGCATATGAAAAAGCAATACTAAAAGTACAGACAGTTGTTGGAGAAGAGGGGTAAAGGTTACAGTACAAAGGGTTCAGATCAAGCCAGTGTTGCAACCGAAGCGAAAGAAGAAGATTTGTGTGATGAACTCTCAGTACATACCGGGAAGGAAGAAAATTCTGATGTTCGGATACTTGACTCTGGATGTTCTTATCATATGTGTCCCAAAAAAAGAGTTGTTCGACACCTATAAGGAGTTTAATGGTAGCTGTGTTCTCATAGGGAATAATGTGGCATACAAGGCCATTGGTATAGGGAACATCAAAGTCAGCATGTTTGATAGTGTTGTGCGAACACTTGTGAACGTATGACACGTTCCGAAATTAAAGAAAAATCCCAATTTCTCTAAGAGTATTGGATGTGACATGATGCAAGTTCATTTGTCAAGATTAAGTGCTAAAGGTTTTCAGGGGTGCCCTAATGGTCATGAAGGGACAACGACTGAAAAATTTGTATCATTTGGACTGCAACACAATGACCGGTCGTGCAGCCATGGCTACAGAAAAATAGGTGGAGTATACCACAAAACTGTGGCATATGCATCTTAGCCATATGAGTAAGAGGCGGCTTCGTTAGTTGCACAGAAGGGGGTTGCTTAAAGATATTACCACATGCAAGCCGGACTTCTGCAAATATTGCACGATGAGGAAGCAACATAAGATCGGCTTCAAGCAAGCCGTGTACAAGACCGAAGGACTTCTCGATTATATACACTCAGACGTATCGAGGGCATCACCGGTTCCATAAAAAAGAGGTTCCATATACTATGTTACTTTTATTGACGACTTATCACGGAAGGTATGAGTCTATTTCCTCAAACATAAGTCAGAGTTGTTTTCCATATTTAAGGAATGGAAAGCGATCATGGAGAAGATAAAAGGACGATCGGTGAAGTATTTACGGATAGATAATGGAGGTGAATACACCTCGAATGAGTTTACAGACTACTTTATAGAATAGGGTATACGTTGTCAATGGATAGTTCCAGAACATCCAGAGCAAAATTGGGTAGTCGAGCGCATGAATAGGACTGAGCCAGAAGTATAGGGCTGCAATCCGGACTTTTGGAGGACTTCTGGACAGAGACGGTGAGTCATGTGTGCTATTTGGTTAATAGGTTTCCATCTACAGTCATAAATTTTCAGATTTTAGAAGAAGTATGGAGAGGAGAGCTAGTCAGTTATGATTCGTTACGAGTGTTTCGGTTCCCTGCTTACTCACTCGTGAATCAGACGGATTGGACCAAGCTGGATTCAAAGTCAAAAATGTGTGTTTTCTTGGGATTCAAACTTGCAGTTAAAGGTTACAAGTTATGGATCTAGAAAACAGAAAGGCGTTCATTAGCCGAGATGCGATCGTTAATGAAGAATCCATGTTAAAAGACATGGCTGAAGATAATAAGACGGTAGGTGAAGCATCAGGTGACAATGATTTGGTGGAGGTGGAGTTTTCTGGCACTCATAAGGATACAGAGACACTGAAGCACAATTTCAGCTTATTGATGAGGAGGTGGACGGTATACGGAGACATACGGTGAGAACCAACCCCAATAGGACCCATAAACAATGGCGTTAAAGAGATCAGAACGTCCACATAAGGCACCAGTCAGGTGCGGTTTTGAAGATATGGTCGCATTTGCTCTAGTCATCGAAAGCGAAGATCCCAGCTCTTATGAGGAGGCCATTGGGCAAGAGGACATGAATCGATGGATTGTTGCAATGACAGAGGAAATGGAGTCACTTCGAAAGAACGGAACGTGGAAGCTGGTTAAGTTACCGAAAGGAAAAAAGGCTATTAGCTGTAAGTGGATATTCAGGAAAAAGGATAATGAGCAATATAAGACACAGTTAGTTGCGAAGGGTTTTACTCAAAAGGAGGGGGTTGACTACGAGATTTTATCGCCTGTAGTCTTGCATACATGTTGGGATTTCACCTGTGCGCGCAAACGCGTATGTTTTGGAAACAGATATGATTTTAAGAAAAATGGATTGCGCACGCGAGATCGTTCTCGTTTTAAATATTTATAAACCCAAGTGCACAGCGCGTTGTAGCAAGCCGGCAGGTACAGGTCGATCCGCAGGAAATTGTGTACTAGGTCTTGTGATTTAAGGTTCAACAAAATAATGAATGGTTTGGTTTGTCAAAAAAAAAATAAAAGAATACGAAAACAACGAAACAAAGAAAGAAGTTAAGAAGGAAATGGTTGTGGCTTTGGCTCGGAAGGTCGAATTGCGACGATTCCTTCGACGATCCCTTGATCATGAGTTGTTCGTCCTTACGTCGATCCCGGCATGAAGCATGATTTGTCAACGCGGTTGCGAAGCACAAATCATCAAATTCCGATATTCACCGTAAAACATGAATCGAGTCTGTTTTGTTCACTTACCGTTTGTATGTCCGAGCTTGGGGTATTGACACTAAACACAAGGGTTAGGCATAAGACAATATCAAAAACACAAAGTAGCGAGTGAGAGCAAATAGTTTTAGTGTTAACTTTGCTAAGGGCATGTGATAGTATAGGGTATATGAAAACCGAGGGTTTGTCAAGCACTCGGTCAAAAAATACCGTATCCAAACTTAGCAAATTTAACACCAAATTGATTCTAACTTAAACATTGTGAAATAGGGAAGGGGAGTGAATATGGTATATGAAGAGATTACAAAGTAACCATGGTTTCAAAATACCATATCACATCAATATATAAAACAATTCTTAAGTTATAATCATGTTAAAGCACATTAAACATAAACAAGAGGAAGAGGAGGAGGCAAAGCCTTTCATCTCACTTCCTTACAATTACCACCACCAAGAAAATTAGTTAAGTATGATGAAAAAGATAAGCAATTAAGAACAAGAAGTAAGTAATAAAAGAAACAACAAATTTATTAACACTTGAAGAAGTTAGGTACAAGATATTGGAAACTCATTCAACCTCCATAATGAAGCTCTCCAAAGAAAGCTTCAAGAGGGAAGAAGAAGAAGAGACCAAGTAAAGCTCACACAACTCTCAAGCTTAAACCAAAACAAAACAAACTAAGAAAATGCATGATATATGTGAGATATTGAGAGAGGACCCTTCCTTTGCTCACTGATCTGGATTTTATAGGCACCAAAAGAGATTAAACAAGTAATAAGAATGAGATGATGTGACTGCAAGTAAGGGACAGGGAAAAGATGGGGACGTTTTGAGCTAGGGGGGCCGGCGAGCTCGGATCCTAGGGGTTATGGCCGGTCCAAATCCGAGCTATTGGTCTCGTATTGGCATAGTGTGCTTTTGTGCTCTCCACAATCACTCTGATGCAGCTTGTTTTTATCAGTTTAAGCCTGGTTTGTATGCAGAGATATGGAGGGGAACTTGATGCCAATATCACATCAAAACTTTATTGCATTTATTGCCCATCACACCATATATGTGCCTACTTGCATGAATTGTGCAAGGGCGGCCCCCATATGGTTCATGTCACCAAAGAGTCATGTACACACTTGTATGTGTTGGACCAAAATTGTGTGCACACATTTATTTTGCAAAAGCTCTTTGGATATCGGTCGGTTTTCTGCTCTGTTTGCAGTGTCGGCTCCCAAATGTTATATCCGTGATATTGAGTTTGTTTCCAGTATTTAATCACAAACACCTGTAATCTGTAATTACAGAGCAGACACTGGGTAATAGCACCGATATATAACAAAATAGATAATGAATGAGAGGTATTAAAATGCAGTTTTCTGAGATGAACAAATACCCCCAAACTTATCTTTTGCTCGTCCCGAGAAAAACAAAAATTCCTAGCCTCACTTTCGCAGGGAACGCGATTGCACTGAGCACGTGCAACAAGCCGTTAAACCTCTAGGTGTCCCTAGTAGGAGGAGTGTTGTCTCCTAAGGGTTTTCAGCGGATTATACTCACAAAATCCAGTCAAATTAGCGTCGTGGAGAAACTGTTGATTCTAATCTTAAGGTTAGAGATCAAAGTTAGAAGTTCTATTAACCAAGTCAGAAACGTTAAACCTTATTTTTCACACCTCGCAATTTGTTTAACATAAGCTCATACACGTCTTTACGTGATTGTGCGGATAGTGTCCATAAGGTCTTAAGAACTTTGATTAGGGTCATCATATCATAAATACAGACCAGGATAAACTTCTGAAGGATCACACGAGTTTGGAAGGAGTTAAGATTTTCTCAAGTTTTATTCTCCAGTTAGGTTTCTAGTCAGAATATATATCATTTTTAACAGAGAACATAAGTCTTATTTTTCACTCCTACCGTTCACCTGTTGTTGTTCATACACACCCTTCGTTATCGTGCAAAACGTCTTAATAAATACAAACCTTCATATCTCCGCGAAAAAACTGTTTTAATAGAATACTCGTCTCCGCCAAGATTATTCTCCTACAAAGAACCATGAAGACTTTTAACTTGGAGAGAACAATTGCTTAGCTTGTTTTATTTGGCGATTGGAAACTTAGCGAGCTTTGGGTCAACAACTCTCAAATCAGATGGTTTCAGGGCATTAGGTGTGGAGATACCCCAAGGACTTAATTACCCAAGTTACCAAGGCCACAAAACAAAAGACTCATTTTATTTTAAAATATTCTGAACTCAGTGAAAATGGAGATATAGCCATCATTTTCTTTTAAATCCGAAGACGTTACATGTGGATAAGGTGTGTATTTACTCCAACAAGGTTTCAAATGGGTTATTTTTCAGACTTATAACTTCTGTTAAAACCTCAATAATATTTTTCATATCTACTTCACTGTATGAACTATTCTTGATATTAGCTTAACTCAGAACAAACCTGCATGATCCTAGCGATGTTTATCAAATTTTAAAAGTTTTTCAGACATATCAGACTTTATCAAATTCTCAAAACACATATGACACGTGTAAGTGATATAAAAGACGTATATTAGCAACGGTTAAACACAAGGGAGGGTTATCTTTCGGGTCGTCAATCTCACAACAAGGATTTAGTTATTTCTAACTTATCAACCGAACCGTCAGACTTCGAATCTAAGTTCCCCTACTAGCTAACATGAAAAAGTTTTTTATGTTTTTTGAAGATTTTTTTTCAATTTTTATGGGGTTTTTAATATGTTTTTTGAATATGTATGCAATGCAGAATATACACATGATGCAGCAAAATAAACGCAGTGCTCACCCCCAAACCTAAGTTTTACGATGTCCTCATCGTTGCCCCCGTCTCCGGTAGCTAGACTTAGACATCAGGGTGAGAATTTTATTTAAAGAAAAAGAAAAGACCTAAGACTAATTACAACATTTACATGTTAAATGATTGGGTTAGTCCAGAAATTAATATCAGCCATTTAAAGATTTTGTCTATATAGTGCAATGGCTGGTAAAAGAATATGTATATACAAAGAACAAAGAAAAAGAAAAGGTATAAGTTAGATGTTAGTGAAGGGTATGGGCGTGTAAAGGTAGGGATCGGAAGACGTTGAAGATGAAGATGAAGTTTTGAAGAAGTTAAAGAATTGTTTCCTGGATGAATTGAATGTTCATAAAGCACATGTTGAGTTCCAAAGTCAAGTTCGTGTAAAAACCGGAGTTCATCCGTAAAAAGTTCGGCAAAAGAAAGGTTCTTAGGATGTTCCCAAATTGATCCTGACTCAAACTCACTAAGAATATCAAGTTCATCCGCAAAAATTTCCTCAAAACTCGATATGAAAGAATTTTTTTCAATGTTGTCTTCTTCCCTATGATTTTTCTCGATCCTATTCATATCACTATGGTTTCCTAACTCTCCCAATACCATTTCTTCCTTATCACATTCACAAATAGGTAGGTATATGTCATCCAAAAAAGTAGGTTCCCACACTAATATTTCTTCCGAAACAATATCACTAGGTGATACAAAAATTGTGGGTTCCTGATCATTGCTCTCTTCTGACAATCTATCCAAACCATACCCGTAAAAATCACAAGATTCCTCCTCTAAAATTGGAATGCAAAAATCAGTCGGAGGTTTTTCTTGTGTGTCCTGATAACACTCAGTCAATTCATTTGCATCATCATCTATGAATCATCAAAATTCGTTTGATCGTTTATCTCACTCGGATGACTTCCTAGATGACAGATATTAACACTATTGGGTTCCGATTGACCGTGTTCACTCCCTAGAATCCTCACAGCTAAATGTTTCGTGTGTTCCTCCGTTCTAGCCAATGATTGGGCTTGAGCAAGAAACAATTGCTCAGACTGTTGTATGCACAGGGCTAGCGTAGAAGCTGATTGATTCTCGACCGCAGTCATTACTTCAATACCTTTCTCTAAAGTGGTCAACCTAACATCCATCTCATTATCATTCCTTAATGATGGTTCAATTGTTTCAGGTAAGGAAGGCTGTGATGGTGGTGATGCTAAAGCAGTCAATCTGTCGACCTCTTTCTCTAAATCTTCAATCATTAGGTCTCTAATTGAAGTGGGACTGGGTTCAAAAGTGTCAAGTGGGTGACCATTATAAAAAATATGGGACGGTTGGTCACCCCTTAGTAAAGGACAATTTTCATGAATGTGGGAAGAAATGTGGCAATTTGAACAAAAAAATTAGGACTGAGTATGAACAAAAGAATAAGAATCGTGAGAAATTGAATTAAATCGTGTATCACCCATATCAACAAGAATTCACAAATATCACAAAAATAAATAATATCACACCCCTAGCAGTCTATGGTATGTCAGTCAACTAGACCTGCTCAAGAACCTGATTGTCGAAGTAAAACTGTGTCGAGAAACAGGCTCAAGATATACGGATCACGAAGCCAGGTAAGTGCAAGAGAGAAGGGGAGGTTTTCCAACGCTTTCGCGAAGTTCCTTAATTAAATAACCTTTTCTCTTGAACACTTTCTTAGACATCCCATGAACGATATACCGTTAAGCGGTGTTCTAAACACAGTTAACTTCTCTTAATGAGCGCGAAGTCCTTAGAGTCAAAGTTCTAGTTGATTTTAAATTACTGTGGGTATGCAAGAATGCAGTTTTGTGATTTGTGGGCTACGGAGAAAAGGTGATGAAATCCTTTACCGTATCTTGTTTGGTCTTTTTACCCTTAAATCCGTATTAAGATGCACATGCGTAATCAATAAAAGAATTTAAGAAATCAAGCAATTTAAGCAATTCTTTTTCTGTTTAAATTTAAGCGCTGCAACAAATACGGTTAGTTCTCTGTACAATTGGTGGCAAGTTTGTGCGAAGAATCCTGCAGAAGATAGAAATATTGGAATGTGTCGGATTTGAGAAGAATGTGTTAGGAAGTATGTACCGATGCGATTTGGGTTAAGAAACCCCTTTGAAAGTGATCCCGAGATTTTGATTGTTCGCTTGCGCGGGTCAAACTACTCGGATCTTTGGCACTATACTTCACTAATGTCTTGAAATTGAGTTTGAGCCTCGCTCCGCACGATCGCTAATCGTAATTCTTTAAAAACCTGAAATGTCGGAAAATACGATATTTAGTATCAAAAAGTGATATATATGCCCCAATTCCTGCACACATAAAATTAGAAAAATTAAACAATACCACTAGAATGCCAACACTGCACTGAAGATGACACAAAAACAAAAAATCAAAAACACCCCTACTGGGCCGGCGAGCTCGGATTTCCCATTGGTGTCGCCGGCCAAATGAAGCTTGTTTGTGCTCGAATTTTGTGTGGCTCCTCCAGGTTATATTAGTATTCTAATGGTATAACTTGATTTTTTAGTTGAATCACAGAATGCTAGCAGGTTATAAGGACAGAGAACAAATTAGAATTTTTTTTGTTTTGTTAGTTTTTGAAAAAATCGAGTTAAAAGTTAGTTTTGTTAGTAAGAACCAGAAATAACAATACCCAATACTACCAAGTCTCCGGCAACGACGCCAAAAACTTGTTGGGATTTCACCCGTGCGCGCAAACGCGTATGTTTTGGAAACATATATGATTTTAAGGAAAATGGATTGCGCACGCGAGATCGTTCTCGTTTTAAATATTTATAAACCGTAAGTGCACGGCGCGTTGTAGCAAGCCGGCAGGTACGGGTCGATCTGCAGGGAATTGTGTACTAGGTCTTGTGATTTAAGGTTCAACAAAATAATGAATGGTTTGGTTTGTCACAAAAAATAAAAGAATATGAAAACAACGAAACAAAAAAAGAAGTTAAGAAGGAAATGGTTGTGGCTTTGGCTTGGAAGGTCGAATCGCGACGATCCCTTGATCATGAGTTGTTCGTCCTTACGTCGATCCCTACATGAAGCATGATTTGTCAACGCGGTTGCGAAGCACAAATCATCAAATTCCGATATTCGCTGTAAAACACGAATCGAGTCTGTTTTGTTCACATACTGTTTGTATGTTCGAACTTGGGGTATCGAAACTAAACACAAGGGTTAGCAAGCATACGACAATATCAAAAATAAAAAGTAGCGAGTGAGAGCAAATAGTTTTAGTGTTAACTTTGCTACGGGCATGTGATAGTATAAGATATATGAAAACCGAGGGTTTGTCAAGCACTCGGTTACAAAATACCGTATCCAAACTTAGCAAATTTAACACCAAATTGATTCTAACTTAAACATTATGAAATAGGGAAGGGGAGTGAATATGGTATATGAAGAGGTTACAAAGTAATCATGGTTTCAAAATACCATATCACATCAATATATAAAACAATCCTTAAATTATAATCATGTTAAAGCACATTAAACATAAACAAGAGGAGGAGGAGGCAAAGCCTTTCATCTCACTTTCTTACCATCACCATCACCATGAAGATTAGTTAAGCATGATGAAAAAGATAAGCAATTAAGAACAAGAAGCAAGTAATAAAAGAAACAACAAATTTATTAACACTTGAAGAAGTTAGGTACAAGATATTGGTAACTCATTCAACCTCCATAATGAAGCTCTCCAAAGAAAACTTCAAGAGAGAAGAAGAAGAAGAGACCAAGTAAAGCTCACACAACTCTCAAGCCTAAACCAAAACAAAACAAACTAAGAAAATGTATGATATATGTGAGATATTGAGAGAGGACCCTTCCCTTGCTCATTGATCTGGCTTTTATAGGCCCCAAAAGAGATTAAACAAGTAATAAGAATGAGGTGATGTGACTGCAAGGAAGGGACATGGAAAAGATAGGGATGTTTTGAGCTAGGGGGGCCGACAAGCTCGGATCCTAGTGGGTTGTGGCCGGTCCAAATCCAAGCTATTAGTCTCGTATTGGTATCGTGTGCTTTTGTGCTCTCCACAATCACTCTGATGCAGCTTGTTTTATCAGTTTAAGCCTGGTTTGCATGCAGTGATATGGAGGGAAACTTGATGCCAATATCACATCAAAACTTTATTGCATTTATTGCTTATCACACCATAAATGTGCCTACTTGCATGAATTGTGCAAGAGCAGCCCCCATATGGTCCATGTCACCAAAGAGTCATATGCACATTTGTATGTGTTGGACCAAAATTGTGTGCACATATTTATTTTGCAAAAGATCTTTGGATATCGGTCGGTTTTCTGTTCTGTTTGCAGTGTCGGCTCCCAAATGCTATATCTATGATATTGAGTTTGTTTCCAGTATTTAATCCCGAACACCTGTAATCTGTAATTACAGAGAAGACACTGGGTAATAGCACCGATATATAACAAAATAGATAATGAATGAGCGGTATTAAAATGCAGTTTTCTGAGATGAACAATACATCTATTTGAGGTTTGTTGGCAAAGGTAGCTTCTCAGGAATTAGAGATGAAGCAAATAGACGTGAAAACGACCTTTCTGTATGGTGGGATGGAAGAGACAATTTTCATGAGGCAACCTGAAGGATTTATGGAGCCCGGCAAGAAGGATCACATATGTGAACTCAAGTGATCTCTATATGTGTTGAAGCAGTCTCTCAGGTAATGGTACAAGCGCTTTGATTCTTTTATGAAGAAGACCAACTATATTCGATGTAAGTATGCCATCTACGTGTACTCAAAACGGTTTAAGGATGGCTCGTCGATATATCTACTCCTATATGTCGATGTCATGTTGATTGCTGCTAAGAGCATGGCGGAAATAAATGCGCTCAAAGTTTTATTGAGTGTAGAATTTGACATTAAGGATTTAGGTGAAGAAAAGAAGATTCTTGGGATGGAGATTTTTCGAGACAGGAAGAGTGGAAAGGTTTGGCTATCCCAAAGAAGATATATTAAGAAGGTGTTGAAGAAATTCAACATGAAGGACTCAAGACAGGTGAGTACCCTTATCGCCGGTCATTTCAAGCTATCATCTAAAGAGTGTCCGAAATCAGAAGAGGAGAAGGAAAAGATGTCTCGAGTACTATATGCGAGTGCAGTGGAATCGCTGAAGTACGCTATGGTATGCACGTGTACAGACATATCCTATGCGGTAAGTTTGGTTAGCCGGTACATGTCAAATTCAGGAAAGCTCCATTGGGAAGCTGTAAAGTGGATACTTCGGAATCTAAAAGGAACTAAAGATATCGGTTTACTCTTTCACAAGTCGGGAAATAAATAGAGCCAGTTGCAAAGATACGTACATGCGGTTTACGCTAGTGACTTGGACAAAAGAAAATCAACTAAGGGCTATATATATACAGTTGCAGAATCTCCAATCAGTTAGTACATGGAGGGGACGCGGCGATGCCCGCTACGTATTTACTCCAAAGTAAACACGCTAAGCGTATTTAAGCAATATAAAGTAAAATGTACACAAGAGACAGGAGTATAAATGAACAACAACTTTTATTTATTTAACAATTCTTTACAAGTACAACTAGAAATGTAAATACATTAATAGAAAGCAATGCCTAAACAATGGCATAACTGAAATGAAAAGTATATACAAGTGCCTACAGCTCTGGGTCGATGGCAAACTGCTCCAAGTCCTCAATACTGGGCTCAATCTCCAGTGAGTCCGATCCACCTGACAATATTCCAAAGAAAGAAGAAAGAAATATCTTCAGCGAACAATCGCGCGGTAATTCCCAAAGATAGGTAGAGATAGAATAGACAGAAAGAGAGTATAACCAATAGTGTTTGATTATAATGTCAATGCAGTTGTTTGTAGCTTGGTATAGAGTATGCCAGTGTATACAAGAGGAGTTCCACTATTCCGGAGACTAAGGAATACGGAGCACAAGGAACCGTTAAGCTACGGTACAATAGCAATGGATATTCAGGTTAGGTGTATTAAAGTGATCGTCTTGTGCCATTTCTAACACATTCCGTACCAGTCTACCCCTTTAAAATCCCGTAATGTA
This sequence comes from Agapanthus africanus, assembly GCA_030015575.1. Lineage (NCBI taxonomy): Eukaryota > Viridiplantae > Streptophyta > Magnoliopsida > Asparagales > Amaryllidaceae > Agapanthus > Agapanthus africanus. Next base: position 40,272,006 of record CM057345.1, on the reverse strand, counting down.
TTTTGTATTGATTGTATTGTTTTGTTATATAGATGGATGACTTGCCGAAACCATGGTATCATGTAAACAGAATGGATATAAATGGATAGTCATGTAATCAGAGTATATCAATGATTTGGTTCAGTCAATATAGATTGAATTCTGGTATAAATGGATTCATTTTGTATTGTAGTTATACTTGAATTGAATCCAAGTCAGATTGATTTCATATTAGATGGAGAGTCTATCCGAGTCAGACACTTTTGAAAAGAAATTGAAGTCCTAAATTAGTTTTGATGTTATCGGTAACTGCTGCACATGGACGGCAGAATTTATGTCATTTTCCAAACAATTACCGTGTTGATAACACCGTTATTAGATTGTCTACCTTAGATAGGCAAGCACCTATATTCTCCGGCTCCCTGAGATTCATGAGAACTGGTCCCGTTTAAACCTATATTTACTATTGTCCTTATTGTAATTTAGTATAATTTGAGGGTTTTTTTAATGTAAAAATAGTTTCGATATATTTTCAAAATACACCTCAAGTATTTAATTATCGTCTTTAGGATTTTCATAGATATAGTTTTTATAAAAATGAAATTTTCTAGCGAGTAGAACCTAGATTTCATTTTATATGGTATTTTAATGAAATATTGGAATTTGTATTGAATTGTAATGGTATTTTCATGAAATTGTGATTCTTTTGCTTTAGAAAATATGGAATATTCATATAATATATTTAAAATAGATATTTTGATAATAGTTATATATATATATATTTAATAAAAATAAATTTTATTTTGTAGAAATCTCATTTTCTTAAAAATTGCATCAAAATTCCATCGAGATCGAATGCTCCTTGCGGAGGTTTGCATCTCGCTCTACTAGGCCCGAGGATGTGCGATAACCCGCACCATCCCAATCGGGGTTCCCTAAAATGGGTTGTAGAGGCGCAATTGTAAGGAATTAAATAACACACTTTTAAAAGAAAACAATTTTTGAATGTTTAAGGTATTTATATGTAAACTTATATTTTCCCATAAACTAATGTCCCAAAATTCATCGTGCTATGTCAAAAATGTGTGTTGTGATGATGTAGGTCACTACTCGTGAGTTATATAAAGGTAATAGGGTAAAACATTAAATAAAAACCGTATGTAAACATGATGGTATTTTACTGTAAAAGTGAAATAGAAATTGCAATACTTATTATTTTGAGATGAAACTTATTCTAATGTCTTTATTTATGTTTTTTTGATCATTATGGGTAATATGGTATTTTATTATTTAAGAAAAATGCAGTTTTTAAAGAAAAACGAATCGTAAGTCGGAATAACTCCGCTTCTGACGAGTTTTGAAAATAGATTGTTTTAGAATAGAGATGGAGGAGGGGACTTACTGATTGTAAAACAAGTGGAGAGAGAAAGGAAGCTATTGGAACCGACAGGGCGTCGTTTTGTCGCCGGAATCGTCCCGAAACGTCGTCGGAACTTCCGCCTCTTGCTAACTCCACCTGTACAACTTTGGACTTGGAAATTTTAGAGAGTTTTTATAATGAAATTCTGAATGAGGAGAGGTGAAATGTGGTGTGGTATTTTTAGGGAAAATCAGGGTTTAGGGTAATGAAGAATAGAATTGAAATGTGGATTAATTGCCCATTTTTAATTCTCTGGAAATGTGCAGAGAAATCAAACAGCATGGGGGTAGTAGGGTAGGCTGTTGGGGTCAAAAATTACATCCCGGTTGACCAAGTCAAAGTCAAAGTCAACCCCAAACCAGGTGGGCCCAAGCCCAGTTCAAGTGGGCCTATGCCCAAGTCGAACCCTGCAGCCGGCCTCTCTCATGCCGAAATGAAATCATGTAATAAATAATTTTGATATAATTTATTATGCATGAATGGGCATAAAGCCAAATTTTTGTAAAGTCCATGGCCCATGCGCAAAATAAATAAGCACATGAGGTATGGGATGGGCAAAATGCCATTTTGTAAAGCCCAAGGGGCTATATGTAAATTTGTAAGCCTATATAAGGCAACATGATAATGAAATAAAGCATACAATTCATTCTCCCCAAAATTCTAGGGTTTGTGCTTCCTTCCCTTTTCTCAAGGTCTAAAACCTTCTTCCTCTTTTCGAATTAAATCAAGAGTTTAACTCTTTCTTTTTCAAAAAGAAGTATTTTTTCACCATATAACCCACAAAGGGGAGCTCGGATCTCCCATCAAATCTCTAAAAGGGGAGATTTTGAATCTCACTCCCCTTTTTCCCAAGATCCGGCCAACAGAGAGGAAGAAGAAGGAGACCCATCTCTAAAAATCCCACTTTGGGAGGATCCAAAGCTCAAAAGAAGAGCCAAAAATTTCTAGGAGTTTAACTCTATTCAAGATCTGTTGGAGTTTAACTCCATAAATTAAATCTCTGATAGGAGTTCAACTCCAAAACCCCTTGGGAGTTCAACTCCCCAACGTAGGGGCTAAGCCCCTTTCCTGCTGGTGTTTCCAGTGGTCGCGTGGCGCGCACGTGACCCGTAGACGCACCGCGGTCGCGTGCCGCGCATGTGACCCTTGGGTGCCCAGCGGTCGCGTGCCGAGCACGTGACCAGCGGGCGCCCCGCGGTAGCGTGCAGCGCACGTGACCCGCGGGCGCCCAGCTGTCGCGTGCGTAGCACGTGACCCTTGGGCACTATAGCGCCCACGTGCGCGCACGTGACCCGCAGGCATTAAAACGCCCACGTGCGCCTCACGTGACCCGCGGTCGCGTGCAAGGCATGTAGCCCGCGGGCACTAAAGCACCCATGTGCGCCCCACGCGACCCGCTTAGCGCCCAGTGGTCGCGTGCAGTGCACGTGACCCACAGGTGCCTCACGGTCGCGTACTGCACACGTGACCCGCTGGCGCTTAGGGCCCACGTGCTGCGCACGCGACCCGCGTGCACCAAGCGCTCACGCGTCAGGCACGTGACCCATGGGCACCATGCGCCCACGTGCCACGCACGTGTCTTTAAGACGCCCTCACCCAGCATTTTTCATGCACTCCACACCAAAACACGTCCCTCGTTGGGAAATTTTTTCTAATGGGGCGCTGCCCCGCACCGCGCAAGGGGGCTACTAGCCCTCTTGACCCCTAGCCCGCTATCCGGGTAGCCGGACCCCCGTAAAACTCTGCGGGGCCCCTGATATATCCAAAACCCTTTCAAAACATACGTACACTGCACATTGAGTTCGCATGACCTATTTGACCCCTCAATCGGAGGTTCTCTCGCTCCAAAGGCGAGGGGTAATTAACGGTAGCTTAGTCCGCGGCTGCCGGAGATTCGGATCCCTACAATCAATAAACCCTAGCCTACCCTAGGCAGGGAGAATCTGTAATGCGCCTGACAAGCGCGCGCGTATTCCCATCTCAATGGGGTGACGAAAAACACCCTACAGATTTTGGTACGCCCGGTGAGACCAATCTCTCCTCCCATATTTTGGGTTAAGCGTTCATGCGAACTCAATCAATATGCATATCAATTGCCTGTACTGAAATCATGCTTCTATTTGCAGGTTAATGACTTTCGACTGCAATCTTCGGACGCAACAAAATGTCTCTGAAGACAATCTCAGCTCTCAACACAACTCCCATCTCTTACACGATGAAGATGGATGCCAGGACAATCCTCCCGGACAGTCTCGGGCGACAGTGGGAGGAACCGCCGCTACCATTTGGCTCTATTCTGTTCGTGCCAGCTAAAACTGTCCCTGCTCTTCAAGCTCCGGTAACCGACAAACCGGCCTCGAAAGGCAAGATGCCAAATGTGGTGGTCTCGAGGGTGCCCCAACCTAGACGCAAGTCGGAGTTCAAACGGCTCTCCATAGCCCCAGCTGGGGGAAAAGCCGTCAGAACAAAAGAAGTTTCCAGATGTCGCGGGCAACTCTAGGCAATACCTTCGACGGACACGCTGGCGGATGGCGGCTTTCCGAAGAGCAGAAGCCTGCCAAGCGCTCAAGGCAGAGAAGCTGAGGCAGAAGCGGCTCAGATACAGAGCCAACAAAAGGGCTAGGGCTCCGGCCATGTTAAAATTTATGAATTTCCAAAGCCCAGACCGCTCTGCGAAACCAGCTGCCAGTGATGAAAGGATGGCTAAATGTGTTATCCACACAGTCTACATGGTGGGCACGCGTCCCAGCGACAACCTTCGCAGCAAGGATGGGGCCACCCCATCTCAAATCCAATCTGGTGTGAATATGGCTGCCACATTCTAAGACCAGCCTCCTCTAGAAGGTAATGAAGACCCTTCCAGTGAGGTTGATAAGCAGAGAGAGCCCTCGGTTCATGAGGAGTCGGGTTCGGAAAGCGAAGAGGAGCCAATCTTCCGTCCCAAGAACACATAGCAACAACTTCTTCAAGAGCACCGAAAAAAGCTCAGAAGTAAAGATAAGGAGATGTCCAAACTTTACTCCAAAATTGACGACTTAACGCATCTTGCAGCTCACGGCCCGACTTGCCTCTCAGCCGCCCAATCAAGCGCAGGGCTCTGCTCATGAACCGGGAAACGGTGTCATGAGACAGCCGATGCCTATTCCTTCAAATCCAAAGGTGGGCGGACCGCATGAAAGTCTGTCGCATCCTATCTCGGGAAATGTCTTGGCTACCGATGACAGTAGCCCGCTAACTCAAGATCAAATCGTAGATTTGGTTGCCAACAAAGTCAAAACATTGGTAGCCGAAGCCGAAGCGAAAAAAGATGTTAGCAATAGCGGGAGACCATATCCTGCTCAGTATGATCTGGTAGAATTTCCTAGCGGTTATGTCATCCCTAAATTCGGAAGATTCGATGGGACGGGAAATGCGAATCAGCACATTGTCCACTTTAAAGCCTCATGCGGGAATACCGGGGGCAATGATGCGCTTTTCCTCCGCCAGTTCGTTAATAGCTTGATCGTTGTTGCTTTCGACTGGTACGCGAGCATACCGGATGGCTCCGTCACAACTTTCGTCCAAATGAAGGCTCTGTTTCAGTAGAGGTTCATGAGCGTCAGCGATAAGATCACCATTGCCGATCTCGTAAGGACCAAGCCAAAGAACAACAAAAGCAGCATGGATTTTATAACCCGATGGTGCAATCTCTTCGTCAAATGTGAACCACCGATAGAGCAGGACCAATCTGTCAGTCTTTTTGTCGGAAATCTCAATAATTGGATGGCCCCGTTTCTATGCACCGCGGGTCTCAAAACATTCCAAGAGATGACCAGGAAAGTTCAGATGCTGGAGCGCTCAAAGCAGGAGTCCTCCTCGGATTCCCAAAATAACAATAGGTCCTGGAGAAACCGAAAGGACGATAATCGTAAAGTCCGAAATTCCGACGATACTGAATCTTTCAACACTTCGGCTAACCGAAATAAGCGAGGGATGAGCGGGCCAAATACCAACCAGCCTCGAAAGCCAGTGTTCGGAGAGGGCGGAGAAGCTCCACTGAAAGAGAAGCTGGATAAGGTCTATTCCTTCAGAAGGGACAAAATCCGTAAAATATTCAAAGATGCCCTGAGGAACGGTCTACAATTGCCAGAATCAAAAAGACCGCAAGAAGCGAATATGACTGACGACCCCAAATATTGCCCCTATCACAGAGTGATAAGTCATGCTATTGAGGACTGTTTCGTCTTCAAATATTGGGTCGAAAACAATATAAGACAGGAGAGATAGAACTGTCTAAAGGCGTGTTGGCAAGCAGTCAAGCTGCGACCGCCAAATTCATACAAAACAGATGACCACCACGTCGTTAAACTGGGAACAGTCGACCTCTAAGTCGTTAAACTGGGGATGTAAAAATGTGTAAATAAAATAAAAAATATATAAAATAAAAAACCGAAATGATGGGGCAACTCGCAATAAAAATCAGCGAGTAAAAATAAGATGAAAATAAAGCCGAAATGATGGGGCAACCGCGAATAAATAGTCAAAATGATACGGCAATCGAGACCTTCGTGATAAGAAAAGCTGAAATGATAGAGCAATCGCGGTAAAAAAACGGCGAATAATGAGTCGCTCCTGGTACCATATTCTAGTGCAGCGATGCAGACGCCAACCAAAACTCAAATCCCTGAATATCCCAACGGCGAATGATGAGTCTCTCCTGGTACCATATTCCAGTGCAGCGTTGCAGACGCCAACCAAAATCCAAATTCTCAAACGGCGAATGATGAGTCGCTCCTGGTACCATATTCCAGTGCAGCGATGCAGACGCCAACCAAACTATGAATGTCCCAACGACGAATGATGAGTCGCTCCTGGTACCATATTCCTGTGCAGCGATGCAGACGCCAACCAAAATCCAAATTCTTAAACGCCGAACGATGAGTCGCTCCTGGTACCATATTCCAGTGCAGCAATGCAAACGCCAACCAAAATCCAACTTCCCAAAATTCTTCCGGCCCTACGGTTGGTCCCCAAGTTGACTACCCTATACAATCCACGGGCTCAAATAATTCTCATCATACCCATGCCCCACTGCAATCACCAGTCCAGTGGTCGGCATCCGTCCTTGGAATTATGCTCCATTTGGAAAGACCCACTCATGTGTCCTCACGATACATGAGGAGAACAAACCTTACGGGATCCTCTCGACTCGTAAGAAAACACCTTCGTGGGATCCTTACGACTCACAAAGGAAAAACACACTTGGGAATCCTTACGACTCCTAAGGAGAACATACACCTGCGAGATCCTTTCGACTCGTAGGGAGAAGATGCTTTTATGAGATCCTTACGACTCATAAAATTGAAAAGCCTTAGAGGGATCTAAACCTGTCTTCTAAGCCATCGCTCCCCAATAGGCAAAGGTAAATGATGAGTTGCTCGTGGCATTATTCCAGTGCAGCAATGTAGATGCTGACCCAAAAACTAATTCCCAAATCCTCTTGTGGCAAATGATGAGTTGCTCATGACATTATTCCGGTGCAGCAATGCAGATGCCGACCCAAAAACCAATTCCCAAATTCTCCCGAGGAAAATGATGAGTTTCTCCTGGCATTATTCCAGTGTAGCAATGCAGATGCCGACCAAAACCAAAATCCCCTAATCCTTCCATGGGAAATGATGATTCGCTTTCGGTACCATATTCCAGTGTAGCGATGCTGATGTCAACCCAAATCATCTCAAATCAGCAAGTCAAATCAAGCACCGACCGTCCAAGTCGCGAAAAGGGCAGCAATGACCTCCCTGTCGGAATTATGCTCCGCCTCAGAATCAGGTCAACCAGTGACCTCCCCGTCGGAATTATGCTCCATAGCAGAATCAAGTCAACCAACCAGCTCTGTGTCGGAATCATGCTTCGTCTCAGAGTGTACCCCATGTCGAAATCATGCTTCGCCTCGGTGTATCTGCCTTCCCTGTCGGAATTATGCTTCAGCTCGGAATCAACTAGTGACCTCCCCGTTGGAATTATGCTCCGTCGCGGGATCAAGTCAACCATCAAGCTCTGCGTCGGAATCATATTTCGTCTCAGAGTGTATCCCATGTCGAAATCATGCTTCGTCTCGGTGTATCTGCCTTCCCTGTCGGAATTATGCTTCGGCTCGGAATCAACCAGTGACCTCCCCATTGGAATTATGCTCCGTTGTGGGATCAAGTCAACCATCAAACTCTGCGTCGGAATCATGCTTCGTCTCAGAGTGTACCCCATGTCGAAATCATACTTCGCCTCGGTGTATCTGCCTTCCCTGTAGGAATTATACTTCGGCTTGGAATCAACCAGCGACACTCCGTACCGGGGAAAAGTCGACCAGCGACACTCCTTGCCGGGGACAAGTCGACCAGCGACACTCCGTGCTGGGGAAACGTTAAACAGCGAAACTCCGTGTCGGGGAAATGTCCAACAGACACTCCACCTCGGGGAAAAGTCGACCAACGACACTCCGTGCCGGGGAAACGTCGACCGGCGACGCTCCGTGGCGGGGAAACGCCACATACAGACACTCCGTGCCGGGGAAACGTCTACCACGGACACTCCGTCTCGGAGACGCGTTAAGCGTTGACCGTCCATGTCGTAAAAAGGACAGTGCCAGCTTCCCACAAAGCAGAAACCAAATCACTCCGTGCCGGGGGAACGTCTACCATGGACACTCCGTCTTGGAGTCACGTCAAGCGTCGACCGTCCATGTCGTAAAAAGGGCAGTGCCGGCTTCCTATAAAGCGGGAACCAAATCAAGTCGCCTCCACACGGAAGAAAATCCATCAATTTCATGCACACGAACGACGTGTGCGGTGTGCATTTATTGATGGGGGCACTTTGTTGGGGTCAAAAATTACACCCCGGTTGACCAAGTCAAAGTCAAAGTCAACTCCAAACCAGGTGGGCCCAAGCCCAGTTCAAGTGGGCCCATGCCCAAGTCGAACCCTGCGGCCGGCCTCTCCCATGCCGAAATGAAATCATGTAATAAATAATTTTGATGTAATTTTTTTATACATGAATGGGCATAAAGCCAAAATTTTGTAAAATCCATGGCCCATATGCAAAATAAATGAGCACATGAGGCATGGGATGAGCAAAATACCATTTTGTAAAGGCCAAGAGGCTATATGTAAATTTGTAAGCCTATATAAGGCAACATGATAATAAAATAAAGCATTCTCCCCAAAATTCTAGGGTTTGTGCCTCCTTCCTTTTTCTCAAGGGTCTAAAACCTTCTTCCTCTTTTCGAATTAAATCAAGAGTTTAACTCTTCCTTTTTCAAAAAGAAGTATCTTTTCACCATAAAAACCATAAAGGGGGGTCGGATCTCCTATCAAATCTCTAAAATGGGAGATTTTGAATCTCACTCCCCTTTTTCCTAAGATCCGGCCAACCGAGAGGAAGAAAGAGGAGACCCATCTCCAAAAATCCCACTTTGGGAGGATCCAAAGCTCAAAAGAAGAGCCAAAGATTTCTAGGAGTTTAACTCTATTCAAGATCTATTAGAGTTTAACTCCATAAATTAAATCTCTGATAGGAGTTCAACTTCAAAACCTCTTGGGAGTTCAACTCCCCAACGTAGGGGCTAAGCCCTTTTCCTGCTGGTGTTTCCAGTGGTCGCGAGGCTCGCACGTCACCCTTGGGTGCCCAGTGATCGCGTACCGAGCACGTGACCCGCGAGCGCCCTACGGTCGCGTGCAGCGCACGTGACCCGCGGGCGCCCAATGGTCGCGTGCATAGCACGTAACCCCGGGGCACTATAGTGTCCACGTGAGTGCACATGTCCCGCGGGCATTAAAGCGCCCACGTGTGCACACGTGACCCGCGGGCACTAAGGTGCCCATGTGCGCCTGACGCAACCCGCGGTCGCGTGCAAGGAACGTGGCCCATGGGCACTAAAGCACCCACGTGCGCCCCACGCGACCCGCTTAGCGTCCAGTGGTCGCGTGCAGCGCACGTGACCCGCGGGTGCCTCACGGTCGCGTGCTGCGCATGTGACCCGCTAGCACCCAGCGACCACGTGCTGTGTACGTGACCCGCGGGCGCCAAACGCTCATGCGCCAGGCATGTGACCCGTGGGCACCATGCGCCCACGTGCCACGCACGCGTCTTTAAGACGCCCATCATCTCTCGTTTTTCATGCACTCCACACCAAAACACCTCCCTCGTTGGGAAAATTTTTCTAACGGGGCGCTGTCCCCCACCCCGCAAGGGGGATGCTAGCCCCCTTGACCCCCAGCCCGCTATCCGGGTAGAGGGACCCCCATAAAACTCTGCAGGGCCCCCGATATATCCAAAACCCTTTCATAACATACGTACACTACACATTAAGTTCGCATGACCTGTTTGACCCGTCAATCGAAGGTTCTCTCGCGCCAAAAGCGAGGGGTAATTAACGGCAGCTTAGTCTGCGGCTGCCGGAGATTCGGATCCCTGCAATCAATAAACCCCAGCCTACCCTAGGCAAGGGAAATCTGTAATGCTCCTGACAAGCGCGTGCGTATTCGTATCTCAATGGGATGACTAAAAACACCCTACATAGGCCAAGGGGTGTTGGGGTTGAAATCTAGGGAGCATCCCCTATGGGGGGCCCGGCAGTGCCGGTCGTTGGGATAATCTCGCCGGTCCAAAACCGGTGAAGGGGGATTGGAATTTTGGCCACGTGTCCCCGTTGCTTCAACTAGCCTATTGCACATATTTATTTAATCTGTGACTTTTCATTTTACGTGCAGCGCATGTGCAAACTTTTGAGCTTCTAAAAGTTTAAAAGAAAATTAACCAAAAATAATATGGCTAGGATGATTTGAACACATGTACTACATCACAGCAGTGCAAGTCTTTACCAATGAGCTACAAGTTCTTTCTTGTTGTTCAAAAGCAATTCAAATACTTATAGCATACACAGGATTGCAAATACTCTATTTGTATATTAATTTTTAAACAAATTTCTGTACACTGAAAACAAAGATGTTACAGTCAAAACGCCATTCACCTGGCAAAGAATTATGTATACCACAGTCAAATGAAGCACATCGATGTACGGTATCCCAAGATAAGGGAGTAAGCCGAAAAGAAGATTAATTTGATTAAAATTGATACTAAGATGAATCTGGTGGACATGCTAACAAAGGTTATTCCTACTGAGAAGTTCAAGCCAGCCTTTGTTTCTATTCATGTACTCAAATGTGAGGAAGGCTTGCGACCTTGGTAGGAGGGTCGTAACAGTTTCACAATTCTAGTGAAAAACCGTGAAAGAATCAGTTTTGCAGTTCTGGTTAAAAATTGTGACAGAATCAGTTTCGCAGTTCTAAGCAAAAATTGTGACAGTTAGCAGATTCAAGATTTGGAGATGTGCTAGCAGGAGAAACATGGAGAACTTGTCACACCCCACTTCCCAAAATAACGGTAACGATACGTGATGAGGCCCGCGATGTATTTATTCCGAGAAGGTCATTTCTCGCAACAAATACGCTAAGCGTTTATAAGCAATATAAAGTAACAAGAAATAACAACTGAAATAAAATCCAACTACTATTTATTACATTCAAAATTCCACAGAGTTTCAAATTGACACAAGATGTGTTAAAACAAAATTACAATAACAAGGAAGTATTAAATAAGAGACATACTGAAAGGAAAAGTCGAAATAAACTAATAGCCGGCTTGCGATGACTGCTGAGAGTACTCATCTTCCGTCAGTTCCACTTCCTCTGTCCCAAAACCACCTGACGAACATTCTATGAAAAGAAAGAAATAGGGTGGAATGCCCGTCAGTGAACTTGCGCTCGGTAAGTCCCCAAGAAAGGTGGAATTATAACATAAGTGTGTAATGAAAAGTTATATATATGGAAATGGAAATCATGAAGCAGTGAACGAGCGTGATATGGTAATTAAACATGACAATTTATATAAGCATGACAATTCGATATAGTATGACAGTTCTATATAACATGACCGTGTATTATAGGCATAGTGTCAGTGAACATGGATACATGATAAGTAAAGATGCCGAACATGAACTAAATAATAACGTGTCTTAAAAGTTCTCTACAAGAATAGACTAACGTAAATTCAAGAATAAATGTCAACCAATCTCAAGAGTGTTCTCGAACCCAACATGCTATAATCCAGGGGTAAGGGACCACGGGCCCAAATCAAGTGTGTTGGTAACGGGACTTCAACCGTCGTTGAACTATTCCAAACACAACAGGCTATAATCCAAGGGCAAGAAACACGGGCCCTTATGATATATTGCATGTGTTAGTATTCATGGATTCATATACCAGGGGAATTTCTGAGATTTCATTGGATTCACACTCAAACTACTCCAACACCCCGCACATATTAGTTTATAATTAATGTTACTGTTTATCGCCAAAGACTGGACTGAGACGTTGAGACGTCTATCCTGAATTTTGGGGTAGATGCTATTTGGACATATACATCCATCTCTCTGAAGATACCAAGTTGATTTATGGTACTATATATTGGAGGTTTGGATAGATACGACCGATATAGTAGATTTCATCAGATTCCTTTTTATTTGTGAGGTTATTTTTTATTGTGGTGACGCTCTTCCCTGCAGACGCAAGCCTCTGCAGTTAATTACTTTATCGCGTTGTGATAACAACTTTCTCCTGCTCCGGTAGGTTACTTCGTATCGTGTTATATTTTGATTATTTTGGTTGCCCTTGAATTGTATACGGAGACTAATCTTGCCATGCTCGTAAGGCACGGATTAGTCCAAATATATATATATATATATATATATATATATATTCATGATTTGGGTCAAGCATTTGCTTGACGGGGTCCACGTTGGTATCTTGGTTTGCCAGCAGGAATGAACTTAGGACGTATTTCTCACATTTGTGAGGTCCATCCGTTCATATGAAACTTGAGTTTGATCTAAGGATTGTTCGTCTTATTTGAGACTAAGATCGAAATATGAACAAATGAGCAAATGGGCTCAACTGATTATTATATCATATATGAATAACCCATAGATATATTCGGTAGTCAGTATGGAGACAATCCACAGGGTAAAACATATTAGTTTAAGGATGCCGCAGTCCAACATTCCCATGTTTGGGATGAATATTAGTTTAGGGAAATTTCAGTTCATTATCGCCGTGTTTGAGGCAAAATGCTAGTTTAGGGACGTTCCGGTCCATTATCTTCATATTTGGGGAAAAGAAGTTGTTGGTTGTAGGGACCCGTCACCTCTATGAAGACGTTGAGGAATTACAACGACATATATCAGAGGTGTGGAAAGATGTACTCTTAAACCAAATTCCGTATTTGAGAGAAAGATCATGGTGGATCTAAGAATCGTTAGTCTTATATGAGACTAAGATCAACTTAGAAGATGTGGGGTGAACATCATTAGTCGTATATGAGACTAAGATCAGTTTGGATATTACGAGCATATGGGCTCAGTTGATATAAGAACAAGCTTAAGCTTCATAGACTTAGTCAATTTGGGCTAAGATTAGGTTTCTATACCACCCAGCAGTGCTAAACACTTAGTCTTTTGACTATAGATAAAATATCCAAATTTCGCTCTGGCGCTCGCGTGAGTGTCACGTCGGGTTCACCATAGACTTGGGCATTGCCCGATCAATGCTAAGCACTTAATCACTTTGAATATTTACAGTGCTAAGCACTTAGTTACAACGCTACGTGTGTTTCACGTAAGGCGCTATATTTCTTGGCGCTCACATGCTATCACGTGAGGCACTGAGTTTTCGAGCGCTCACGTGAGACGCTGAGTTTTTGGGCGCTCACGTGTGTTTCACGTTAGGCGCAGAGTTTTTGGGCGCTCACGTGTGTTTCACATGAGACGCTGCAATAGTGATAAACACTAATCTGTTTTGCTTTCTGGCATTCACGTGCTATCATGTGAAGCGATGTCTTCATGGGCCTTGGGAGCTCATGTGTCTTTCACATGAAGCGCTTTCTTCATGGTTTCTTTTGAATTCTCAAGTGCTTTTTGCGTGAGCTGCTGTTTTGGGTGCTCATGTGCCTTTCACGTGAGGTGTTTTTTCCCTAGAGATCTAATCTCTGCTTATCTTTTAAATTTCAGGGAAGCTTAGCTTCTGTTAATGGTATTTTGACCATTAACAATCACCAAGATCACTATTTTGAGGATCTGGAATCAAATTCTTTAAGAACTAAGTTCTTGTATTATGAGGGAACTAAGTTCCTGGAGTATAAACTCCATTTTCTTCATGTTCTTCTCTCATGTCCTTTTCAACCTTGTTCTTCCCTAAATCTTTTGATTTTCAAGAACAAGTTCTTCCCGAAAAGAATTAAATTCTCAACTTGTATGAGATTTGTCTTGTGGATCTCAGATCCAGAAAAAAAACCAAGTTCTTTGAGAAAAGTTAAACCCTTATATTTGATATGATAGGTAAATGAAATATTTTGATCTCTGTTTTTGTGTTTACCTAGGGTTTGAGAGGAGGAAGATCTTCTCCTTTATTGAAAATTAAATTCTCTGTTATATTGTGGGAGCTTTTGGTGAGTCTTCTGTATATTTGTTTACAGAAGCTTACAGGGTTTTCTCCCGTCTATATTTAATCTCTTTACTTCTATTTATAGGAGAAGAGAAAAATCAATTTGTTGAAGGAAATCTCTCATTGAGAGATCATGATTGATTTCATAATCAATCAAATTGATTTTAAAGGTCAATCGGTGAATTTTATTCACCGTTGGATTTTTAATCCTAGGGCTCTCTGTTTTACAGAGAAGATCATTCTTGTTTGTTTTAATAAGATTAGAAAAATATTTTCCTAAGATAGAATTTAATTCTATTTGATGAGCAATTGGTGATTTTATAATCATCATTGGATTTTTGATCCAAATGTTCTCTATTTAACAGAGAAGATCTTTCTACTTTGAGTAAGATCAGGGAAATATTTTCCACATAGAATTTAAATCTATCAGATGGTTTAATTGGTGATATTTTATCACCATTGAATTTTAAATCCAAAGATTCTCTGTTAGAGAAAAATCTTTGCATATTAGAAAGAATAGGAAAAATATTTCCCAAATAGAATTTAATTCTATCACATAAAATTTAATTCTATTAGATGAGATCGTTTCAAATTAGGGCGCTCATATGCTATCACGTGAGCGCTACCATATACATATATGACAGCAGCGCTTACGTGTTTTGCATGTAAGTGCTGCCAAAAGAATGCGGCAAGGAAATTTACGTGTTTAACACGTGGATGCTCACGTGTTTAACACGCAGGGCTATCATAAAATTTAATCCTATCTGAAACTGGTACTCACATGCTTTGCATATGAGTGATCATATGTTTAACACGTAAAGGCTGCTATAGGATTTAATCCTAACTGCAGCAGGTACTCGCGTGCTTTGCACGTGAGTGCTCACATATTTTGCACGTGGGGGCGAGTGATCACGTGTTTAACACGTAAATGCTGTCCTCTATTTTTATAAAAGATTAAGTTTTAAGCCAAAATTTTTGGCGGGAAAAAATGCCCCCACTAGTTTGCCCACGTAGGTATGTATGTGGGTTAAGTACTGCAAAGTTATACATCGCTATAGAATTGATGGCTCAGGAGACATGTTTAGGTCTCTGCTGCCTAAGAATTTGTCCATCTTCATGAACCGTAAGAGTCTCAATAAGGTTTTTCTCCTTACATGGCGTGAAGATCTCGTAGGTGTATATTCTCCCTAGAAATTGTGAGGATTCCTAAGTGTCCATCGTCTTCGCAAGTCATAAGGATCTTACTCGGATATTTTTTCCTTATGAGTTGTGAGGACCCGTAAGTGACTTCTTCACTTCATTGACATGCAATTTTGACGAATGTGGCCCGTGGATAGTATACAAGAGTCAATATTGATCTCCTTATAAGGTAGCGATGGCTTAGGAAGCAGGTTTAGATCTGTCGTCTAACGCTTTTCAACTTTATAAGCCATGAGGGTCTCATAAAGATGTTTCTCCCTACGAGTCGAGAAGATCTCGTAGGTGTATTTTCTCCTTAGATGTTGTGAGGACTCCTAAGTGTGTTTTCTCTTAAGAGTCGTAAGGATCTCATAAGAGTATTTTCCTCTTACGAATCGAAAGGACCCGAAAGTGGCTTCTTCTCATTAGATGCAACTTTGTTGAATGTGGCCCGTGAATAGTATACAAGTGCCAGTATTGACCTCCTTGTGGGGCAACAGTCGCTTAGGAACCAGGTTGATATCCCCGCCTCCTAAGGCTTTTCACTTTCATGAGCCGTAAGGGTCTCGAGAAGGTTTTTTCCTACGAGTCGAGAGGATCTCGCAGGTGTATCCTAACTTACAATATAGATAACCCCTTTCTTTTATGATAGGGGTCCGTTAGGTTTGTGGTACTAGGTTAAGTCCATTGTACCGTCGCGTTGGCTAATATATTCTTGATATGCAATCCTTGGGTTGCAGCTCGAGTAGCTACGCGTCTGTCGTGTCTATGATCTTTTCTGAGACTAGACAAGATATCTTCAAGTAATTTTCTCAGGTTGGAATATCCATATTACCATCGAAAGATCAAGCATTAGGTATTGCTGTGGCGCTTTTTACTTGAGCTTAGGCTTAATTTGAAGCCCCGATGAATCATAACTGCACGCTTCTGGGATGGGATGACATCCAATGGTTTCTAGGCTTGCCATCAAGACATGAAGTATATGCCGTCACTTCGCTTTTGATTTGATGATGTCGTGCTAATTCTTCGCTGAAGTAGGGTAAACATCCGTATGATCTCTAAGCTTTATGTATTGTAATTGAGATCTGGAGTTAGGAATATACCATTGCTTCAATTTCATTTGATAGTTGCATCCGTACCCTGCTGGAATAAGGAGGAACGTCAAGATGATCTCTAAGCTATAAATGTTGCCATCGAGATCTGGAGCTAGGATTTTGCCGTTGCTCCACTTTTATTTGACTCTTGGGGTCCTTATTGATGTTGCGTCTGCACCCTGTAGAGACGATCTCTAAGTTGTAGATGTTGCTATTGAGATCTGGAGCTTAGATTTTTCCATCACAGCACTTTTATTTGACCCTTGGGTCCTTGTTGATGTCACGTCTGTACCGAGATGGAACGTCGAGCTGGAGTTAGAATTTTGCCATTAATCTGCTTTGATTGACCCTTTAGTCATTGATGACGTCGCGTCTGCATCCTGCTGGAATGAGAAAAATATCGAGTTGATCTCTAGGCTGTAGATGTTGCCATCGAGATCAGGTGCTACGCTTTGTCATTGCTCCACTTTTATATATTTGACCCTTTGGTCTTTGTTGACGTTACGTCTACACCCTGCCGGCATGAAAAGATCTTTGGGATGATCTCCAGGCTGTAGATGTTGCCATTGAGATCTAGAACTTCTTTTGACGAAGCATGGTGGGAAATTATGGTTCCATTTCTTTCATTTGTACCCATAGATTGTATACAAGAGTCGGTATGGACCTACTTGCAGGGCAGGAAAATTTTATTTTATTATTATTTTTATTTATTTCAGCAATACTCTATCTTTTCAGCTTTTCATATCAAGAAAGACGCGATTGCCCGATCATTTCGGCTATTTATCGCGGTGCCCAATCATTTCAGATGTATTTTTTTTATATTTTTGATTCGTTGTTTTTTATTGCAAGGTGCCCATCAATTCGGCTATTTCATATGTATTTTTTTGCTCGTTGATTTTTATTGTGGGTTGGGGATTTGGAATCTGATACCAATCTTAGTATCAGTATCACTACAATTGAAATGTTGCCCGGAGAAAATCATCATATGTCGTGAGAGGATTTAGAGTTCGACACTTGTTTAGGCATCAATATCGCTACAACTGGGATATTGTCATGAGCGAATCATCATTTGCCTTTGTTGATTTGAACAAATATGACTTAGCAAATAGGGTTAGGATCCTGCCGACTAAGACTTTTTGACTTTACGAGCTGTAATAGTCTCATAAAGGTATTTGTCCCTATGAGTCATGAGGATATCATAGGTGTATTTTCTCCTTAGGAATCGTATGGACTCCTAAGTGGTATTTTCTCTCGCAAGTCGTAACAATCTTACAAGAGAGTTTTCTTCTTCTAAGTCGAAATGATTTACAAGTGTCGTTCACTATATGGGAATCTTCTTTTTTTACCATTGGTGGACTTTTGTGGGAACATATTTTGTTCATGCCCGTGGATCGTATACAAGCGTCAGCATTGAACTACTTGTAGAGCAACTTAGGGGATATGATGGCTTAAGAACAGGTTTAGTTCCCTGTAACTTAATGCTTTTGAATCCCATGAGCTGTGAGGGTCTCATAGGGGGGAATTCTGCTTATGAGTCATGAGGATCTCGCAAATGTAATTTCTCCATAGGAATCGTATGGACTCCTAAGTGTGTTGATACTTTGTGAGTCGTAAGGATTTCACGCATGTATTTTCTCCTCACAAGTTTGAGAGGACCTTGCAAGTGCACATAATTTTTCATTTTATGAGATTGTGCCTTTCCAAGATTTCATAAACTCACCGGCAGTCCTGCTGTTTTTACTCACAGTGCCGTTTCAGGTTTTCATTCATGCCCATTTCACTTGTGGACATACCTTTTTTTATTTTACGAGATTGCGCTCTTTCATATTTTCACAAACTCGCCGGCAATCCTGCTGTTTTTACTCACGACGCCCTTTTGGGTTTTCATCCGTGCACATTTTGCTTGTGGACATACTGTTTTTTTTTTGAACGGTGAAACTCTCGAAAGTAGATTCGTCGTAGGTGACCCATCTATTTGCCGGTGGGACTTGGGGCTGGCTTCATCGCTAGAGTAGCTGTGTAGTCAGTGGGACTTGAGGTGCAATCTTCACCGGTGGGGCTTCAACTGCAATATAGACTTCAAGAGAGCATATTAGTTTTAGGGACATTTCGGTCCATTATCACCGTGTTTGGGGCGACGCGCTAGTTTAGGAACGCTTCGGTCTATTATCATCATATTTGGGGCGAAATGCTAGTTTAGGGACATTCCGGTCCATCATCGCCGTGTTTGGGACGATGCGCTAGTTTAGGGACATTTCGGTCCATTATTTATCATTCGGTTGGAGAGTTACATAACTCATCCCTTCCATTGCTTGCTTATTTAGGCGCTGCTGCCTGGCCGTTGTATGAGTGGCCGCTTCACGCCTTAAGCTACCTTCTGTTAGTGTGATATGCCCTAAGGCCATTATTGTATAGTACTAATTTGTATATTACATTTTGGAAGCTTAGGATATATACACGGATTTATAACAGTCTTGCTCAATATGGTAGTATGCTACTTGGTTTGTATCTATCTTAATATATGTATATGTTTCTTTTAACATATCGCTAATACATATTGATAGAGCCCTTAGGATCTTTGCTTGACTACCAGCATTGTGATGGCAGTCACACTTGTGGGGGTTGGGTAGTCTACAAGCACATCCTTATACAGGTCCCTAGTTGTAGGATTATCGAGACAGGGTATCGATACTCCAGAGTAGACTGGTGTGTACGCTTCTCATCCCAGCTGGGGAGATGGTCTGTCCCACAGTCATCAGTACGTCGTACTGGAGATAGTATGCAGGTGCTCATTAGGTTATGAGTATACTGGACATGACTCGTCAGGAACTGTTGGTTGGTACTATATCTATCGTAAGTTAGCAGTTCCCAGATGATATGAGTACAGCTTAGTCCGTTGACTTGACACTGCTGTTTCGCCTCAAGTGTGTTCCCACTGTTCTTAGATTACTACCCTACCACGGCTCTATTGAGTCATGCAAACAGGTAGTAGTTGGGTGCAGTCCCGAAGCACTTGGAGGCAATGGCGGTTAGATAGGATTCGTCTCTCCCGGTATTGGGGGTTGATATCGCGCTGTGTTTGGAGAGCCATTACACAAAGTCCCTGGACAGGCAAGCGAGATTTACTGGTAGGTACTCCAGTAGTTTCTCAGGGTGTTTTGGACTACACTCCGACACGACTTATACAGCTATTAGGGGACTGACGTTTACCGTCCCCCTACACCCGATATGCGATACTCTTAGACGAACAGACCAGACTGTACGGAGATTGTCATGTTCAGGCTTAGTAGGAGTTCGGATGGGTTTTCCTCATCGGCCTTCTTATCGACATCTACCTGGGGACCGTTACGTACAGTTAGTACCGTTTGCGGCCTGTGGTTAAACCCACTGCCAGTATAGTGTCGAGTCTTTAGAGTCCCACACAGAGGGTTTTCCACCTTTGGGCAAAACGAAGTAGAGGTCGTATGGTTTTACGACAGGGTTCGTTCATATACACGTACTTGTGCGTGTTTGATGTTCGGGCGGTTGATACTAGTGGGCTTTGGTTTAAGCCGGATCCTAGTATTAGATTTTTGGATTGGCTTAGTTTCATTGTATCCGTGTTTCTCGGAACATGGATGCGGGTATGTATATACGGATGATAGGGGCAGAGAAGGAGACACCTCATTAGGGTTTTGACCATTGACTTGATTAAAACCATAATGAGATGAATGAAATTGTTTACTAATTTTTATTAGTGATAATTGTGTCATGGCTAATTGGTTTGACTATTTGACTATGTTGACCATTGTTGACTTAGATATTTTCGTTGAGCACATGATAATGGTCATATCAAATGAGACATCACAATTATCCTAATAAAACTTATTATTCTTTTTTCCTTATATGAGACCTCTCTTCATAATTTTTGATACACTCTCTCTCATAGCTCTCTCTTCTTCTTCATCTCTCAAGCCCAAATGTTTCATGAGTTGAGAAACATGGGTTGTTGAGACTAAGCCACCAAAATCCTTCTCTACTCGCTCTAGGGTTCTTAGTTTACCACACCAAGCACCCTAGTTATTTCATTATAGAGGTTGGAGCTCAAGGTAGAGACCTTCGGATGGATCTTCTTTGACGTGGAAAAGCCGGCGAGGAGGCATCATCCATCACCACTCCAAGGATCTCACTACAAGGAAAAGCACAACAAGGAGAAGAAGGACTTGAAGCTTGAGGTATAATCATCTAACATAGTAGTTAGCACTCCTAGTTAGTTTGTTAGTTAATGTTTAGCAAAGATCCTCATGGTTAGTCTATGTTACATTGTAAAGAAAATTTTGATTTTTACCTATTCCGCCTTCCCGCAAACTACCGGGGTGAGTAACATAGACTTACAGTGGTATCAGAGCCTAGCTAAACAATAACTAACTTGTTAGCAAAGCCTTTAGAACTTCGATCACGGATAAATCCCGAAAACATGATACAAAACATGCACTTTCTGTCGAATTTTAAATGAGGTCTAAAAATATTTTCAGAGATCTGAAAAATACGTGCATGCTTTTTATAGAACACTGATGAAATTTGGGCGCCTAACCCGGTTAGACCACCGCGGAACTGCGGCCGAACCATGTGTTCCGCCGCGGATCTGCGGTCGAGTCGACTCCGAGTTGGTCCAAATTTTTTCTAGTGCTCTCTGTGGTTGTTTTGTGTTTTCTGGGTTATTTTGTTTCTGCTCAGGAATTTTTCTGTACAGTGTCGTACTGGGAGTAGATTCAAATATGGTTATTGATCGAAATTCTATAAACTTTAGCTAATCGGATTATATCTGTGATGTGTTATTTGTGCTGAACGTCTGCTAATCGCTATACGTCGATTGGTGGGGTTGCACATATCTGTGATCTGTAATATTGGTTCGTGTATATGAACTTGTTGGATTGTCGTGGATGAATAGCCGGGGATGTGAGATAAGCGTTTTATCTTTCATTTGATGTAAATTGTCAATTGATGTAATATTATTTTATGGTCGCACATCCGGGTTGAGGTTGTAGCCACCATTGTATATTATTTCTTTTACTGGTTTCTGTTCTTAGGATAGACCCAAGGTGGGGTGCACAAACTACCGGGTATTTTGAATGTCGAGTGGCATACTCACTTTGTTGAGGGTGGCTGCTTCACTTCGGGTATTTGGCAGGTAGTTTGCCGCATTCGTAGGGGTCTAGGGTGGGGTTTTGGCTATTCATCACGACCGTGTAATCAGTCTTTCGTTGCAGGCTCAAACGAAACGCGGATTCCTAGCATATCCAATGTGTTCATCTGTGATCTGAAATGACTATCATTGCTTCTGACGAATGCATATATCTCTATATGATATCTAGTAGACGTTGCTTATGTTTTGCATCCGTGCTAGTCCAGCCCCCGCTCTGTCGTTAGTTAAATAACCTAACGGGTGATGACGGGCCCCGTGGCGAATGCGGATGGCATAAGCGTACGTTATATTTTCGTTGTTTTCTGCAATGGTAGGATTAATTGATGGGACTGCATTAAATAAATGCAAAGAAAACAAACCAAAGTTGAATCGTTGGAAAAATTTCAAAACCACTCGTTTTTTTCAAAACAGCAAAACTTTTAAATGCGGAGCTTAAACCACTCCTTTTAAAAGCTATCAGGTTCCTTCGATTATATCAAGTTCACTACATTCACGGTTTCTCCAAAACCATTCGTAGCCCTCCGTCATTTCAGTTAAATATTCAGTAGTATTCAAGCTGTGTATTTTGACCTTCGCCAAGGCATAGTGATTGGTAGCTACTGAATATTTATCTGTAGCATAGATAGATGCGTTGGTTTGGGACAGTCGTACAGCTATTTTGGCCTTCGTCAAGGGTATGTACGGGTGGGTTCAAATTAACCTGGATAATGACGGGTAGAACTTGACATGTGACTTATGATATGTTTGCCTTCGTCAAGGTCATAAGAGCATGGGGCAAAAATCTACATCGGGAGTTTCTAAAGAAACTGAAACTTGCTAGTGTTGCATACTATTTGGAGTGTGATAATTTTGGTAGGATTCCTTCAACTTTATCACACAATGATATTTGGATCCCGATCCTACTGTGAGTATATGCTACTCCTCGGGAGATTTTTTTTACTTAACGCTCAATGCTATAAACCAAGTAGGTGTCTAGAAAGGTGTTAGCAGGGCTACGCCCACAGGGAAAAGAGGTTATTTAATTAAGGAACTTCGCGAAAGCGTCGTAAAACCTCCCTCGAAATACCGACACTGGCCTGGCTGAACGATTAAGCAAGTATTGTACAATGAAATCAATCCCGACTAATTCTTCTTTTATGGTTTGAGGAAGGATTCGAGAAACAGCAGGAGCCATCCTATTTAGATAAACTAAAAACCACTCTAAATTTGCAAGAGCGTCATGCTAAAGTGTTTCTTCTCTCTCTCCTAATTGCAACAACCAACAACATGACGGGCCTTAAGTTATTATTAGATAAAAATATATTGACAGGGCCAAACTATAAAGATTGGTTTAGAAATGTCAAGATGGCAATCACTTATGACAAGTTGGGGTATCTCCTTACCACTAAGGCCCCCGCTGTCCCAGGTCCAGAATCCAGCGTCGCGGATAAGGAAATTCGTAAGACCTGGGAGATTGACTGCGCGAAGGCCAAGTGCCTCGTGCTTGCCTCTATGGACAATGAACATCAGAGGAGGCATGAGAATATGGATCTTGAATCCATATTCCTCCATACCAAGGAATTATATGGAGAGCAATCCCGTATCGCAAGATACGAGATCTCGAAGAAGCTATTTCAAGCGAGGTTGGCCGTCGGATCATCTGTTGGGGAACCCGTCTTTAAGATGATTGGCTACATTGAGGAGCTCGCGGACCTCGGGACCACGTTAGAGAACGAGCTGTATACTGACTTGATTCTCCAGTCCCTTCCTTCCACATACGCCCAGTTTATCTTGAATTTTAATATGCAAGATAAAGAAGTTGAACTTCCGGAACTCCTCAATATGTTAAGGAGTGCAGAGGGCACCCTGCAGAAAGTCAGGAAAACATCCGCTCTGTTTGTTGGTGGAGCTTCCTCTTCTAGGTCCAAGGCGAAAGCCAAAGGAAAGAAGAAGAAGGCCCCCACCAAACCGAGGGGCGGTGTTAGTAAGGTGGAAGCCAAGGGAAAGGCAAAAGTGTCGGGACAAATAGTGGGAAAGAAAGAATGCTTTTATTGTCATAAGAAAGGACACTGGAAGAAAAATTACAGGGCTTGGAAGGCCAAGAACCAAGACCCGAAGCAAGTTGTGGCTTCGGCTTCAGGTATGTATGTAATTGAAAACTGTCTGTCAATCAACTCTACTTCGGGTATTGGATACTGGATTAGGATCTCATATCTGTAATTCTTTACAGGCACTGAAAAGCCTTAGAGTTTTGAAGGCGGGTGATATGACCCTCAGAGTTGCAAACGGAGAAAGCATGGATGCTGTGTCCGTGGGGGAATATCACTTCGGATTGACTAATGGACATGTTTTGGTTTTGCGCAACTGTTATTATGCACCCAGTTTGACTTGTAATATCATATCTGTATTTTTAATGTCTAAAGAAGGTTATGATTTTGCATTTGTAAGCGATGTCGTAAATATCCACCTTAATCATAGTTTGATTGGGTCGGGTACATTAAGCAACGGTATATACGTATTAACCCAACCGCAGATTTTTAATATCCAGAATACACACAAAAGAAAGTCTCCAGAATTAAATCATGCTTTCTTATGGCATTGTAGACTAGGTCACATCAATGAGACAAGGTTAACCAAGTTACATAAAGAAGGATATTTGGATCTGTTCGAATATCAATCTTATGCAACTTGTCAATCATGTCTTAAAGGAAAGATGATAAAGACTCCGTTCACTGGACACGGAGGAAGAGCGAGCGAGCTCTTAGGACTCATACACAGCGACGTGTGTGGTCCAATGTCTACACATGCAAGAAGTGATTTTTCTATTTCATTACTTTTACGGATGATTTCTCCAGGTATGAACATGTTTTCTTGATGAAGCATAAATCCGAGGCCTTTGAGAAATTCCAGGAATATAAGAATGAAGTGGAAAAACAAACCGGCAAAAGTATCAAGACACTGAGATCTGATCAAGGTGGTGAATACTTAAGTGCCGAGTTCTTGGATTACCTAAAAGAGAATGGAATTCTCTCTCAGCTTACTCCTCTATACACACCACAGCACAACGGTGTATCGGAGAGACGGAACCGAACCCTATTGGATATGGTACGTTCCATGATGTGTAACGCTGAGTTACCGCGATCATTCTGGGGCTATGCACTAGAATCAACTGCATATCTTTTGAACAAGGTTCCTACCAAGACTGTGCCTACCACACCATATCAGATGTGGAGTGGGAAGAAACCCTATTTTCAATATCTGAAGATATGAGGATGTCCAGCTTTTGTCAAAAAGCAGCATGCGGACAAACTCGAGGCACGCTCAGTACTGTGTAAGTTTGTGGGATACTTAAAGAAC
The DNA here is from genome assembly GCA_030015575.1 of Agapanthus africanus. Lineage (NCBI taxonomy): Eukaryota > Viridiplantae > Streptophyta > Magnoliopsida > Asparagales > Amaryllidaceae > Agapanthus > Agapanthus africanus. The sequence continues at coordinate 40,247,283 of CM057345.1, read as the reverse complement.
TCCAGGGGGTATCTTTTATATTACGCAGAGGAACAAAAGGTTTTTGTTTCTCGTCATGCCCACTTTCTGGAACATCAGTTTTTAGAATAAGAAACAAGTGGGGGCGCAATAGAACTAGAAGAAATTCCAGAACCACAAGCTATTACTGAAAGCTTGGTGGAACCAGAAGTTTCAAAAGAACATGACATTCCCGTACCGCTCCGCAGGAGTAGTAGGCTTTCTCATCCATCTGAGAGATACTACGGTTTTCTCATAAATGGGGATAGAGAGGATTGCATCATTGATAATGATGAGCCGACTAACTTCCAGCAGGCCATTCAGAGCACTGACTCAGTAAAATGGCTGGATGCAATGCGGACCGAGATGAAGTCCATGTATACCAACAAAGTATGGACTTTGGACATTGCTCCAGAAGGGGTAAAACCCGTAGGCTGCAAATGGATATTCAGAAAGAAGATTGGTGTATATGGATAGGTTAAAACCTATAAGGCTAGACTTGTTGCAAAAGGATTTCGTCAACGACCTGGTTTGGACTATGACGAAACCTTTTCTCCAGTGGCTATGCTCAAATCCATTCGGATCCTTCTTGCCATTGCTGCCTTCCACGATTATGAGATTTGGCAGATGGACGTAAAAATCGCTTTTCTAAATGGAAATTTAGAGGAGTGTGTCTATATGGACCAGCCAGAGGGTTTCATTCAGAGTGGGAGTAGCGATAAAGTGTGCAAGTTGCTTAAGTCTGTTTATGGACTGAAGCAGGTATCGCGGAGTTGGAACATCTGTTTGATGAGACGGTCAAAGAATTTGACTTTATCAAAAATCCAGATGAACCATGCATTTATAGTAAGACTGTAGCACGAACTGTTGTATTCCTCGTCTTGTACGTGGATGTCATTCTCTTGATAGGAAATGACATTCCTATGCTACAATCTGTTAAAGGGTTCTTGTCACACAGGTTCTCTATGAAAGACCTGGGTGATGCCTCTTACATTCTGGGGATCCAGATCTATCGTGATAGATCTAAAAGGATGTTGGGACTTTCGCAGTCCAGGTACATCGACACCATACTGAAAAGATTCAGTATGGAAGATTCAAAGCGCGGTAATTTACCGGCTTGTCACAGAATCACCCTCTCCAAAGAGATATCTCCCAAGACTGATTTGGAAAGGGATCGCATGTCTATTATACCCTACGCTTCTGCGGTAGGCTCTATAATGTATGCGATGTTGTGTGTTAGATATATGTATGCCCTAGAGGCCATTATATGTATAGTGGATGCTTGGACATGTATATATGGATTGAGATGACTTTCTCGCTCAACATGATAGTATGCTATTGGTTTACTTTATCTTGACATATTGATTTGATCATGCTTTTATTCATTTGCACATGTTGATAAAGCCCTTACGATATTTGCTTGACTACTGTGACTATGATGCGGATCATACTAGTGGGGCATGTGTAGTTTATAAGCATATCCTTGAACTATTCCTAGTCGTGGGTGTATCGAGACGAGGCATCGATATTCCAGAGTAGACTAGCGTATTCTATTCTTGTCCCATATGATGGGTGATGGATGATCCCATATCCATCTGGTGAGGTGACACCAAAGATTGTATGCGGGTGCTCAGTGGAGACTGGGTACACTGAACGGACTCACAGAGAACTCCTATGTGGTATTATATCTATCGTCGGATAGCAGTTCTCAGGTGACACTGGTACAGGTTAGTCTGTAGACCCAAGATCGTCATAGAGTCTTGTGTGTCCTCCCACTGTACTTTGATATCCACCCTACCACGGCTCTACTGAGTCGTGCAAACAGGTGGACTTTGGGTACAGTCCCGAGGCACATGGAGGCGATGAGCGATATGAGGGGTTTCGTCTCTCCCGGTATTGGGAGTTGATGTTGTGCTATGCTTGATTGGCTATAACAGGAAGTCCCTGGCCAGGGCTGCTGAGATTTACTGATAAGCGTTATCAGTAGTTTCTCGATCTGTTATGAGCCATACACCAGCATGACTTATTAAGTTATTGGGGTCGACGATTCCATCCCTAGACTCGATATGCAACATATCTGACGAGGAGACCGGACTGTACGGTAAGTGTTGCCGGTTGGCTCGACGGGAGTTTTGACAGCTTCGCTGGTTTTCTTCTGATCGATCAATACCCGGATGGCCGTTACGTTTAGCTGACCGCTTGCGGCTTGTAGGTATTTGATATGATCATTACCTACTGCCGACGTATTGACGAGTCTTAGAGTCCCACAATGAAGTTTCCTGGCTCAGGCGAAAAGATGTGGTGTGCATATGAGATATGCGCGGGGACCCGATTAAATACGGATATGTGATACCGTATATTAATCGGGCATTTTCTATTGGTCGGGTCGTATGTGATATGACCGGTTTGCAAAATCAAGTGTTGATTTAATAAATGACTTTTATATTAATTCTTTTATTAAACATTTTTTCTATTTTTGTATGCATGCATGTATGCACATGATGATGTGCATGGACACATACATACTTACATTGTATCATGGTTGTTGATACATATTTGGTGGCAATGCAAGACTCATATTGTAGTAATTATCTATTTATTTATCATTTTAAATAAAGGAAAGGATAATTCACACATGGTTAATGTTTATCATCTTTAACCATGCTTCAACCACTTTTTAACCTTGAGTTAATTATCCTTTTGCCTTTTTAATTCATTTGATAAAGATCTAGATAATTGCTAACCATGGTTGAAGTGAGAAGGATTAATATGGATTATTCTTTTCTCATTTCAATTAATTCACTCATATCATTTTTCTTTTGAGCTCAAGCTTAGCCACCATCTTGTTCTTCCTCTCTTGAAATTTTCTTTGAGTGAAGTTGATAAAAAGAAAGGGTTTTGATTATAGAATACAAACCACATCATCATACTACACACATCTAGCCTATTTGTGTAGGGTGTTTGCTCTACTTCATTCACATATCAAGTAAAGCAAGGAGCTTTGGGCAAAGGGACTTCGGGTGGATCATCGTGGACAAGGAAGGCTTCCATCGATCCGTTCCAAACTCTCAAAGTGCCAAGGAGTCACCAAGGAAGGTCTACAAAGGTTGTAATCTCTACTGTTAGTGATACTTTTTCTTTTGCATGTGATGCTTAGTCAAAAGAAACCCTAAATTTCTAGTTATGATTCTTGTCAAGTTCACTTAGCACCTTAAAATTTTGATTTTGGCATATGTGATGCTTCTAAACCCTTGATGAGGTGCTAGGTAAACCCAACAATGGTATCAGAGCCAAGCTAGAGCTTTAGGCGAAGTTAAAACTCCGATCGAACCACGAAACACAGAATTAGACCCTTCTCTGGACATTTTTTAAAACTGTGATTTTTTCTAAATTAAAAATACTTAAAAAATTCAGCAGGGAAATATAAGCATAACTGTAAAAAACGACACCATGATCCGTACATACCGCCGCGGAACCGCGGCCATACCTCGCTTGGGTCGCCGATCCGCGGCCGTACAGAATCATTATGGCATCTTTTTTGCACAGTAATGTTCGTAGCTGCTTGTACATATTTTTGGGTATTTTTAATCTGACTCAAGTGTTGAGTGTTCTGAGGATTATTTTGGATTCGTTGATTCGATCGGAAAATTTAATTTCGTGCTGTTTTCGGGTAATTTAGAAAGTATTAAAAAGTTCGAACGGATATCATTAACTCACTTTTTCCCGGCACGAAAAACTTTCAAGTGTTGAATTTTTCTCGAGTTTAAATCTTTCGGAAATATGTGCAAGTAACGTGGTGGACCCTCTAGAAGAACACAAACCTTAACTCGATTATGTGACCGTCTGAACCGCCTCTAAACCTTAGGGTTTGGGGCAGTACGACGTACCACATGTGAGGCGTTGGCTTGACCCTTCTACGGCTGGACCACTGCTACTGTGACACATTCTGGGATTTTTGAACTCCGCTCAAGTGTTGAGCTAATTAGGAAATCTTGGGTATTTGATTATTCGATCGGAAAGTTTAATACTGTCTATTTATCTGGAATGTGATACAATATGTGGAATTCATATAGTTAGGCATGAAATGCGAAGTATGTGATATTTCGGATTTACGATGTCTAAAGAGATTGTGGATTCCAAATGTTGTAGTTTTACACTTTATTTTCTGTGACCGTAAGCGTAGTATGTGGGGTATCCCCGGCTTCGTTGCTATACATCAACGACGTTCGGGATACGCATGCTTGCTTACGTTGATGATATGAGATATTATGTGTTGCTGAGATATGATGTGCAAGATTGTCGCGGTTGAATAGCCGGTTTTTTTTATGTGAGATGAGAGTTTTATTTTCATTCATGTATAAATCAATTGTATGTAATATTCTTTTATTTGGGGCACTTCCGGGCTGAGGAAGATGTTTCCATCATTGTATATTATTTACTTTTCCGCATTAGGATAGACCCAAGGAGGGGAGCACAAGTGACCGGGTTCTAGGGTTCAGTGGGAGGCCATCTCGAGGAGTCGAGACCGGGTCTCCTAAACTCTAGAATTGGCAGGATCACTTGCCGCTCTCGTAGGGGTCTAGGGGTGTGGGCTTGGCTATTCATCGCGACCGTGGAATCCGTATTTTCTATTATTGGCTAAATACAAAATACGGACATCCTAGATATCCTTTTATTTTCATATGTGCTTCTGCTGTTGATATTCTGTAATGTGATTACTTAGTATCTGAGACGAATGGATTATTATTATATATATGATATATAATAAACGTTGCTTATGTTTTACACCCGCACTAGTCCCGCCCCGCTATGCCGTTAGTTAAGTAACCTAACGGTGCATAACAGGACACTGTGGCGAATGCGGATGGCATAAGTGTACGTTCTATTTTCGTTTCTTTTCTGTGATGGCTTAGGAACTTAAATGATGGGATTACATTAATGAGATTAATGTAAAGAAAAAGAAACCTAAAAGATGTTGTAGAATCAGATTTGAACCCACTCGGCCTTTTTATGAAAAATGCAAGTTTCAAAAGATGCGGAGCTTAAGACACTTCTTTTCTAAAACTATTTTGATTCTACAACGAGATCAAGTTCAAAGCGTTAAAGGTTTTCATAAAACCATCCGCAACCCTCCGTCATTTTAGGAAGCAGAGTACTTAGTATTCGTGCTGTGTATTTTGATCATAGTCAAGGCATAGTGTACGGTAGCTAAGGGATGTCTTCCTATAAAGCATATGATGCGATCAGTTAGGACATTCATATGATTATGTTGATCATAGTCAAGGGTCATATGGGTGGGTCTAGTTGATCTCGAAATGACGGATAGAACTTGACTAGTACTTATGATATTTTGACCATAGCCAAGGTCATAAGTAATTAGGGGTAAAAACCATATCAGGAGTTTTGAGAGTTGAAATTTGCAATGAGATTGCATACCATCTATATGATAGTTGGATCCCGATCCCACTGTGAGTAAGTGTTATTTCCAGGAGAATTTTGCACTTTACAATTAGCTGATCCAGTAGGTGTCTAGAAAAGTGTTAACGGGGTTTGACCTCTGGGAAAACGAGGTTTACTTTAATTAGGTCCGTGCGAAAGCACGGGGAACCTCCCTCAAAGTACCGACACTGGCCTGGCTGACCGGTTAGCGAAACTGTAGAATGTAATTAATCTTGGCTAATTTTCTTTTCAGGTTTTGAAAGAAAATTTGATTAAAGCAGTGGGAGACATCGATTAGATAAGATAATAACCAATCTAATTCTTTGCAAGAGCATTTCGATGAGTGTATTCTTTTCTCTCTCCTAATGGCAGATACCAATGACGGGACTTAAGCTTCTACTAGAGAAAAATAAACTGACGGGACCGAACTATAAAGAACGGTTGAGGAACTTGAACATCGCACTAGCATATGATAAAGTATCATATGTCCTCACAACCAATGCCCCATCCGTCCCAGGACCTGAATCATCTGTCTCGGATAGGGAGATCCGAAAAGGTTGGGATGCTGATTGTAACACGGCCAACTGCCTCGCGCTTGCTTCTATGGACAATATCCATCAGAAGCAACACGAGAATATGGATGTACAATCCATCTTTCTTCACACAAAGGACTTGTATGAAGAGCAATCTCGTACTTTGAGATACGAGGCATCTCGAAAGCTGTTTCAGATGCGAATGGCCCCTCGTACATCAGTAGGAGACCATGTTTTAAAGATGATTAGTCTTATAGAAGAACTGAAGGAACTGGGATGGACCATGGACAATGAGCAGTATACAGATATTGTTCTACAGTCTCTCCCCCCTGCCTTTGCTCCGTTCATAGTGAACTTCAATATGATTGATTTGGAGAAATCATTACATGAACTTCTCAATATGTTGATGTTCCCCTCCGAATGGCGGCGCGACGCGATAAACGTCTTGCCTGAAATTCGGGACAGATGCTAATTGGTGCTATCCGTCTATCTCTCCGAAGATGCCAAGTTAATTTATGACACCGTGTATCGGAGGTTTAGACGGATGCGGCCGATGTAGCAGACTTTGTCAGATTCCCCCTCGATTGAGGGGTTTTTTTATTGTGGGGACGCTCTTCCCTGCAGGCGCAAGTCCCTGCAGTTAATTACGCTACCGCATCGCGGTAACAACTTTCTCCTTCTCCAGATGGTCACTTAGTGTCGTGGGTGTTTGTTTTGTTTGTGGTTGCCCGTGGATTGTATACGGAGACTAATTTATGCCGTCGCCCGTAGGACGTGGATTAGTCCAAATCCGTATTTTCTTAGATTTGGGTTTGGGGTTTTGGTTTAAAGATACGTTAGCCATATTTGAGGCTAAGATCAAGTTAAACGTTTGTTAAGGATACGTTAGTCTAATTTGAGACTAAGATCAACTTAACGGGATCGTTTAGATCCGACAAAAGAGCATTTGGACTCTATTGTTTAGTTTAGAGACATCGCGGTCGATTGCCAGTTTAAGGACATAGTGGTCCATTGCATGTATGGCCGTCGGGACCCGTCACCTCTCTGACGACGTTGAAGGATTACAACGACAAATATCAGAAGAGTTCAGAGATGTACCCTTGAACCAAAGTTGGTTGGGAGACATGTAGTCCAATTTGGGACTAAAGTCTGTTTGAGGGTTTAAGGATACGTTAGCCGTATTTGAGACTAAGATCAACTTAAACGTTTGTTAAGGATACGTTAGTCCAGTTTGAGACTAAGATCAACTTAACGGGATCGTTTAGATCCGACAAAAGAGCGTTTGGGCTTTATTGTTCCAGCTTAGGGACATGGTGGTCCATTGCCAGTTTAGGGACATGGTGGTCCAATACCAGTTTAAGGACGTAGTGATCCAATACCAGTTTAAGGACGTAGTGGTCCAATGAATGTATGGTCGTCGGGACCCGTCACCTCTCTGACGACGTTGAAGGATTACAACGACAGATATCAGAGGAGTTCAGAGATGTACCCTTGAACCAAAGTTGGTTGGGAGAGCAGATGTGCTCAATTCAAGATGATTTGAGGACTTATGGTCAGTTTGGGCTAAGTCCAATTATGTTTGAAATTTTTCTGGGTTCAACCCCTCATCATGCAGCAGTGCTAAACAGAGGTTTGGGGGCTCTGACAACATTTTGGCTTTTATTAGGCACTGACCATTCATCATGGCTCTGGAGTTTACTTTGAATGTCATGTGAAATGATCAAGTTTGGAAAACAAGGGTATATTTGAAGTTCAGTCAAAGGGGAATCTTGCCTCTGGAAAAACTTAGCCATTTTGGGCTAGGTTGGTTTTGAAATAGTGTTAACACTAGAAGGTATTTAACGATCACGTGTTCCCACGTGATGCGCTTTAAAAATAGCGTTAAACAATAAAAATGGGGTGGTCACGTGGGGTCACGTGAGGCGCCTGAGATTGGGCCGAAACTCCTTTCTTCGTTCTGCCATTAAGTATTAAACACTTTTATATTTTTTTTGGAGCATTACGTGCTGACACGTGAGGAGGATTAGTGCGCCGATTGTTAGAACATCAGCCAAGGGGTCACGTGGGAGCACGTGAGGCGTTGCCTCTGAGCTCTTTCCTTCTTATTTTTTGGGATCTTTTCAGGGGTCACGTGGGGACACGTGACCTTGGTTTTATTCCTTCTTTTCTGATCACTGCGGATTGGGATTGCGTGTCATCGCGTGACCAATATTCTTTATGTGTATGGAGATCTTTCAAGTCTCTTTATTTTAAGAATTAAATTCTCTGTAGGGTTAAACCCTAATTTTGTTTTGGAGGAATTAAATTTCTATTGTGAAAGAATTAAATTCTTATTTAGGGTAAAACCCTAATTTCTTTTAAAAGGAATTAAATTCCCAGATATATAAAAGAATTAAATTCTTGATTAGGGTTAAACCCTAGTTTCATTTTAGGAGGAATTAAATTCCTGTGAGTTTGAGAGAATTAAATTCTCAAAACTCAATTCCCCTTCTAAGTTTAGGATCTGCATAGCAGGATCTCGACCCGATGAGAATTAAATTCTCATCCTATGGGGAGATGTGCTCTGTACAGATCTTCAACCAGAAGAAGAACTAAGTTCTTTATTTGCAGAAGAGTTAAACTCTTAAATTTTGAGAATTAAATTCTCTTTTTGAAGTTGATCTTTTTTCCTTTTCTCGCCTAGGGTTTTCTTTGTTGAGAATTAAATTCTCCTTTCTTTTCTTCCCTCTTGAGAATTAAATTCTCCTCTCTCTGTTTTTCTCTCCAAAAAAGGGCCCTTCTCTTCTTTTCTTGGCTCCTATTTATAAGAGAAAGAAAAGAATCAAATTGTTTAGTAAATCTTTCATTGAAAGATTTGATTTATTTTCATCATTAATATGATCCTTTAGATCATTCAGTGAATTTTATTCACCGTTGGATTTTAAATCCAAAGATATTCTGTTTGTTATTTCCGGTGAGATTTTAGGGGAAATCTTTCCTTGTCTAAGATATTTCCATAAATTGGTGATATTTAATCACCCTTGGATCTTTAATCCAACGGTCCCCATAAATCTTTTCCATTTGGAAAGATTTAGAAAGATTTAGAGAAATTTAGAATTTTAATTCTATCTGGAAAGATTTAGAGAAATTTAGAATTTTAATTCTATTAAACTGTAAGGCTTTCAAAGCCTGTCATGTGCTGGCACGTGACCTTTGGTCACGTGTGAGCACGTGACCCCCAATTGGTTCTTTTCTCAGCATTTATTTATGCTTCAGTTTTAACCATCACGTGTCAACACGTGACCATTGGTCACGTGTGAGCACGTGATACCTCATTGAGGTATCTTCTGATTTTTAATCAGGGAACAGATTTTAGAATTTAATTCTATTCATTATTTTAGAGGCCTTAAGAGCCCATCACGTGTCTGCACGTGACCCATGGTCACGTGTGAGCACGTGATGCCCCATTGGGGTCTTTTCTGAGTTTTTATTATATCTTTTAACTCTTCCAGCGGGTTCTTAAAGATCCATCACATGTGGACACGTGATGCCTCATAACTTTTGATCCCGGATGAATTATGAGGCTCATAATATATCAAATCGAAGGGTTTTTCGAGATGCTTCCAATACCATCAGAATTTAATAGTTCCTCTTTCGGGAACTTATCAAAATACAGGCCGGAAGATATTGGTTCGCATTTCCTTAAGCGTATCGCTGCCATTTGATACCTTGGACTCTTCTGCACAGAAATTTTGGCGGGAACAAATGCCCCCCACTACTTTGCCCACGTAAGTATATACGTGGGTGAAGTAGTGCAAAGTAATGCATAGCGTATGACCAGTTTCGGGTTGGTATATTACTTTCAGAATCTTGATATGAGAAGATAACGAGCGGACACAAGCGTCGTCATTTATCATTGACTCAAATCTCGACTCTTAAGAGATATAGTTCCAAACCCTTAACTCCATGAGCCGCACCCTTCTATCTCTTTATATCTTACTATGGAGTGAAGTAGTTTATATGCTCATGAGTAGCTTTTCCATTTCAGTGGCATGTAGCTTTGGCGAGTGTGGCTCATAGATGGTCCATCTTGACCTCTTTGCAGGGCGGTGATGGCTTAGGAGACAGGGTTAGGATCTGCCACCTAAAACTTTTCAATTTTATGAGCCGTGAGGGTCTCATAAAGACTTTTCTCCCTACGAGTCGAGAGGATCCCGCAGGTGTATTTTCTCCTTAGGGGCCGTGAGGACTCCTAAGTGTGTTTTCTCTTGAAAGTCGTAAGGATCTCACAAGAGAATTTTCTCGCTTATAAGTCGAGAGGACTCGTAAGTGGTTGTTTCGCTCCGTGTCAAGATTCGAATTTGGAGAGTGTGGCCCGTGGATAATATGCAAGAGACCGTTTTGGGCCGACTTGCAGGGTCCCAGTGCTTAGGAAACAGGTTTTTTAATCCCTACTGCCTAAAGCTTTATCTCACGAGTCGAGACGAATCGAGAAGTTCTCGCAAAGACATCAATTTCCTCACGAGTCGAAACGGATCGAGCAGATCTCGCAAGAATATCCTAACATCACAGTTAACCTCTGCTCTTTACAACAGAAGTCCGTTAGGGTCTGTGGTACTTAGGGTTTTGGCCGTCGTACCGTCGTATCAGCTGATATATTCCTCGATAGGCAATCGTGCTGTTCGAGTAGCCCTGCGACTGCCGTGTCTCTGATCCCTTCGGGGGCTGGACAAGACGTCTTCAAGCAATCCTCCTTGGCAGTTTGACCGTCGGAAGAGCAAGCGTTAGGAATTTGCCATGCCGCTTTTTACTTGAGGTTAGGCTCATTTTGGGGAGCCCCGATGAGTCATAACCACTCCGCGCTGGTGTGGGATGATCTCCGATAGTCTTTCAGGCTTTATATTACTTGCCGTTAAGACCCTGAAGCTAGGAATTTGGCCTTTGCTTCGTTTGCTGGCATTGCATCCTCTGTATCGAGAGGAATGTCGTGGTTGTCTCTAGGTTGCTGGTGAACCGTCAAGGTTTGGAACTAGGGATTTTGCCGTGGCTCCTTTTGGTGATGTTGCGTCTGCTGTATCGAGACGAACGTCGAGGTGGTGACCACTCCATGTGGGATGATCTCCGGTGGTCTTTCAGGCTTCATATGACTTGTCGTTAAGACCTTGAAGCTAGGAAATTGGCCTTCGCTTCGTTTGCTGGCATCGCGTCCTCTGTATCGAGACGAATGTCATGGTTGTCTCTAGGTTGCTGGTGAACCGTCGAGGTTTGGAACTAGGGATTTTGCCGTGGCTCCTTTTGGTGATGTTGCGTCTGCTGTATCGAGACGAACATCGAGGTGGTGACCACTCCACACTGATGCGAGATAATCTCCGATTGTCTTTCAGGCTTTATATGACTTGCCGTTAAGACGCATGAAGCTAGGAATTTGGCCTTATCTTCGTTTGCTGGCATTGCGTCCGCTGTATTGAGATGAACGTCGAGGTGGTCTCTAGGTTGCTGGTGAACCGTCGAGGTTTGGAACCAGGGATTTTGCCGTGGCTCCGTTTGGTGATGTTGCGTCTGCTGTGTCGAGACGAACGTCGAGGTGGTGACCACTCCGCGCTAGTGTGAGATGATCTCCGATTGTCTTTCAGGCTTTATATGAGTTGCCATTAAGACCCTGAAGCTAGGAATTTGGCCTTTGCTTCATTTGCTTTGGCGCGTCCGAATCCTGCTGGGGGAAGAACGCTGGGGGTGACATTTCATCTGCTGTACCGAGACGATCGTCGAGGTGGTGACCACTCCGTGCTGGTGCGAGATGATCTCCGATTGTCTTTCAGGCTTTATATGACTTGCCGTCAAGTCCCTGAAGCTAGGAATTTAGCCTTTGCTTCATTAGCTTTGGCGCGTTCGAATCCTGCTGGGGGAGGAACGCTGGGGTGACATTTCATCTGCTGTATCGAGACGATCGTCGAGGTGGTGACCACTCCGCGCTGGTGCGAGATGATCTCCGATTGTCTTTCAGGCTTTATATGACTTGCCGTCAAGACCCTGAAGCTAGGAATTTGGCCTTTTGCTTCATTTGCTTCGGCGCGTCTGAATCCTGCTGGGGGAAGAACGCTGGGATGACATTTCATCTGCTGTATCGAGACGATCGTCGAGGTGGTGACCACTCCGTGCTGGTGCGAGATGATCTCCGATTGTCTTTCAGGCTTTATATGAGTTGTCGTCAAGACCCTGAAGCTAGGAATTTGGCCTTCGCTTCGTCTGCTTTGGCGCGTCCGAATCCTGCTGGGGGAAGAACACTGGGGTGAAATTTCATCTGCTGTATCGAGACGATCGTCGAGGTGGTGACCACTCCGTGCTGGTGCGAGATGATCTCCGATTGTCTTTCAGGCTTTATATGAGTTGCCGCCAAGACCCTGAAGCTTGGAATTTGGCCTTCGCTTCGTCTGCTTTGGCGCGTCCGGATTCTGCTGGGGGAAGGACGCTGTAGTGACATCTCGTCTGCTGTATCGAGACGAACGTCGAGGTGGTGATCACTCTATGCTGGTGTGAGATGATCTCTGATTGTCTTTCCGGTTTTATGAGTTACCGTCAAGACGTTGAAGCTAGGAACTTGGCCTTCGCTTCGTTTGCTTTAGTGTGTCTGAATCCTGTCGGAGGAAGGACACTGTTGTTGACATTGCGTCTGCTGTATCGAGATGAATGCTGAGGTGGAGCTGGGATTTTGCCGTCGCTCCGCTTGATGGTGTAACATCTGTGTCCTGCTGGAATGAGGAGGCACACCGTTGTTGGTCTCCAGGCTGTAGATGTGGCCATTGAGATTTGGAACTAGGGACTTTGCCATGGCTCCGTTTCGTTGCGACTCTGAGGTCGGTTGTTGACGTCACGTCTGCATCTGTTTGGAGTGAGGAGAAACGTCGTTGGTGATCTCTAAGTTGTCGATGTTGACGTCGAGACACTGAAGCTCGGGATCTTCCTTTTGCTTTGTCTGTTGACATTATGTCTGCAATATTGCGACAAATGTCGAGAATGTCTCTGGGTTGTTTATGAACCGTCGAGATTTGGCTTTGCTTTCCGGTAAAGCCTGTTGGGAAGGTATGGTTCCCTTTTTGTCTGTGCCCCTGGATTGTATACAGGGGTCGATGCGATCTCACCTGTAGGGCAAAATGTTTCATTCTTTCATCATTTTTTTTATTCTTTCCGCGATGCTCTATCATTTCATCTTTTTATATCGCGAAAATCGCGATTGCCCAATCATTTCGGCTATTTTTCGCGGTTCCCAATCATTTCGGCTATTTTTCTTTTTACTCGCTGCTTTTTATTGCGAGTTGCCCAATCATTTCGGCTGTTTTTTTTATTTTACTCGCTGCTTTTTATTGCGAGTTGCCCAATCATTTCGGCTGTTTTTGTATGCATACATTTGTACTTGCTGATTTCGTTGCAAGTTGCCCCATCATTTCGGCTATTTCGTATGCATGTGTGGCTCGCAGATTTTTCTATCGCGAGTTGTCACGCCCCGCTTCCCAAAATACGGAATACGAGGGGTAGACAAGGCCAGCCATGCTCCTACGGTCAAGAAAATGTTCTACCGTAGTCACACTTCGGCTTTTAGTTTATCATGGTAAACAGTAAAAGATGCGCAGGTAATGAGAAATGCAGTAACTGAAAGGAACAATGTAAAGACTGACCTGAAGTGGAACAAACGAATGTAACTCGGAATGGCAAGTCAAGGAGTCTGTGATGCACGTCTAGTTCTGGTCCTGGCTAAATCTTCTCCTCACACTGAGCATGCATACTCAGGTCGTCAGAGCGACACAATAGCAATATAATATATATAACATCAAGTGACAGTTCTAACAGTGGTAATAGATATGAATAACAGTAAATCAATGACAGCATGAATATGAATGTGCAGTAATCAATGCAGCGGAACAGTAAAGCAGTAGAACGAGATGTCACGTATGTCAACACAGTATATAAGGTATATAAATGTCCATAACCCTATCAGTCTCTAAGTCTCACTGCACAGGTCACTAAGCCTATCGTCAGTCCAAGTGTGAGAGTCAACCACTCGTGAGTGTCCTCCACCCAAGGGTAGAACCCAAGGGCAAGGGACCACGGGCCCAACATGTAACATTTATATCACGGTGTATATCACGTACCCTGTAAATCTCCATATAACTCCCTAAATATATAAGCCGGCATGGGACTCCCGAGATTCTGTTGGACTCACACTTAAACTACCCCACACCCCGCCGTCTACATCCAAACGCTAACCATAACCCTAAATACTAATCGATCCGTGACAAGTCTGTGCGAGAACTGGAGGCAGGACCCCCATCAAGCACGTCCCGACTAATACCTAAGATAAATGGCAGTGTCGGATGCCTTATCTGTGACACCCGTGCAAGCGCTTCCATAAGTGTCCCATACCACTTATAGTCACACGTACACGCATCCCACAGACGTCGACAATGCAATAGAATCATAGGCTCCCTGATTGTGTACAAGTACGTATCACTTTCACTTAATCACGGATACACGAACACTGACGTACTTGCCACAATCATCACTAAAATCTAACACTGGGTAAATGCACGATATCACTAGGTTATCACTGCAACGATATGAGTATGATATGATACGTAAACAATATATGAAGCACGATCAAGATGTCATAAAAACAGTATTCTATCACTTGCACGATTTATCATGAAACGTACGTATATAATTTAGCAAAATGATAAACAGGTAGTAATTAGTATGTCCAGTTGTCCATCCATCAAATTTGGTTTCAAGCCAATCGGGTTCCAGAATCATTAATTATAACCATTTCATTTTAAGCGCTCGCGGCTGGAAATCCGATTTCAGAATCAGAAGTCCGTTTCGAAACGCATTTTAACCCCAGTTGGGATCAGAATTTAGCAACGCTACAGTTGGATGAATTCTAGGGTTTTTAGTATGGTTTTCAACGCAACAGACGGATCACCAATCGCATTTGCACGTCGGGAGATATACAATGTTTAACCCTAATATGTCAATTCTGATTCTGTCGGGACTGTTATGCGTCCCGATCTTTTAAATTATAGAATAAATAACAAATGGTAATGAAACAGAATGAAACCAATTGTGTTGTCTAGATAACATGTTTATCTACAATAAACAGCGGAGTTCCGCAACCTACGAGTAAAGTAAATCCTGTGTTACCCATTACGGAACAGTAACCAATAACTGGAGTCGCTCTGGACTGCAGTCCAGAGTCGCTCTCCGATCGGAATATCATTACAATTTAGGTACAGGAATGTCCGGAAACTGGTATAGGGTTAAAGTTCGTCGAGTTGGCTTCGATTTTAGCCCTCGAATGCACCATTCTAATATGTATACAATTTATGATGAATTTATTTGTTTTCAGGTACGAGGAAATTTTTGTTTTAATGGCTTACTTGGGGGTATCAATTTTAGTCGTTAGCAGTCATATTATCAAACGAAATTTGCACAAGATGTTCATCACAGCAAGGGCCAATGTAATTAATCTAGTTCCGTCAATTTAGAAAAATATTTTCTTTGGGAACACGCGTCGAACAGGTATGGCACATAATTGGTTTAGATTTGTAACTTTAAAATCTATGTATTTAGTGATTGTACCATAAGTAAATAGCATGTAAGCAAGTAAAAACTTGCCTGGAGGCGTCTAAGCGATGCACGGTAGTGGTAATGGCACGAACGCGACACACGCGCGGCACGACAACGCGATTCCGGCACGGCACCACAGTGACAAAAGTCTCGATCCTGGCTCGAGCTTGTCGGAGTTGGCTGTTGCGGGCTCGGGCAATGTCGTGCGGTGGTGTAGGTTGATAGAGAATGGAAAGACGGTGAGATTTGGAGAGAGAGAAAGAATGCTAGAGAGAGAGAGAGAGAAATGAAAGAGAGAGAGAGTGTAGACAGGGAGAGAGGCAGTGAGTGAGAGAGTTACAGAGGGAGAGAGTTAGAGAGCTGAGAGAGAGAAAATGAGAACAGAGAGAGAGAATGAGAGAAAGCAGAGGAAGAGAGAGAGAGAGTAAGAGCAGAGAGTGTGGGTGCAGTGTGAGAAGGAGAGAGAGAAGTCGGGTGAGGGAAAATCAGAGAGAGAGAAGGAGGTGCGCGGGAGAGGGGTTGTCGCGGTGACCGGAGGAGGTCGAGGGGTGGTATCGCGGTGGTGAAACGACGACGTGGAGGAGGTCGAAGGTGCTACGGGTGGAGCTCGGGCGCAAGGGCTGCGGGGAGCTCGGCTTGGAGTGGAGGGGAGAAGGGTGTTCATCGACAAGGAGGAAGCTCCGAGGACGTGGATATGCCGGCGAGGGTTGCAGAGGTGGTCGGTTGTGGTCAAAGACGGTGGCTGCGATGGTGTCGTGGTGAGGGGTGCAGGGAGGCGATAGGAGGTGAGATGAGGACAGGGGGTAGAGAGTGAAAGAGAGGGATCGACTGCAGCGAGAGAGGGAAGGGGTAGTGGAGACGGGGTCGCGCGTCGTGGGCGTAACGCACGCAAGCGCGGCGTCGGTGGAGGCGAGGAACACGGCGGCGTGGTCGCGAAGGAAAACGTGCGCGGAAATTGAGGAGAAAGTAGCCGTTGTGAGGAAGGAGGTGGCACTGTAGGTGCGGGTCGTGGGTGAAGCGGTCGCGGGAGGGAGTGGGGTGTTGGGTTGAGAAAGAGTGGGCCGAAGAAATAGAGGGAAAAATGGTGAAGGAAAAGTGGGCCGGGCTACGGTGGGCTTAGGCCAGGGTTAAATAAAATAAAAGGAATTTTAGGGAAAAGAAGGCCGGGCCGAGTGAGAAAATAAGGAAAAAAAGTTTTTAATTTGGGAAGAGAGGAGCAGTTGGGCTTAGATAATGCTGGCGGGCTTGGGTCAAATAAATTAAAAAGGAATTTGAGTTTAATTCTTGGTAAAGGAAATTGGGCTGGGCTGTTGGATTTAATGGAAAATCAAATGGAAAAAATATAGGAAAAGGAAACGAAGCGGGCTGCAGAGAGTTTAAAAAAAGAAAAATGGAAAAGGCCAGGCCGAGGAAATATTTGATAAAGAAAAGAATGGGTTGGGTTAAAATAAATGTAGTTTGGGTTTGGGTTTTCTTAAAAGAATTTTAGTTAAAGAATGGGCTTGGTTGAGAGGATATAAAAGAATTAGGGTTTGGTGGAGTTTCTAAAATAATTAAAATAATAAATAATTCTAAATAAAGTAAAATCTTATAAGCTAACGAGAAATACGAATTTTGGTATAAAAAAGGTTGGGTGTTACATCATACCATCCTTAATAAAAATTTCGTCCTCGAAATTTAAAATAAGTGATAAGTTATACAAACGTAAGCGAAAGCTATTAGATTGCACACTAACACCAAGGATATATTAACAGTACGTGGACGAAGAAATTTGAAATATATACAAGTAAGAACAACATACGAAAGGTTGGTCTAATTGGGTATAAAGCATGAATAACTATAATAGCAACTACGAGTATACGAGAATATAGGTAACAATAATGAACAATAATAATCAAAGTGTGTTCGATAAAAGTCGAATCCCACATATGTGCACATCTAAGTCTATCAAAAGCAAGCAGAAAAATAAGTGTAAGGTTCATCCGTTTATAATAGCAATCATAGGCACAAAACCCAAAAATAAAGTAACGACAATAAAGCAGTGAAAATTAGTCGGTAGGTTAAAACAGTTTAGGATAAGGTGTCGATAAAATAGGTTTAAAATATTTTAGAAAACTGGTATAGTGAAATTAAGAAGCATAGACCAAAAGTATGCGCGGTGTAAGGTTGCGCTACTAGAATGAGAATAATAATAATGCGCTTAAAATACATAAAACGGGGTAATCAATAACACGTACTTTTTGACAAATGCAAAATACTAAAACTACATTTTAAAATGACAGTGCCCCTAAATATAGTTGGGGTATCAGGGAAAAGCACAAGTATGTCTAGGCCTAGGTAGGGTAGGGATTACAATGGAATGTGGCTGATACAAAGATCGAAGCGTGACGGCTTTAGGCTGAAGATCAAGGAAACCGTGATCGAGTCTGCACAGAAAGTAAGGATGAGCAACAAAGGACTACAAGGTGAAGGTATGAGGAGGACGACGGTCGGAACCTTCTACTACTCAAGATTTGAAGGGTTAGCGAACTCAGAATTTAATAAGATGTGTACTCCTTCCAGAAGGATCTCAAACGGGGCACAGACGAGGGATGAAGGGTGGCTCATTCCAAGGATCAGGGTGCGGTACTTTCTAATCGAAACGGGGGCGAAAACTATACAATGAGTAGGGGTGGACAGTCAGGGAACTCAGCAAAAATAAATGGATATGGACAATAAACAAGTATCGAGCGAACCAATAATCAAAAGGTTTACGAATTCATAAGATTTATCTCATTCAAGAAAATTTGAAACAAGGCATTCCCAAAGACGAAAAGTGGCCCTAACTATACACATTTTATTTGGCCAGAAAGACAACATCAAAAGAAATTCCGTCAGCCGCGGTTGTGGAGATTCAGTAAGTTGCGGTAGGCTCGCGCACTCAAGTAGAGGCGTCCATTTCCATATCGCCTCGCGGGCATCGCCACTGGAAGTTCGTCCACAGCAGGGTCCTGATCTTCTGGTAGTTCTTCCTCGGACGGAGCTTCTTCATCGAGGTCCGATTCCATGTGTTCCTCTCCTTCTGGGTTTTCTCCCATGGGATTTTCCTCCACTGGATTTTCTTTTATCGGGTCTTCATCTATAGGGTTCTCTTCAGGATCTCCTTCTTCTTCGTCGGAATCAGCTATCATGTCAAACTCTGGGGCAGCTGCTCCTTCGCCCTCTGGATCGTGGTTTCCGAAATTGACTTGGGGACCGTCGATCTCATCGTCAGAACTCATCGGCGTGCGGTCTAAGGAAACGCAAGACTGTGCATCCTCGTCTAGATGTGGCGCTGCTCCAGGGTGGGCCATGGTCTGCAAAGAAAAGTCATGATTAGATAGTGGGATACATCAAGGAAAAGCTCAGGGTACGAAGTATAGTTAAATATGTGGTTGCAGGAACTGAAAAAAAATCAGGATAGAAACGCTGCGATAACGAATAATACAAATAAGGAGAAAACAAGATAATGATGCATATATTATGATTCAAGTTTTATTGCATTTAATCAAAGTTCAGCGGATACAAAATTTCAAACTGAAAGAAATATTCATAAGAAGATGACATCATTATTACTGAGAGTAGAAAACATAAAATTCTTCTTTGATTGCTAGACCGCTGCAATCTCGTTACGCGAGTTGGATCCTGCGTTTGGTCCGCCTTATCGTCGAAATTCGAACTACACGATAATCCTCACTTGGCAGAAGTGGGGAGTGTGGACGGGTTTCCTCCTTGTAGTTCTTTCCTTTCTGGGCAGCCGTTGATGAGATGTTCGTTGGACCCGCATATCAGACATTTTCCTTGGGCGCGGCGACAATCCCTCTAAAGATGTCCTGGCCTTTTACAGTACCCACAACACGGGGTCTTATGTTGCTGCTGTCGCGGGGAAACAAATTCGCGTTTCATCCTCTTCTCTTTTCCTCGTCTAACGGGGATCCCTTTATGATTTGAGACTCCCGCTGGTGCCTGATTCACCTGTCTTCTCAGTCTTTCAGCCAACAAGTCGTTTGTTCGCTCCTGGGCTTCCTTTAGACCTTGCAGTACACTTAGAATCTCAATGGTCTGATTCTGGGGAGCGGATACGGATGAAGAGTCGTTGGAAGACATGATCCTGAGACAACAATTTTGCGAAGGATATAAATCACAAGCTAAACGAATCAAAATATAATATGGATAGGACAGAGATTCAAGAATTTCCGAGGTGATGAATTTATTACAAGTGGGGAATCAACTGTATGACTTTAAGTAAACCATAGCGAATGGATAGCTGAACACACGATGTGAATATGGATCAAGAATGACAAGTTTACAACCTAGACCGAGGGATGTCTTAGATTGCCAAACAATACACTGAAAACTGCAATCCCAATCGATGCAAAACCTGGCTTTGATACCAACTAAACCATGTCACGCCCCGCTTCCCAAAATACGCCCCGCTTCCCAAAATACGGAATACGAGGGGTAGACAAGGCCAGCCATGCTCCTACGGTCAAGAAAATGTTCTACCGTAGTCACACTTCGGCTTCTAGTTTATCATGGTAAACAGTAAAAGATGCGCAGGTAATGAGAAATGCAGTAACTGAAAGGAACAATGTAAAGACTGACCTGAAATGGAACAAACGAATGTAACTCGGAATGGCAAGTCAAGGAGTCTGTGATGCACGTCTAGTTCTGGTCCTGGCTAAATCTTCTCCTCACACTGAGCATGCATACTCAGGTCAGGTCGTCAGAGCGACACAATAGCAATATAATATATATAACATCAAGTGACAGTTCTAACAGTGGTAATAGATATGAATAACAGTAAATCAATGACAGCATGAATATGAATGTGCAGTAATCAATGCAGCGGAACAGTAAAGCAGTAGAACGAGATGTCACGTATGTCAACACAGTATATAAGGTATATAAATGTCCATAACCCTATCAGTCTCTAAGTCTCACTGCACAGGTCACTAAGCCTATCGTCAGTCCAAGTGTGAGAGTCAATCACTCGTGAGTGTCCTCCACCCAAGGGTAGAACCCAAGGGCAAGGGACCACGGGCCCAACATGTAACATTTATATCACGGTGTATATCACGTACCCTGTAAATCTCCATATAACTCCCTAAATATATAAGCCGGCATGGGACTCCCGAAATTCTGTTGGACTCACACTTAAACTACCCCACACCCCGTGGTCTATATCCAAACGCTAACCATAACCCTAAATAATAATCGATCCGTGACAAGTCTGCGCGAGAACTGGAGGCAGGACCCCCATCAAGCACGTCCCGACTAATACCTAAGATAAATGGCAGTGTCGGATGCCTTATCCGTGACACCCGTGCAAGCGCTTCCATAAGTGTCCCATACCACTTATAGTCATACGTACACGCATCCCACAGACGTCGACAATGCAATAGAATCATAGGCTCCCTGATTGTGTACAAGTACGTATCACTTTCACTTAATCACGGATACACGAACACTGACGTACTTGCCACAATCATCACTAAAATCTAACACTAGGTAAATGCACGATATCACTAGGTTATCACTGCAACGATATGAGTATGATATGATACGTAAACAATATATGAAGCACGATCAAGATGTCATAAAAACAGTATTCTATCACTTGCACGATTTATCATGAAACGTACGTATATAATTTAGCGAAATGATAAAAAGGTAGTAATTAGTATGTCCAGTTGTCCATCCATCAAATTTGTTTTCAAGCCAATCGGGTTCCAGAATCATTAATTATAATCATTTCATTTTAAGCGCTCGCGGCTGGAAATCCGATTTCAGAATCAGAAGTCCGTTTCGCAACGCATTTTAATCCCAGTTGGGATCAGAATTTAGCGATGCTACAGTTGGATGAATTCTAGGGTTTTCAGTATGGTTTTCAACGCAACAGACGGATCACCAATCGCATCTGCACGTCGGGAGATATACAATGTTTAACCCTAATATGTCAATTCTGATTCTGTCGGGACTGTTATGCGTCCCGATCTTTTAAATTATAGAATAAATAACAAATTGTAACGAAACAGAATGAAACCAATTGTGTTGTCTAGATAACAGGTTTACCTACAATAAACAGCGGAGTTCCGCAACCTACGAGTAAAGTAAATCCTGTGTTACCCATTACGGAACAGTAACCAATAACTGGAGTCGCTCTGGACTGCAGTCCAGAGTCGCTCTCCGATCGGAATATCATTACAATTTAGGTACAGGAATGTCCGGAAACTGTTATAGGGTTAAAGTTCGTCGAGTTGGCTTCGATTTGAGCCCTCGAACTCACCATTCTAATATGTTTACAATTTATGATGAATTTATTTTTTTTCAGGTACGAGGAAATTTTTGTTTTAATGGCTTACTTGGGGGTATCAATTTTAGTCTTCAGCAGTCATATTATCAAACGAAATTTGCACAAGATGTTCATCACAGCAAGGGCCAATGTAATTAATCTAGTTCCGTCAATTTAGAAAAGTATTTTCTTTGGGAACACGCGTCGAACAGGTATGGCACATAATTGGTTTAGATTTGTAACTTTAAAATCTATGTATTTAGTGATTGTACCATAAGTAAATAGCATGTAAGCAAGTAAAAACTTGCCTAGAGGCGTCTAGGCGATGTACGGCAGTGGTAATGGCACGAACGCGACACACGCGCGGCACGGCAACGCCGATTCCGGCACGGCACCACAGTGACAAAAGTCTCGATCCTGGCTCGAGCTTGTCGGAGTTGGCTGTTGCGGGCTCGGGCAATGTCGTGCGGTGGTGTAGGTTGATAGGGAATGGAAAGACGGTGAGATTTGGAGAGAGAGAGTGCTAGAGAGAGAGAGAAATGAGAGAGAGAGAGAGAGTGTAGACAGGGAGAGAGGCAGTGAGTGAGAGAGTTACAGAGGGAGAGAGTTAGAGAGCTGAGAGAGATTATGAGAGAACTGAGAGAGAGAGAGAAAATGAGAACAGAGAGAGAGAATGAGAGAAAGCAGAGGAAGAGAGAGAGAGTAAGAGCAGAGAGTGTGGGTGCAGTGTGAGAAGGAGAGAGAGAAGTCGGGTGAGGGAAAATCAGAGAGAGAGAAGGAGGTGCGCGGGAGAGGGGTTGTCGCGGTGACCGGAGGAGGTCGAGGGGTGGTATCGCGGTGGTGAAACGACGACGTGGAGGAGGTCGAAGGTGCTACGGGTGGAGCTCGGGCGCAAGGGCTGCGGGGAGCTCGGCTTGGAGTGGAGGGGAGAAGGGTGTTCATCGACAAGGAGGAAGCTCCGAGGACGTGGACATGCCGGCGAGGGTTGCAGAGGTGGTCGGTTGCGGTCAAAGACGGTGGCTGCGATGGTGTCATGGTGAGGGGTGCAGGGAGGCGATAGGAGGTGAGATGAGGACAGGGGGTAGAGAGTGAAAGAGAGGGATCGACTGCAGCGAGAGAGGGGAGGGGTAGTGGAGACGGGGTCGCGCGTCGTGGACGTAACGCACGCAAGCGCGGCGTCGGTGGAGGCGAGGAACGCGGCGGCGTGGTCGCGAAGGAAAACGTGCGCGGGAATTGAGGAGAAAGTAGCCGTTGTGAGGAAGGAGGTGGCACTATAGGTGCGGGTCGTGGGTGAAGCGGGCACGGGAAGGAGTGGGGTGTTGGGTTGAGAAGGAGTGGGCCGAAGAAATAGAGGGAAAAATGGTGAAGGAAAAGTGGGCCGGGCTACGGTGGGCTTTGGCCAGGGTTAAATAAAATAAAAGGAATTTTGGGGAAAAGAAGGCCGGGCCGAGTGAGAAAATAAGGAAAAAAAGTTTTTAATTTGGGAAGAGAGGAGCAGTTGGGCTTAGATAATGCTGGCGGGCTTGGGTCAAATAAATTAAAAAGGAATTTGAGTTTAATTCTTGGTAAAGGAAATTGGGCTGGGCTGCTGGATTTAATGGAAAATCAAATGGAAAAAATATAGGGAAAGGAAACGAAGCGGGCTGCAGAGAGTTTAAAAAAAGAAAAATGGAAAAGGCCAGGCCGAGGAAATATTTGATAAAGAAAAGAATGGGTTGGGTTAAAATAAATGTAGTTTGGGTTTGGGTTTTCTTAAAAGAATTTTAGTTAAAGAATGGGCTTAGTTGAGAGGATATAAAAGAATTAGGGTTTGGTGGAGTTTCTAAAATAATTAAAATAATAAATAATTCTAAATAAAGTAAAATCTTATAAGCTAACGAGAAATACGAATTTTGGTATAAAAAGGGTTGGGTGTTACACGAGTGGGGGATTTGGGATCTGATACCAATCTTAGCATCAGCATCGCTGCGACTGGAATATTGCCAGGAGCGAATCATCATTTGCCGTAAAAGGACTTGGAATTTGTTACCGTTTTAAGCATCAGCATCGCTACCACTGGGATATTTCCAGGAGCGAATCACCATTTCCCTTCGTTGATGTCGAACAAAGGTGGCTTAGTAAACATGGTTAGAATTCTGTCGACTAAGGCTTTTGACTTCATGAACCGTAAGGGTCTCACAAAGGTATTTCTCCCTACAAGTCGTGAGGATCTCGTAGGTGTGTTTTCTCCTTAGGGATCGTAAGCATTCCTAAGTGTATGTTCCCCCGTAAGTCGTAAGGATCTTACAAAAGGGTTTTCTCCTTATAAGTCGAGAGGACTTATAAGGGTTGTTCACCATATGGACATATCCCTAGTCACGGGTGGGACTTTGCTAGGGAAATGTTTATTCGCGCCCGTGGATTGTATACAAGGGTCAGTATTGAGCCACTTGTAGGGAAAAATCGAAGGTTGTGGGGGTTGCTTAAGAACAGGTTCAGGTCTCTGTAACTTAAGACTTTCAAATCTTATGAGCCGTGAGGGTCCCATAAGAGAGTTCTCCTTACGAGTCGTGAGGATCTCGCAAGTGTAATTTCTCCTTAGGAATCGTGAGGATCCCTAAGTGTGTTGCTTTCTTGTGAGTCGTAAGGATCTCACGCGGGCGGTTTCTCCTCACAAGGTCGAGAGGACCCTGTAAGTGTTTTAACGAGGTTGTGCCCTTTCGGGTTTTCACAAACACTCGCCGGTAGCCCTGCTGTTTTTACTCACGGAGCCCTTTCGGGTTTTCATCCGTGCCCGTTTTGCTTATGGACATACCATTTTCCTCTTTTTTTTATTCTTTTTTTTATATTATTCTAACGAGCTTGCGCCCTTTCGGGTTTTCACAAGACTCGCCGGTAGCCCTGCTGTTTTTACTCATGGAGCCCTTTCGGGTTTTCATCCGTGCCCATTTTGCTTATGGACATACCGTTTTTTTTGTTTTTTTAAACCACGCCAGCCTGAGGATGCCGCGGGTTGATAGTAGTTTAACGACGTTTTGGTCATTTGCAAGTTTTAGGACATTGCGGTCCTTCGTTAGTTTAGGGACGTTTCGGTCCGACGCCAGTTTTAGGACATAGTGGTCCACCGTCGCCGTATTTGAGGCGAATCTCTAGTTTACTGACTTTTCGGTCTACAGCCAGTTTTAGGACATAGTGGTCCATCGTTAGTTTAACGACGTTTCGGTCTATCGTTGCCATATTTGAGGCGAGTTTCTAGTTTATGGACTTTTTGGTCCATGGGGCTTTCTCTATGAAAGATCACGATGCCCCCGGCATGTCCATCTTTTTCGGAGCATGTGGTTGTGGTGGGTTCACCTTCCATTTTTCGGGCAGCGCGAACTTGTCCTGTTGGCATTGGTCTTCAACCCAGTTTTTGAAGACGTAGCAATTTTCGAGTGGGTGACCTATTACTCTGTGGTAGGGACAATAGTTAGGATTGTTAACGTCACCTGGATGCAACGGACGTTTTGGATCTGGCAGAGTGATGAGCCCGCTGCGCACTGCTAGCTCGAACAATATCTTTGTTTTATCTTTGGGAAACGAGTAAGGACGTTTCAACTTCTCATTGAGGTATCGCGGCTTGTTGTTTTGACGACAAAACGGTCTCGGGTTACTCGGCTGTTGTTGAGCGTTGGCGACGAAGGCCGTTTTTCTATTCCCTTTATCCCTTTTGTTTGATCTCTTGTTCGCGGGTCCGAGATTCTTTCCGGGTAGCGTGCAATTGCATGGCTGAATGTTCTCGCAGCTCCTCAATTCTTTTGTTCCAGAGATGGATTCCTTGAAGAGAGGACCGAGGGCTACTTTTTCGTCGGAGTCGTTCCCGAAGGTGAGAACTCGCGATCCCCCGGGATCAACCATATGACAATTGCCAGCAATTCTTTTACGCTCATCTGTCCCATTTTTCCGCTGTCTACGAGCTTCACGCTTTGTTCTGTTGAAGTGTTGCCTGTGAGCGACATACTCTTGCCACCAACAGTTAAAAGAGTTGCAGTCTTCAGTAGGATGTGCGATCTTCTGATGATATAAGCAGAAGTTAGGATGTACGTCCGCTTCATCAAGATGTATACCGCCAGGAGAATTTTCTCTGAAAGAGGGCAGCTTCATCCCCATCGATATGGCTTTGGCGAATCGTTTCCTTGTCTTGATCCTGCTTTCATTTGCGTCGGATGTACTTTGATCCGGTGGGAGTGTTTCGACCCTTTCATCTAGTCGCCGGCGTTTGGCTTTCTCGAATATGGCCATCTCGCGCTCTCGATCAGCTTTGCTTTTAAGACGGGCTTCGTTCAGGAATGCATCAATCATTTCGTCTGATGGTCCTAGAAGTTCTGGCTCAGGATCTGCCCCCAGCTTCTCTGTGTAAGGAGCTTCTTCGTCATTTATTGACGAGTGAGAGATCACATGGCAGCTTGCCACATAATCTTCAGATTCATCCGACGAGTCTTCTCCATTGTCATCATCTCCGTCCTCAAGGACGTGGCTGAGAAATTCTTGGAGTGTGACCGGGGTCAGCGCCTTCTGATTATATTCTTCCAACGCGTCAATCTATTTTTGCTGGTCCGTGTTCTTGTCACCAGGCCTCACAGACTCTTTGGTCTTCTTCTTCTTCGAAGATTTTGACGGCTGGGTGTGAGCGCTCTGACCATCACCACCCGTTTTTGGCGTTGGGCGCGGTTTCAGCATTCCCTCGATGATCTCGGGTTCCAGTGGATTTTTCCACCTGATCGCCGGGCATGTTTGGAGATCCTT
Source organism: Agapanthus africanus (assembly GCA_030015575.1). NCBI lineage: Eukaryota > Viridiplantae > Streptophyta > Magnoliopsida > Asparagales > Amaryllidaceae > Agapanthus > Agapanthus africanus. The sequence goes on along the minus strand of CM057345.1, from coordinate 40,220,640 downwards.
CAGCATTCTTTTCGTCTTGGCTGAAAGAACGTCCTCCCATGGGGCTTCCCTTATGAATGAGCATGATGCCCCCGGCATGTCCACCTTTTTAGGGGCGTGAGGTTGTGGCGGGTTCACCTTCCAGTTTTTGGATAATGCGAACTTGCCTTGTTGGTATTGGTCCTCAATCCAGCCTTTGAAGACAAAGCAATCTTCGATTGGATGTCTTACTGCTTGGTGGTAAGGGCAGTAATTAGGATTGTTGATATCGCATTGCTGCAACGGACGTTTTGGATTCAGCGGATTGATGAGTCTGTTGCGCACTGCCAGCTCGAACAATCTCCTCGTTTTATTCTGAGGAAATGAGTAAGGACGTCCTAGTCTCTCCTCGAGGGATGGGCGTGGACGCACGTTGTTTTGGCGGACAACCGGCTTTAAATTGCTCGGTCGTTGCTGAGTATTGGCAAAGAAGGTTGCTTTCCCTTTGCCCTTTTCATTCCAGGGCTCTGTCTTTGAAGAGGAAGGCCTATGGCCCACCTGGTCCATTTGGGCCAGCTTGTCAATCAAGGCCTGGAAGGTGGTCGGCTTGAAGAACATCATGAATTGGGAGATGGTCGCTTGAGGGTCGAGAGTACCCACGAACATGCCCACGGCAGGAGCTTCTTCGATGCGCTGCTCGCACTTTGACTATAGATTACGCCACCGTATCGCATACTGGACCCAAGTTTCTCCAGGCTTCACTCTGGCATTGATCAATGTCGTGATTGGGGTGCGTTCGCTAGCACTTGCGAAACGCTGGGTGAATAGCAACTCCATTTCTGTAAACGTTTTGACGGAGTCGTCGGGAAGCTCCGAGTACCATTCAAAAGCTGTGTCTGCTAAACTACCGACGAACTGGCGAAGTAGAAGTTTATCATCACCTCCAGTATTGCCGTAAAGAGCCCTGAACTGAGCGACATGTTGATGAGGATTGCCTGTCCCCTTGTACACATGGAACTTCGGGATCGTATATCCCGGCGGGTAACTGATTTGGTCATACCAGCCCGGATAGGGTCGCCCCGTTTTGACAATTTGTCCAGCCGCTTCATTCGCCTGATGAACTCGTATCTGCTGAGCGATGTAATCATCAAGCGTGGCTTTTGAGATGGTTTCCTCCTTGGCTGCTGAAAGAGTCGGAGGAGGATTCGATGTTTCTCCTCTGTCGTCTTCAATAATGACCGGAGGGTCTTCAGCTAGGGAATCCGGCTGTAACATCATCCCTACCATGTCTTGGAAGAGAAGCGCCATTTGCTTTATGTTAGCTGCTTGCTCTGCGGCTTCTTTGTCCTTCTTTTCGAGGACTCTGCGTAAGAAGTCAACATCGGTTTCTTGTTCATGATGCCTCCGAGCTTTCTTTTGGCCCGGTAAGTACGGCCATTGTAGTCAGTATCTCTTGAAGCTTCTGTTGTTGCTCCTGGTCTTTTGTCACGGATCGGGTGAGTGGTCGGTGGCCCATTGAAGCGCGACTGTCCTCCTTCCCAGATGCCATGTAAACGGTATGGACGACCATGCCCCCAAACTTAGGGCGTTTGTGTTCAGCGCTTTTACGGTTCGCTATGTTCACATGGGCTTTTTGCGGCCTTCTTTTCTTTTGAGTGATTGGCGTTGAGGGAGCCGTTGCAGCGGGCACCCAGCCAGCTGTCACTTTCTGTGGCTTTGAGTAGTCCTTCTCCTGCTGAACCTTCATCTTTTTCTGTCGGCGGAGATAGTCTTGATCGATCACTGACTCTTGGACACGTTGCCAAACTTTGTAAATTTTAGAGGATAGCCGTTGAGGGGGCTGCTCCAGCTTCGCCTTTGGGGACTTCTCCATAGGTGGAGGAGATCTTTTCAGCACAGCAGTTGGCGAATTCCTGCGCACCTTGTTAAGTAGTTCAAAACTGTTCTCGGTTGGAACAGCAGCATCGATCCCCACCGTTGGAGCTGGCGGAGTTATCCCAGAGGGGAGTTGCCTCCGGCCTTCCTTACTCGGCGCCAGTGGCGACGTCGAGCGTGTCGAGTTGATGGAGTTGGTTCGGGGATGGGGATGGCTTTGTCTTGCCCCCTGTCCAGGTGAGGGGCTGCTGCTGGCGTCAGCCTGTTGAATACTGATGTCCTTTGAGAAGTAGTATCCAATCGGTTGAAAACAGTCTTCTGAGCAGGGACAGGAACCGTAGCGGGAGCCGGAACAGTCAATCTTGTAAAGACCGACCCTTTGGTAGGAGAAGCCGCCTTGACGACTTCATGAGCAGGGATGGCCATCTTCTTCGGAATAACCTTCTCTGGGATTGCAAGTTTCATTATGGGCCCACAGGAGTTTTGGCCCAGTCTGGCGAAGACCAAGGAGCTGGAGTTGGACGACCCGTTGAGAGGGGCCGCAGTAGCCGTAAGCCGATCGAAGACCGACTTCTTAGGAGCTTCCGGTGTTGGCATAGGAGCGATGAAGCTCATTGGCGGGAGCATGGTCCCGAAAAACAATCCTGTGGTGGCTTTAGTGACCTGTTCCATCGGCATTGTGAACAGGGAAGCCGCCTGGGGCCTATAAGATATACCCCCGGTTAAGGCAGGACGTGGGTTGCAGTTGCATGTGGAACACTTTGAGCAGGTGAAAGCCATTGATCCTTTGCTTTCTGCACCAAGCAAAACGCCAAATCTTAATACCTCGAAACCTACAGGCAACCATTAGCAAACCGCGATCCGTTCGCGAATACGACACACGAAGTGTGGAGTGGAAAGAGGAAAAGATCCCACCGGGCGTGCCAGAATCTGTTCCCCTCCGAATGGCGGCGCGACGCGATAAACGTCTTGCCTGAAATTTGGTGCAGATGCTAATTGGTGCTATCCGTCCACCTCTCCGAAGATGCCAAGTTGATTTATGGCACCGTGTATCGGAGGTTTAGACGGATTCTGCCGATGTACCAGACTTCGTCAGATTCCCCCTCGCTTGAGGGGTTTTTGATTGTGGGGACGCTCTTCCCTGCAGGCGCAAGCCCCTGCAGTTAATTACGCTACCGCATCGCGGTAACAACTTTCTCCTTCTCCAGATGGTCACTTTGTGTCATGGGTGTTTGTTTTGTTTGTGGTTGCCCGTGGATTGTATACGGAGACTAATTTATGCCATCGCCCGTAGGACGTGGATTAGCCCAAATCCGTATTTTCTTAGATTTGGGTTTGGGGTTTTGGTTTATGGATACGTTAGCCATATTTGAGGCTAAGATCAACTTAAACGTTTGTTAAGGATACGTTAGTCTAATTTGCGACTAAGATCAACTTAACGGGATCGTTTAGATCCGATAAAAGAGCATTTGGACTCTATTGTTTAGTTTAGAGACATTGCGGTCGATTGCCAGTTTAAGGACATAGTGGTCCATTGCATGTATGGCCGTCGGGACCCGTCACCTCTCTGACGACGTTGAAGGATTACAACGACAAATATCAGAGGAGTTCAGAGATGTACCCTTGAGCCAAAGTTGGTTGGGAGACATGTAGTCCAATTTGGGACTAAAGTCTGTTTGAGGGTTTAAGGATACGTTAGCCGTATTTGAGGCTAAGATCAACTTAAACATTTGTTAAGGATACGTTAGTCCAGTTTGAGACTAAGATCAACTTAACGGGATCGTTTAGATCCGACAAAAGAGCGTTTGGGCTTTATTGTTCCAGTTTAGGGACGTGGTGGTCCATTGCCAGTTTAGGGACATGGTGATCCAATACCAGTTTAAGGACGTAGTGGTCCAATACCAGTTTAAGGACGTAATGGTCCAATGAATGTATGGCCGTCGGGACCCATCACCTCTCTGACGACGTTGAAGGATCACAACGACAGATATCAGAGGAGTTCAGAGATGTACCCTTGAACCAACGTTGGTTGGGAGAGCAGATGTTCTCAGTTCAAGATGATTTGAGGACTTATGGCCAGTTTGGGCTAAGTCCAATTATGTTTGAAATTTGTCTGGGTTCAACCCCTCATCATGCAGCAGTGCTAAACAGATGTTTGGGGGCTCTGACAACATTTTGGCTTTTATTAGGCACTGACCATTCATAATGGCTCTGGAGTTTACTTTGAATGTCATGTGAAATGATCAAGTTTGGAAAACAAGGGTATATTTGAAGTTTAGTCAAAGGGGAATCCTGCCTCTGGAAAAACTTAGCCATTTTGGGCCAAGTTGGTTTTGAAATAGTATTAACACTAGAAGGTATTTGACGATCACGTGTTCCCACGTGATGCGCTTTAAAAATAGCGTTAAACACTAAAAACGGGGTGGTCACGTAGGGTCACGTGAGGCGCCTGAGATTGGGCCGAAACTCCTTTCTTCGTTCTGCCATTAAGTGTTAAACACTTTTATATTTTCTTTGGAGCATCACGTGCTGACACGTGATGAGGATTAGTGCGCCGATTGTTAGAACATCAGCCAAGGGGTCACGTGGGAGCACGTGAGGCGTTGCCTCTGAGCTCTTTCCTTCTCATTTTTTGGGATCTTTTCAGGAGTCACGTGGGGACACGTGACCTTGGTTTTATTCCTTCTTTTCTGATCACTGCGGATTGGGGCCACGTGTCATCACGTGACCAATATTCTTTATGTGCATGGAGATCTTTCAAGTCTCTTTATTTTAAGAATTAAATTCTCTGTAGGGTTAAACCCTAATTTTGTTTTGGAGGAATTAAATTCCTATTGTGAAAGAATTAAATTCTTATTTAGGGTAAAACCCTAATTTCTTTTTAAAGGAATTAAATTCCCAGATATGTAAAAGAATTAAATTCTTGATTAGGGTTAAACCCTAGTTTCATTTTAGGAGGAATTAAATTCCTGTGAGTTTGGGAGAATTAAATTCTCAAAACTCAATTCCCCTTCTAAGTTTAGGATCTGCATAGCAGGATCTCGACCCGATGAGAATTAAATTCTCATCCTATGGGGAGATGTGCTCTGTACAGATCTTCAACCAGAAGAAGAACTAAGTTCTTTATTTGCAGAAGAGTTAAACTCTTAAATTTTGAGAATTAAATTCTCTTTTTGAAGTTGATCTTTTTCTCTTTTCTCACCTAGGGTTTTCTTTGTTGAGAATTAAATTCTCTTTTCTTTTCTTCCCTCTTGAGAATTAAATTCTCCTCTCTCTATTTTTCTCTCCAAAAAAGGGCCCTTCTCTTCTTTTCTTGGCTCCTATTTATAAGAGAAAGAAAAGAATCAAATTGTTTAGTAAATCTTTCATTGAATGATTTGATTTATTTTCATCATTAATATGATTCTTTAGATCATTCAGTAAATTTTATTCACCGTTGGATTTTAAATCCAAAGATATTCTGTTTGTTATTTCCGGTGAGATTTTAGGGGAAATCTTTCCTTGTCTAAGATATTTCCATAAATTGGTGATATTTAATCACCCTTGGATCTTTAATCCAACGATCCCCATAATCCTTTTCCATTTGGAAAGATTTAGAAAGATTTAGAGAAATTTAGAATTTTAATTCTATCTGGAAAGATTTAGAGAAATTTAGAATTTTAATTCTATTAAACTGTAAGGCTTTCAAAGCCTGTCACGTGCTGGCACGTGACCCTTGGTCACGTGTGAGCACGTGACCCCAATTGGTTCTTTTCTCAGCGTTTATTTATGCTTTAGTTTTAACCATCACGTGTCAACACGTGACCATTGGTCACGTGTGAGCACGTGATACCTCATTGAGGTATCTTCTGATTTTTAATCAGAGAACAGATTTTAGAATTTAATTCTATTCATTATTTTAGAGGGCTTAAGAGCCCATCACGTGTCTGCACGTGACCCATGGTCACGTGTGAGTACGTGATACCCTATTGGGGTCTTTTCTGAGTTTTTATTATATCTTTTAACTCTTCCAGCGGGTTCTTAAAGGTCCATCACGTGTGGACACGTGATGCCTCATAACTTTTGATCCCGGATGAATTATGAGGCCCATAATATATCAAATCGAAGGGTTTTTCAAGATGCTTCCAATACCATCAGAATTTAATAGTTCCTATTTCGGGAACTTATCAAAATACAGGCCGGAAGATATTGGTTCGCATTTCCTTAAGCGTATCGCTGCCATTTGATACCTTGGACTCTTCTGCGCAGAAATTTTTGGCGGGAATAGTTGAGAAGTGCAGAGAGCACGTTGGAAACAACGAGGACTCCCGCTTTGCTTGCTGGGCCATACTCCTCTTCATTCCCAAAATCCAAGGCCAAGGGAAAGAAAAAGAAGAAGTCCATCAAACAGAAAGGTGGAGTTAAAAAGACAAAGGGGAAAGACAAATCCGGGGCTACGGGAAGCGGGAAAGGAGAATGTTTTTACTGCCACAAGTCAGGACATTGGAAACGCAACTGTGCTGTGTATCTTGCTGATCTCAAGAAGAAGAAACATGCTGATGCTTCCACTTCAGATGTGTTTGTAACTGAAAACTGTTTTTCTTTAAACTCTGCATCTTGGGTATTAGATACCGGTTCTGGTTCTCACATCTGCAATTGTATGCAGGGATTGAGAAATAGTAGAGTTCTGAAGACAGGTGACCATACTCTGCGGGTTGGAAATGGTTCCAATGTACATGCTGTATCCGTGGAAGAGTATCATCTTGGGTTGCCTTCGGGTTGTATTTTGGTTTTGAACCCGTGTTATTTTGTACCCAGTATGCTATGTAATATAATATCCGTTTCTTTGTTAGACAATGAAGGATATCATTTTGTATTGCAAAATAATGTTATGAACATTAACTTGAATCAAGAGTTGATTGGGTATGGTACATTAAATAACGGTATTTACGTCCTGAACCAACACACAGTTTTCAATATACAACATACTAATAAAAGAAAGTTTTCAGATATAAATGAAGATTTTCTTTGGCATTGTAGACTTGGTCATATTAATGAAACAATACTAAACAAACTACATAAAGATGGATATTTAAATTCTTTTGAATATAAATTTTATGCGACTTGTCAGTCTTGTATCAAAGGTAAAATGACCAAAACTCCGTTTACTGGACACGGAGAAAGAGTTGTGGAACTCTTAAGCCTCATACATAGTGATGTATGCGGACCAATGTCTACACATGCTAGAGGTGGTTTTTCATACTTCATTACTTTTACTGATGATTTCTCAAGATTCGGACACGTGTTTTTGATAAAGCACAAATTCGAAGCTTTTGAGAAATTCAAGGAGTATAAACTTGAAGTAGAAAAACAAACAGGCTTGAGCATCAAGAAACTTCGATCAGATCGATGTGGAGAATATTTAAGTACAGAGTTTTTAGACTTCTTAAAAGAGAATGGGATTCTTTCTCAGCTCACTCCTCCTTACACACCACAGCACAATGGTGTGTCAGAACGGAGGAATCGTACCATATTAGATATGGTACGATCCATGATGTGTGATGCTGAGTTACCGCTTTCCTTTTGGGGGCATGCATTAGAGACAACAATGTATCTATTGAACAGGGTTCCAAGCAAGATCGTGTCTACCACTCCATATGAGATATGGAGTGGAAAGAGACCATCTCTTAAAAGAGTTAGGATTTGAGGTTGTCCGACTTTTGTTAAAAAGAAGAATCCAGACAAACTCGAGACACGATCGGTCATGTGTAAATTTGTGGGGTATCCAAAACATTCATATGGATATCTATTCTACCACAAGGAGGAACAAAAGGTGTTTGTTGCTCAGCTTGCCACATTTTTGGAACATGAAATCTTTACAGACAGTACTGATGGCAATGCGGTAGAACTAGAAAAGGTTCTAGAAACACAAATTACTCAGGACGAATTGGTTGAAACTGATGTTTCAGTCGAACTTCAAGAACCTCAGCCGCTCCGGAGATCTGGTAGAACTTCTCGCCCACCAGAGAGATACTATGGGTTTCTCATTGATGGTGATAGAGAAGACTGCATCATGGATGATGATGACCCTACTAGTTTTCAGCAAGCTATCACGAGTGGTGATTCAATGAAGTGGCTGGAAGCCATGAGATCCGAAATGGAGTCCATGTATACCAACAAAGTATGGACTTTGGACGTTACGCATCCTGGGATAAAACCCGTTGGGTGCAAATGGATCTTTAAGAGAAAGATTGGTATAGATGGACAGGTAGAGACCTTTAAAGCAAGGCTAGTAGCGAAAGGTTTTCATCAAAGACCAGGATTGGATATGATGAAACTTTCTCTCCAGTAGCAATGCTTAAATCCATTAGGATCCTACTTACTATTGCTGCTCATTATGATTATGAAATCTGGCAGATGAACGTTAAAACTGCATTTCTAAATGGTGATTTAGAAGAATGCGTTTTTATGGATCAGCCAGAGGGCTTCATTGACAGTAGGAGCAGCGAGAAAGCATGTAGATTGCTTAAATCCATTTATGGATTAAAGCAGGCCTCACGGAGCTGGAACATCTGCTTTGATGATACAATCAAAGAGTTTGATTTTATCAAAAATATAGATGAACCATGCATTTATAAGAAGATTGTAGGGAGTACTGTCACATTTCTCGTATTGTACGTAGATGACATTCTCCTGATAGGAAATAATATTCCTATGCTACAATCGGTCAAACTATTCTTATCACAAAGGTTCTCTATGAAGGACCTGGATGATGCCTCATGCATTTTGGGCATAAGGATCTATAGAGATAGATCCAAGAGGTTATTGGGATTGTCCCAATCAAAGTACATAGACACCATCCTAAAAAGGTTTAGTATGGAAGATTCCAAGCGTGGTGACTTGCCTGCTTGTCATGGAATCACTCTCTCCAAGGACTTCTGTCCGAAGACTGATGAAGAGAGAGCTCGCATGAGCGTTATACCCTACACTTCAGCCGTAGGATCTATAATGTATGCGATGTTATGTACTCGCCCTGATGTAGCTTATGCACTAGCTGTAGTAAGAAGGTATCAATCCAACCCAGGGGAGAAACATTGGATAGCAGTGAAGAACATTCTTAAATACTTGCGAAGGACTAAAGAATTGTTCTTGGTGTATGGTAATGGGGATCTCCAGATGGAAGCCTTTACCGATTCCAGCTTCCAAAGTGATAAGGATGACAACAAATCTATCTCAGGGTTTGTATTTACCCTCAATGGAGGGGCGGTTAGTTGGAAGAGTTCCAAACAGGATACCGTTGCAGACTCTACGATGGAAGCTGAGTATATTGCTGCAAATGATGCTGCCAGGAAGCCGTCTGGATAAGGAAGTTCATCGCGGAACTAGGAGTAGTTCCAACCATTGTTGATCCAATACCATTGTATTGTGATAATAATGGAGCTATGGCATTAGCCAAAGAACCAAGGTCCGATCAGAAATCCAGACACATTCTGAGGCGATATCATTTGATCCGGGAGATAGTAGATCGCCAGGAGATCGAGATTCGGAGAGTAGATACAAAGGATAACACAGCGGATCCACTCACCAAGGCCCTTCCACAGCCGCAGCATGAGCGACTTTTTGAGATGTTGGGTATGAGATACACCAATAACCGGCCTTAGTGCAAGTGGGAGATTCTTAGATATATGTATGCCCTAGATACCATTATATGTATAGTGGATGCTTGGGCATGTATATATGGATTGAGATGACTTTCTCGCTCAACATGATAGTATGCTATCTGGTTTACTTTATCTTGACATGTTGATTTGATCATGCTTTTATTCATTTGCACATGTTGATAAAGCCCTTAGGATATTTGCTTGACTACTGTGACTATGATGCGGATCATACTAGTAGGGCATGTGTAGTTTATAAGCATATCCTTGAACTGTTCCTAGTCGTGGGTGTATCGAGACGGGGCATCGATATTCCAGAGTAGACTAGCGTATACTATTCTTGTCCCATATGATAGGTGATGGGTGATCCCATATCCATCTGGTGAGGTGACACCAAAGATTGTATGCGGGTGCTCAGTGGAGACTGGGTTCACTGAACGGACTCACAGAGAACTCCTATGTGGTATTATATCTATCGTCGGATAGCAGTTCTCAGGTGACACTGGTACAGGTTAGTCTGTAGACCCAAGATCGTCATAGAGTCTTGTGTGTCCTTCCACTGTACTTTGATATCCACCCTACCACGGCTCTACTGAGTCGTGCAAACAGGTGGACTTTGGGTACAGTCCCGAGGCACATGGAGGCGATGAGCGATAGGAGGGGTTTCGTCTCTCCCGGTATTGGGAGTTGATGTTGTGCTATGCTTGATTGGCTATAACAGGAAGTCCCTGGCAGGGCTGCTGAGATTTACTGATAAGCGTTATCAGTAGTTTCTCGATCTGTTATGAGCCATACACCAGCATGACTTATTGAGTTATTGGGGTCGACGATTCCATCCCTAGACTCGATATGCAACATATCTGACGAGGAGACCGGACTGTACGGTAAGTGTTGCCGGTTGGCTCGACGGGAGTTTTGACAGCTTCGCTGGTTTTCTTCTGATCGATCAATACCCGGGTGGCCGTTATGTTTAGCTGACCGCTTGCGGCTTGTAGGTATTTGATATGATCATTACCTACTGCTGGCGTATTGACGAGTCTTAGAGTCCCACAATGAAGTTTCCTGGCTCAGGCGAAAAGATGTGGTGTGTATATGAGATATGCGCGGGGACCCGATTAAATACGGATATGTGATACCGTATATTAATCGGGCATTTTCTATTGGTCGGGTCGTATGTGATATGACCGGTTTGCAAAATCAAGTGTTGATTTAACAAATGACTTTTAGATTAATTCTTTTATTAAACCCTTTTTCTATTTTTGTATGCATGCATGTATGCACATGATGATGTGCATGGACACATACATACATACATTGTATCATGGTTGTTGATACATATTTGGTGGCAATGCAAGACTCATATTGTAGTAATTATTTGTTTATTTATCATTTTGAATAAAGGAAATGATAATTCACACATGGTTAATGTTTATCATCTTTAACCATGCTTCAACCACTTTTTAACCTTGAGTTAATTATCCTTTTGCCTTTTTAACTCATTTGATAAAGATCTAGATAATTGCTAACCATGGTTGAAGTGAGAAGGATTAATATGGATTATTCTTTTCTTATTTCAATTAATTCACTCATATCATTTTTCTTTTGAGCTCAAGCTTAGCCACCATCTTCTTCTTCCTCTCTTGAAATTTTCTTTGAGTGAAGTTGATAAAAAGAAAGGGCTTTGATTATAGAATACAAACCACATCATCATACTACACACATCTAGCCCATTTGTGTAGGGTGTTTGCTCTACTTCATTCACATATCAAGTAAAGCAAGGAGCTTTAGGCAAAGGGACTTCAGGTGGATCATCGTGAACAAGGAAGGCTTCCATCGATCCGTTCCAAACTCTCAAAGTGCCAAGGAGTCAACAAGGGAGGTCTACAAAGGTTGTAATCTCTACTGTTAGTGATACTTTTTCTTTTGCATGTGATGCTTAGTCAAAAGAAACCCTAAATTTCTAGTTATGATTCTTGTCAAGTTCAGTTAGCACCTTAAAAATTTGATTTTGGCATATGTGAGCTTCTAAACCCTTGATGAGGTGCTAGGTAAACCCAACATTGTGTACCAGACCAGATGTAGCTTATGCACTTAGTGTGGTAAGCCGATATCAGTCAAACCCTGAGGAGAAGCACTGGATAGCGGTAAAGAACATTCTCAAGTACCTGAGAAGGACTAAGGAAATGTTCTTGGTTTACGGCGGAAAAGACCTCCAGATCTAGGCCTTTGCTGACTCCAGCTTCCAGAGTGACAAGGATGACTCCAAATCCATGTCGGGCTATGTCTTTACCCTCAATGGAGGGGCGGTATGTTGTAAGAGTTCCAAACAGGAAACCGTTGCTGACTCGACGATGGAAGCGGAGTATATCGCAGCTTCTGATGTCGCAAAAGAAGCAGTCTGAATGAGGAAGTTCTTAACAGAACTTCGGATGGTTCCGTCCATTGTTAATCCAATATCTCTGTATTGTGACAACAATAGGGCTATAGCTTTAGCGAAGGAACCCAGGTCCCATCAGAAGTCCAGACACATCTTGAGGCGGTATCACCTGATCAGGGAGATCGTGGATCGCCAGGAGATCGAGGTTCGGAGGGTTGCTACAGAGGACAACACTGCAGATCCATTTCTCAGACGCAGTTCGAGAGGCTATTCGAGATGATAGGTCTGCGATATGCCAGCACATGGCCTTAGTGCAAGTGGGAGATTGTTAGTGTGATATGTCCTAGAGGACATTATTGTATAGTACTAGTTTGTATATTACATTTTGGAAGCTTGGGATATATACACGGATTTATAACAGTCTTGCTCAATATGGTAGTATGCTACTTAGTTTGTATCTATTTTAATATGTGTATATGTTTCTTTTAACATATCGCTAATACATATTGATAGAGCCCTTAGGATCTTTGCTTGACTAGCAGCGTTGTGATAGCAGTCACACTTATGGGGGTTGGGTAGTCTACAAGCACATCCTTATACAAGTCTCTAGTCGTAGGATTATCGAGACAGGGCATCGATACTCCAGAGTAGACTGGTGTGTACGCTTCTCGTCCCAGCTGGGGAGATGGTCTGTCCCATAGCCATCGGTACGTAAATGTGCTCATTAGGTTATGAGTACACTGGACAGGACTCGTCGGGAACTGTTGGTTGGTACTATACCTATCGCCAGTTAGCAGTTCCCAGGTGACATGAGTACAGCTTAGTCCGTTGACTTGACACTGCCGCTTCGCCTCAAGTGTGTTCCCACTGTTCTTAGATTACTACACTACTAAGGCTCTATTGAGTCGTGCAAACATGTAGTAGTTGGGTGCAGTCCCGAAGCACTTGGAGGCAGTGGCGGTTAGATAGGATTCGTCTCTCCCGGTATTGAGGGTTGATATCGTGCTGTGTTTGGAGAGCCATTACAAAAAGTCCCTGGCCAGAGCAAGCGAGATTTATTGGTAGGTACTCCAGTAGTTTCTCAGGGTGTTTTGGACTACACTCCGACACGACTTATACCGCTATTAGGGGACTGACGTTTACCGCCCCCTAGGCCCGATATGCGATACTCTTAGACGAATAGACCGGACTGTACGGAGATTGTCACATTCAGGCTCAGTAGGAGTTCGGACGTGTTTTCCTCATCGGCCTTCTTATCGACATCTACCTGGGGACCGTTACGTACAGCTAGTACTGCATGCAGCCTGTGATTAAATCCACTGCCAGCGTAGTGTCGAGTCTTTAGAGTCCCACATAGAGGGTTTTCCACCTTTGGGCGAAACGAGGTAGAGGTCGTATGGTTTTACGACAGAATTCGTTCACATACACGTACTTGTGTGTGTTTGGTGTTCGGGCGGTTGATACTAGTGGGCTTTGGTTTAAGCCGGATCCTAGTATTAGATTTTTGGATTGGCTTAGTCTCATTTTATTCGTGTTTCTCGGAACACGGATGTGGGTATGTATATACGGATGATAGGGACAGAGAAGGAGACACTTTATTAGGGTTTTGACCATTGACTTGATTAAAACCATAATGAGATGAAGGAAATTGTTTACTAATTTTTATTAGTGATAATTGTGTCGTGGCTAATTGGTTTGACCATTTGACTATATTGACCATTGTTGACTTAGATATTTTTGTTGAGCACAAGATATTTTGCTTAGCATTAATTGTGACATGATAATGGTCATATCAAATGAGCTATCATAATTATCCTAATAAAACTTATTATTCTTTTTTCCTCATATGAAAGCTCTCTTCATAATTTTTGATACACTCTCTCTCATAGCTCTCTCTCTCTCCTTCTTCCTCTCTCAAGCCCAAATGTCTCATGAGTTGAGAAACATGGGTTGTTGACACTAAGCCACCAAAATTCTTCTCTACTCACTCTAGGGTTCTTAGATTAGCACACCAAGCACCCTAGTTACTTTATTATAGAGGTTGGAGCTCAAGGTAGAGACCTTCGGGTGGATCTTCTTTGACGTGGAAAAGCCGGCGAGGAGGCATCATCCATCACCACTCCAAAGAGCTCTTAACAAGGAGAAGCACAACAAGGAGAAGATGGACTAGAAGCTTGAGGTATAATCATCTAACATAGTAGTTAGCACTCCTAGTTAATTTGTTAGTTAATGTTTAGCAAAGATCCTCATGGTTAGTTTACGTTACATTGTAAAGAAAAATTTGATTTTTACCTATTCCGCCTCCCCGCAAACTACCGGGGTGAGTAACATAGACTTACACCTCACCCTCTTGAACTACTTATTTTGACATTGCTGCAATCGGGTTGTTTTGCGGGAAACAGTGGGCACTTTACACGGCACCTGCCTCCTACTCATCAATATCTCTTTCTGACACTGACGGAACATCTTCTTCATATATGAAGGAACGAGATATCACGTTACTCAATTTGTTGAGTCTTCTTCTTCCTTGGAAGAATAAACTTGACTTGGGGTGTCACGACCCGAAAAGTACGGAGCGTGACTAGCTCTTAAATTACGAAACGTCTTAAAGCGTATGTAATCTAAGTAAACCAAAACCCAGAAATCAAAACCAATTAAAGCAGTAGAGTGAAGGAAAACCAAGTAAGGAAAGCGATTATCATCAAATAAGTCACATCAAGCCTTTAAAAGCAACATCACAATTTTCCGAAAATTTCGGTAGAGTCTCCTTTGTAAATACTGGCCCCAAACGGGTACAAAACAAGAATATATGTACAACATGAAATAAGGCATCCCTAAGTGGGAGCTTGCTCTTCACCAAAGGCAGACTCACAACCACATACAATATGTATATCAAAAGTGCACAATAAGCATCATAAAGCAAGAAATGAGAAAATACCAAGTCGGCTCAAGTGAGCATCGACACAAACACCACAAATACAAGTCTCACGAGTCTTACTGTCTAGTCAAATATACAAGGGTAGATGGAGTATACTAGATACAATATAATGTACATTATGGAATAAAAATATCCTCGCAACCCACCTACGAGCAAGCTGAAAATCAAGCAAATGAAGCCAAAAGAGGAAGAACGCCAGCCGCTACTACGCTGACAGGTCAAACCTGCAAGACACTGTGGCGCAACGGGGGTTGAGTTGCTAACTCGTGAGTAGTAAGTAACATCTAATAAGGCTATCGTAAGCATGCACGCATATGTGTCACAACCTACATATATTAATGTGATGCGATGCACTAATATGTATGCAAAATGAATGCAAAATCAACACGAGATCTGAACATATTTAGTACGAGAAAATATGTATTCTTATCTTAGTAAGACTTCTGTAATTTAACTGTAGTATCATCAATGAAATCCATAGAAATCCGTGTCAAGTATCGACACCAAATATGAATATCTCAATGTCTCGACATCTCAGGTCTCAATGCCTCGATGTCATAATGTATCAATATCTCAATATCTCGGGCTCCGGCAATCCGGACTCGCCCATAATCTCAATATCTCAGGCTCCGGCAATCCGGACTGGCCCATAAACATCAATCTCAAGACTACGTCGGTATCCTCCGTATATCCGCCGCGTCACAAATAACCGGTCGGTAGTGCTCCTCTGCCGGGCTCAACGCCATCATCTGCGGCCATCTTGCTGTGGGGTACCGCACCGGGTCCACCATGCACCCACACCCACAGACGGTTCCTCCTCCTCGAATCGGGTGTATGATACCGCTCAAGAACCGAGAAATCTCATAGTGGATGACACATACATCATATCACGAGAAAACCGCAACTTGCATTATTAAAATGATAACGGTTTATAAAATTCTTGCGGTTTTCCCAAAAATCCAGAAATCTCATAATACTGAAATTCTCAAGAAAAATCACCATAGGTACACATATCGGTGATGATGAATGCCTGTGGTATCAACAATATGAAATACGATGCGTGACTAGAAAACTATGCATGAACGATAATGCAATGAGGTATATGCATATGACTAACAATCCTGCGTATCCATCCTGATGAATTGAATATACAAATACAGGTTTACAAATCATATATGTTGCAATGGTCTTATATTCTGATTTAAAAAGTTATTTAGTGTTCGTGGCATAGTAATTACCAAGGTGTGTGTGTCCACATGAATAGTGCCCGTGCCGCATAAATGAATGGTAATGGTGCAAGTGTCCTATGAGATGATATCATACACACATATATAAAAGATGATGCGATGCAACGAGATGAATAATTAGGAACTACGCATATAAATGCACGTACTAAAAGAAATTCTAACTATCGGGTGGTTTGCGCTATCCAGACGATTCCCCCGTAAATGTGTACATCTACTCACCTGAACGCCTCAGCTAGTCCGATCCAATCACCGCTTTTCCTTTCCGTGCTGCGTCCGATGTCTCCGCAACCGATCCTAGAATCGTACAAATATCAATATAGAAAGCTAAACAGTTGATAAAAACACGAAGACAGAACGATACATAAGAATTAACGCCACGTGTTAGAGTACGTGCACACCTGGTGCACAAGACCCGCGTAACATCGCTCAATTCCTACACGATCTGTCTGTCAGACAAATACACCAGACCATGGTTCAAATCGCATGTTTCGCACAGACTCAGCACTAAAAATATAGATAATAGGTCCCAGATTTTATCTGGAGCAGAAACAAGAAAAACAAGCAAGACCAAACCTCATATAATATCTACATACAACTACCTGCAAAGTTTCAACGTTTTTCTCCAAAATTGGGCCGGCCACGAGGGCGGTGTCACCGGGTCAAATCGGGTGAAAAGGGTCCAGGTTTCTACACTACACTCCTAACATAATGTATAGTCTAATTTATATGTTTGTTTGTTTTAAAAACAACCACGGTAATAGTTGATTCATAATATCCTAAAACTTGATTAAAACCCGTTTTAAAACATAAATTAGTGACAATAAGGTATTTTAGTGCAAACTTACTGGATTAATAGGTTGATTAGGTACTAAGTACTCTTAGTTACCCTAATTAAGCCATAAAACCCTAACTTAACATAATCTTCACCTTAAATCTCAAACTTTGTAACACCCGAGCCCAATGCTACCGTTTTCCAGTTACTGTTTGAGAATTAATGTGGTACTCATTTCATTTAGCTTGCCTGTTTGTCACTTACTGTAAAATTTTATCTGGCAAAGTCATTTCTGCATATAACAAATTTTAGCACCTAAAATAAAATTAAAAATATCCATCTTAGCCTACTCGACACCCCTAGCCTTGTGATAGCGTCCGTGCATCGAGTTCTCGTCCCGTTCGGTGAAACGGGCGAGTTTGGACGGCTACGCGCGCGTACAGTGTCCGTCTTGGGGGTATGCTTTTTAATCACAAAACACTTAATTTTAAAATTTGGAACCCGCTTAAAATCCTATTATTTAAATTTTGAATTTTTGGACCCAACCCGGGCGCAATTTGGAAATGTTTTATTTAGCGCCAAAATCCCAAATTTTAATAATATTTAAAACCATATATATTTCGTTAACATACATATATATTACTGTTAAATTAAATCCTTAAAAATCTTTTAATATATTTTCTAACCTCTCAATCTTTTACCCAGCCAATCGCGAGGCTCAGTTTTTTCCCGTGGGCCCCACTCGCACTCTCTCTCTTCCCCGTATCTCTCCCTATCTCTTTCTATCTCCTTTCTCTCTCTCCCCCCAGAAATTTCTCTCTCTCTCTCACGCTCGGCTCCTGCAGCCAAACTAGAAAAAAAAAACCCCAACGCCTCCTCTTCTTCTCTCCCGATCTCTTGATCTCAATCGCCATTGATTGCGCCTTCGCCTCGACTTCCTCAAGCAGTTCATCGTCGATGCTCGTTTTCCCGCCAGAATCCCATGCATGCCGGCTACCAGATCCGCCGCCATCGTCGGCGACCTACAGCGGCTTTGATTGGATAAAGACTCGGTTTTGACGCTTGGAATTTGATATTTGAGGTTTTTGAACCATCGATTGATCTAGCCCTTCAGAAATTTTAGGGTTGCTTCTCTTTTGATTCAGGCGCCTACGCCATCAATCCTGAGACCTTCAGCAAGCGTCTCAACGCATTTCATACTCACTGGAGGGAACACAAAACCGACATATGGGGTTCTTCAGATGCTATTGCCATTGCCACTCCCCCAACTTCAGAAGATCTTCGATACCTTAAATCTTCAGCACTGAACATATGGTTGTTTGGATACGAATTTCCTGAGACGATAATGGTTTTTATGAACAAACAGATCCATTTCCTCTGTAGTCAGAAGAAGGCAAACCTGCTAGGGACTATTAAGAACTCTGCCAAAGATGCTGTCGGTGCTGATGTTATAATGCACGTCAAGGCAAAGAATGACGATGGGGCCTCCGCAATGGAGGAGATTTTATGTGATGTTCGTGCTCAGTCCAAGTCCGAGAATCCTGTTGTCGGATATATTTCAAAAGAAACACCTGAAGAAAAGCTTCTAGAAACATGGCCTGAGAAGTTGAATGGCTCTTCGCTCCAACTCAGCGACGTGACAAATGGGTTCTCAGAACTGTTTGCTGTCAAAGATGCCACTGAGCTCACCTTTGTTCCGAGGCAAGTAACCCTTGCTACATGCTATACAATATATTTATTGACACCATAAACCTGTATAATTGGCTTTGGTACAATCGTTTTCCATTTCGGTTACAAAATTGCATTATATCATTTTACTGTTAAACCGGGAATTTACAGTTTGCCAATTTAAACCTAATAATCAAATCTACCTGTTCAATCACATTTTACTGTTAAAATAGCTGGTAGCATTTATCCCTGTAGTTCTGTTACATTCGGTCACTCGCATGCATTAACCTGAAATAACTGTATTGGACCGTTACATAAACTATTGCACCGCTAAGGGTGCTTAAACCTGTTAACATGACTAAACGGCTACATTGTATTACTGCACTCTTGTGATTGAATGAAACTGCTTATTATTTAATTCCTTGCTTATTTCATGTTGTTAATACCCATGTTTGTTTATATATCTGATTGGGAGCACACTCACGATATTGCTTACATCTTGACCTGACATGGCTACACACACACACACATATATATATATTGATACACCTGACATGGTACGTATACTGTTGACTTGACCTGATGTACCATGACCCGATCTGTTACCTGATCTCGTGCCTAATGCCAACAAACCTGACATGTAGTTCTCATGGACCGTTCCTGTTGTCTATCCAGACAAACCTGCTTTTACCTGATCCTGTGTTGGCATTAGTTCTTGATTACTGAATACCTGACCTGACATACATAACTTGGGGGTATGGGGAAATCAAAGGTGAAACCGAATTGTAACTCAACAGTTCGATACCTGTTCTGATCAGTCTTACGGGCTAGGCCAGCCCCGGAGTGATGATGCTGACATCACTCGCCCATCCTGCTACCTGTTACTGCCTAGCGACACGTCTCGGATTCAGCCCCGAGGATCTTGACCGTGGTCCCGGGCATGAACGGGATACTGTTGAGTTACATCGACGATTCATCAATTGATTTCAAAGACTTTAGAATAGAAAACCTGATAGAACAGTTTAGTTACCCACTGCACACTACCCTGCACTGCTTGTTTCACATTATTGCTTTATTCATGTTTATATTACATTGCCTGCTATACTGTTCATATTATATTACTTGATGACATGACGCGCTGACGTCTGGGTTTTGCATGGCCCAGATTCCGTACCGCTGTTCCAGTCCGAGCAGGAGTACTTCAGCCAGCAGGCTGAGCTGTGAGTTCAGTAGTAGTTAGTTTTATTTCCTGCATTCAGTTCCTGATGTGAGCCCGCATTATGGTGTAAGTCCACGTTACCTCTCCCGGTTCTTTCGGGCTTGCGGAAATGGTGAAAAACGATTTTTAGGGTTTGGGTAACATGGACTACAAAAACGGATCTTGGCTAAACTACATACTAGCAACCTAACAAGAGATTTGTCTACTCGGTTAGGGGTTATACCTCACTTGAACTCCTTCTTCTTGAACTCTTTGTAGTGGTTGGATGGTGCTTTCCTCGTCGCCTTATTTCGTCAAAGATGGATCCACCTGAGGGGGCTCCTTTCTCGAACTTTGAGAGAACTAAGTTCTTTGGCTTGCTAGACCTTCAACCCTAGAGTGAGTAGAGAGTGGTTTAGAGTATTTTATCTCAAGGAGAGGTTTCTCAACACATGAGAATGGATCTCCTTGAACTAGAGGAGGAGGAAGAAGAAGAGAGGAGAGAGAATGGTTATGATAGAATGAAATGGTTTTTTTACAACCATAACAATATCTAGTGAATTATCAAATTAATAAAATTAATCTAAATGAAAAGTTGATGGAAGGTTTGATAAGACTATTATCATTTCACATTAAATGGTTTTGCTAGAATCAAAGAGCATCTTTGATGTGTAATGATGATAGTCAATGTTTCAACCATGGTCAACAAGTCAACCTTGGTCAACAAGTCAACAAACCCAACCATGACACAATTTCATTTAATTAATATTATTAATTGATATATCACAAATTCATTAGGGTTTGGAAAAAGACGGCTGTCAACTGTGCATACACACCCGTTCCGAAACCCTAATGAAAATCCTCTTCCTCCGCCTCAATCAACTATGCATACACACCCGCATTCGTGTTCCGAGGAACATGAATACTATGAGATAAAACTAACCCCAAAACATATACTAGGATCTGGCTCAAACCAGAGCCCGCTAGTAATATCCGTCCGGACGCCAAACGTGCACAAGTGCGCGGATGAGAACGAACCCTATCGCAAAACCATGCGACCTCTACTCTGTTTTGCCCAAAGGCGATAGCCCTCTGTGTGGGACTCTAAAGACTCGACACTACGCTGGCAGTGGGTTTAACCACAGACCGCAAGCGGCACTAGCTGTGCGTAACGGTTCCTAGGTAGATGCCGATAAAAAGACGGACGAGGTAAAACCCATCTGAACTCCTACTGAGTCTGAATGTGACAATCTCCATACAGTCCGGTCTGTTCGTCTGATACATCGCATGGCGGGCCTAGGGGCGGTAAACGCCAGTCCCCTAAAAGCGGTACAAGTCGTGTCGGAATGAAGCCCAGAACACCCTGAGATAACACTGGAATCCTACCAGTATATCTCGCTTGCCCTGGCCAGGGACTACTCGTGTAATGGCTCTCTTAGACACAGCGCGATGTCAACCCCCAATACCGGGAGAGACGAATCCTGTCTAACCGTCACTGCCTCCAAGTGCTTCGGGACTGCACCCAACTACTACCTATTTGCACGACTCCTTTGAGCCGTGGTAGGGTAGTAATCTAAGTACAATGGGAACACACTCGAGGCGAAGTGACAGTGTCAAGTCAGCGGACTAAGCTGTATTCATGTCACCTGGGAACTGATAACCGACGATAGGTATAGTACCAACCAACAGTTCCCGACGAGTCCTGTCCAGTGTACTCGTAACCCAACGAGCACCCGCACACTATCTCCAGTACGACGTACTGATGGCTGTGGGACAGACCGTCTCCCACACTGGGATGAGAAGCGCATACGCTAGTCTACTCCGGAGTATCGATGCCCTCTCTCGATAGTCCTGCGACTAGGGACCTGCATAAAGATGTGCTTATAGATTACCCAGCCCCCACTAGTGTGACTGCCATCACAACGCTGGTAATCAAGCAAAGATCCTAAGGGCTCCACTAATGTGTATAAGTGATATACTAAAATAAACACATGTACACATTGAAGTAGAAACAAACCAAGTAGCATACTACTATATTAAGCAAGATTGTCTATACAACTGTGAATATCCCAAGCTTCCATTAAGTAATATACAAACTAGTATGATACAGTAATGGCCTTTAGGGCATATACACTAACAATCTCCCACTTGCACTAAGGCCATGTACTGGCGTATCGAAGACCTATCATCTCGATCAGCCGCTCGAACTGAGTTTGGGGTAAGGCCTTTGTGAATGGATTTGCAGTGTTATCTTCTGAAGTAACCCTCCGAACCTCGATCTCCTTGCGATCCACGATCTCCCTGATCATGTGATACCGCCTCAAGATGTGTCTGGATTTCTGATGGGACCTGGGTTCCTTTGCTAAAGCTATAGCCCCGTTGTTGTCGCAATACAGAGGTATTGGGTCAACAATGGACGGAACCACCTGAAGTTCTTTCAAGAACTTCCTTATCCAGACGGCTTCCTTTGCGGCATCAGATGCAGCGATATATTCCGCTTCCATAGTCGAGTCAGCAACGGTTTCCTGTTTGGAACTCTTCCAACACACCGCACCTCCATTGAGGGTAAAGACAAAACCCGACATGGACTTGGAATCATCCTTGTCACTCTGGAAGCTGGAGTCAGCAAAGGCCTCAATCTGGAGGTCTTTTCCGCCATACACCAAGAACACCTCCTTAGTCCTTCTCAGGTACTTGAGAATGTTCTTTACTGCTATCCAATGTTTCTCCCCTGGGTTTGACTGATACCGGCTTACCACACTCAGTGCATAAGCTACATCTGGTCTGGTACACAACATCGCATACATTATAGAGCCTACCGCAGAAGCGTAGGGTATAATAGACATGCGACCCCTTTCCAAATCAGTCTTGGGAGACATCTCTTTGGAGAGGGTGATCCCGTGACAAGCCGGTAGATTACCGCGCTTAGAATCTTCCATACTGAATCTTTTCAGTATTGTGTCGATGTACCTGGACTGTGAAAGTCCCAGTATCCTCTTGGATCTGTCACGATAGATCCGGATCCCCAGAATGTATGAGGCATCACCCAGGTCTTTCATGGAGAACCTGTGTGACAAGAACCCCTTGACAGATTGTAGCATAGGAATGTCATTTCCTATTAAGAGAATGTCATCCACGTATAAAACGAGGAATACTACAGTTCTCGCTACAAATCTACTATAGATGCATGGTTCAACTGGATTTTTGATAAAGCCAAATTCCTTGACCGTCTCATCAAAACAGATGTTCCAACTCTGCGATGCCTGCTTTTGTCCATAGATGGACTTAAGCAACTTGCACACCTGTCCGCTGCTCCCACTCTGAATGAAACCCTCTGGCTGGTCCATATAAACACATTCCTCTAAATTTCCATTTAGAAAAGCGGTCTTTACGTCCATCTGCCAAATCTCATAATCGTGGAAGGCAGCAATGGCAAGAAGGATCCGAATGGATTTCAGCATAGCTACTGGAGAAAAGGTCTCGTCATAGTCCAAACCAGGTCTTTGACGAAAACCCTTTGCAACCAGTCTAGCTTTATAGGTCTCAACCTATCCATCTACACCAATCTTCCTTTTGAAGATCCACTTGCATCCTACGGGTTTTACCCCATCTGGAGCAACATCCAACGTCCATACTTTGTTGGTGTACATGGACTCCATTTCGTTTCGCATTGCATCCAGCCATTTTACCGAGTCAACGCTCTGAATGGCTTGCTGGAAGCTAGTCGGCTCATCATAATCAATGATGCAATCCTCTCTATCCCCGTCTATGAGAAAACCGTAGTATCTCTCGGGCGGATGAGACTGCCTACTACTCCTGCGGAGCGGCGTAGGAATGTCATTTTCTTTTGAACCCTCTGGTTCCACTAAGCTTTCAGTAATAGTCTGTGGTTCTAGAATTTCTTCCAGTTCTATTGCGCTCCCACTTATCTGATTTTCCAAAAATTAAGTTTCCAAGAAGTGGGCATGACGAGAAACATAGATCTTTTGTTCCTCTTCGCAATAGAAAAAATATCCGTTGGAGTTCTTTGGATATCCCACAAACTTGCACTGTACTGAGCGTGCCTCGAGCTTGTCCGCATGCTGCTTTTTGACAAAAGCTGGACATCCCCATGTCTTAATGTGATTAAGATAGGGTCTCTTCCTGCACTACATCTGATATGGTGTAGTAGGTACAGTCTTAGTTGGAACTCGGTTCAAAATGTATGCAGCTAATTCTAGTGCATATCCCCAGAATGATCGCGGTAACTCGGCGTTACTCATCATGGAACGTACCATATCCAATAGGGTCCGGTTCCGTCTCTCCGATACACCGTTATGTTGCGGAGTGTATGAAGGAGTAAGCTGAGAGAGAATTCCATTCTCTTTTAAATAGTCCAGGAACTCGGCACTCAAGTACTCACCGCCTCGATCCGATCTTAGAATCTTGATACTTTTGCCGGTTTATTTTTCTACTTCATTCTTATATTCCTGGAATTTTCCAAAAGCTTCGGACTTATGTTTCCTTAAGAAGACATAAACCGTACCTTGAAAAGTCATCCGTAAAAGTAATGAAGTAAGAATAACCGCTTCGCGCATGTGTAGACATTGGACCGCACACATCGCTGTGTACGAGTCCCAAGAGCGAGCTCGCTCTTACTCCGTGTCCAGTGAACGGAGTCTTTGTCATCTTTCCTTTGAGACAGGATTGACAAGTGGCATATGATTGATATTCGAACGGATTCAAATATCCTTCTGTATGTAACTTCGTCAACCTTCTCTCATTGATGTGACCTAGTCTACAATACCATAAGAAAGTCTGATTTATTTCCGGAGATTTTCTTTTGTGTGTATTCTGGACATTGAAAATCTGTGGTTGGTTTAATACGTATATTCCATTGCTTAATGTACCTGACCCAATCAGAACTTGATTAAGGTGAATGTTTACAACATTACTTACAAACGCAAATTCATAACCTTCTTTAGAAGTCAAAGATACAGAAATGATATTACAAGTTGCGTTGGGTACAAAATAGCAATTACGCAAAACCAAAACGTGTCCATCTGACAACCCCAGGTGATAGTCCCCCACGGCCTTAGCATCCATGCTAGCTCCATTTGCAACTTTGAGGGCCATGTCACCTGCCTTCAAAACCCTACGGTTTCTCAACGCCTGCAAAGAATTACAGATATGAGATCCTGATCCGGTATCCAATACCCAGGAAGTAGAGTTTATAGATAGACAATTTTCAATAACATACACACCTGAAGCTGATGCCGCAACATGCTTCAGTTCCTGTGTTCTGGCTTTCCAAGCCCTGCAATCTTTCTTCCAGTGTCCACTCTTGTCACAGTAAAAGCATTCTTCTTTATCCACAAGTTTCCCCGCTACCTTTGTTGCTTTCGTCTTTCCCTTCGTATCCACTTTACTAACACCGCCCCTTGGTTTGGCGGAGGCTTTCTTCTTCTTTCCCTTGGCTTTCGCCCTGGACTTAGAAGAGGAAGATCCTCCTACAAACAAAATGGATGTTTTCCTACCTTTCTGTAGGGTGCCCTCTGCACTCCTCAGCATATTGAGGAGTTCTGAAAGTTCAACTTCCTTTTCTTGTAAGTTGAAATTCAGGATGAACTGGACGTAAGTGGAAGGAAGGGACTGAAGAATCAAGTCCGTATAGAACTCATTCTCCAACGTGGTCCCAAGGTCCGTGAGCTCCTCAATGAAGCCAATCATCTTAAGCACGTGTTCCGCTACCGATGATCCGACGGCCAATCTTGCCGAAAACAACTTCTTCGACACTTCGTATCTTGCGATACGAGATTGCTCTCCATACGGTTCTTTTGTATGGAGAAATATGGATTTGAGGTCCATATTCTCATGCCTCCTCTGATGTTCCTTGTCCATAGAAGCAAGCACAAGGCATTTGGCTTTCGCGCTATTTATCTTCCAAGTCTTACGGATTTCCTTATCCGCGACGCTGGAGGTGGGACCTTGGACGGGGGAACTTTGGTGGTAAGGAGATACCCCAACTTGTCGTAAGTGATTGCCATCTTGACATTCCTGAGCCAATCTTTGTAGTTTGGCCCTGTCAGTATGTTTTTATCTAGTAGTAACTTAAGTCCAGTCATGATGAATGGTCGCTGCAATTAGGAGAGAGAGAAGAAACACTTTAGCACGATGCTCTTGCAAGTTTAGAGTGGTTTTTAATTTGACTAAACAGGATGGCTCCCACTGTCTCTCGAATCCCTCCTCAAACCAAAAAGGAAGAATTAGTCAGGATCAATTTCATCGCACAATACTTGCTTAACCGTTCGGCCAGGCTGGTGTCGGTACTTCGAGGGAGGTTTTCCAACGCTTTCGCGAAGTTCCTTAATTAAATAACCTCTTTTCCTTGGGGGCGTAGCCCCGCTAACACGTTTCTAGACACCTACTTGGTTTATAGCATTGATCGTTTAGTGAGAAATTTCCCGAGGAGTAGCATATACTCACAGTAGGATCAGGATCCAAATATCATCGTGTGACAAAACTGAAGGAATCCTACCAGAATCATCACACTCCAAATGGTATGCAGCGCGAGCAAGTTTCAGTTCTTTTGAAACCCCCGATGTGGATTTTTGCCCCATGCTCTTATGACCTTGACTTTGGCCAACAAATCATAAGTCACATGTCAAGTTCTACCCGTCATTCTCCAGGTTAATTTGAACCCACCCGCACCTATCCTTGACTTTGGCCAACAAGGCAGTACGACTGTCCCAAACCAACACATCTATCTATGCTGCACATGAATGCCCAATAGCTACCAATCACTATGCCTAGACTTTGGCCAACAAACATAACTTGAATACTATTGACCATCCATGTGAAACGATGGAGGGCTACGAATGGTTTTGGCGAAACCGTGAACGTAGTGAACTTGATATAATCGATGGAATGAGATAGCTTTTAAAAGGAGTGGTTTAAGCTCCGCGTTTAAAAGTTATTTTGAAAAGAAACCGAGTGGTTTTTGAAAGTGTTCCAACGACTTTTACTTGGTTTATTTTTCTTGCATTAGTTCTTTTAATGCATCCCATCATTTAATCCTACCATTGCAAAAAACAACCAAAATATGACGTACGCTTATGCCATTCGCATTCGCCACGGGGCCCCATCATCACCCGTTAGGTTACTTAACTAACGACAGAGCGGGGGCTGGGCTAGCGCGGCTGCAAAACATAAGCAACGTCTAAATAATATCATACATAGATATATTGCAATGATAGCCATTTCAGATCACAGATGAATACATTGGATATACTAGGAATCCGCAATTTGTACGAGCCTGTAACGAAAAGCGGATTATACGGTCGCGATGAATAGACAATACCCCACCCTAGACCCCTACGGGTGCGGCAAACTACCCGCCAAATATCCGAAGTGGAGCAAACTCCCTCAACGACGTGAGTAGGCCACTCGGCACTTCGAGATACCCGGTAGTTTGTGCACCCCACCTTGGGTCTATCCTAGGAGCAAAAACAGTAAAAAGAAATTATACAATGACGGCTACAACCCCGACCCGGTTGTGCGGCCAAAAATAATATTACATCAATTTACATATTACAAGAATTGAAAGATAAACAAAAACTCTCATCTCACAATTCCCCCGGCTATTCATCCGCGACAATCCAACGAATTCATAACAAAAACTCTCATCTCACAATTCCCCCGGCTATTCATCCGCGACAATCCAACGAATTCATATACACAAACCATCAACATCACAGATCACAGATATGTATAACCCCCACTAATCGACGTATAGCGATTAGTAGACGTTCAATACATACAAAACATTACAGATATAACCATTAGCCAAAGTCTACAGAAAATCGACAAAAATACGGATTTGTAGCCACCCCAAAAACAAACTTGTTCTCTGGAAAATCTGGGCAGAAACAAACCATCCCAAAAATCCCAAAACACCCCCAGAAACAAACTGCAGGAGAAAGATCCACGGCCGAGTCAAGTCAGCCGTGGATCCGCGGCAGAAGCAAGCTTCTGCCGCGGAACCGCGGCGACTTGGTCGGCTCGTGCGATCGTTTTTCTTGCCTGTTTATATAAAAGCCTGAGTCGATTTTTAAGACATGATTTTTTATTTTTAGAGCAGAAAAAAAATCGGCAGCAACTAGGATTTTCCGGGGTGTTTTGCGGTTTTTTCGTTTGGTCGATATTCTAAATACTTTGCTAACATGCTAGGGTGTGTTTAGTTAGGCTCTGATACCACTGTAAGTCCACGTTACCTCTCCCGGTTCTTTCGGGCTTGCGGAAATGGTGAAAAACGATTTTTAGGGTTTGGGTAACATGGACTACAAAAACCGGATCTTGGCTAAACTACACACTAGCAACCTAACAAGAGATTTGTCTACTCGGTTAGGGGTTATACCTCACTTGAACTCTTTCTTCTTAAACTCTTTGTAGTGGTTGGATGGTGCTTTCCTCGTCGCCTTCTTTCGTCAAAGATGGATCCACCTGAGGGGGCTCCTTTCTCGAACTTTGAGAGAACTAAGGTCTTTGGCTTGCTAGACCTTCAACCCTAGAGTGAGTAGAGAGTAGTTTAGAGTATTTTATCTCAAGGAGAGGTTTCTCAACACATGAGAATGGATCTCCTTGAACTAGAGGAGGAGGAAGAAGAAGAGAGGAGAGAGATTGGTTATGATAGAACGAAATGGTTTTTTTACAACCATAACAATATCTAGTGAATTATCAAATTAATAAAATTAATCTAAATGAAAAGTTGATGGAAGGTTTGATAAGACTATTATCATTTCACATTAAATGGTTTTGCTAGAATCAAAGAGCGTCTTTGATGTGTAATGATGATAGTCAATGTTTCAACCATGGTCAACAAGTCAACCTTGGTCAACAAGTCAACAAACCCAACCATGACACAATTTCATTTAATTAATATTAATAATTGATATATCACAAATTCATTAGGGTTTGGAAAAAGACGACTGTCAACTGTGCATACACACCCTTTCCGAAACCCTAATGAAAATCCTCTTCCTCCGCCTCAATCAACTATGCATACACACCCGCATTCGTGTTCCGAGAAACATGAATACTATGAGATAAAACTAACCCCAAAACATATACTAGGATCTGGCTCAAACCAGAGCCCGCTAGTAATATCCGTCCGGACGCCAAACGTGCACAAGTGCGCGGATGAGAACGAATCATGTCGCAAAACCATACGATCTCTACTCTGTTTTTCCCAAAGGCGAATAGCCCTTTGTGTGGGACTCTAAAGACTCGACACTACGCTGGCAGTGGGTTTAACCACAGACTGCAAGCGGCACTAGCTGTGCGTAACGGTCCCCAGGTAGATGCCGATAAGAAGACGGACGAGGTAAAACCCATCTGAACTCCTACTGAGCCTGAATGTGACAATCTCCATACAGTCCGGTCTGTTCGTCTGATACATCGCATGGCGGGCCTAGGGGGCGGTAAACGCCAGTCCCCTAAAAGCGGTACAAGTCGTGTCAGAGTAAAGCCTAGAACACCCTGAGATAACACTGGAACCCTACCAGTATATCTCGCTTGCCCTGGCCAGGGACTACTCGTGTAATGGCTCTCTTAGACACAGCGCGATGTCAACCCCCAATACCGGGAGAGACGAATCCTGTCTAACCGTCACTGCCTCCAAGTGCTTCGGGACTGCACCCAACTACTACCTGTTTGCACGACTCTTTTGAGCCGTGGTAGGGTAGTAATCTAAGTACAGTGGGAACACACTCGAGGCGAAGTGACAGTGTCAAGTCAGCGGATTAAGCTGTACTCATGTCACCTGGGAACTGATAACCGACGATAGGTATAGTACCAACCAACAGTTCCCGACGAGTCCTGTCCAGTGTACTCGTAACCCAACGAGCACCCGCACACTATCTCCAGTACGACGTACTGATGGCTGTGGGACAGACCGTCTCCCACACTGGGATGAGAAGCGCATACGCTAGTCTACTCCGGAGTATCGATGCCCTCTCTCGATAGTCCTGCGACTAGGGACCTGCATAAAGATGTGCTTATAGATTACCCAGCCCCCACTAGTGTGACTGCCATCACAACGCTGGTAATCAAGCAAAGATCCTAAGGGCTCCACTAATGTGTATAAGTGATATACTAAAATAAACACATGTACACATTGAAGTAGAAACAAACCAAGTAGCATACTACTATATTGAGCAAGATTGTCTATACAACTGTGAATATCCCAAGCTTCCATTAAGTAATATACAAACTAGTATGATACAGTAATGGCCTCTAGGGCATATACACTAACATATGGGACACACTTTACAGTTATTTGTATTGGATCATTTGCTTCCGCATTTATTTATTTTTGACTCCTGTTATTCTGGATTATGGACATGTTTTAGTTAGTTTATGATTTCTTGATATCTCTACAACCGTAATGTGACTGTGGATGGATACTTCCTACCCACAGGTAGCATGGTTGGCTATGTCACGTGCCCAATCTAGCGTACTCTGGGAAGCGGGGCATGACATGGTTCTTTTGGTATCAGAGCCATAGGATAGTCGGGTTGATTCTTTTGTAGTTGGGTATTGTACCCAATACACGAATCAGAATACTCGTGTTTAGGAAACATGTCCTGCCACCTTGACCGTTTTACCATTCTTGAATCACATTCTTCCTGATTATATCTTTTACGATGTGCAAACTTTCTTTGCATGTCGACTCGAAAACATGATTTCTTGTTATCTCTAGGACTTAGGCGACTTAAGTGGAGTTAAGTAATTGTGGCTATGATACCGCGGCATAGTTACAATGCGGTACTCTGTTTATGTAACTTGGAGTTCTAGCCTTGATCTATATTCGGAATCTATCATCATGCTAATGTTGGGTGTTTTGAGTTCAGGATTATGGCAGGTAAGAATTTGAAGACGTACCAGAGGCGTGTGGACGAAGCCGCCATGCTTGGAGTGATAAGAGGAATGCTGGAGAATCAGAAGAAACAGACCGAGCTGATCCAGCAGCAAGCAGAATCGTTTCAGGAAGGTTTGCAGATCGTTCAGCAGTCTGTAAACAACGTTGGAGCTAAATCAGTTGACCGAGTAGGGACCGTGACAGATTTCAGACGTTTGGGTCCGTCTACATTCACTGGTTTGGAGGAGCCGTTGCCAGCCGAGCGGTGGCTAGTGGACACGGAGAATTTGCTGATTGCGGCACAGATTCCAGAGGACAAAAGAGTTGATGTGGTACGCATTCAGCTATTGGACTACGCCCGAGAATGGTGGCTTGTGGAGGAGACCCGCTTGCCCAAGCAAATCAAGTGGGCGGATTTTTCTAAGAGTTTCCTGGAGAAGTTCTTCCCGCGGACTGCACGGGAGGAAAGGGAAGAGAAGTTTATGGGGCTAAGGCAGAATGGAGCACCCGTGGATGTGCATGTAGCAGAATGGACGAGACTCAGCAGATTCGCTGGACCTTTGGTTGCTAACGATGCAGTCAGGGCACGGGGGTTCATGCGCAGCTTGGACGTGGACATCCAGAGGCAGAGTGTCTCCCTGGGTGTGACCACTTCCTCACAGGTACTTGCGGCAGCTCGAGAACAGCAGAGCCTATCGGGAAAATTGGGAGTTCACAGCAGACAGCAGTTGCGGTAAGGAAGCAGTTCTGTCGGGCCAGTCAAGTTTAGGGCTAAGCCGACAAACAACATTATTGTATCTATGGAAGTTGATAATAGTGAAGAGCCGGCTGTTGTTCGTGATTTTTATGGACGTGTTTGAAGATATATCGGGTTTACCGTCGAAGCGAGACGTGGAGTTCGCAATTGACCTTATTCCTGGTGCAGCTCCAGTATCTAAAGCGTATTATCCAATGGCACCAGTAGAGTTGGAAGAAGTTAAGAAACGGGTTGCTGAATTGCTTGAGAAGGGTTGGATTCGAAGCAGTAACTCGCCTTGGGGAGCTCCAGTTCTTCTAGTAAAGAAGAAGGATGGCACAAGAAGAATGTGCATCGACTATCGAGAATTAAACCGGGTGACTATTAAGAACGAGTACCCGATCCCTCGCATTGGAGAACTTTTGAGCAGCTTAGTGGCGTGAGGGTATTCTCGAAGCTGGATTTGCGATCCGGATATCATCATGTTCGAGTGAAAGCAGAAGATATTCGCAAGACGGTGTTTCGAACTCGGTACGGACATTACGAGTACTTAGTGATGCCCTTCGGAGTAACGAATGCGCCGGCAGTATTCATGGACTTGATGAACCGAATCTTTTCACCGTTCTTGGACCAGTTTATTGTGGTATTCATTGACGATATTCTGGTTTACTCAAGGAGTTTTGAGAAGCATGCTGAGCATTTAAAGATCGCACTGCAGACGTTGAGACAGGAGAAATTGTATGCGAAGATGAGTAAGTGCGAATTTTGGCCGGAGGAAGTGAAGTTTCTGGGGCATGTTGTGTCGGGCGATGGAATCGCCGTCGATCCCGAAAAAATTGCAGCAGTTCGAGATTGGCCGATTCCAAAGAATGTTGCTGAGATAAGAAGTTTCCTTGGATTAGCCGGATACTACAGGAGATTTGTGGAGAACTTTGCTCGTCTGGCAGAGCCGTTGACCAAGCTTTCACGCAAGGAGGTACCTTTTGTATGGACGGATAAATGTGCGTTAGCTTTTGAGACGTTGAAGCAGAAGTTGATAACCGCCCCTATTCTGACCGTGCCAAACAATTCCGGAGGATTGGTGATTCACAGCGACGCATCTGGGAAAGGATTGGGATGTGTTTTGATGCAGCATGGGAAGGTTGTAGCGTACGCATCGAGACAGTTGAAGACCCATGAGAAGAATTACCCAACTCATGACTTGGAGCTTGCGGCCGTGATTTTCGCTTTGAAGATTTGGAGACACTACCTTTTGGGCGAAAGAGTCGAAGTTTTTACAGATCACAAGAGCTTGAAGTATGTGCTCACTCAGAAGAAGCTTAACATGAGGCAGCGTAGATGGTTGGAGCTGATGGCTGACTACGATCTTGATCTTAAGCACCATCCGGGGAAGGTTAATGTTGTGCCGGATGCGCTTAGTCGGTTACCAGCAATTCAGGTGTTAACTACGCAGAAGGAGATTGTTGCAGATTTTCGAAGAGTTGACTTGGAGGTTGTGCTACCGCGTTCTACGGGACAGTTGATGCAGCTGCAAGTGCAGTCGTCTTTGATCGAGAATATTAAAGCAGCTCAATCGCAGGATCCTACACTGCAAAAGTTTCGAGAGCAGGTTGAAGTCGGGCTACGAACAGATTTATTGATCCACGAAGATGGTTCGTTGAGGTATGGTAGCCGTTTGTGTGTGCCAAAGGGTGATGTTCGTGAAGAGCTTATGAAGGAGGCACACAGTTCAGCTTATTCTGTACATCCAGAAGGCACAAAGATGTACCGAGATATTCGACAGCATTTCTGGTGGGAGGGCATGAAGCGGGAGATTGCTCGCTTTGTGGCAAAGTGCTTGGTGTGTCAGCAAGTTAAGGCTGAACATCAAAGGGTTGCTGGTTTATTGCAACCACTTCCGATTCCTCAGTGGAAGGGGGAACATATAACCATGGATTTCGTGACGGCTTTACCGTGAAGTCCAAAAGGCAACAATGCAGTATGGGTAATTGTTGATCGATTGACCAAGGCAGCTCACTTTATTCCTTTTCGGGTTGGTCAATCAACAGAGACTTTGGCAGAGCGGTACATGCAGGAGATTGCAAGATTGCATGGAGTACCGGTGAGCATCGTGTCCGATCGGGACATTCGGTTCTTATCACACTTCTGGAGGAGTTTACAGGAAAGTTTGGGGACTCGATTGAAGTTTAGCACAGCTTATCATCCTCAAATTGATGGTCAGTCGGAGAGAACGATCCAAACTCTTGAGGATATGTTGAGAGCATGCATGTTGGACTTCAAGGGGTCTTGGGAGGATCATCTGCACTTGGTGGAGTTTTCTTACAACAACAGTTTTCAGGCAACTATCCAGACGGCTCCATTTGAAGCTTTGTATGGTCGTAAGTGCCGTTCACCTGTTTGTTGGGATGATGTCGGTGAACGAAGATTATTGGGACCGGATTTGGTTGTACAGACAATTGAGAAGGTTAACACTATCAGGAATCATATAAAGGCAGCACAAGACAGACAGAAGAGATGGGCTGACACGTCAAGAAGACCTCTAGAGTTCGCCGTGGGTGATTTGGTATTCTTGAAGATATCACCGACTAGAGGGGTGATTCGTTTTGAGAGTCGAGGAAAGCCTAGTCCTCGATTTGTTGGACCCTTTGAGATATTGGAGCGTGTTGGAGAGGTAGCGTACCGTTTGGCGTTACCGCAGTCCTTGGCAGGTGTGCACGATGTGTTTCACGTATCTCAACTACGAAGGTATGTTCGAGATGAAACACACGTTTTGGATCATTCGGAGTTAACAGTACGAGAAGATTTGAATTTTGAAGAGCGACCGGTTGAAATCGTGGATCGAAGGGAAAAGGTTCTTAAGAACAAGGTTATCCCCCTTGTGCTTGTTTCTTGGGGTAATCGATCGCATGGAGAGTCCACTTGGGAACGAGAAGATGAGATCCGGCAGAAGTTTCCTCACCTTTTTCTGTAGTTTTCTATCTTGTATTCTTGGAATTTCGAGGACGAAAATCTTTTGTAGTTGGGTATAATGTAACACCCGAGCCCAATGCTACTGTTTTCCAGTTACTGTTTGAGAATTAATGTGGTACTCATTTCATTTAGCTTGCCTGTTTGTCACTTACTGTAAAATTTTATCTGACAAAGTCATTTCTGCATATAACAAATTTTAGCACCTAAATTAAAATTAAAAATATCCATCTTGGCCTACTCGACACCCCTAGCCTTGTGGTAGCGTTCGTGCATCGAGTTCTCGTCCCGTTCGGTGAAACGGGCGAGTTTGGACGGCTACGCGCTCGTACAGGTGTCCGTCTTGGGGGTATGCTTTTTAATCACAAAACACTTAATTTTAAAATTTGGAACCCACTTAAAATCCTATTATTTAAATTTCGAATTTTTGGACCCAACCCGGACGCAATTTGGAAATATTTTATTTAGCGCCAAAATCCCAAATTTTAATAATATTTAAAACCATATATATTTCGTTAACATACATATATATTACTGTTAAATTAAATCCTTAAAAATCTTATAATATATTTTCTAACCTCTCAATCTTTTACCCAGCCAATCGCGAGGCTCAGTTTTTTCCCGTGGGCCCCACTCGCACTCTCTCTCTCTCTTCCCCGTATCTCTCCCTATCTCTCTCTATCTCCTTTCTCTCTCTCTCTCACGCTCGGCTCCTGCAGCCAAACTAGAAAAAAAAAACCCTAACGCCTCCTCTTCTTCTCTCCCGATCTCTTGATCTCAATCGCCATTGATTGCGCATTCGCCTCGACTTCCTCAAGCACTTCGTCGTCGATGCTCGTTTTCCCGCCAGAATCCCATGCATGCCGGCTACCAGATCCGCCGCCATCGTCGGCGACCTACAGCGGCTTTGATTGGATAAAGACTCGGTTTTGACGCTTGGAATTTGATATTTGAGGTTTTTGAACCATCGATTGATCTAGCCCTTCAGAAATTTTAGGGTTGCTTCTCTTTTGATTCAGGCGCCTACGCCATCAATCCTGAGACCTTCAGCAAGCGTCTCAATGCATTTCATACTCACTGGAGGGAACACAAAACCGACATATGGGGTTCTTCAGATGCTATTTCCATTGCCACTCCCCCAACTTCAGAAGATCTTCGATACCTTAAATCTTCAGCACTGAACATATGGTTGTTTGGATACGAATTTCCTGAGACGATAATGGTTTTTATGAACAAACAGATCCATTTCCTCTGTAGTCAGAAGAAGGCAAACCTGCTAGGGACTATTAAGAACTCTGCCAAAGATGCTGTCGGTGCTGATGTTATAATGCACGTCAAGGCAAAGAATGACGATGGGGCCTCCGCAATGGAGGAGATTTTATGTGATGTTCGTGCTCAGTCCAAGTCCGAGAATCCTGTTGTCGAATATATTTCAAAAGAAACACCTGAAGGAAAGCTTCTAGAAACATGGTCTGAGAAGTTGAATGGCTCTTCGCTCCAACTCAGCGACGTGACAAATGGGTTCTCAGAACTGTTTGCTGTCAAAGATGCCACTGAGCTCACCTTTGTTCTGAGGCAAGTAACCCTTGCTACATGCTATACAATATATTTATTGACACCCTAAACCTGTATAATTGGCTTTGGTACAATCGTTTTCCATTTCGGTTACAAAATTGCATTATATCATTTTACTGTTAAACCGGGAATTTACAGTTTGCCAATTTAAACCTAATAATCAAATCTACCTGTTCAATCACATTTTACTGTTAAAATAGCTGGTAGCATTTATCCCTGTAGTTCTGTTACATTCTGTCACTCGCATGCATTAACCTGAAATAACTGTATTGGACCGTTACATAAACTATTGCACCGCTAAGGGTGCTTAAACCTGTTAACATGACTAAACGGCTACATTGTATTACTGCACTCTTGTGATTGAATGAAACTGCTTATTATTTAATTCCTTGCTTATTTCATGTTGTTAATACCCATGTTTGTTTATATATCTGATTGGGAGCACACTCACGATATTGCTTACATCTTGACCTGACATGGCTACACACACACACACACACATATATATTGATACACCTAACATGGTACGTATACTGTTGACTTGACCTGATGTACCATGACCCGACCTGTTACCTGATCTCGTGCCTAATGCCAACAAACCTGACATGTAGTCCTCATGGACCGTTCCTGTTGTCTATCCAGACAAACCTGCTTTTACCTGATCCTGTGTTGGCATTAGTTCTTGATTACTGAATACCTGACCTGACATACATAACTTGGGGGTATGGGGAAATCAAAGGTGAAACCGACTTGTAACTCAACAGTTCGATACCTGTTCTGATCAGTCTTACGGGCTAGGCCAGCCCCGGAGTGATGATGCTGACATCACTCGCCCATCCTGCTACCTGTTACTGCCTAGCGGCACGTCTCGGATTCAGCCCCGAGGATCTTGACCGTGGTCCCGGGCATGCACGGGATACTGTTGAGTTACATCGACGATTCATCAATTGATTTCAAAGACTTTAGAATAGAAAACCTGATAGAACAGTTTAGTTATCCACTGCACACTATTCTGCACTGCTTGTTTCACATTATTGCTTTATTCATGTTTATATTACATTGCCTGCTATACTGTTCATATTATATTACTTGATAACATGACGCGCTGACGTCTGGGTTTTGCATGGCCCAGATTCCGTACCACTGTTGCAGTCCGAGCAGGAGTACTTCAGCCAGCAGGCTGAGCTGTGAGTTCAGTAGTAGTTAGTTTTATTTCCTGCATTCAGTTCCTGATGTGAGCCCGCATTATGGGACACACTTTTCAGTTATTTGTATTGGATCATTTGCTTTCGCATTTATTTATTTTTGACTCCTGTTATTCTGGATTATGGACATGTTTTAGTTAGTTTATGATTTCTTGATATCTCTACAACCGTAATGTGACTGTGGATGGATACTTCCTACCCACCAGTAGCATGGTTGGCTATGTCACATCCCCAATCTAGCGTACTCTGGGAAGCGGGGCTCGACAAACTTGCATTAATTACCATTTAAACACCAAATTAAGCTTAATAAACTAAAATTTTAGCAAATAAGTGATTAGGTTGGCTTTATACCTCAAGAAGATTGAAGAAAGATACAACTTGATGGCATTGCCTTCCTAAATGGAAACTTGCCTCAAGAACCATGAAAAGGTTTGATTTTTGATGTTTAGATTTGATTTTGTGATGATGTGAGGGATTTGTGTGTGTGTGTGGTAGAGAGAGGAAACCATGGAAAATGAAGAAGGGAGAGGGCTGCTGAGTTGAGAGAGAGAGAGAGAGAAAAATGAGCCATACTATGCAATAAATGCCCCATACCCCAATTTTCCATTTCTTTTCCATTTTAAAAAATAAAAGAAAAGTGTAGAACATATGAGAGGAAGGAAAGAAGTTCATGTTGCATTTTTTTTTATATTAAGTTGTTATGGTGCAAAAGACTTGTGTCAATATGTTAAACTGGGGTTACACAAGATGTGTGTGCATGTTTTTAAGAAAATAGCTTAGTAATTAGTAAATAAGTAAAATAAATAATCAAGTGAACAATAATTTAAATGTTAACTAATAAAACACAATTATACACATAATTACATCTTTAAATAGATATACTCAAGTTTATGAGGAAAATAATTATTGACTAGGTTTTTACGAAAAACACGTATTATCGCTAATTAACACGAAATTAACCTATACAAATTTTCAAAGCGTTACAATCTTCCCCCTTTAAAGAAATTCGGTCCCCGAATTTAAAAATTAACTACGCGTACCCTCGAAGAGATGGGAATATTTCTTCCACATCTCGTCCTCGGTTTTCCACGTGACCTCTTTCGCCGCTTGGGCCATGTCAAAGAACGTATACGGACGGTATGACCTCGGACCTCAGTTTCTTCACCTGCCAATCTAGAATAACCATCGGCAGCTTGGTGAAAGAAAGATTGCGTTCCAGCTGGATCGTCTAATGCTGTATTACGCGAGAGGGGTCATGAAGGCACTTGCGGAGTATCAATACATACGGGGTGAATATCTGGAAAGCTGAGTGGAAAAGCCAAACGATAAGCAACTGCGCCGACACGCTCGAGAATCTCGAAGAACCTACATATCTGGAACTAAGCCTTCCTTTTCTTTCCGAATCTCGACACTGTTGGAGATAGTGCCCTCAGGGTCAATTATTAGGTCACAGGTACGTGATTGCAATGATTGATGGAGGACCTATCCCGGTAGGACAGTCTTACTCGAGATGATAGTATGCTATCTGGTTTACCTTTATCATCGTGTACTGTTTTAGGTGACCTGACATGTCGCTATTACACGTTGATAGAACCCTTAGGATTCTTGCTTGACCACCAGCAGTATGAGGGCGATCATATACGTGGGAGCTGGCAGTCTATAAGCATATCCTTAAATGGTCCCTAGTCGTGTGAGTTTCGAGACAGGGCATCGATACTCCATAGTAGACTAGTGTATACAGTCGAGACCCCGACGAGGGGCGGTGGCCGGTCTCACAAGCCACTGGTGTCAGTTGGATCACCTAAGATGTATACAGGTGCTCATTGGGTTATGAGTACACCGGACAGGACTCGCCGGGAACATGCTAGTTGGTCATATACCAGACGTCAGATGGCAGTTCCCTGGTGACATGTGTGCAGGTTAGTTCATCGACCTGGAGATCGTCATTTGTCTCGTGTGAGTTCCCACTGTACTTTGATTACTACCCTACCACGGCTCAAAGGAGTCGTGCAAACAGGTTTTAGTTGGGTACAGTCCCGAGCCACATGGAGGCAGTGAGCGTATCTTCAGGGGTTCGTCTCTCCCGGTATTGGGGGTGAGGTCGTGCTGTGTCTAGGAGAGCCATTACACGAAGCCCTCGGCCGAGGCAAGGAGATTTACTGGTAGGTATTCCAGTAGTATCTCAGGGTGTTCTGGGCTACACTCCGACACGACTTGTACCGCTTTTGGGGGTCTGACTTTTACCAACCCCCTAGGCCCGCCATGCGATTCTCATAGACGAACGGACCGGACTGCACGGATATTGTCACTGACAGGCTCAGTTGGGTGTCGGGGTGAGCTTCCTCATCGACGTCCCTTTTGGTCAATAGCTGGTGGCCCGTCACGTATTGGCATATACCTCTGACGTGCTGGTGGTTAAATCCACAGCCATAGTATTGACGAGTCTATAGAGTCCACCACACTTACAGTTACTCAGCTTTCGGGCGAAAGGTTGTAAAGGCCGTATGGAGATATGGCAAGGTCCGATCAGATACGTGCGGTATTGCACGGATCAGGATCGGACAGTATGTACTATAGGCCGTATGGTTATATGGCAGGGTTCGATCAGATACGTGCGGTATTGCACGGATCAGGATCGAACAGATATTACTAGCCGGTTTTGGTATAAGCCGGATCCTAGTATAGTACAGTGTAGACTTTGTCTCATTGCATTTGTATTTCGGTCGAAATACAGATGCGGGTGTGTATGCACAGTATTGGGGTTTTCCTGTAATTTATTACGGGACCAGTTTTTTCTGGAGTTGCCAGTTTGCTTTCCGTTTCGGCCAATTTCCATTGTTCCGTTCATTGGCTGAAGACTGGAGGAGGGCTTATTTGCATTGTTGCAAATAAGTGGTTGTGGAGGGGGTCTTTGCATATTTGTTGTATCATGATAGCCATATCCTTTGACCTTGACTTCTTGACTTCCTCATGATGGCTTGACCTTTAAAGTCATCATGGTTGTTGATGATGGCATGACTTTTGGTGTGATGATTGTTGCTTTGAGTGTTGGATTTTCCTTTCTATCATTTCTTTTGCATGATAGCTTTCCTCTCTCTCTTTTTGGTATTAGATGAGAATGGCTCCCATTTGATTTGCTCTCCCACTCACTCCATTCTCTCCATTCACATGTCATGGCCGGCCAAAGCTTGAGGGGGGGCTGTCCCAATTTTTGATGGGGTGATTTTGGTTGATATCATGTCTTTTTCTTCACCAAAAATTCCCAAGAAAAACTCCTTGTATCATCCCTCCACCAAATGGCAACCTCCACTACCCCAAAGTGAGACTTGAGTACTACATATTCTACAGCGAACCTTGGGCACGTCGAGTAGCCGGCTTCGTGCCCGAGTTGCCTCGGCATTGAGGTGGGAGCCCGTAAACGATGTAGGCAACGTGGTGCACTTCCGGCGATGAGGAGGAGACAGACGGAGATCCCGCAAGGAGATCGGAGTGGAGATGAAGACCGGAGGACTTGGATCGTCGGTATATCTCTTTCCCATCTTCTAGTAGCTTAGACTTGTTAATGGTTACGATCCGGATGTTTAGTGCGCGGTGGTGCCGGTTTGCTAAGTCCGCAAAATTAAAGTTTTTCACCGCTTCCGCATTCCGGCGTCGGATTGACGGCCGGGGCGCCGCCGTGCACTTACAGTGGTATCAGAGCCTCGCCATTAACTTAGTCTAGCTTTGTGTAATGTGTTTGCATTTCCGATCGATCAAAAAGTTCTAAAACCCGTATTTTGTTAACATCAGTTTTCTGTTGGAAACTTTTAGTGTTGAAAAATTTTTCAGGTTGTAAAATATTGATGTACTTGAAAATCTAAGAGCTCTGTAAAAATTCGATGAAGTGACTCCACAGTTGGAGCGCGGAACCGCCGCGAAAACCCCCTTCCCGCCGCTGTTCCGCCGCGCACTGTGGAGATCACTGCACCAATTTTTTACAGAGGCTTTCTGGGGTGAAAAGTGGGGTTTTGGAATAATAACATTGGGCCCAGAATTTCTTGATCTGCTACAGTTTTGATTGGAGGCCCACTTGTTAAAATTTGATTGATCGAAAATTTTAAACACATATTTCACAGTATTTACATTATATCTGCGACCGTGAATGTCACTTGATCGGTAAATCCGGTCTAACTGCTATAGCCCGGTTAGACGGATTTGCGAACGTGACTTTCACGTTGATGTTCTGTTTTTGCTGTGATGTTGCGGATCGGTCGTGGGGGATAGCCTGGATGCAATGCTAGTACAGTTCTGTTGTATTATGTACATTTGATATTGCGGGGCGAGCGTCCGACATGTGGACTGCCGTCACTGCCTGATTGTTTTATTATTTTGGGGCACGGCCAGGTTGCGGTCGTTGTACCCGGTGT
Source organism: Agapanthus africanus (assembly GCA_030015575.1). Taxonomy (NCBI): domain Eukaryota; kingdom Viridiplantae; phylum Streptophyta; class Magnoliopsida; order Asparagales; family Amaryllidaceae; genus Agapanthus; species Agapanthus africanus. The sequence goes on along the minus strand of CM057345.1, from coordinate 40,179,184 downwards.
ATGTATATTTTACTTTCTGTACTAAGATTACCCCGCGGAGGGGTGCACGGATAGCCGGGTTCTGGAGGGCAACAAGCACGCATCTCATGGCATTGAGACAGAGGGGGCTTCACTCTAGGATTGGCGGGCTATTCGCCGCACTCGTAGGGGGTACAGGTTGACCCAGGAGGGGTGCCCAAGTTGCCGGATTCCGTGAAGTGCTGGGTGGTCCATTCACGGTACTTAAGGGGGCTGCCTCGCTTCAGGTTTTGGCGGGTGACTTGCCGCGCCCGTAGGGGTCTAGGATTTCATTGCACAGGCTATCCACACGACCAGGGGAACGTCGGGTTTCAGTAGTGGCTCTGTGAAACCCGGGGATCCCAGATATCTGTATTGTTTCTGTGATGCTGTACATTTTCTGTGATGTTGCATTTCTTTTCACGCCTTGAGCGAAATATAATATATTGGTATATATATATTAGTAGATGTTGTATATGTTTTACATCCGCGCTAGTCCAGTCCCCGCTCTGTCGTTAGTTAGCTAACCTAACGGGTAATGACGGGACCCAGTGGCGAATGCGGATGGCATATACGTACATCAGTATATTTTCGTTCTTTTTGGTGTGATCAATTGATGGGACTGCATTGATTCGGATCAATGCAAGTTAAAAACAAACCTAATCTGATGTTGTTGGAACACTTTTCAAAAAGCTGTTATTGCAAGGACGTTCACTTTTGTTTTGCATCGTGATATTCAGTTGGAATATCCTGCTCCTCAGTCGACGAGGCAAGGGCCGAGATCCCTTCACCGGGAGTGACCCCTTGGACAAAAGTTTGCGTCGGGGCATTAACTTCACTATAGCCGATTACTTTTGCTTTGCATCGCGGTATTCATTTGGAATATCCTGCACCCCATTCTACGGGGAAAGAGCCGAGATCCCTTCACCGGGAGTGACCTCTTTAGCAACGATTTTCGTCACTATATTTTTAAAAAAGCTATCCGTTCCTTCGACGATATCAAGTTCTTTACATTAAAGGTTTTCGCCAGAAACCATTCGTAGCCCTCCGTCGTTTCATATGGGTGGTCAATAGTATTCAAGCTGTGTATGTTGGCCAAAGTCAAGGCACAGTGATTGGTAGCTATTGGGGTATTCATATGCAGCATAGATAGATGCGTTGGTTTGGGACAGTCGTACTGCCATTTTGGCCAAAGTCAAGGGTATGTACGGGTGGATTCAAATTAACCTGGAGAATGACGGGTAGAACTTGACATGTGACTTATGATATGTTGGCCAAAGTCAAGGTCATAAGAGCATGGGGCAGAAATCACATCGGGAGTTTCAAAAGAACTGAAACTTGCCAGATATGCGCATACCTTCTGGAGTGTGATGACGTGAGCGGATTCCGTCACGTTATCATGCGATGATAGTTGGATCCCGATTCCCACTGATGAGTTAGTTTACTCCTCGGGTGATCCCGACTAATTCTTCTTTCTGGTTTGGAGGAGAATTTGAGGTACAGTGGGAGGATTCCAGATTAGATAAATTGGTAACCATTCTGATCTAGGTTAGAGTGCACGCTGAGTATTTCTTTTCTCTCTCTCTTTGGCAGCGACCATTGACCCGACCCTAAGACTATGACTCAGTGACCAAAATTGACCGAACCTTCTTAACACTGGCTTTTGGATTGTCAGAGTTGCGAACCTCATTGCCACTCCTACTTTTCCCCTTTTCTCCAGGACACCCCGTATTGCTACGAACGTCCACTTCCATTGGACAAAACCATCGTATGGTTAGATACGAACTCGAAAGAATTTATTCGAGGATGGTTTCAGGTTCTGGAGAAAACGGATATGATTATTCAGTTGTCTTTTCCTTTTACCCTCTCTCAGGTTACGAGGACTCCTTGGTTTAGGGGTAGTACACCTATTACGCAAATTGGATTGTCTTCTTCCAAACCTTAGGCTGGTGCCGACCGGTAGGGAATGAAGAAAACCAATCAGCATAACGATGGTGTGCAGAAGGTATTAAGTTAAGATAAAGCAAGGGATTAGTAAGAGGGCAAAGTAAATTGCAACAGGTATTCATGACCAAACCAGGTAATTCTTCGCCAATCCTAAAATCACCTTTGAATTTCTCCAGGACACTCCATATCACTACGAAGATCCACAGTTTATTGGATACTCCATCGTATGGTTATATACGAACTCGAAAGGAACTTGTTCCAGTTCGGGGATGGATTCTGGTTCAGGAGAAATACGAATAAGATTTATTCAGGTGTCTTTTATCTTCACCTTCTCTCGCATTGCGAGTATTCCTAGGATTGGGACAGTACACCCATTATGCTTATTGGATAGTCTTCTTCCAAACCATAGGCTGGTGCCGAACGGTAGGGAAGGAAGAAAACCATTTGGCCTAAAGGGGTGTGCAGAAGGTAATGACTAAAGACATATGAAGGGATTTGGAGAGGTGGCAAAGAACTATACGGTTACAGTCATGAATCTGGAAGAGGCATTACTAGGAATACCGGGATACCCCATCGAAACATTTCAATGTTTCAGTTTCACTGTGTACTGTTAAACGAAAACTGATTTTCCAGTTAGACACTTGCTCCAGGGTATGTATTTACCAAGTACGATTCTCACATCTGTATGGTTTTACAGATGATGAGTGGGAGTAAGTTATTGGGAATTGGGTGATCATCCTCATTATATCGGGATTCGTTGTAATCGGTGATATTTGAGGAAATCACCTGGGTTGTTTGCCGGTCGGCAAATATTTGGTTTTGAATATCCGCTGCTATGCACCAATTTCAAATCGATATATCTGTACGTCTATTTTCATAGAGTGAGATATACTTTTTGAAATTATGTCGATGACATTTACCTGTACCAGTGGATGGTTAGGTAAGGAGCATTAAACAGCGGTGTAATTCTTCTTAACCATAAGTACAGTTTTTAACCTACGACACACAGTGAATGAGTTATCAGGCTCAAGGGACTTATACAGAGTATTGTATGTTGTCCAGGGTCCATCAGGACAGAGGGGTTGGTCCTCGTACTATATTCGGTTTACTTATGACTTCTCTAGTTTTTAGACAAGTGGAAACACAGGATCCGAATTTTGAGAAGTTATAGGTATTTGAATAGAGTAGAGAACCAGGTGTAGCAAGTATCGGGATTCTTCAAAGTGATAGAAGATGTAGATACTTGTGTATGGTATTCAGTTGATAGTAGTGACTAAGAGAACTTGCTTCTCTTTCAGGTTACTCATAATTGGAAGCATTCCTAAGTTGAGTAACGCTGATCGGCCTCCTTCCATTTAGTTGATATGCACTAGAGACAGTTGCATGATTTGGATCTGGTTCAGTTAAATCAGTGCCTCTGGTCCTATATGGGATATAGAACAGTTCGTATCTTGACGTTGTCAAGGTACGGGGAGTTGTCCAGCTTATGATTAAAACCAGACTCTGGATAACTAAAGGCACGTTTCTGTAATGGCTGTTTGTGGGTTGACCCAGGCTATGACAAGGGTTGACTTTCTACTATCTGGCTGAACAATAGCGATATTGTTCTAGACTCGCCACAGTTTTATTAAAAATGGATTTTTTTTCAGAAAACAGTAGTGGGAGTATGGTAGAACTGGAAGTGATTCCAGAACCACAAACGATTACTGAAGATTTGATAAGGAACATAAAGATTCAATCTGGATTGACATTCCATTGGCCACTCCGCAGATAAGGTGGGTAACTTCAGGCATCCGAGAGGTACTCCGGTAGCCTCAAGGACGGTGACAGGGAAGTTCTTGTTTACCCACAATTACCATTGCTGTTGTTCCAGGTTACGAGACCCGGCAGGAGGATGAGTATAGCGTCGTTCTGAACTCGCTTCAGAAGTGTACGTGTATATGACTCTGCCAGAGGGTTGTCGTAGTCAGAGGGAGCAGCGGAAGCATTGGTGGACAGGTAGCTTATGTCTATTTATAGACTAGAGTTGATGTAGCGGAGAAAGATCATCTATTTCTGATGTGACAGTCATGGGTTTGACTTCATCAGAATAGGGGATGGATCTGTTGAGAAGGTAGTAGGGTGTGATATCCTGGTATTTGGATGACATACACAGAATAGGAAAAGAAACTCCTATACTACGATCGGTTATACTTTGGTCGTCACACAGTGTTTTCTCCACAAAAGAAATGGATTTTATGTCAGACATACTGGTTACTAGATCTATGGTTTTAGATCTAGATTTGGGTGGTTTCCTAATCAGGGTACTTTGACAGCATTCTAAGAGTATTTAGAATGGACGACTCCTAGCACGGTAGTGAACCTGCAGGTAATGGAGTCACCCTCTCTAAAGGTGTCTTACAGACTAAAGTAGAGAGGGATGTGCATGAATGACAGATCACTTGCTTAGGCAATTGAGTCAATCATGAGATGTCAAGTACCACACCAGATGTTGTTCTTGCACTAGATGCAATAAGTTGACATTGATCAAATCCTGGAGAAACAGTCGGAAGCAGTTTTAGAACATAAGTGGATGTTCTAGGGATATGATAACGACAGCCTCTTTCGGGAGACAGTTATCATTCCAGGCTTCCAAGGTGACATGGACGACAAGGAGGTTGTCAGAGTTATAGTTTTTCCCTCTGACGAGGGGCAGTATTTTGGACAGGTGATCCAAGGCAATACTGAGGGTGGTATGGCGCAGGATACTGATTAAGTTCAGTTGACGATACAGTCTAAGAAGTTTGGATTTGAAGTTCATTTATGAGCTATGTCCCATCAGACATCCAGACACATTCTAAGACAGGTATTGCTCATTTCGGGAAATGGTTTTCTCCGCGAACTTGAGATATGGAGAGACATAGAAAGAGACATCAAGGCGGATCCACTCACTAAGGCTATTCCTCGAACGCAATAGTTTCGCAAGCGAGCTTTGTGAGACTGACTAGTAGAGGAGTTGGGTGTTCGGTATCACACGTGCTGTGAGTATACGACATCGCAATAATTAGCCTTGAGTGCAAGTGGGAGATTGTTGGAGATAGTGCCCTCAGGGTCAATTATTAGGTCACAGGTACGTGATTGCAATGATTGATGGAGGACCTATCCCGGTAGGACAGTCTTACTCGAGATGATAGTATGCTATCTGGTTTACCTTTATCATCGTGTACTGTTTTAGGTGACCTGACACGTCGCTATTACACGTTGATAGAACCCTTAGGATTCTTGCTTGACCACCAGCAGTATGAGGGCGATCATATACGTGGGAGCTGGCAGTCTATAAGCATATCCTTAAATGGTCCCTAGTCGTGTGAGTTTCGAGACAGGGCATCGATACTCCATAGTAGACTAGTGTATACAGTCGAGACCCCGACGAGGGGCGGTGGCCGGTCTCACAAGCCACTGGTGTCAGTTGGATCACCTAAGATGTATACAGGTGCTCATTGGGTTATGAGTACACCGGACAGGACTCGCCGGGAACATGCTAGTTGGTCATATACCAGACGTCAGATGGCAGTTCCCTGGTGACATGTGTGCAGGTTAGTTCATCGACCTGGAGATCGTCATTTGTCTCGTGTGAGTTCCCACTGTACTTTGATTACTACCCTACCACGGCTCAAAGGAGTCGTGCAAACAGGTTTTAGTTGGGTACAGTCCCGAGCCACATGGAGGCAGTGAGCGTATCTTCAGGGGTTCGTCTCTCCCGGTATTGGGGGTGAGGTCGTGCTGTGTCTAGGAGAGCCATTACACGAAGCCCTCGGCCGAGGCAAGGAGATTTACTGGTAGGTATTCCAGTAGTATCTCAGGGTGTTCTGGGCTACACTCCGACACGACTTGTACCGCTTTTGGGGGTCTGACTTTTACCAACCCCCTAGGCCCGCCATGCGATTCTCATAGACGAACGGACCGGACTGCACGGATATTGTCACTGACAGGCTCAGTTGGGTGTCGGGGTGAGCTTCCTCATCGACGTCCCTTTTGGTCAATAGCTGGTGGCCCGTCACGTATTGGCATATACCTCTGACGTGCTGGTGGTTAAATCCACAGCCATAGTATTGACGAGTCTATAGAGTCCACCACACTTACAGTTACTCAGCTTTCGGGCGAAAGGTTGTAAAGGCCGTATGGAGATATGGCAAGGTCCGATCAGATACGTGCGGTATTGCACGGATCAGGATCGGACAGTATGTACTATAGGCCGTATGGTTATATGGCAGGGTTCGATCAGATACGTGCGGTATTGCACGGATCAGGATCGAACAGATATTACTAGCCGGTTTTGGTATAAGCCGGATCCTAGTATAGTACAGTGTAGACTTTGTCTCATTGCATTTGTATTTCGGTCGAAATACAGATGCGGGTGTGTATGCACAGTATTGGGGTTTTCCTGTAATTTATTACGGGACCAGTTTTTTCTGGAGTTGCCAGTTTGCTTTCCGTTTCGGCCAATTTCCATTGTTCCGTTCATTGGCTGAAGACTGGAGGAGGGCTTATTTGCATTGTTGCAAATAAGTGGTTGTGGAGGGGGTCTTTGCATATTTGTTGTATCATGATAGCCATATCCTTTGACCTTGACTTCTTGACTTCCTCATGATGGCTTGACCTTTAAAGTCATCATGGTTGTTGATGATGGCATGACTTTTGGTGTGATGATTGTTGCTTTGAGTGTTGGATTTTCCTTTCTATCATTTCTTTTGCATGATAGCTTTCCTCTCTCTCTTTTTGGTATTAGATGAGAATGGCTCCCATTTGATTTGCTCTCCCACTCACTCCATTCTCTCCATTCACATGTCATGGCCGGCCAAAGCTTGAGGGGGGGGCTGTCCCAATTTTTGATGGGGTGATTTTGGTTGATATCATGTCTTTTTCTTCACCAAAAATTCCCAAGAAAAACTCCTTGTATCATCCCTCCACCAAATGGCAACCTCCACTACCCCAAAGTGAGACTTGAGTACTACATATTCTACAGCGAACCTTGGGCACGTCGAGTAGCCGGCTTCGTGCCCGAGTTGCCTCGGCATTGAGGTGGGAGCCCGTAAACGATGTAGGCAACGTGGTGCACTTCCGGCGACGAGGAGGAGACGGACGGAGATCCCGCAAGGAGATCGGAGTGGAGATGAAGACCGGAGGACTTGGATCGTCGGTATATCTCTTTCCCATCTTCTAGTAGCTTAGACTTGTTAATGGTTACGATCCGGATGTTTAGTGCGCGGTGGTGCCGGTTTGCTAAGTCCGCAAAATTAAAGTTTTTCACCGCTTCCGCATTCCGGCGTCGGATTGACGGCCGGGGCGCCGCCGTGCACTTACAGACACGCCCCTCATCAGAGAAACCTTCAAGGAAACATGATCTTCAATGACGAACCCAAGTCTGCGACGGCGTAAATCAGCATTAAACTTCTGCCTATGCTAAGTCTCTCTTATCCTATCTTGAATCAACGGAATCTTTTCGGTCATCTCCTGCACAATCTGTGACCCCAAAATACTGCTCTCGCTGAGCTCTGCCCAATCAACTGGTGATCGACTTTTCCTCCTATATAATATCTCGAAGGGTGCCATCTGAATCGTCTCCTGGAAGCTGTCATTGTAGGAGAACCCTATTAAGGGCAAGTGGCGATCCCAACTGCCACCGAAACTAGAATGCAAGCTCGGAGCATAACATCAAGAATCTGAAAGGTCCGCTCTGATCGACCGTCGGTCTGCGGATAGAAAATGGCACTGAAACTCGATCTGTTGCCCAAAGCCTCATGATGTTTCTGCCATAGTCGGCTAGTGAACTGGGTGTTTTTGTCGGACACAATACAAGTCGGAACTCCATGTAGTCACACAATCTCATCAACGTATATCTGAACATACTGAACGAATCCGAAAATGGTCCTTACAGGTAGAAAGTGAGTTGCTTCATCAATCGGTCTACGATCACCCAAAAAGAGTCATACTCTCGACTGGTCCTAGGTAGACCCACCATAAATCCCATAGAAATCTGCTCCTATTTCTACTCCGGCATGGTCAAAGGTTGTAACTCCCTGCTGGCCTCTGATGCTCAGCCTTGACTTTGATAACAAGGCAGCATCCCGAAACAAAATCTGTGACATCTCTATTCATTTCATCACATCAGTAGACTTCTCCCAAATCATAATACATCGTGGTAGAAACCGGACGAACACTATATGCTGACTGATGCACTTCCTCAGAATCTCGCGTCTCAATCCCTTGGAATCTGGCACATATAGTCGAGCCCTAAATCTTAGTACTCCTTGATCATCAATCACGAACTCTGAATCTCTGCCCTGTCGAACCTGTTCCATGATCTCTGACAAATAAACGTCATCGGACTATGCCTCACGGATATGATCAAATAACTGTGGATGTGCACGGACATAGACAAGTTGTCCCCCGGTTGACGTAAACTCGAACTGTACTGGTCTGTCACAAAGAATCTGCTAATCTGCTGTTGACTATCTTTGAACTGTGCTCAACAAGAAAAGCTATCTCCGGACTCCCGACTCAAAGCATCTGCCACAACATTCTCCTTGCCCGGACGATAAAGAATCTCGCAGTTATAGTCTTTCACTTGCTCCATCCATATGTGATGTCTCAATTTCAGATCTCGCTGCTAGAAAAATGTACTTTAAGCGTTTTGTGGTCCATAATTATCTAGCACGACTCGTCGTATAAGTGGTGTCTCCAAATCTTAAGTGTAGAAACCACCGCAGCTATCTTTAAATCATGTGTGGAATAGTTCTGCTCGTGTTTCTTCAACTGCTGAGAAGCATCACAATAAACAACAAAACTACCCGATCCTTAAGGAAAAAATAATACTGGCGCTAAAATCAAACAGGTCTTCAACTGCTGAAATCTTTGCTCGCATTCCTCAGTCCAAAGAAAAAGGAACTCTCTTCCGGGTCAACCCGGTCAACGTTGCAGCTATATGCGAAAAAAACATGTACGAAAAATCAATAGTATCCGCCCAAACCCAAAATGCTGCGAATCTCCGTCGCTAATACAGGTCTGGGCCAGTGCTGAACGGCCTCAATCTCCTTCGGTTCCATACTTACCATCTCTTGTAACTACGTATCCCAATAAGTCCACACCATCTAATCCGAAAGCACACGTGGATAATTTAGCGAATAGCTGGTGCTCCCTCAAGGTCTGCAATGAAATCCTCAATTACTGCCCAGGCTCCTCTCGGTTCCAAAAGTATACTGAAATGTCATCAACGAACACGATAATAACTGATCAAGGAATGGCTTGAATATATGGTTCATCAAATCCAAAAACGCTGCTGGGGCACTGGTGAGCTCGGACGACATCACCAAGACTCATAACACCCGTGACGTGTGAAAAGCAGTCTTTGGAATATCATCCTCTCGAACCCGCAACTAATGGTAACCTGATCGCAAGTCAATTTTCGAGAAATGTCCCGCACCCTAGAGCTAATCGAACAAATCTTCAGTACGAGTTAAGGGATATCTGTTCCGCACAGTAACCCGATTCAACTGACAAAAATCGAAGCAAAAACACAACTGTCGTCTTTCTTCTTGACGAACAGAACATGAGCTCCTCAAAGTGACGCACTCGGACGAACAAGTCTTTTATTCAACAAATCTTGCAACTGATCCTTCAGTTCCTTAAGCTCTGCCAGATTCATCCGATATTGCGGTAGAGAAAAAAGACTCCGTGCTGGAAATCAAATCAAAGCCGTTCTGGCATCACAAACATATGCCAAGAATTCCTGACATCCTTTTCTCAAAAGCCAACTGGCGCGAAAAGAAAAAATCAAACTGGGAAAGGCGACGCTACGTTCTATCCCAAAAACAATCAAGGATTGGCTTGCCCGGAAAACTAAATCTGACTGCTTCCTTACGGCAGTTCACGGACGCATTATACGTGGCTAACCATTCCATGCTCAGGAGAACTTCGAAGTCAAACATATCGAGAAAAAAAATTTGACAGAAGTATCCCTATCTTCGATACGAATAAAACGAATACGAATGAGAAACACATAGAGCTACAAAAGGTTAGCCTATGGAAGAAATTACAACAAGCGGCTGATTTAGCAAAGACTATTATCGGCTAGACTTCGATACAAAATATGTGGACACCATTTCAAACAACACCAAAAAGAAATACACATCGGAAGAACACCGAAAGAATACTTGTTACAACTGCGTCTATCTAATCGCCTCTGAGTTGGCATACAGGTACAAATCCGCTTCGATCCAAAAACGACCGAAATCTCAGAAATGCGCTCCTCTGGCAGTAAGACTGCATCCATCACGGCTGCATAAGTGTCAAAATGCTGGGCACCAACAGCAAGGAATCATTGCATGTCCAATCTCCACACGAACCTCTTTATCCGTTTCTCTTTAGTGTCCACCAGGTAAGGAGCATATCGGACCACTAAGTAAACTGAATGTCGTACTCTGACATTGTCATCCCTGAAGTCTTACGCAAAGGCTCGAAAACTACGAGCTCGGCATCTCGAACGCTCTCCGGAAGGAAACGAGCAAGAAATACAGCGGTGAACTTATCCCAAGTCATAGGAAGTAGGTTTGCAGCTCGGCCTCTCTCAATTGACTCGCACCACGTTTGAGCAAGACCTCTCTAGAAGAAAACTCGCAAGCTCAATCCATATCTCGTAAGAACATCTCTGTGAATGATAAATCCTAGCCATCCTGTCGGGGATTGTCTACGTATCCTCCGCTGCATTTGTACCCGAAAAAAAACAATCTGGAGGCTTCAGCCTCAAAAATTCCTATAAGGATACAGAAATAAACTTGATAATAACAGAAACAGCTGCCTGTGCAGCAGGTACAACCACAGTCCCTGCATTAGGAGGGACATCATCGGCTCTTGGAGCTCGGCTAGCCTCAACTAACAATCCATTCATCTGTCGCAAGTCCTGAATACTCAATTTCAGCCTAGCCATCTATCCTGGAGAAAGTGGATCACTCTGTCCCTGAGGGGTAGGCATACCGCCCTGATCGGTCCTCGTCTCAAACGAGCCTACTCTAATCTCATCCCCAGCGGCAGCCCTCTGGCCCTCGATATCTCCGGCGGCATAGTGGCAGGATCGATAGAAACATTGCGATCGAATCAAAAGGGTTTCCGGAATTAAGGAAGGAAATACAAGAAAATATATATCCTAAGATCACTTAGGCGGAGTACCTGTTCATACCAGAATATTGTTTTTACTACCGTCCATTCTTACGCTCGTTTGTTTATAGGTAGGTGCTTTTAATCCGTGTTTGCTATATATTTACAGGCTACAGGTTCCTAGTCCAAAATAACGCAATTGATACAAAATCTCCACTGTTACGCCAAAATACAGAACATCTGTTGACAGCAGATAAAAGCCGCCTTCCGGTCATCCGTATCCGTCCAGTGCCGCGTACCAGTTCCAGAGACAAGACAAATGACAGTGGTCATTCGTGTCTCAGACAAGCACAGAGCACGAGGGGGGCAGCACAAGAATCAATGGGTGCGCGGAGCTCGAGGGAGAAAAGGTCAAAAGTATTATTTTTGATGCCATTTTGGACCGTTGCAGATCTGAAGCAATTATGGAAGCAATTTGCAATTTGGTACATGTAGAACAACAGAGGATAGCAGCACCAGAAAACCATAGAGATTTGACAAGTCAACTCCCCCAAACTGCCGCGGATCCGTGGCCAACATGGCGACTCGGCCGCGGATCCGCGGCCGAGTCAACTCGGCGTTTGATGATTTTCTGGGGGCAGTTTGGTCTTTTCATGTAGGGTCAGAATGTGGCCCTAGGGTTTCAGCACGCAGCCTATAAATAGCCCAGTTTTGTGCAAGCCAAAGGTCTTCTTCATGTCCTCTTTTCCATCTCTTTTAGTGTAGTTTAGTTTAGCTTCTTCTTCTTCATTCTTTCCTCCATGAAAATTGTAGTGAGAGCTTTTTGAGTGGATGATGAAATGAAGATGGGGGTTACATTGTATCATTCTTTAGCTTAGTCCCTTTGAGATCCTTACTTTCTCTTGATCTTTCAACCTCTTCATTGAGCTTGAAGGTTTAAGGGTTGGTACTTGATCTCAAGGGTTGTAGGAAGGAATAAAGTCTCTTTTGTGCTTCATTTTACCTTGGGTTTTTAGCTCTCTCTTGATCTTGCAATCTCTTAATTGAGCTTGCAAGTTTAAGTTTGGGTTAATAAACCCATGGTGTGTAACTTGTTCCATGGTCCTTAGTATTTTCTTTCTTGCACTTTTCTTTCTTGCTCTTTTACATTCATGCAATTTATTACCTTGCTTTACTTTCTTGCACTTTAAATTCCATGCACTTACTTGTAATATTTTCTTTTCTTTGTTCTTTTGTTCCCTCTTTTTGGTTCGTTTTGTGAATGGTTGTTAATATGGTGGTGTTAAGAATAAATACGATATTGTAAGTTAATGTTTCTTTGCTCATTTCCTTTTCCCGTTATTTTCCTTTGAACTCCGCCCAAACTTTACGCAAGCGCTCCGTTAGGCACCCTACCCTACCAAGGTAACGGTGATTTCTAACCGCGACCGGTTGCGTTCGGTTTGGCTGGAGGCGAAAGCAAGAGACAAGAACGGAAGGACAAGGGTCAATAAGCCAGATTCCACGAATACCGTGCTTAAATCCCCTAATTCACGTTGTTGCCGATTGCTCTAGCTTCAATTGGTCAAGACTCGGCTCAAAGGTTTTGAGTGCGGATTTCCTTAGCTTACACTTTCGCGGATTTCCTTAGCTTACACTTTCGTATCTTTTTCTTAACAACTTTATATTTGCATACGAACACTTAGGATAGACTTGAACATACATATACACATTCTTTATTGACTCGTCTAAAACTCGAACGGATATACAACCATCTCCTTGCAGATCGACTCGTGCTCAACCGGCTAGCTGCATAGCGACACCGTCCTGATCGCGGTTATAACATTAGAACTTTGAACATCCGACACGCCAAAAGCGTGCGATTAGTACCGTATCGTAAGTATGCCGCGGAACATACATACGTTACGTCACTCTGCTTAAATCACCTACTCCATCTACCATGAGTCATCCTACACTCAGAAAGGTAAAACCTATCACTCTAATACCAACTTTATCATGACCCGAAAAGTACGGAGCGTGACTGTCACTTAAATTACGAAACGTCTCAAGGCGTATGTAATCTAAGTAAGCCAAAACCCAGAAATCAAAACCAATTAAAGCAGTAGAGTGAAGGAAAACCAAGTAAGGAAAGCGATTATCATCAAATAAGTCACATCAAGCCTTTAAAAGCAACATCATACTTTTCCGAAAATTTCGGTAAAGTCTCCTTTGTAAATACTGGCCCCAAACGGGTACAAAACAAGAATATATGTACAACATGAAATAAGGCATCCCTAAGCGGGAGCTTGCTCATCGCCAAAGGCGGACTCACAACCACATACAATATGTATATCAAAAGTGCACAATAAGCATCATAAAGCAAGAAATGAGAAAATACCAAGTCGGCTCAAGTGAGCATCGACACAAACATCACAAATACAAGTCTCACGAGTCTTATTGTCTAGTCAAATATACAAGGGTAGATGGAGTATACTAGATACAATATAATGTACATTATGGAATAAAAATATCCTCGCAACCCACCTACAAGCAAACTGCAAATCAAGCAAATGAAGCCAAAAGAAGAAGAACGCCCGCCGCTACTACGCTGACGGGTCAAACATGCAAGACACTGTAGCGCAACGGGGGTGAGTTGCCAACTCGTGAGTAGTAAGTAACATCTAATAAGGCTATCGTAATCATGCATGCATATGCGTCACAACCTACATATATCAATGTGATGCGATGCACTAATATGTATGCCACATGAATGCAAAATCAACACGAGATCTGAACATGTTTAGTACGAGAAAATATGTATTCTTTTCTTAGTAAGACTTCTGTAATTTAACTGTAGTACATCAATGAAATCCATAGAAATCTGTGTCAAGCATCGACACCAAATATGAATATCTCAATGTCTCGACATCTCAGGTCTCAATGCCTCGATGTCACAATGTATCAATATCTCAATATCTCGGGCTCCGGCAATCCGGACTGGCCCATAATCTCAATATCTCGAGCTCCGGCAATCCGGACTATCCCATAAACATCAATCTCAAAACTACGTCAGTATCCTCCGGATATCCGCCGTGTCACAAATAACTGGTCAGTAGTGCTTCCCTGCCGGGCTCAACACCATCATCTGTGACCATCTTGCCCCGGGGTACTGCACCAGGTCCACCATACATCGACAGACAGTTCCTCCTCCTCTTCGAATCAGGTGTATGATACCGCTCAAGAACCGAGAAATCTCATAGTGGATGACACATACATCATATCATGAGAAAACCGTAACTTTCATTATTAAAATGATAACGGTTTATAAAATTCTTGCGGTTTTCCCAAAAATACAGAAATCTCATAATACTGAAATCCTCAAGAAAAATCACCATATGTACACATGTCAGTGATGATGAATGCCTGTGGTATTAACAATATGAAATACGATGCGTGACTAGAAAACTATGCATGAACGATGATGCAATGAGATATATGCATATGACTAACAATCCTGCGTATCTATCCCGATGAATTGAATATACAAGTACAGGTTTACAAATCATATATGTTGCAATGGTCTTATATTCTGATTTAACAAGTTATATAGTGTTCGTGGCATAGCAATTACCAAGGTGTGTGTCCACATGAATAGTGCCCGTGCCGCATAAATCAATGGTATTAGTGCAAGTGTCCTATGAGATGATATCACACACACACATAAAAGATGATTCGATGCAACGGGATGAATAATTAGGAACTACGCATATAAATGCAAGTATTAAAAGAAATTCTAACTATCGGGCGCCTTGCGCCATCCAGACGATTCCCCCGTAAATGTGTACATCTACTCACCTGAACGCCTCAGCTAGTCTGATCCAATCGCCGCTTTTCCTTTTCGTGCCGCGTCCGATGTCTCCGCAACCGATCCTAGAATCGTACAAATATCAATATAGAAAGCTAAACAGTTGATAAAAACACGAAGACAGAACGATACATAAGAATTAACGCCACGAGTTAGAGTACATGCACACCTGGTGCACAAGACCCGCGTAACATCGTTCAATTCCTACATGATCTGTCTGTCACACAAATACACCAGACCGTGGTTCAAATCGCATGCATCGCGCAGACTCAGCACTAAAATTATAGATAATAGGTCCCAGATTTTATCTAGAGCAGAAACAAGAAAAAAAAGTAAGAACAAACCTCATATAATACCTACAGACAACTACCTGCAAAGTTTCAACGTTTTTCTCCAAAATTGGGCCGGCCACGAGAGGGTGTCACCGGGTCAAATTGGGTGAAAAGGGTCCAGGTTTCTATACTACACTCCTAACACAATGTATAGTCTAATGTATATGTTTGTTTGTTTTAAAAACCACCACGGTAATAGCAGATTCATAATATCCTAAAACTTGATTAAAAACCGTTTTAAAACACAAATTAGGGACATTAAGGTATTTTAGTGCAAACTTGCTGGATTAATAGGTTGATTAGGCACTAAGTACTCTTAATTATCCTAATTAAACCATAAAACCCTAACCTAACCTAATCTTCACCTTAAATCTCAAACTTGCATTAATTACCACTTAAACACCAAATTAAGCTTAATAAACTAAAAGTTTAGCAAATAAGTGATTAAGTTGGCTTTATACCTCTAGAAGATTGAAGAAAGATACAACTTGATGGCCTTGCCTTCCTAAATGGAAACTTGCCTCAATAACCATGAAAAGGTTTGATTTTTGATGTTTAGATTTGATTTTGTGATGATGTGAGGGATTTGTGTGTGTGTGGTAGAGAGAGGAAACTATGGAAAATGAAGAAGGGATAAGGGAAAGGGCTGCTGAGTTGAGGGGGAGAGTGTGTGTTCTAGAGTGAAGAGAGAGAAAAATGAGCCATGCTATGCAATAAATACCCCATACCCCAATTTTCCATTTTTTTCCATTTTAAAAAATAAAAGAAAAGTGTAGAACATATGAGAGGAAGGAAAGAAGTTCATGTTACATTTTTTTGAAATTAAGTTGTCATGGTGCAAAAGACTTGTGTCAACATGTTAAACTGGGGTTACACAAGATGTGTGTGCATGTTTTTAAGAAAATAGCTTAGTAATTAGTAAATAAGTAAAATAAATAATTAAGTGAACAATAATTTAAATATTAACTAATAAAACACAATTATACACATAATTACATCTTCAAATAGATATACTCAAGTTTATGGGGAAAATAATTATTAACTAGGTTTTTACGAAAAACACGTATTATCGCTAATTAACACGAAATTAACCTATACAAATTTTCAAAGCGTTATATGGGGGCTTTTCCTCCCATCATCTGATTCGGAGTGGGACATGGATTCCACATCCCTTCCATGGCTTTTTGGTTCAAGCGGGCTATCTCATTTGATTGTAGGACCCGCTTATAGGTCCCTTAATATCCTTTCTGTTATGTGAAGAAAGGACTATCTCACATGGAGGTTTCTCCTCCAACGAGCAATATGCCCCCTGCGTATATTACGGGGGAGTGAGTATCCACATCCTAACTTTTCGAAGGGTAGAACCCGTGCTGTCGCTATTTTGGCGATAGGTTGCTTCAAAGCAGCTCATTTTTTGTTGAGCATTAGCAACAAACGCCGCCTTTTCTCTGCTCTTTAAATGTCTTCATCGGAAGAGGTTGCATTTTGACCCATCCGATCCAACCGAGCCTTTTATCTATGAGCTCTTGGAAGGTCGTCGGCTTGAAGATAGCTATATATAGGAACACCTTTGAATTTAGGTCAAGGGTGGCTACGAACATTCCTACGGCTGGGCTTCGTCTATGCGTTCGCATTTAGACCAGAGATTTCACCATCGAGTGACATATTGAACCTAAGTCTCATTCGGTCCAACCCTTTCGTTGACCAATATCGTCACGGTAGTGTGTTTATTCACACTAGCGAATCTCTGATACAAGAGCATCGCTATCTCGTTGAAGGTGTTCACGGAGTCATTAGGGAGTTTCACATACCATTCGAATGCAGTGCCTGTCAGACCACTGACGAACTGTCGAAAGAGCAGTATATCATTTCCTCCAATGTTGCCGCACATGGATTTAAATCGCGCGATGTGCTGGTAATGATTCCCAGTCCCTTTGTACATGTAGAACGTCGGAAGTATGTATTCTGGTGGGTACTGTACTTGATCGTAGCACGCCGGATATGGTCAACCAGTCTTGATTGACCTATTTGCAGCTTCACTGGCATAGTGAGATTTGATTTGCTGAGCAATATATGCGTATAGCTTTGCTTTGGGATCATTTTCTCCTCAGCCGTTGATGAGGCTTGCATAGGATTTGAAATGTCGCCCTTTTCTTTAAGAGCGACTATCGGCGGTTCATCTGCCAGTTGTTCTGAATGTACTATCATTCTAGCCATATTCTGGATCAGAAGAGCCATCCGGTTCATTTTAGCAGACATCGCTGCCGCTTCATCTCTCTTCTTGAGGGCGCTTAAGAAAGTCAATATCCGACTACTGCCCTACTCTTTCTTCATGTGCGTCCTCGGGATTTTGCTTAGGGAATGGATTAGCAAGTGCCACCGCCTGAGCAAGTATCTTCTGCTACTTTTCACATTGCAGTTGAGATTTTGTCGGAGACCGAGTATACGGTCCGTGACTAGTAGAAGCAGTACTTTCCTCTTTAGAATTCACCACATGGACTGCGTGAACTATCATGCTCCCAAGCATGAGGCGTTTAGAATCTTGACCCTTGGAGTTTGCTGCGGGCGTTTGGACTTTATTAGGCCTCTTTTTTGTGAGAAGCCGCTTTGGCTTTAATAGGTACCATCAGAATAGGAATCGTCTTGGGATGAGTCCCCCTGTATTTGGAAGGGAAGTTGTTAAAGTTTAGCTGACTCTTAGGGGTAGAGCCGCGGATGACGACCGAGTCCTTCACATGCTTCCACACCTTATATATAGATGATGAAAATTCTTTTAGTGAGTGAACTGGTTTCTGCTCTCTTTTGATCTCCGTGGGTTGAGGAGACTTTTTCAATACTGCAGTAGGGGAATTTTGTCTGACCCTTGTTCCCCTCCGAAAGACGCGGCGGAGACGCGATGTACGTCTTGCCTGAAATTCGTGGCAGATGCTAATTGGTGCTATCCGTCCACCTCTCCGAAAATGCCAAGTTGATTTATGACACAATGTATCGAAGGTTTAAACGGATGCGGCCGATGTAGCAGACTTTGTCAGATTCCCCCTCGTTTGAGGGTTTTTGATTGTGGGGACGCTCTTCCCTGCAGGCGCAAGTCCCTGCAGTTAATTACGCTACCGCGTCGCGGTAACAACTTTCTCCTTCTCCATGTGGTCACTTCGTGTCGTGGGTGTTTGTTTTGTGTTTGGTTGTCCATGGATTGTATACGGAGACTAAGTTATGTTGTCGTCCGTAGGGCGTGGACTAGTCCAAATCCGTATCTTTCTTAGATTTGGGTTTGGGGGTTGGGTTTAAGGATACGTTGGCCTCGTTTGAGACTAAGATCAACTTAAACGTTTGTTAAGGATACATTAGTTTGATTTTAGACTAAGATCAACTTAACGGGATCGTTTAGATCCAACAAAAGAGCAATTGGGCTCTATTGCTTAGTTTAGGGACATTGCGGTCGGTAATTAGTTTAAGGACATTACGATCGATTGTTAGTTTAAGGACATCTCGGTCCAATGTTAGTTTAAAGACATCACGGTCGAGGTTAAGGACATCATAGTCCGTGGGTTTAAGGACTCCACAGTCCAATGTTAGTTGTCGGGACCCGTCACCTCTCTGACGACGTTGAAGGATTACAACGACAGATATCAGAGGAGTAAAGAGATGTACCCTTGAATCAGGTTGGATTGGTTGAAAGAGCAGATGTGCTCAGTTCAATTTAAGTTGAGGACTTATGGCCAGAATTGGGCTAAGTCCAATAAAAAAAATGTTTAACATTTTATTTTTGTTCTGGCTATTAAGCCTTTATTTAGGCTCAGCCCTTTTAATAATGCTAGGCATTGGGCTCTAACATTTTGTCTTGTATTAAATGCATAGCATTTATTAGAAACAAAGTGTGTTCTGACAGTGCGCCACGTGGCGCGCCAGGCGCGTTGCGCCAGTCAAAGAGCGCATTGCGCTTCTGTTGGGTAGCGCACACGAAGAAGACACGTGTTGCGCTTAGCGCTAAACGCTAGTTTGTTAGCGCATTGCGCTTTTAATTTATGAGCGTATTGCGCTAGTCTGTTGGCGCACCAGGGAATGACACGTGGCGCGCTTGGCGCTAAGCGCCAGCCCATGAGCGCAGTGCTTTGTTTTAGATGGGCAAAGCGCAGATTGTGTCTCTGGTTGACACGTGGCAGGTTTTGGCGCTAAACCCGGTCCAATGAGCGCAAAGGCGCAATTCACGAGTGCAAGGCACTTTTCAATAGCGCAAAGCGCATTTGATCAATTTTAAGATCAAAGAACAAATTTATGTTCTTTAAAGGAGGCTTTTTCCTTAAGATCCAAGAACAAAAGTTCTTGTTTTTATAAAAGGCTCTGCCTTTATAGATCAAAAGATCTGTGAATAAAGTAAAATACTTCTTTTAGTCTTTTTATGATTAGATCTTTTTGATCTTTTCTTTTTTATTAAAGACCTTGGTCTTTTTCTTAGATCTCTGATCTTTTTAGAAGATGGTTCTTCTTTTTACGAGATGGTTTCATCTCTATTATTCAAGAACATAGTTCTTTTTTTACTTTGAAGATGAAGAAAAATCTTCTTTTTTCTAAGAGTTTTCTCTTCTTTTGCAGAGGGTTTTTTTCCTCTTTTTCTGTATTCTGTATCTCTCTATTCTGTATATTTTAGACTTGAAGTCTAGGGTCCTTTATATAGGGCCAAATGATTTGTTAAATCAGTTTTAAGAGATCTTTCTCTGATTGATTTAGGAATATTTCCCACCGTTGGATCTTTAATCCTAAGCCTTCTGTTTTACAGAAGATAATCTTCTTGTTTTAATAAGATTGAAAAATCTTTCCATAACAGAATTTTAGTTCTGATTAATTAATAATTTATTATTAGTAGATCTTTTGATCTGACGGTGTGGGAATTTTTAATTCCAGCGCTGGCGCACCTACGTTCGACACGTGGCGTGCAGCGCAACTGTGCTGGCGCACCCGTGTTATACACGTGACGTGCAGCGCAGAGCGCAGCGCAACTGCGCTGGCGCACCCGTGTTTGATACGTGGCGCGCATCGCACAGAATCTGAAGCATTGCTTCAATTTAAATTTTGAATTTTTAAAACAGAGCTTTGCTCTGATTGGGGTGCGCTGCCTAGGGCGCAGCGCACCTGGCGCCAGCGCGTCTGCGCTTGACACGTGGCGCGCAGCGCACAGGATCTGAAGCGTTCCTTCAATTTTTGATTTTTGAAATTCAAAACATAGCTTTGCTCTGATTGGAGGAAACAAATGCCCCCCACCGTTGCGCTCACGTGGCGCACACGTGAGTGCAGCGGTGGCAACATCTGAGCTCTTGGATCAACTCAGACATTGAAAAGGCGGTTCAGTGCCTATAAATATGACCTTTGGTCCTCAGATGATTAGCATCTTCTTCTTAAGAATTTTTATTCAGAGCCTTGCTCTTCTGTTCAAGAACTTTCAAGAGTTAGAACTCTACCAAACTTAGGTAAAATTAAATTAATTTTAATAACTTAGGGTTTTTACCCATTAACAGAGCCTTGCTCTTCATAGATCTTTGATCTAAAGAAAATCCTTTTAGGGTTTCATTAATAAAGCCTTGCTCTCATGAACCCATAGATCTAAACAGATCTTTTCTTGGGGTTTCTTATTCCATGCATCAGAGCTCTGCTCTTTTGATAATATGTAGATCTTTTGATCTTTTGATGAAGAACTCTTAAGAGTTTTTTCATGGATCTTTAAGATCCCAGAATTTTTAATTCTCAGGAATTAATTTTAATTTTAATTAATCTTTGATGGATTTTCCATCATCATTACAAAGCTAGGCTCTTTAAGGAATTTTATTCCTTCATGACCAGGGTTTGACAAGTGTCACTCTGTTACAGAGCTTTGCAATCAAAGGGAGATTTTCTCCTTTTCCCGGGGGATTTCTCATTCAATGAGAATATTCCCTAAGGATTTCCTCATTAATTGACAGTCTCATCCAATGATGACGTTGTTTTATTAATCGATGCATTGTCATCTGGATTTTGTGGGTCCACCTTTGGTCCCTTTCCACTGCATTGCAGTGTGGTACAAATTTTAAAGTGCCGAGCGTCGGGATTTTAAAATTATAATATTGATAGTTGAATTCCGTTCTTTCTCGCAGGCAACATGTCTTCCGATCTTTCTTTCCCGTTTTTCCGCTCAGAGGGAGGATTCCCTGAGGCACCGGTGGACCGGAAGGTTCTCGCGCTCATTAGAGACCATGACCCGGAACACAAAAAACTTCACCTGTGGGGTAGGTGGTACGACCAGATTATCAAAGGTCGCCGAAGCTTCTCTTGTGCGATGCCGTCGGAGCCGATCTCGTCATTTTCATATGCAGATGTACCCCCGGTGAACTATGCCATGGAGGTTGTCAATTGGACTTCGGAGGGTCTTCTTCAACCTTCGATTGTCGCCATACCCATGCAGCTGCCGGCAGCTTTGGACACTTTGGGGTGGCGCATATGCCAGGGCGAGTCGCGCCCTTGGGGATAACCTTACAACATCGGGTTGACTCCCCGACATTCGGCTGGGTATTTGCAGTGGGCCAGGTACATTTTTTCGGCGAAGAAAACGCAACTGCTGAAGCTCGGCCTATATCCTGCGGTTTACGCTTCGCTGTTCCAATATTCTGCTCTTCCGACATGGTGGATTAAGGCGTTCTTGGAGCAATGGAACATCCCAACCCACACCTTTCTTCTACTGGACAGAGAAGTCTCCATCTCCTTAGAAGAATTTGCTGAGATTTCCGGTTTGCCGGTTAGGGGGGAGCACTACGAGGAGCTGCTTCCTCCGGACGAATACGTTTTCGCCACCAAGCCAGTGGTGATGGGCCTAACGCCGGAGAACTCCATCCAGCACCAGTTTCCTAGTCTGATAAACGTGCTGAATATGTACGAGAGTCTTTTCTTGGAATCCGGAGGCCGGGGGGGTCAGCTTCGCAGACTTCATTGCCCGGTTTCTTCGCCCGGAGATTTTATCGCAACGAGATGAAAAGTTCGCCAAGCTCGACGACCCTTTTGGCTTTGGCTTGGACCGTCGACCAGTGTTGGAAGATGATCAGAAGGGCTTTTATCTTCCCGATGCCGCGATCATCCCTTTGTCAGAAATCGCCGCTCCGGGCATTGACGAGGAGACTTTCTTTCTCGGGTTTCTCGGGTTATGGTTGTGTTGGTTCGCGCTCCCC
The DNA here is from genome assembly GCA_030015575.1 of Agapanthus africanus. Classification (NCBI taxonomy): domain Eukaryota; kingdom Viridiplantae; phylum Streptophyta; class Magnoliopsida; order Asparagales; family Amaryllidaceae; genus Agapanthus; species Agapanthus africanus. The sequence goes on along the minus strand of CM057345.1, from coordinate 40,156,742 downwards.
ATGCACCCTCGCTATATGAGACCGTCCGTCTTCTACCCAGCACATCGAATGGTGGCCGGAAAACAAGTGGCCATCGGGATTGCCGGGCTGGCCCACCTGTACCATGGTCTTAGCGTGGCGGCGGATACAACTGAACCGGGGGTGCAAGCTGCCAACTTCCTGATGCACTACTTTACTTCGTGGATGGAGATGCACGTGCTCGGGGTATTTGGTATTCATAAAAGACCCTCATTTTATGAGAGGTGCAAGCTCTCGCGAATCATGCGACTGGTTGACGCGTCTATCGTGAATCCATCTCAGCGGGAAGCTAGGGGCTTGCTTCTTCGTCCACGCACGGTCGGGGCTGGTAAGTCTTTCACGGACAAAGTCCTGACAATCGGCCAGGAAACTTCCAAGACGGTGCTGGCATTGCACGACAATTTTAAGGGCGGGGCCTCCGTGTTGAAAGCTCGGGAGATTCTACATCTATACTCCATCAGGCCGGGCTTCCTCGTATTCAGGCAAAATGATACGGCGCTTTTTATGAGATACAACCCCCATCATTTTGCCCAGCAGCTAAGTTATAACCAAGGGGTCCCACTGGAGGCATTTTTGGAAGAACCTGCTGCCACCAGAGAGGGAATACGGGGTGCGCTGCATCACTTTATGCGCTTGAATACGGACTCCCACTTCTTCATTAGCGGGCCAAGTTGCATCCCGAGGGCCCTTAACGTATACGGGGCCTGGTATCAGCACGCGATGGGTGCTGTCATCAGGGAGGAGAGGCGGCTGTTGCTCGATCGCAAGAGTGCGCCCCATGCCAGCGATCGCAACGTCCCTTTAAAGCGACGGATCGCCGTGCCCCCTTCGCTAAGAGAGTCTGTTGCAGTTGAGCCTCCACGTGTGCTAATCCCGATGCACGGATTGCCCCATGATTCTGTGGAGACGGTGGACGCGCCATCGGTGCCTCGTGCTCGCGCGGAGATGGTGAATGTACCCTCTCCCGAATCCGGCGTGGGCTCGGATATCGGGACTCGCCGTCCTAAGGTAGCCACTAAGCGCAAGTTGGTGTTGGCTGCGACCGGAGCTCGCTCTCAGAAAAAGAAAAAGTCGATGTTTTCTCTTGACGTGGTACTTGGCCAGGAGCCTCATGCTCCTTATAGTGAGGGCTTGAGCGAGTATGGGACCAATGAGGGCTTGTTTATGCCGCCAGATGATACTGATCTGACGGCTGCCATCGCAGCTTCCGAGCGATTGGCAAGATGCGAAGAGGGGTTAGCTAACCTCGCGCGATCAGGTAATCATTAGTTGTATTTTTCGCCATTGCATCATACTTCTATCATTGTTTTTTGACTAACGTTTTTCCTTCTTTAATGGGCATTTCTACCGAAGAATCTCTCGCTGCTTCTTTCAAGACTTTTGAAGAAGAGGAACGACTTCGAGCATCCTTAGGCCTCGGTACATTTCGGTTCGCCATGTTTCCGCTCCCGTTTCTTATGAGTAATCTGACCCTTTCTTTGTCTTATCGCAGGGACCAAGATGCCGATCTCGCAAGCTGATGCGGAAATTCTTCCCGGGCCAGCTATCGAAGTCCCGGCCTCTTCGGTACTGCCGAAAGAGGCCTTACTTAAACAACCGATGACGGAGGCCTTGACGGCTCCAGAGGTAACCCTGGATGTGGACGATGACGTCATGTTGAAAGAGGCTTCTAGGAGGTCTGCTTTGACGGCCCGGGAGGAAAGGAAGCGCCAGAGGCGCGCAGCAAGGGAGCGTAATGCTGCTCTAGGTGTGGGTGCGAGCTCGAACGCCGCTGCCCCTGCTGCTACTCCTTCAGAGGAGTCTCCGGTCGCCTTGTCTACTGCTTATAGACGGGCGGCACGTGCGGCTCGGAAAGCGAACGGTAAATCAACTCCAGGTAATGCGCTGTGAGGTTCCGTTGTCAAAGTTTTAAACTATCAGTTCTCATACATCTTGTCTTGCACGGCCAAGCCTTACCGAAGAAGTGGCGGCGACCGCTGAGTCTGAAGGAGCGGTGGAGGAGGTAGCTGCTATTCCCGAACCCAGGGCGGCGGTAGGCGATGTGGCCGCAATTGCTGGGCCCGAGGTAGTAGCTGATGAGACAGTCACAATTGCTATGCCCGAGATAGCTACCACTGCCGAGCTCGAGGTGGCGGCGGGTGAGACGGCTACCACGGCCGAGCCTAAGGCAGCGGTGGATGAGACGGCTGCAATCACTGAGCCCGAAGTGGTGGCGAGCGAAACGGGTACGATTGCTGGGCCCGAGATGGCCGCTCTTTCTCAAGAGTCGGGCACCGCTCCGATCATCGCTTTTCCCGCCTACGGTTCTTTGTCGTCTCCTGGCGTCGCGAGCGTGACAATGACTCTCGTGGAGTCAGGGGATGAGGCGATGGGAGGTGAGACCACCCCGATGGAGGAGGGAGACGCCGCCGTCGTATCAAGTGATGCCCTCATCACGGCTCCGGCTGGCGACTCATCAGGTAAATTTTAGGTCACCACCCTTCTTTTTATTCTGCAATCTTTCTTGACACGGTTTATCTTGTTTCTAATGCAGGTGCGGCTAGTGCTGATGTCGCACTATCCGAGGCAGCGCCACTAGCTACCGCCTTAACGGTGGCATCTCCTCTACCCTCTCTCATACCATCTCAGATGTTGGAAGGTGCGGATTTGTGACTCATCAGTCTTATTTTTTTTAAGCTGTATAACCCAGTACTGATGTTGCACTATTGTGCCATTGCAGGAGTCCTTTTTGACCACCTGTTTCAGGTGCTGCACCCACATTTCTCCTTCTTGTCAGAGATTAGTTCACCTGCCGGTGTCGGTGAGTATTTTCTCTAAACGACGTCCTTTTCTTTAACGGGCAGTCGCATTACTGCTAACTCTTCTTTATATTGCTTGTAGCCTTACGAATTGAAGGAGGGGACGAGGCCGTCGTTGCGCCACCAGTACTCCCAGCTCTGCCCCCAGTTTCAGCCGGTATAGTAGACTCTACTTTTCGCGTATTTTCTTTATTTCCTAAGCCGACATCTGATTATGATCTGCTTTGCAGCAATCAAATCGACTCCAACTCCGTTCGAGTCTCGCATTATAATGCCGGCATGGCCTTTTTCCAGGCGTCCATCATCCAAAGGTGCTGTGACCAGTCTATGCATGCTGAGCGAATATACCGAGGAGCTTGACGCGGAGACTCCCACATCTGCTGCGGATTTTTCCACAGAGGTTAACCCTATGCTGGCGACGCTCATGAACTTTCATGGTGAGGACGTCGTTGAGTCTTGGGTTAATCGCTGCAGGGAAATCGAGGCTTGCTTGCATGAGCTTGAGCTTAGGCGTCCTGCACCTGAGATTCTGGCTATGAGCACTCAACGGGCTGCGTGGATCGAGCAGAGCACTTCTTACGTCCTCCATCTTGAACAAGAAGTGACTTTAAACCAGAGGGAATGTAAAGAAACTTCAAGCGAGTCTGCTCGACTGCATGCTGAGGTTGATGCGAATGCTGCCGGTTGAAAGTTATCTTTGAAGGCCTTCTGCGATGTATTTCTGATGGGTTAACATTGAGGCAGAAGCTCGACGTCGTCGAGCGGGATGCACAAGATCATGAAGCAGCTCAGCGGGCCGTCAAGGAACAACTTTCGTCTTACTTGCAGCAGCGAGCCCAGGTCGAAGTGGAGTTGGCCGCGGCAGCTGATCAGGAAGAGGGGCTGAGGGAAGTGCGCGAGCGGCTGATTGGATTATTGAAAGCGCTTTCCTCTCAATAAAATTATTTGTACCATTTGCAATTTTGAATAAAATGTATTTGTTCTTTTATTCTTTCATATGATATATTTTGTACCCAATCGAATTCATGAATAAAAGATACACGTTCTTTGTAATGTCTTGTGTCATCTCTCTGCTTTCTTCTTTCTTGCTGTATTGTTTGCCATGTGATTTTAGTAAGTGCGGTCTGTTGATAGTATATAGCTGTCAACCTTGTGCTCTTTGTAAGGTAGTGATGGCTTAGAAAACAGGGTTAGGATCCGTCACCTAAGACTTTTCAACTTTATGCGCCGTGAGGGTCTCATAAAGAATTTTCTCTCTACCGATCGAGAGGATCCCGTAGGTGTAATTTCTCCTTAAGAATCGTGAGGATTCCTAAGTGTGTTTTCTCTTGAAAGTCGTAAGGATCTCACAAGAGAATTTACTCCCTTACGAGTTATGAGGATCCGCAAGTGATGGATGAAGTTGTCCTTATCCGCATTTCACGGAGCTAGGGGTTGCTCTGGATGCTTCCCACGGGTTCATTGCCGTGTTCTGCGAGGACCAGGCTCCGCTCTGGACGTTTTCCAGGATACCGTAGTTTAAAGACATCGCGGTCGAGATTAAGGACATCATATTCCGTGGATTTAAGGACCCCACAGTCCGTTGTTAGTTTTAAGACATCATGGTCGAGGTTAAGGACATCATAGTCCATGGGTTTAAGGACCCTACAGTCCGATGTTAGTTTTAAGACATCACGGTCGAGGTTAAGTCATAGTCTATGGGTTTAAGGACCCCACAGTCCAATGTTAGTTTTAAGACTTTACGGTCGAGGTTAAGGACATCATAGTCCGTGAGTTTAAGGACTCCACAGTCCAATTTTTGCTCTGGATGCTTTCCACGGGTTCACAGTCATGTTCAGCGAGGACCAGGCTCCGGTCTGGATGCTTCACACGGGTTCACTGCCGTGCTCTGCGAGGACCAGGATCCGCTCTGGACGTTTTCCACGGGGTCAGGAGTGACATAATCCGCGTTTCACGTGACCGGGAATTTTGCTCTGGATGCTTCCCACGGGTTCAGTGCCGTGTGCGGCGAGGACCGGGCTCCGCTCTGGATGCTTCACACGGGGTCATTGCCGTGCTCTGCGAGGACCAGGATCCGCTCTGGACGTTTTCCACGGGGTCAGGAGTGACATAATCCGCGTTCCACGTGACCAGGAATTTTGCTCTAGATGCTTCCTACGGGTTCACTGCCGTGTTTGGCGAGGACCAGGCTCCGCTCTGGATGCTTCACACGGGTTCACTGCCGTGCTCTGCGAGGACCAGGATCCGCTCTGGACGTTTCCCACGGGGTCATTGCCGCGTTCCACATAACCGGGAATTTTTCTCTAGATGCTTCCCACGGGTTCACTGCCGTGTTCGGCGAGGACTAGGTCTTTTGATGTACTTATCCAAACAACTAAGACGATTTGGATTCCTGAAGCTTTAATTATGGTCATATTAACATCAGGTTTTAAAATAGAAATTTTGATTTCTGTACAGCAATTATGGGGTGTATTGCCGGGCATATATCGGGCCATTCTATGCATTTCTGGGTCACCGAGTATATAATAAAGTTCTAGGTCTATCAATTGGGCATATATAAATCTAAAGTTTTTCCCGAACTAATATCGGAAACTCAAGTTATATTGTATTTAAAAACAGTGTGCGAATCAGGACAGATTTTGTCCAGATTCGTCGTTTAATTTTGCAACGCTTTTTTCTATAATTTACATCGATTTCCAGGAATTCCTTATAACTATGAAAATCTATATCTTTCGATCTAGATATTCAAAACAATTGAGTTTGCTCAAAATGGACATCAGCAGACCGAGTAATGTTCTCGAAGGTGATCGATAAAAGCAGTTTTCTGAGTTTAATAATTGTGAATAAAAACAACGTAAATCCTAAATTGTTATTCGATCCAATCTGAAATTTTTACTGTAGATCTACAATTATATCTAATATTTATCCTAATGTTCCTAGAATTTCTAGAAATCAAAATTTTAACAATAACCTACCTCAAAATTGATTCGATGTTTTAAAAAGTCGGTTTTCAAAATACAAGGGTTCCGTTAGAGATACAGTTTAATTTTAATTATAAAAAAATAAGGCGTAGGGTATGATCCTTTCATTTACAGTGAACAATAATGTGAGTTAAAGTATATAAAGAAAACATGTGAATTGATCATGAATCATTATGCTAAGACAACTACCAAAAACATGAGGACTTTAAATAAAAATTTAAAAAGCTTTTTTTGTATAAACAATCGGTTTTGAGGTGTTTTGCAAGTATTTTGTGAAAAGTTTAAGTCGTTCTCATATCCATAAATATTAAATAATCATCATGAGCATATGAAAGGTAATGAACTTACTTCTTAACGTGTTTGCAACCTCATGGTGCCAAAAATTAATATAACAACAACAATAGTTTATTTTATGGTTATTATGTAAATATGGGTTTAACCAGAGCATTGGCATGACAGTGACTTGGAAAAAGGAGAGAACATATAAGGAGAAGGTACAATGAGAAAGAATAGAGAGGGAGGACTTACGGGATGTGTGAGTCGGTATAACAACCAACTCACCGTTTTTTTTGGATAAAGACTTGAGCGGAGACGTCATTTGGTGACAGAACTTGGCGATGGCTTTTGGAGGATTTTTTTGGAGTATGATTTCAGAGAGCATTTTTGTTTTGGGTCAGTCGAGAAATGAAAAAAGCTAGCAACTAATAAAAAAGATGAGGAATTAAGAAGAATAAAGGATATTAAAAGTATTTGATAGGGGAAAATGAAGGGGTGAGTGTTCTGAAATTAATTGGGAGTTTTGAGGAGGTGAAATGAACAGCCACGAACTCAAGGGACTTATGCTCATGGGCGGAGCACTTATGGCTCGTTTTGGCTGCACGAAGCATGGTCTTGGCTGTCTGGGGTGGGTCTAGCTCAAGCAATGGGCTCGAGTCTCGAACCCTAGGCTCGTGTTGACGTTGGCGGTCAAAAAAATATTTTATTTCTGTTCTACAGTTTCGAGACTCTATGCATCGCTCGTGAAATTTCTTGGGCTCGAAAACATTAAAAATAAAATAAAATAAAATAATTATGTTGTAAGGATTCGAACATGTAGATTATAGGACAATGGGGTAAAGACTTAAGTAATGGGCTACAAGTCGTTTATTGGATATATTCAACAAGTATTAAATATATACTATATTTCCAAAGGAAAACAATATTTTATTAAAGAAAGAAAATACCAAGGTATAAAATTTTTAGGGTCGTTACAGAACCATAAAGCAACTCTAAAAGATACAAGACGAGGGCAACAAATTTTCAAGATGGCTATAACGATATACAAGCCAAGGTGGAGATTATTGTGAAAGTGTCATGTATATCGAGCCTACAAACCATCAGATTTCAGGTTCATATGTATGACCCATAAAGGAGCATACGTCTGATGATAAAGTTTCAGAAATCCAGAGAGAAGACAAACGTCTAAGCCTTTATGCTTCAAACGTCTGGCGACTCTCTGGCCAGACACGCTAAGGGTGCGCAGATGTCTGATCCATACATGGTCAGACGTCTAGAGACGCACTGGATTGGCATGCAGATAGAACCCAGACGTTTGACCTTAAAAGGGAAGATGTATGTCGTCGATTGTTGCGCGTACAGATTCGAGTTTATCTCGAAATTATGTTTTATGAGTGGCAGTTTTATAATTAATGTATTCCTATTATAATTCAGATTGTATTTGGGATATAAATAGGATGTTAGGGTTAAAATTTAAGGTGTGCAATTTTCATCATAAGGTTTAAAGGAGGAGAAACGATGGCTCCATAAGGGATCACGGTGCTATTAAGGAGAATTTAGAGAGAAGAAGAAGCTCTCATTGGAGATCTATAAGGAGATAGTTTGTAACTCTTGTAAGGTTTTTTCTCTAAAGTTCTAATAAAGCGTTCTTCCCTTTTTCATGGATCTCTTATGTGTTATTTGATTTTGCATTTGGTCTAGTTGTTATTCGTTAAAAAGGATTTTAGTTTAAATCCATCAAGATTGGAGATATCTTCCGATGCACGCCAATATGAGTATTTTTTAAAGAGTTATAAATCTTGCATAGAAATGATTGAAGAGCTGGAATTCTTGTGTTTATTTAAGAGGAATTGCTTGTACTTAAAATTAGGAGTTTGAAGTTGATGATTGGTTAGGCATTTAAATTTTTTTTTCAAGAATGAAAATTGAGGAAAATAGGGTAGTTAATAGAGAATAAGTAATAAAAAAAATTAAAAAGGCACTTGATGTGACAAATGTTCAGAAGCTGTCTTATATATCGAGATTGCATAAGGTTAAGCTGGATCATACTTGTCATGAGTCGTCTCATACACCCAGATAATAAAGATAATTCAAGACACTTTATGAGCCATCTCAACAAGGGATGAGCCATCTCAACATTTGGTTTGAGCCGTCTCATAGAAATAGAGAACTCAACATATGTTGAGCCCGCTCAAGAAATTTTTGCGGTTTTGGTTGCGAGAATCGGTTTTTGAGTTTATCTTGAAAATAAGGTTTGGGTGCCAGTTTTGTAATTAAGTGTATTCCTATTTTATATCTGATTTGTAATTAGTATAAATAGGAATTCAGGGTTAAAGTTGTAACGACTATGAAAACACTGTACAGAAAATTTTCTTGTTATTGTACAGAAAAGAGTATTTCAGCCTGTGTAAGAGTTAAAGGTTATTCTTATTAAATAAAAGTAAGAAATAACTTGTAGCACACCGGTAAAGGCTCTGCACTGCTGTGACGTAGCCTATGTGTTCGGTTCCCATTAGAGACAATTATTTTTTCTGATTTTTCATTTTAATTTTTGGAAGCCCAAGAGTTGCACGTGTAATACACGGGGAAAGGAAAAGTTTCAGAAAAATTAAACATGCGCAAAATGGATTAAACACAGAAATACCCACATGGCATGAATCTCAAGCTAAGACCTCGAGATGCGACCGGCCAAAATGCCCCTAGGGCCGGTGCTGACGGTCCCGAGACGCCCAAATTAATCCGTGCTTTGCACACTTGATCCCTCAACTCTCCTGCGATGTTTGATTTTCCTGCAAGTAAACAGAGACCCTCCAATTCACCATTTAATATCTTTCTAATATTTTTTAATCCACACTTTTAATTCCCAAACCCTAATTCTCCACTATAAATACCATCCCATGCTATAGCTCTCCCCCAATCTGAAATTCTAGCAAAAATTCTCTCAAAACTTCCTAAGTGCCAATTAGAGTTAAGCCCCTCAAGTGGAGTAGCATGTCAAACTCGACGACCAGAATATCTCCCACGAAATCACGACCCTCGAGAGTTTCTTCAACCTCTTTTTAAACATATAAAAACGGTAATTCCCTCTTCTCTCCTTTTCTTCTATCTCAAAACTTATTTTTAAAACAAACCGACAAAAGATGAGTTATCTCCGATATCGCTTTCTTTTTAACTTTTATAAGCATGTAATAAGAAAACGAGAACAAATTAGCATTCTACATTAATCCTAACCTTATTCACATCATTTAGTTTTTAGTTTTAACAAAAATTTCATAGGAAACAAATATATAACAAACATTTTCAGTAAAATACCATGAACTTTAGTATCATCCTCTCATCGATAATTAGTTTAAATACCTTTAGAAAAGCTTCACGGGGTAAAGACCTACCCCACACGCGCAATATGGTTCCATAGCACGGTATTCTAGATCTATTGTTAAGTTAAAGAAATAAGCTTTTCATTAAAATACCACACCGTTTCAAAACGGGTTTCTTTAAATCGGTATTTCGAAATCCTTGGCAAATACGCCTTTACAACTCTTGTTAGGAGACCCGCTAATAGAGGGTGTGGATTATCGCACATTATTGGGACAGTAGAGCGAGATACAGAACTCCTCACGGAGTATTCGGTCTCGAAATGAATAAAAATAATGTTTTTTAAGAAACGTGACTTTTTCTAATAAAAACTAATTTTTGGGAAAATTATATAAAAAATCATAAATCCGTATTTTCAATAAACGCATATTAAGAAACTATATTTTTTAAAATGAAGATTAAAATTGTTAATAAAATACCTACAAGTTTCTAAAAGTAGTAGTTTTCAAAAAAATACCACAAATATTCAAAAAGTTAGGTTTTATCATTAAAATACCACAACAATTTAAATACATGTTCATGAAAACCCTATATATTATAAATCATCCTTGAGGTTTTTTTTAAACAATATTAATAAGTATTTTTCATAAAACCCCCTCGAAATATACAAATAATATTTAAGGACTCTAGAATTAATATAGGTTAAGCGGGATCAATTCTCTTAAGGCTCAGGAAGCCGGAGAAAGTGAGTGCTTGCTTATTCAGGTTAGACAATTTAACGGAGTTATCAAATGGCAATTGTCTTAGAAAAAAATACAAATCCTGTCGTCCATATGCAGCAGTTGCCGATATCTCCCGAACATAAGATTTTTAACAATTTGCATCAATTCACATGAAATGACATGAACTCGAAACTAAACTCGAACACAAAGTCGAACCCTAACCTAACTCGAACCAAAACTCGACTATGAACTCGAACCCAAACTACTCGAACCAACTTGACTCGAACCAAGATTGCAATTGTCATAACTCGCATATTACTTATCTCACTCGAATACATTCTACACCTTTTGCAATCTATGGTTTCGACCAAGACTTGTTAATAATCAATCAAATCAATTAAGTATATTAACCAGTTATAACATATTATACACGGGGTTCTTAGGACAGTTTCTTGTGTGAATCTAACGGAGCTTCAGGAGTCCCGTATTAACCACTTTTTTATTTTAATATTAGTAGGGTTGACTCATCCACAGCCTAGACCCCCGATGCTAAAACATGAAATGGGCCCGTGTTTCCTTACTCCTGGAGCCCCACTCTTGAGCTTGTGAATACTTCTACGGCTGCGTTAACATTCACACTTGGAACTTAACGTTAGCATAGTGACCATATAGAGACCTATAAAATATATTTACCCATGATCAAATACTCTTAATCGTCTTATATATTCTACACCTGTTATTTTCTTTACTCTTACCTGTTTTTAGGACTTATCGAGCGCTAGTTCGCTGACGAGCATTCCACCCACTTTTTTTCTCTTGGAATGTTCGTCAGATACTGTCGAGACGGAGGAAATTGAAGCTACAAAGGAGGACTACGACCATATACTTACTCAGGGTTAGCTCAGCTTTTTCTTTCTTCAGTTTATATATGCCACTTGTTTAGGAATTTTCCGTATTGTAATTACTTTCCAGCATAAACTCTTGTACTTGTACATATTTGAAGTTGAACGTAAATAAAGATATTTGTTGAAATTTTTTACAGTTTCAATTTATTCTTGCGTTGTTTATTATTGTTTCAATATACTTAGTATATTTATTTAGGGAATGACTTTCTCTGGATAAATATACCGCGGGCTTGCTACGTTACCGTTTCCGTCTATTGGGAAGTGGGGTGCGACATGTTTTATTGGTGGCCCATACTGGCCAGTTCTGCATGAAGCCGTAAACAATATACCAAAAGAATTAATGAGTTCAATAAACATTTACATTCCTTACATTTCAAATTTCTTGAATCTATCTCTTCTCTATTCTCTTTCAAGTCCTTTTAATTCATAGTCATTTTATATTTCTTATACCTAAACATATTCTATTGGGTTCCCTAGGGTGGCAGCAAGGTTTCGGGAGGCATCGTCCATACCGTTTTCAAATATTTTGCCGTTCTAAAGAACCCTAACCTAAAATGTTTAACTAGAGTTTTAAACAATACAACATGTAAACAACTTTGCAAACAAGTGAATGAGGAATACAACCTTTGTAGACCGGTCCTTCACTTCTAAAGCTCCGTGTAGTAGTCCCTTCGCTCCAAGTAGTGATCTCCCGAACTCTAGTAAGGGTTCAGATGAAAAAATGAACAAGCTTGCTCGAAGTCTTCGAGGCCGAAGATGATCTATGTCGAGAAGACTCAAGCTCATGCTATCTCTTCACTAATGGTAGATTAGTGAAGCAAACACTCTAAAATAAATGGCTAATAGTAGAGGATGATGATGTAGGAAGTGGGCTAACTTTAGATTTTATTTTCTCACAATATTTTCTCACTTAGAAAAAGCTAGCAAGTTATTTCTCTCATGAAGAAGAAGATGAAGAATGAAGAAGGAGAGAATGAACTCATGAGGTGAGAATAGCAACTATGGGTGAGTTAGTGTCATACACTAACTCATGCAGAGAATAAACTATGGGTTAACAATAATGGTTGGGTTAATAAATATTTTCAAGTAAAACAAAATGAGTGGACTTAGTCAAAGGTTCCACAAGATTCTACAAGCTTTAACCACCAATTACCACTAATTTATGAATTACCAAGTTAAATAAAACCTTAGGATTATCATAACCATGGTGTAAGTCTCATACACCCATATTGCATGTGGCATTAAGCATGACACAATAAAATGTACATTAATATATATCATATATATACTATATGCACACAAGTGAGAAAAAGAAATGTTTAGTGAGCAAATATTAGTTAATGTAAGTTAATATATCAAATATATAATTATACATTAAATTATCAAATCAACACTTGATTTAATAATCCGGTTATATCACATACAACCGACTAATATAAAATATATCAACTTATCGAATCAACACTTGATCCGATAACCCGGCTATATCTCATATAACCGACCGATATCACATATCGCGAGAATAGAATACAGTATCACATACGCACATTAATCTCAGTCCCACACATATCACATATGTGCTCCTACTTCATTTCGCATAAACCAGGAAACCTCTGTGTAGGACTCTAAAGACTCGTCAATACGCCGGCAGTAGGTGATGATCATATCAAACACCCACAAACCGCAAGCGGTCTGCTAAACGTAACAGCCACCCGAGTATTGAGCGATAAGAAGATCAATAAGCAAGCCTGCTCATACTCCTGCAAATCCAATCAGTAACACTACCGTACAGTCCGGTCTGTTCGTCGGATATGTCGCATATCACAGCCTGGGGGTGGTATAACGTCAGACCCCAATAGCCTGATAAGTCATGCTGAATTGTGGTCCATAACGGTTCGAGAAACTATTGATAACACTTATCAGTAAATCTCAGCAATCCTGACCAGGGATTTCCTGTTATGGCCAATCGAGCATAGCGCAACATCAACTCCCAATACCGAGAGAGACGAATCCCCTCATATCGCTCATTGCCTCCATATGACTCGGGACTGTACCCAAAAACCACCTTTTTGCATGATCTCTTGACCGTGGTATGGTGGAAATCAAAGCACAATGAGAATCACACAAGACTCTATGACGATCTTGGGTCGACAGACTAACCTGTATCAGTGTCACCAGAGAACTGCTATCTGACGATAGGTATTATACCATCTAGAAGTTCTCGGCGAGTCCGTTCAGTGTACCCAGTCTCCACTGAGCACCCGTATACCTTCTCTGATGTCAAACACCAATGGATGTGAGATCATCCATCGCCCATCATATGAGTCAATAAACGTATATGCTAGTCTACTCTGGAGTATCGATGCCCTGTCTCGATACTCCCACGATTAGGAACAATTATAGGGTGTACTTGTAGACTACCCTTGGCCCCACTAGTATGATCTCCATCATAGTTCTGGTAGTCAAGTACACATCCTAAGGGTTTTATCAACATGTGAGAGCAAGACAGCATCACTTATACAAGTCAACATGTTAAGACAAAGTGCAACCAGATAGCATACTATCTTGTCGAGCAAGAAAGTCCTCCCTATATATGTCCAAGCATCCACTACAATATACATCACATGTACAGTAATGGTCTCTAGGGCATACATATAACTAACATATTCCACGCGACTTAGGTACCATCTTAGTAGCCTCCCTATCTGCACTCGCGCTCTTCGACACTGGGGTATCACATTTCTTTATCTCGTAACGGTTCGTCCGAACTCATGCGATCCCAGTTACATCACTCGTATTCAGAATGTCAGTTCTGGAAACGGCGTTCTAAAAGCAAATTTGAGATACGATCTGTGTCCAGTGGTTGTCTGCATTCGAGAATTCTATGCGAACTTCAAAGTGCTGGACATACCAAATTTTAATATAGTCTTAGGAATGGACTAGCTGGAAACTTTCTTCGCTACCATCGACTGTCGCCAAAGGAGGGTAGTGTTCGAAATACCAGATTATCCAGTGTTCTATTTCAAGAGTGGGGACCGAACCGTGGAGCCTAGCATCTACCTAGCAAAACCTAAGAAGGCAGAGATTGCAGCGTTGCAAGCGAAAGAATCGAATCCAGAGGTAGTTCGAGAGTTCGAGGATGTATTTCCGGAAGATATATCAGGTTTTCCTCTCGATCGAGCTCTGGAATTCAGCAACGATTTTCAACCCGACGCACAAACAGTAATAAAATCTCCGTACCGATTAAATCTGGAGGGATTGAAGGAGATCCGCATTCAGTTGGACAAACTACTGAAGAAAGGTTGGATTCATCCCAGTACTTCAAGCTGGGGATCTCCGGTGCTACTGGTGAAGAAGAAGGAAGGTTCTTACAGGATGTGTGTGGAATATCGAGCTCTGAACAAAGTGACAATTAAGAACAAGTATCCACTACCGCACATCGATGACCTTTTCGATCGGTTAAGTGGGTCTTATATCTTTTCAAAGCTAGAACTTCGTTCGGGCTATCATCAGGTGAAGGTCAAAGAATCCGACATTCCAAAGACGGCGTTTAGGACTCGTTATGGTCATTATGAATATCTTGTAATGCCATTTGGAGTGACCAATGCACCTGCCATCTTTATGAACCTGATGAACCAAGTTTTCTGAGAGTATTTAGATAGGTTTGTTGTTATATTCATCAATAACATCCTGGTGTATTCAAAGAATCGGAAAGAACACGTCGAGCACTTATGGATTTTCCTGGAACATTACGACAACACTAGCTCTACACCAAGTACAGCAAGTGTGAATTTTGGCTAGATCAAGTCGGATTTATCTGACATATCATTTCAGGCGAAGGAATCTCTGTAGATCCAGCTAAGCTGTCAGCTGTCAGCGAGTGGCCGACACCAAAGACGGTGAAAAATATAAGATGTTTCTCGGGATTATCAGGATAGTACCGATGATTCATTGAAGTCTTCTCAAAGATCACAGCATCTATGACCAAGCTCACACGTAAAGATGAAGCATTCGTGTGGTCAGAAGCATGTGAGAAGGCTTTTGTAGAACTTAAGTCGAGATTAACCTCTGCACCTATTCTTGTAATACCGGATCAATCTGGCGAATTCGTTGTGCATTGTGATGCGTCTGATAAAAGATTAGGATATGTTCTACACCTGCATGGAAAAGTTATGGCTTTTGCATCAAGGCAATTAAAAGTTCATGAACGCAACTATCCAACACATGATCTAGAATTGGCAGCCGTCATTTTCGCACTCAAGATTTAGCGCCACTATCTTTTGGGAGAACGAGTTGATATATACACAGACCATAAGAGTCTGAAGTATGTATTTACTCAGAAAGAACTCAACATGCGGCAGAGAAGATGGTTAGAACTCATGGCGAACTTCGACATCAACCTACAATACCATCCTGGGAAGGTGAATGTAGTTCCCGATGCCCTTAGTCGCCAGCCATTAACAATGAACCTCACCACTCAATGGAAGGTACAACAAGTATTGCATGGATTGGAGATTGAAGTAGTTATGCCAGGTAACGCTGTTTACCGCGTGTAGGTTGTCTCGCCTGAATTTAGGGGCAGATACTATTTTGATTTATCCTTCCATCTCTCCGAAGATGTCAAGTTGATTTATGGCACCGTATATCGGAAGTTTGGATGTATGCGGTCGTTGTAGCAGACTTTGTCAGATTCCCTCTCGTTTGCGAGGGTTTTATTATTGTGGGGATGCTATTCCTTGCAGGCGCAAGCCCCTGCAGTTAATTACGTTACCGCATCGCGATAACCACTTTCTCCTGCTCCAGAGGTTCACTTCATGTCGTGTGTGTTTGTTTTATTTTTGGTTTCCCGTGGATTATATACAGAGACTAATTTATGTTGTCGCCCTAGGGCTTGGATTAGTCCAAATCCGTATATTTTTAGATTTGGATTTGGTTTGATTTAAGGATCGTTGACCCGTTTTGAGATCAAGATCGACTTAAATGTATACGAGCAGTTGGGTGCTCAGTTGTTTTTTTGTTAAGAATACGTTAGTCCAATTTGAGACTAAGATCTACTTAATAGGGGTGTTAAGATCATTTTTGTTTCAGATCCAATAAGAGAGCATTTGGGCTCCGTTGTTTTAGTTTAAGGACGTTTCGGTCTCTTATCGCCATTTTAGAGGCGAAGTTGTAGTTTGAGGACATTTCGATCTGTAGATCACCATTTTTGAGGTGTGGTTTTAGTTTGAGAACGGTACGGTCCGTTGTTGCCATTTTGGAGGCAAAGTTGTAGTTTGAGAACATTTCGGTCTGTAGATCACCATTTCTTGAGATGAGATTTTAGTTTAAGGACGTTACGGTCCGTTGTTAGTTTAGGGACGTCTCGGTCCATTGTCGTCATTTTGGAGGCAACGTTTAGTTTGAGGACATTTCAGTCTGTTGTAATTTAAGGACGTTTCGGTCTATAGTCGCCATTTTGGAGGCAACATTTAGTTTGAGGACATTTCGGTCTGTTGTAGTTTAAGGACGTTTCGGTCTTTGTTAGTTTAGGAACGTCTTGGTCCATTGTCCACCTTGCGTACAAGTGTATTTGTTACGTGACAGGATGAGCGATAAGGATGTGGGATGCATCCAGTTTGGGAATTGCACCAAAAAGCAGTTGGCTGTCGGGACCCGCCACCTCTCTGAAGACGTTGAGGAATTACAATGACATGTATCAGAGGTGTAGAGAGATGTACCCTTGAACCAATTCCCGTGTTTGAGGGAAAAGATCGTGGTGGATCATTTAAGAATCATTAGTCATTTTTGGAGACTAAGATTAACTTAGGGGATGTGGGATGAATATCGTTTTGGATATCATCAGTTAAGGGGTCATCAGTCATGTTTGAGACTGAGATTAGTTTGGAAAAACATGAGCACAGAGACTCGGTCGATTTGGAGATCAACGAGGTTTTGACCTCAGGAAGACTTAGCCCATTTGGAGCTGAAGTAGATTTCCCATAATGCTAAGCATTGGTGTATGTTCAGCACTCACGTGTTCCCATATGAGGCTCTGAATCATTGTTAAAGATTGCACTTTGGAGGTGCTTACGTGTGGGCACGTGAGGAGCCCCAAAGTGGAATCTGTTCTTTGGGTTCTATTCCCCCTTTCTTTTATATGTGCTAATGCACTTGTTTATTGTGGCGCTCACGTGTGAGCACGTGAGGCGCCCTAAAATTGGGCACTGCCTTTTGGGTTTTATCCCCTCCTCTTTTTTTATAAGTGATGAGCACTTGATTGGAGATCGCATGCAGAACACGTGACTGCCATGGGAGGCACTTCTTGTTCTTCTTTTTAAGCGCTTGCATGGGAAACACGTGCGGTCCTCGTTATGAATCATCAATCTTTCCTTCTTGGTGTTTGAAGATTTCGATCTCATGTTAATAACCCTATGGTTTGGAGGATCTCATGCCTCTCATTTTGTAAGAATCAAATTCTTTTTATAGGGTTTAACCCTAGTTTTCACATGTTTTGTAAGAATCAATTTCTTTTTTATAGGGTTATACCCTAGTTTTCACATGTTTTGTAAGAATCAATTTCATTGAACTCAATTGTTTCTCCTAACTTTTGAATCTGCATGACAGAATCTTCTCGATAAGAATTAAATTCTCAACTTATGGAGAGATCTGCTTCTGCAGATCTCAATCAGAGGAAGAACTAAGTTCTTCTATGAAAGGTTAAACCCTTAAAGATGCAAAGAACAATCTTTTTTTCTTTACCTAGTATTTCAAAGGAACCGGTCTTTTCCTTTTGAGAATTAAATTCTCTCACTGTATATTCTTTAATTCTCTGGGAAGTTCTTTCTCTCTCTGCAGTTGTCTCTTCCTTTTTCTCCTCTTTTTTTATCCCCTTCTTCTCTGTTTGCTTCTATTTATGGGAGAGGAGAAAAGATCAATCTCGTTTAGCAAATCTCTGATTGAGAGATCAAGAAAGATCTTTTGATCAAAACGGTGAATTTTATTCACCATTGGATTTTAATCCAAAGGTTCTCTGTTTAACATAGATGATTTCTTATTTGTTTTTCTTGTTTAACGAGATTAGGAAATATTTTTCTAAGATAGAATCTAATTCTATCACATGAATAATATTTCCTGCCACCGATATAAATCTTTTGTTTTTTTAGCAAAAATTCAGTGGGGGCAATTGCCCCCGCTGGCCCCCATGTAGATCCATCCTGAGGTGGTATGCATTTTAGGGTGGGCGTAAAGCAAGAAGAGAATATATATTGTTCTGTTGGACGTGGTAGATAAATTTATGTATTGTTCTATCAGACATCATGATAAATTTTAGAAACACTAGGAGAGAATCGCAGTAAACCAAAGTGATTGGAGAAGCCATTTAGGGTTGCGGCATTTTAGGGATAAGAGTAGTGCAATTAGAGAATGTATATTGTTGTATAGCAGAGAAAGAATTTTCTCTATCAGATAACACGATTAAACTTTAGAAGCACTTTAAAACAGATGAAAGTTGGAATTTTATTAAAACCAAAATCTGCCTACACCAGAAATGAAAACAAACATTTCCCTTTTGTTTAAGAGCGTGTATAAACTTGTTCATAGGCTTGTCTAATTAATCCACATGGTTTAAGAGTGATGTTAGTTTTAGTTAGCTTCTCTTTCTTTTGGAAATTCAGAGTTGATTGAGTGGTTTAGAACAAAGTTTCACTTTCGATTGCTATTGCAACACGTCTTGCTTTCGTTTTTTTTGGGATCATGTTATCGCAATTTTAATGAGATCAGCTCAAGCGAAGGTCTTCCTGTTTTGGATTGGAGTGGCAGTAGGAACATAGATAGAGTCTTTTGGGGCCTAAGGATTCGAACGAAAGCTACTACCCAATCTTTCTCAGATGGACTCCGAAACAGAGAGAAAACTAGTAAACTACCCCTTGAACCTTTGTTCTCCAATGGTCGGTCATTTCTCTCCTACAGCCCAGCTATCTTCGAAAGTGAAAACAAACAATCTACGAACCCTTGTTGATTCTGAACTTTGAAGGAACCGGACCTTTGACGCGTTGCTATATCCTGGAATGAAATGGAGCTTTGATTAGCTTCTCGGAATGAAGATTTTACTTATAACAACCAGTTGCTCAACACTTCCAAGTCTATGCAGTAATTAGAGGCAATCAATTGAACATTATAGTTTCAGATAATGGTAATTAACCTTGCTAGTTTTTTTTTTATTTTTGTTGAGGAGAATAAACCTTGCTAGGTTTACTCTAATAATATTAGTGTTTTTTTCTTTTTGGTTTTGTGCATAAACTTTGTTCTTACGCTTGTCCGGTTCTGTCTACTGCTCTTGATGAAAACAGTTTATATCTTTCATGTTGGATTTTGATGTAATAAGCCGCGTTGCATTGACAGAAATTAACGAAACATATGTTTATTTTAACCGGTTTTAATGGCCTTATAAAGGCTTTAATATCATATTAAAGGGTCCTATGGGTATACGGTATCTATACGATGTAAATATATAGATATCACTAATTATCAACACTTTTCTTTAGCTTTGTTCATCTATGGCTAAATGCCAGGTTCTGATCACATGTGCTATCCCTCACAAAGTTGCCTTTTTTCTTTAGAAAATGGAAACGGCAATACGAAGTTGCTGATAGCAGATAGAACTAACATATATAATACCTACTAACAGAACTTTTTAAGGGTTATTTGATGTGACCAACGTCATCAAAATTCTCAGATATTTTCTGCAAAGTCAGAAAGTTAGAATTTTTAGACTGGCTGCTCTTCTGTACTGTCTTCTCCAGTTAATTTGATACTATGACAGTTTGGACAACAAAATATTAAAATCAATCTTTTTGAATGCTGTTACATGCATAAAATTAGACAAGGGGTAAGGAATTTTTCAGAGTTGGCAGCATTCCGGATCATTAGTTAATTACTTATACTCTTTAGTAATTATTCGGATGCTATATATCTCATGTTGCATTTGGCAAGGCAATAGAGATTATAACACGCAATATCTGAATTAGATAGGATCATACAGTTTCCGCTGCTTTAAAATTGTAGTTAGGCGCTTCAAGCTTCTATCTTATTTTATTTTTGTCTACTAGGCGCATGTTAATTCCGCAGATAGTGGATGGAATCCCATGCATGCTTGGTGCCCAAGGATGGTAAATTTCTCGTCAAGGACGATAACATGCCAAAATCTGATGTGGCTGCTGATCCATCGGGAGCGAGCACTTAGTATTTATGTCATGTTGAGTCTCAAATTCGAAAAAGGATTCACAGGTAATTTTATGACAAATCGATGGTGCTCCTACAATATATGGTTTATTTGTCTCAATACTTCCCATTAATTTGGTACCATGCCCAATATGCGGTTTCATTTCAGAATTGGATTTCTCATAAACACTTTCATTTCCTATGAGATAAATACGATCCGATGATGAAATTCTGAAGTTTAGGGTGCTTAGAGAGTGTTTCCATTTATGTAGAAGTTATTTTCCTTTCTTCTTTACATGCAGTATAGTGAATATATGATTTTGTGTAGACTTGCCGGTGAACAATTTGTTCGGCTCCAAAATTAAAGCTGTACCATGCATATGCGGATTGAAATATCTATAAGAATCTGTGAACTTAGGCAAATGCCAACATGCCAATTAGCCGTAGCTTTGCTGGTTTAATATAATTTCTTAAAAGGGTTTTTATCTTATAAGCTAACATCATTAGATCATGAACTACCTGCTAATTGATGATCATGAGAAAAAGGTGGCATGAATCTAGTGCAACAAGGGCTGAGATGAGCATGTTAGGTTTGCTTGGTGGATAAACTTTGTTACTTTTAACAAAGGAGAAATAAATTAAATTAGATATATTGCAGGAAGATTGGAAGTAACCTCAAGGGAATAAATCGATAAGATTGATCGGATTTTTCCATTTCCTGAAAATGATTATTGAAGACGATGAATCAATTGCTTACATTGGTCGTGGTGAGAAACGAAAACGAACGGCATTTGATTTTACTGTTGAGCTTGACCACTTGGGTTGCACATTTTGGTCCAGTGAGGATAAGAATTGTTTGTTGAATTTCTTATATTTAACCAGTTAAGATTATCTCGAATTTCAAATTCTTGCATGGATTGCAACTTGCTGCCTTTCAATCTTAGTGATGAAGATGAAGTCTCCTTTGTGTTGGTGCAACATTTTCCAATGTTGAACTCTCAACCAACTGACCAACCTTTTGTGAGATCTAAGCAATCACTTCTGACACTTGCAAACACACTTATTTATCACATACCTGCATATTCATGAAACATTATTTGCTCAAAACATGAGCAATTTCCTGTCCTTTGTTTTCCAAGTCCTTAGTTTGAAGATCAATGCGAAGCCGACCGCAGAAGAGGATATCGAGTTGGAGTGTTGTGTATGCTTGTCGAGGTTGGTCGAGGGGAATGGCACCCGGAGATTACCATGCCGTCATCTGTTTCATAGAGAGTGTGTTGATAGATGGCTGGATCTTTGTCAGAGTACTTGCCCGCTTTGTCGGCTGTCTATCAATTGTGATGCGTTGAGGAGAGAAATAGAGCTAAATGAAGAGTGGATGATTTGGTTTTCTTCTTACTTTGGTCCTGGATATTGAAACGGTGTGATAAATAGCAGCGTGCCTATTTTCACAGATCACGGGGGCTTGGGGATCCGATGAGATTAAGGTTAATTGTGTCTTGACCCCTTCATCTATACCTCCTCAAATACTTATATCCCCTTAACAGGCTTATTAGCACCATACACTCTGAAATTACTGAATCGGGGTTATCAATGTTGTTATACTATAGGATAAGAGTCTAGTCTCGGCTAACAAGCTAGTTGAGTTGTTATAAGTGTTGAATAAGATAGAGATGAAAGGGTGTTACAGCATGCAACTAGCCCATGTGTGTTCTAACAATGCTTGTTCGGTTCTCAAATTTTGTTTGCTTAATTTCTTTGCTATGGTAAATTGGCCTTTCAACTATCTAATGTTTATTACTGCCATTGGATTTTTCTTTTGGGTAAATTGCCAAAACACCCCAAGCAGGTCTTCCCGTTGATAAAAAACCCCGGGCCTCGAAGTGGTTGTTAAAACCCCAGGCAAATTTTCATGCGGTATCTGCATAGTTTCCTGCAATATCTAAATAAATTATACATATCGCATACAACTGTATAGATATCGCAGTCAACTGCATAGATGTCGCATAATAACTAGATATAGTAGGAAACTAAACAGATACCGCAAGCAAGGGGTTTTTGACAACTGGGAACTTTTTCTCAAGGGGTTTTTAACAATCACTTTGGGCCAGGGTTTTTTGTTAGCGTGAAAAATTTCTGGGGGGTTTTGACAATTCACCCTTTTCTTTTTATTAATGCCTAAGTAGGTATTTTAGTTGCTTTCCCCCTTCTTTTTTTGGGGTTTTTGGGGGTGGGGGTAGGGTTTAGGTTGGGGGCATGTGGAGGGGGTTGATATAATGTCCTGCCCCTGTGGGCCCATGTGGTGTTGCAAATTGGGGTTTGATATCGATGGCAAAAAGAAACACAATAGACTTGGTCGAGACACGTTTGACACTTTCTTTAAAGCAATATTCGTTGATGTGATTTGCTTCCAGAATACAACAACCCAATCTTGTGTTCACAATCTCCCGCGTTACTCCCGGGAATCGTCCCGAATCACTTCATCTTTATGAGTACCAAAAATAAAAGAGAAAAGAGAAAAAAAGAGTTGTGATGGAGCTTGTGATCTCCCTCAGATGTTGTCCTCCGTCGATATGGTGCGAGCGGTTTTTTGCGGCTGAGATTTGATTTGAGGGTTAAGTGTGTGGATTTCAATGGGTTGGTATCGACGCCGAGCTATCTGCAAAGGAAGTCCCGGGGTGGGTGACCACCGCAGGACTCTCCGATGATCAAATTAGTACCGTGGAATAAGAGCAGAGTAGCGGCGTATTGGAATAAATTCGAGTTACCTGAGTCGTCTGAAAGAGCGGTTTATATAGTGGCCGCGTGGAGCGAGCCGGCGCGAGATTCTCGCCGTCAGTTGCACCCCCTCGTTACGCCCCCGTTGATGGCGGGATCCGCTCATTAATGGGGGAACGCACCCGCATGGAACGCGGAACGTGGGACGGCGGATATCTCGCTTTGGCGAGATACGCGAAGCCGTTGCGGAGGCGCTTGGGCTCCGCGCTCTCGGTTGATCGGGGAAGCCGAGAAAGCTCGGCCTATCAGATGGCTCGGAGACGAGCTGGGAGGCCGAGTAAGCTCAGAGCTTGCAACAGCTTGGAGACGAGCAAGGAGGCTGTGGTTGTAGGATTGCTCAAAGGTGAGCTGACGACTCATTGCTAGGCGAATATGGAAGGTATTCCGGGGAGGTCTCCGAAAGGCCAGATGCAACCTCGGAGGTAAGGTACCGAGAAACGTCTCCAATGCATCAGGCTCATTCCAGCTCCGTAGCCCCCGGGACACGTCATCAGCTACGTGTCTTGATCTGGGGAATTCCCACTTGTGAGCATCATCATTAGCCCCCCACTCTCGTTTCGACCTATTTATGGGTCAGGTCGAAAGTGGTCTTCTTGGTTTTCCTTGCTCAGCTCGATGCAGAGATTTCTTCATGGTGGATTGTCCGGGAACGACATGGCGTTTGGCAGTTGCGTCGTTTCGATTTTCGAGTTCACGTGGCGTCTCACCGTGCGCCTAAGATTTCGCGCGTATCTCCGATGACGTCAGTGAATCGGTGAAATGATTGCGCTTTAAAGAGGAGGCGCCATTTCACTTGATTGTCATTTGGGCTACGGGCCACGTGTCCGATGTTGGTTGGCGGGCGCGACAGGCTGTCTCTGACTCCTTCCACGAAGAGACGTCCCCAATAGTCGATCTCTACGTGGAGCCTCGACGGCCGCTAGGTGAGACGCTTCGTTTTGGCGAGAATTGATCTGGGCCGTAGGTTGTTCTCTTGTGAGTGTATAAATAGTAGGGGACCATCCTAGGGTCGACACTTTGACTTAGTTATCTTTCAACGTTTGAAGATTTCCCGGCGCGCCTCTGCTCAGGTCGAATCTTCTGCTTACTTTTCCTCGGCAAACCCTTTCTTTGAATCAGGTTAGATGTCTTCCTCCGAGGTGTCTGTAGATGTAGTAGGGGTAGAGTCGGGCGATGAGGCTTCAGTTTCTGGGGCCGAGTCCAGCGGATCTTCCTCCTCCTCGGCTTCAGATAGCTGAGAGGGTTCTTCTACCGTGTCTTCTGTGTCGGGCTCGCCCCCCAGAGTTAGGGCTGCCCTTATCACTCGCCGTCGGGCGGCGACAAGGGTTCCTAAGGTGCGCATCGGGAATACCCGCGATGCGCCCTCCGTCTTGAATCGCGTGGACGAGCTTTCCGACATCCGGACTCGATTCCATATCCCCTCTGGCTATTCACTCCGTTTGGTTAGAGAGGGTGAGCGGGCAGACCAGGTGCGGGGCAAGAACATTGCCTTGTATCTGGAAGCATTCTGGGCAGGGATGTGTCTGCCCTTCTCATCCGAGGTTTGTGCGGTGCTCCATTGTTTCCGTCTTGCCCCGGGCCAGCTAGCGCCGAACTCGTGGAGGATCCTCCTTGGGTTTCTGGTCCGGTTAAAATTTGATCAGACCCCCTTCGATTTGAGTCTCCTCCTGTCGTTTCTTTGTTACAAAAATCACCCTGAGACTAGTAAGGAAGAGCCGAGTTGGGTGTATCTATCGTTTAAAAAACGTAAGGGTAGGACGGCTAGGTCTGGGGTAGTGGTCGTCCTTCTTCCATCCATGAGTGGAAGGAGAAGTTCGTTTTCGTCGGTCCTCCGGAGGGTGAAGATTGGCATGTGCCCACCCAGTGGCATAGGGTCGACTGTCCGAGGGTGAGGCAGTCAAACGCCCCCGAGGCGAAGGTCGTGTCCCAGTGGGAACCGATTCAGCGGGCTGATGTTTAGCTCTCCGAGCAGGTACTGAGCTAGGTCGGGCTTAGTCCTGCGTGTTTTTTTGGGTAAGTTAGGGCTCTTGATGACCTGTTTAGACTTCGCCAAAATTCTTTCGTCGTTTCATTGTTGCTGACCTTTTTCTCATTTTTGCAGAGCCCATGGATCGATCAAAAATCATGGCTGCCATGGCCCCCGAGGCCCAGGAAAGAAAGACCGGTGGTGCCAGTTCGTCCCGACCAGGTTTGAGCACTGCTCCTAGGCAGGCTCCTCCCGGCCAAGACTCCCGCAGCGCCCCTGTCCCGGAGGAACGCCGTGGGAGGGGAGCACAGAAACAAGCGCGGGACCCGGCGCCTCGGGTCAGGGCGGAGGTGACTCCCTCCGCCGAATCCCCCCTTAAGAGACAGAAGCGGATGGTTTCTCGGCCACCCCCACCGGGATTCAAGTGCAGGAGGGTGACTTCTGCATCGATGTGCCCTCGGGGCTATCCGTGGCCGACAGCCTGCTGGCGGAGATGGAGAAGGCGGCCGGAACCCAGATTCCCCGGGGCACCATGAAGGCCCAAGTGATCGCCATAGCTCAGGAGGCGGTTCAGGTCGGTAGCTTTCTTTGAAAAAATTCTGTAAGTTTTATTTTCTCAGTTTCAGTTCTTTAACACGTTTACTGTTTTTCTCAGGTCCTTCAGCACTGTGCTCTCCTTGTCGCCATGGAGTCCGAGAAGATAGCCCCGGCAATGAAGAAGGCGGGCGAATCCTCCTCGCGAGAGGAACATCTCCTTCTTCAATTGAAGCAAGCGGAAGAGAAGGCTCCCTTCTTGACTCGAGATTGGTCGCCGAGGGCCTGACGGTCTCCAAGCTGAAGGAGTCATATTGGCTCTTAACCGAATCTAACCGGGCTATCCAGGCCCAGATGGAGGAGTCGAACGACCTTTTCAATGCTATGAAAAGGTCGAGAAACACCATCAAGAAGGATGCCCGGGCGACTTGTAAGGCGGCGAAGTTTGCTGAGAGCAGGGCGGGGCGGGCCGTGGAGGAGTACAAGGCTTCTGATCAGTTTTACCTTGATCTCGCCGACTCTGCGGCCGTCGGGTGCCATAATGCCCGCGATGCCGTAAAATAGGCTATGCCCGAGTTCGTCGACCGCGAGCTCCGAGCAAGGTTTCCCCTCACCGAGGAAGCGCCACAGGGCGGCGCCGAGCTGGTCGCGGAAGCAGTGGGGGCCGGTGGAAGCGCCGAGCCCGAGGTCGCCGTTGTGGTCCTCGGTGGCGGCGCAGAGCCAGGAGAGGTGGCTGTTGAGCGGACAGCCTGAGCTATTCTCCCTTCTCCCTTTTCTCTTTTTAGAATTTTTGTACGCCTCCGGGCATTTTTGTAAGGCTGATGAGCCCACAATACCTTGTATATAATTTTGATTTTTGTAAGCCTCCGGGCATTTTT
This sequence comes from Agapanthus africanus, assembly GCA_030015575.1. Classification (NCBI taxonomy): domain Eukaryota; kingdom Viridiplantae; phylum Streptophyta; class Magnoliopsida; order Asparagales; family Amaryllidaceae; genus Agapanthus; species Agapanthus africanus. Next base: position 40,130,373 of record CM057345.1, on the reverse strand, counting down.
ATAAGGCTGAGGAGCCCACAATACCTTTTATATAATTTTGATCGTAAATAAAGTACATATATTTTTCTTTGCACAAGTGTCTTCATTATGCAAGTGCTTTTAGTTCGTAAGTCTTTTTATCTTACTAGTGTTAGGCCAGTGTCCACCCTTTCTAGGCGACGATCGCGCATCGAGTATGAGTCGAATGATAGCCAAGTGTAGGAAGGTGGGTATCCTCCCTTTCCCCGGAGTTGGGGTGACGATCGCGCGTTTAGTATGAATCGAACGATAGCCAAGTGTAGGAAGATCGGTATCCTCTCTTTCCTGGGAATCGATGTGGATCATGCGTTAGCTAAGTTTGGATAGGCCGATGTCCCTCGACTCTTTTCTTGGTGCAGGTCTTGGACCCGTGCCTTCGTAGGGTAGGAAGATGCTCGGCGGCCTCGTGACGAGTGCTTTAGATCCACTTCTTTGTAGGGCAGGAAGCTACCCATTGTGGATGGACCGAGCAAGAATCTGCTCGGTGCCCTCACGATGAGGGCTTTTGATCCACTTCTTTGTAAGGCAGGAAGCTACCCATTGTGGATGGACCGAGCAAGAATTTTCTCGGTGGCCTCACGATGAGGTCTTTTGATCCACTTCTTTGTAGGGCAGGAAGCTACCCATTATGGATGGCCTCTTGATGAGGGTTTCGGATCCACACCTTTGTAGGGAAGGAAGCTACCCGTTGTGGATGGACCGAGCACGAATCTGCTCGGTGGCCTCTTAATGAGGGCTTCGGTTCCACACCTTTGTAGGGAAGGAAGCTATCCATTGTGGATGAGCCGATCAGGAAGGCTACCTGATCGCCTCATGATGAGGGCTTTGGATCCACTTCTTTGTAGGGCAGGAAGCTACTTATTGTGGACGAGCCGAGCAGGAATCTGCTCGGCGGCCTCGTGGTGAGGGCTTTCTGAACTCCCTAGTGCCTCCGTGGGGCGTCGTTTAACCTTTCGTGTTCCGTATAGGTGGGAATGATGACCGGCATGGACGACACGTGGCAGTACTATATCGGGGAATTGAGATATTCCGTGATTTGCGTCACTGTGTGAGTAGATCTCGGTCGTTGGAAGATATTTGTTAGGGCTATAAATAGCGAAGGTGTATCCCTGAGGGGGTGTCGGTTTTTTCCTAGTCTTGCATTCCCCGAAGATGACCGGGCGCGTGTATACCATCAGGGAGATCGTTTCTCGTAACGACGTGTATTTTTATAACCTTAATCGTTCCGAGGAAACATACGAGGCAGTGATAGGCCGCTTGGAGGGCCACTGTGGATGCTTACTTCCCCGGCGATCTCCTCTCCCCCAAGTGCTAATTTACGCGATATAGAGGACTTTCCCGGGTCTGTTCAACACCTTATCTTCGCAGTTGATGGACGAGGCGTTTGACAAGATGCACATGGCCCACAATCTTGGTTTGATCTCGAAGAGCAGGCGGGACCGCTCGGTGGACCTTCTTCTTGAGCGTTTTCAGCAAAGGTTGGTCGTTGCATTTTGCTCGGCGGATGGGGTCCCCGGCGAGTCCGTGGCTTCTAGGGTCCACGGGCTCCGTCAGAGGGAGCGGGCCGAGGCTGCTTTGGCCCGGCTGGAGGAGATTTCCTTGGAGTATCACCGACAATGTTTTCTTAATCCTCGCCCTCCTCTGCTGTAATCATTGTAAGGTTGGGGAGCCCTTAATACCTCTGAAATAAATAAATTTGTCTTTGGTTGTAGTGTATTGTCTCTTTTTATCCCCTCTGTACATTTTATATTAAAGCTTAAAAAAACCTTGGAGTCTCGGAACCGAGAAAAGAAACAAACGGCTAGAGCCCCACGGGGGTGCAAAAAGCCTCCTCTGTGAGAGGATCTAGCTCGGAAGACTTAGTTTAATGCTGAAGGGAATTACATTATTTAAAAGAAGGTACATGCTTATTTATACAACTTGAGCTTCTCTGCGTTATAAGGGCGAGGAAAATTATGTCCCCGGGCGTCCTGCAGGCACCGGACAACGCTTCTGTTATGAGAAACGGCCCGTCCCACTTCGGGAAGAATTTGTGCAGTCTCCCTTGGTCTACGAACTCGTTTCTTCGTAAGACCAAATCTCCCATTGTTCCCCTCCGAATGGCGGCCGAGACATTAGGGCGTCTTGCCTGAGATTCGGGGCAGATGCTATTTGATTTTATCCGTCCACCTCTCCGAAAATGCCAAGTTGATTTATGGCACCGTGTATCGGAGGTTTAGACGGATGCGGCCGATATAGCAGACTTCGTCAGATTCCCCCTCGCTTGAGGGTTTTTGATTGTGGGGACACTCTTCCCTGCAGGCGCAAGCCCCTGCAGTTAATTACGCTACCGCATCGCGGTAACAACTTTCTCCTTCTCTAGAATTTCACTTCGTGTCGTGTGTGTTTGTTTTTTTTGTGGTTGCCCGTGGATTGTATACGGAGACTAAGCGATATCGTCGCCCGTAGGACGTGGATTAGTCCAAATCCGTATTTACTTAGATTTGGGTTTGGTGTTTTTAGTTTAAGGATACATTAGCCGTATTGAGACTAAGATCAACTTAAACGTTCGTTAAGGATACGTTAGTCCTGTTTGAGACTAAGATCAACTTAACGTGGTGATCCATTTAATATATGGCCATCGGGACTCGTCACCTCTCTGACGTCGTTGAAGGATTACAACGACAGGTGTCAGAGAAGTTCAGAGATGTACCCTTGAACCAAAGTTGATTTGGAGTTTTATAGTCCATTTGAATGTTTAAGGATACGTTAGCCGTGTTTGGGGGGTTAAGATGAACTTAAACGGGGTCGTTTAGATCCGGCAAAAGAGCATTTGGAGGCTCTATTGTTCCAGTTTAGAGACGTAGTGGTCTATGTTCCAGTTTAGAGACGTGGTGGTCCGTATTCCAGTTTAGGGACGTGGTGGTCTATGTTCCAGTTTAGGGACGTGGTGGCCTATTTTCCAGTTTAGGGACGTGGTGGTCCGACATTAGTTTAAGGACGTTTCGGTCCGACATTAGTTTAAGGATGTTTCGGTCCACGAGTTTAAGGACCCGCAGTCCATATTGATGTGTGGTCGTCGGGACCCGTCACCTCTCCGATGTCGTTGAAGGATTACAACGATGGGTGTCAGAGGAGTTCGGAGATGTACCCTCGAACCGGTCGTAAATTGATTTAGGGAGCAATCGTGCTCAGTCAATTTAATTTAAGGACTTACGGCAAAAATTGGGCTATGTCCAGTTGAAAACGTCCACATTTTGTTTGCATTTGGCCTGTTAGACCTTTGTCTGGGCTTTCCCCTTTTTAGAATGATGCATAGCATTTATGCCCATTTTGACTGGGCTCTGCCCTTTTTATTATAATGCAGAGCATTTGTTTTGGTCCATTGGACCTCTCAATTGGGCTCTGCCCCCTTTAAATAATGCATAGCATTATTCTTGGTCTGTTTAGACTTTTGACTTGGGCCTGGCCCTTTAGGAAATGCATTGCATTTATCAGACGCTTTGCGCCAATCAGAGAGCAAGCACTTATAGTGCTGACACGTGTCGCGCAAGCGCAGTGCGCTGCGCTAGTGCGCTGCGTCTGCGCTGCTGACACGTGGTGCGCTCTGGTGGCTTGCGCCAATCCAAGAACGCAACAGCGCAGTTTGCAAGTGCAAGGCACTATGATTTAAGAATCTTTTAGATTCAAGAACCAATGGTTCATAAAAGTGCAAAGCACTATTCGTTTCCTTGATCTAATTTAGATCAAAGAAAAACAAGTTTTTCTTTTTATTTCAAGAACAAAGGTTCATAAAAGTGCAAAGCACTATTTTTTTTATTTTTGTTTTTTCTTGTTTTTAAAGAACCGGTGGTTCATAAGAAGTGTAAAGCACTGTTTATTATATAAAGATCATTGATCTGGTTTTTAGATCAATGATCTATTAGAAGAAATTTCTTCTCTTTTGTGAAGATTTTTACCTTTTTTTTGAAATTTTTCTCAGAGTTCTCTCTGTTTAAAGCTCTTGATTTTTTTCCAAGAAATGTTGATGCCTTTGAATTGAGATCTGGGGTCCTTTCTGTAGTGCCCATAAATTAGTTAAAGAGATTTTTCTCTGAGTGATTTGGGGAATTTTCCCCACCGTTGGATCTTTGATCCAAAGGCCTCTGTTTTACAGAAGAAAATCTTCTTGTTTTAACAAGAACAGAAAAGATTTCTTGAAAATCTCAATTCTGTTTTGCGCAAACGCCCCAGCGCATGACACGTGTCGCGCAGCTGTGCTTGCGCAACTGCGCAGACACGTGTCGCGCAGCGCAGCGCTTGCGCAGCTGTGCTTGCGCAACTGCGCAGACACGTGTCGCGCAGCGCTTGCGCAGCTGTGCTTGCACAACTGCGCAGACACGTGTCACGCAGCGCAGCTGAAGCGTTGCTTCCTTTAAATTTTGTTTTAAAAAGAGCTTTACTCTAATTGGTGCGCTGCCTCGGGCGCTGCGCTGATGTATCAACTTTTGACACGTGGCGCGTTGTGCGCAGCGCAAAGAATCTGAAGCGTTGCTTCATTTACTAAAGTTTAAATTTTCAAAGTAGAGCTTTGCTCTGATTGGGGACTTCATCTTCCGCCTTGGAATTTGAACAGAGCTTTGCTCTGATTGGGGTAAACAAATGCCCCCCCCACCGTTGCGCTTACATGGCCCCTAAACGTGAGCGCAGCGGTGGCAGAATTCCAACCATCGCGGCAACTCTTGGAAGTTGAAAGGGCATTTGATACCTATAAATAGGACCTTTGGTCCTCTAGATGATTTTCATCTTCACGATTTTACTTTCAGAACTCAGAGCCCTGCTCTCTTGTTTAAACACTTTTAAAAGTTCAAACTTTAGAGAATTTTTAGGTAAAAATATTAATTTTGATTAAATCAATTTTAAGAGCCTTGCTCTCAATAGATCCCTGATATAAAGAAGACCCATTTAGGGTTTCACTTAGCAGAGCTTTGCTCTAAGGGGGTCTCTAGAAGACTAAGGAGAGCCCTATTAGGATTCCATTAATAGAGTTTTGCTCTCTAAAATATCTTCCCTGTATTTTCTCATTTCATTAATAGAGCTTTGCTCCTCCCAAATCATATAGAAGAATTCTTAAGAATTCTTCATGGATCTTGGAAGTTAAAGATGACATTTTATTTCTCAGTGCATTATATCGTTTTGCTTAATCAGTCTTTCTGATAATTCTTGTTGATTTTCTTTTACAGAAACAATGAACGCCCACATGTACAATCTTGACGAGATCATTTCTTACGGGGACATCCGCCGACTTGGCCGTTCTCAAAATCGAGAGTTCACAAACGCGGAGTGTGTTGAAATCATGACCCGCTTCGACGCATATAACGGTCCACTGCTTCCCCGACGTTCCTCCCTCCTGAAACTTATCGTGGGAGCCATCTGGGAAGCGCTTCCCCTATTCTGTTCCGGTGTGCCGCTTAGGGCGTTGGATGCCGCTGAGGATAAGGTGCACTCGGTGTACCTGATGAACTTTATCTCGAAGAGACGGCGAGACAGTCTTGTCGATCTCTTACACGAGGTCTTTCAACAGTCTACCATACTCGATGCTTATCGGAGGGTGGAAGACATCGGGGGGATCCTGATGCTTGTGCTCGCGAAAGAAAGCACACCGGGATGGTCCGCGAGGCTTGGAAAGTCATAGATAGGGTCACTTTTGAGTTCCTCAACCCATGTCCTGGGTTCGAGGTTATACCTTTGTAAACATTTTAATAATGTTATTATCTATTTCTCCGTGATTGTAAGGACCCCCTTTTTATGATATGAATAGAAAATTTTCATTTCAGTTTGTCTTATTTCTTGTTCTGAATCTTTTGCACATGCACGAGTGAGTGTGTCTCGAACGCTTGATCAAATGTAAATCGGATGGTCTTCCTGTCACTTCTTTCTTTTATTGTGCGTATGCTGTCTGAATAAACAAGGTTGATAGATAATAGAGTAAGCATCTAGATGTCTCCAAGAGATAGCAATGGCTTAGGCCACAGGTTCAGATCTGCTGCCTAAGACTTTTCAACTCTATGAGCCGTGAGGGTCTCATGGAGATTTTTCTCCCTACGGATCGAGAGGATCTCGTAGGTGGATTTTTTCCTTAGGAATCGTGAGGATCCCTAAGTGTGTTTTCTCTTATAAGTCGTAAGGATCTTATAAGAGAATTTTCCCTCTTACGAGTCGAGAGGACCTGTAAGCGGTTTGTTTCCCTCCTTGTCGAGCTTCGAGTTTGGAGAGTGAGACCCGTGGATAGTGTGCAAGAGAACGTTTTGGGCCAACTTGCAGGGTCCCAGTGCTTAGGAAACATGCTCCTTTTATGCCTATCGCCTAAGGCTTTATCTCACGAGTCGAGCCGTATCGAAAATTCCTCGCAAAGACATCAATTTCTTCACAAGTCGAGACGAATCGAGTATTTCTCGCAAGAATATCTTAACGTCACAGTTAACCTCTTCTCTTTTCAACAGAAGTCCGTTAGGGTCTGTGGTACTTAGGGTTTTGGCCGTCGTACCATCGCATAAGATGATATGTTCCTCGATAGGCAATCGTACTGTTCGAGTAGCCCTGTGACTGCCGTGTCTCTGATCCCTTCGGGGGCTGGACAAGACGTCTTCAAGCAGTCTTCCTAGGCAGTTTGACCGTCGGAAGAGCAAGCGTTAGGAATTTGCCATGCCGCTTTTTACTTGAGGTTAGGCTCATTTTGGCGAGCCCCGATGAGTCATAACCACTCCGCGCTGGTGTGGGATGATCTCCGATAGTCTTTCAGGTTTTATGTTAGTTGCCGTCAAGACCCTGAAGCTAGGAATTTGGCCTTTGCTTCGTTTGCTGGCATTGCGTCTGCTGTATCGAGACGAATGTCGCGGTTGTCTTTATGTCGCTGATGAACCGTTGAGGTTTGGAACTAGGGATTTTGCCGTGGCTCCGTTTGTTTGATTGTTGCGTCTGATCCTTGCTGGAGGGAGAACGCTGGGGTGACAACTCGTCTGCTGTGTCGAAACGAACGTCGGGGTGGAGCTGGAATTTTGCCGTGGCTCCGTTTGTTTGATTGTCGCGTCTGAATCCTGCTGGAGGGAGAAATCTGGGGTGATAACTCGTCTGCTGTATCGAAACGAACGTCGGGGTGGAGCTAGAATTTTGCCGTGGCTCCGTTTGTTTGATTGTCATGCCTGAATCCTTCTGGCGGAAGAACGCTAGAGTGACATCTCGTCTGCTGTATCGAGACGAATGTCGTAGTTGTCTCTAGGTTGCCGGTGAACCATCAAGGTTTGGAACTAGGGATTTTGCCGTGGCTCCATTTGTTTGATGATGTTGCATCTGCGGTGTCGAGACAAACGTTGGGGTGACATCTCGTTTGCTGTATCGAGACGGACGTCGAGGTTGTTTCTAGGTTGCTGGTGAACCGTCGAGGTTTGGTACTAGGGATTTTGCCGTGGCTCCATTTGTTTGATGATGTTACGTTTGCTGCGTCGAGACGAACGTTGGGGTGACATCTCGTCTGCTGTATCGAGACGGACGTCGAGGTTGTTTTTAGGTTGCTGGTGAACCGTTGAGGTTTGGAACTAGGGATTTTGCCGTGTCTCCATTTGTTTGATGATGTTGCGTCTGCTGTGTCGAGACGAACGTCGAAGTGGTGACCATTCCGCACTGGTGTGAGACGATCTCCAGTTGTCTTTCAGGCTTTATATGACTCGCCGTTAAGACTTTGAAGCTAGGAATTTGGCCTTCGCTTCGTTTGCTTTGTCACGTCCGAACCCTGCTGGAGGGAGAATGCTGGGGTGACATCTCGTCTGCTGTATCGAGACGAACGTCGAGGTGGTGACCACTCTGTGCTGGTGCAAGACGATCTCCAGTTGTCTTTCAGGCTTTATATGAGTTGTCGTCAAGATGTTGAAGCTAGGAATGTGGCCTTCGCTTCGTTTGCTTTGGTGTGTCCAAATCCTGTTGGAGGAAGAACGCTGGGGTTGACATTGCGTCTACTGTATCGAGACGAACGTCGAAATGAAGCTGGGATTTTGCCGTCGCTTCGCTTTGTTTCGACCGCAAGGTCTTTTGTTGGCGTTGTATCTGCATTTTGATGGACTGCGAAGGAACGCCTTTATTGACATCTCATCTGCTATAACGAAACGAATGCTTAGATGGTCTCTAGGTTGTCTGTGAACCGTCGAGATTTGGCTTCGCTTTTTTATGGAGCCTGTTGGGAAGGTATGGTTTCCTCTTTGTTTGTGCCCCTAGATTGTATACTGGAATCGATGTGATCTAACCTGTAGGGCAGAAGTTTCATTCATTTTTTTTTATTATTTTATTTCCGTGATGCTCTATCATTTCAGCTTTTATATCGCGAAGGTCGCGATTGCCCAATCATTTCGGCTATTTTTCGCGGTGCCCAATCATTTCGGCTATTTAGTTTATTTTCACTCACTGCTTTTTATTGCGAGTTGCCCAATCATTTCGGCTATTTATTTTATTTTTGCTCGCTGCTTTTTATTGCGAGTTGCCCAATCATTTCGGCTATTTATTTTATTTTTGCTCGCTGCTTTTTATTGCGAGTTTCCCAATCATTTCGGCTATTTTGTATGCATACGTGGCTCGCAGATTTTTTATCGCGAGTGGAGAACTCGGAATCTTGATGCCAATCTTAGCATCAGCATCGCTACAACTGGAATATCTCCAGGAGCGAATCATCATTTGCCATGAAAGGGCTTGGAATTTGATACCGGTTCAGGCATCAGTATCGCTACAACTTGGATATTGCCAGGAGCGAATTATCATCTGCCTCTGTCGATGTTGAAAAAAGGTGGCTTAGTAAACAGGGTTAGGATCCTGTCGACTAAGGCTTTTGACTTCATGAGCCGTAAGAGTCTCACAAAGGTATTTCTCCCTACAAGTCGTGAGGATCTCGCAGGTGCGTTTTCTTCTTAGGAATCGTGAGGATTCCTAAGTGTATGTTCCCCCTGTAAGTCGTAAGGATCTTACCAAAGGGTTTTCTCCTTATAAGCCGAGAGGACTTATAAGGGTTGTTCACCATATGCACATATCCCCAGTCATGGACGAGACTTTGTTAGGGAAATGTTTATTTGCGCCCGTGGATTGTATACAAGGGTCAGTATTGAGCCACTTGTAGGGCAATATTGGAAGTTGTGGGGGTTGCTTAAGCACTGGTTTAGGTCTCTGTAACTTAAGACTTTCAAATCTTATGAGCCGTGAGGGTCCCATAAGAGAGTTCTCCTTACGAGTCGTGAGGATCTCGCAAGTGTATTTTCTCCTCAGGAATCGTGAGGATCCCTAAGTGTGTTGCTCCCTTATGAGTCGCAAGGATCTCACACGGGTGGTTTCTCCTTACAAGGTCGAGAGGACCCTGTAAGTGTTTTAACGAGGTTGCGCCCTTTCGGGTTTTCACAAACACTCGCCGGTAGCCCTGCTGTTTTTACTCACGGAGCCCTTTCGGGTTTTCATCCGTGCCCATTTTGCTTATGGACATACCGTTTTTCTTTTTTTTATTCTTTTTATTCTTTTTTTAACGAGGTTGCGCCCTTTCGGGTTTTCACAAACACTCGCCGGTAGCCCTGCTGTTTTTACTCACGGAGCCCTTTCGGGTTTTCATCCGTGCCCATTTTGCTTATGGACATACCGTTTTTTTACCACGCCGGCCTGAGGATGCCGCGGGTTGATAGTAGTTTAATGACGTTTCGGTCATTTGCAAGTTTTAGGACATTGCGGTCCGTTGTTAGTTTAGGGACGTTTCGGTCCCTGGGGCCTTCCCTATTAATGAGCATGATGCCCCCGGCGTCTCCATCTTTCCCGATGCGTGCGGTTGTGGTGGGCTTACCTTCCAGTCTTCGGAGAAGACGAACTTGCCTTGTTGGTATTGATCTTCAATCCAGTTTTTGAAGACGTAGCAATCCTCGATCAGGTGACCCGGTACTCGGTGATAGGGATAGTAGTTGGGCTCATTGACGTCATTTGGTCGCGACGGACGTTTCGGCTCCGGCAGATTTACGAGTTGGTTGCGCAACGCCAACTCGAACAATCCCCTTGTTTTATCTTGCGGAAACGAGGAAGGATGTTTCAACTTTTCTTGGAGGGGTTGATGCTTGTTGTTTCGGCAAACAACCGGTCTAAGGCCACTCGATCGCTGTTGAGCATTGGCTACGAGGGCTGTTTTTCCCTTCTCTTTATCCTTTTTGTTCGATCCCTTATTTGCGGGGCCGAGATTTTTTTCGAGCAGCGTGCGATTACACGGCTGAACGTTATCGCAACTTCTCAATTCTTTCATCTTTGAAATGGATTCCTTGAGGAGAGGGTTGAGGGCAGCTTCCTTGTCAGAGTCGCTTCCAAAGATGATAATTTGCGATCCCTTAAAGTCGGCTATATGACAATCGTCGGCGGCTCTTTTGCGCTCGTCTATCACATTTTTCTGCTGTCTACGAGCTCCACACTTTGTCATGTTGAAGTGTTGCTTTTGAGCGACATACCCTTGCCACTAACACTTAAAGAAGTCACAGTCTTCGGTAGGATGTGTGATCTTCTGATGATATAAGCAGAAGTTAGGATGCATCTCTACTTCACCGAGAGTATTTTCTTCAGAGGGTGGTAGCACCATTCCCGCTGACAGGGCTTTAGCGAACCTTTTCTTCGTCTTGAATTTGTTTTTATCCGTAGCGGATGACTTTTGATTTGACGGGAGTGCTTCGACTCTTTGGTCTAGTATTCGGCGTTTGGCTCCTTCCAGTATGGCCATCTCACGCTCTTGATCGGCTTTAACTTTCAAACGAATCTCATTCAGGAAGGTATCGATCAACTTGTCTGACGGCCGCGGAATTTCTGGTTCAGGGTCCGCCCTCGGTTTCTCGGCGCAAGGAACCTCTTTATTATTGCCAATGAGTGAGAGATCACATGACAAGTTGCCCCCGGCGTGTCCGTCTTCTTTAGAGTATGCGGCTGTAATATCATCCCTACCATGTCTTGGAAGAGGAGTGCCATTTGTTTTATGTTAGCCGTTTGTTCTGCGGCTTCTGTGTCCTTCTTTTTGAGTATTCTACGTAAGAAGTCAGCATCAGTCTCTTGTTCGTGACGCTGTTCTGATGATACTTCCGAACTTTCTTTCAGTTCGGTAAGTGCATCCATCATAGTCATCATTTCCTGAAGCTTCTGTTGCTGCTCCTGGGCTTTCGTCACAGATCGGGTGAGTGGTCGGTGACCCGTCGAAGCACGGCTTTCCTCCTTTCCGGAAGCCATATAAACGGTGTGCACCACCATGCCCCCAGACTTGGGGCGTTTGTGTTCGGTGTCTTTGCGATTTGCCAAAGACACAGTGGCTTTTTGCGGCCTCCTTTTTTGAGTGATTGGAGTTAAGGGAGCCGTTGTAGTGGGCACCCAAGTAGCTTTTGTTTTTTGTGGCTTGACAGAGTAATCCTTCTCCTGCCGCACCTTCATCTTTTTCTATCGGCGGAGATAGTTTTCATCAATCACCGACTCTTGGACCTGTCGCCAGACTTTGTAAATTTTAGAGGACAGCCGTTGAGGGGGCTGTTCTAGCCTCTTCTCTGGAGTATTTTCTACAGGTTAAGGAGTTCGTTTCAGCACCGTAGTAGGAGAGTTTCTGCGTACCGTATTCAGCAATTCAAAGCTGTTCCCGGTTGGAACAGCAGCATCGATCCCTACCATCGGAGCTGGTGGCGTAAATCCAGAGGGGGAGTTGCCCCCAGCCTTTCTTGCTCGACGCCAGTGGCGACGTCGAGCGTGTCTTGCGGATGGAGTCACCTCTGTTGTTGGATAAGCTTCTTCATACCCCCTGCTCTGGGTAGGGGAAGCAGCTTTGAGGACTTCGCCTGGAGCAGCAACCGGAATGGCCAGCTTTGTAAAAAATGACTTCTCGGAAGGAGGAGCCTTTCCAATGATTTCGTCCGTTTGAGTCGGGATGGCTATCCGCTTTGGGATGGAAGCTTCGGGTATCGCAGGTTTGCGGACGTTCTGGCCCAGTCTGTTGAAAACTGTGGTATTGAAACTGGGTGACCCGTTGAGAGGGGTCGCGGCAGTGGTAAGTCGATCAAAGACCGGCTTCTTTAAAGCTTCTTGCGATGTCATTGGGGCATTGAAGCTCATCAGTGGGAGCATGGTCCCGAAGAATAATCCAGTGGTGGCCTGAGTTACCTGCTCCACTGGCATCTTGAAAAGGGAGGCCTCTTGGGGCCTATAAGTCACCCCTCCAGCGAGGACGGAGCGAGAGTTGCAGTTGCAGGCAGTGCAGTTTGAAGCCATTGATCTTCAGTTCTCTGCATGGAGCAAGACACCAAATCCTAGTACCTCGAATCCACAGGCAACCACAACAAACTGCGATTTGTTCGCGAACACGACACACAAAGTATGGAGTGGAAAGAGGAAAAGGTCCCACCGGGCGTGCCAGAATCTGTTCCCCTCCGAATGGCGGCCGAGACATTAGGGCGTCTTGCCTGAAATTCGGGGCAGATGCTATTTTGTTTTATTCGTCCACCTCTCCGAAGATGCCAAGTTGATTTATGACACCGTGTATCGGAGGTTTAGACGGATGCGGCCGATGTAGCAGACTTCGTCAGATTCCCCCTCGCTTGAGGGGTTTTTGATTGTGGGGACGCTCTTCCCTGCAGGCGCAAGCCCCTGCAGTTAATTACGCTACCGCATCACGGTAACAACTTTCTCCTTCTCCAGAATTTCACTTCGTGTCGTGTGTGTTTGTTTTGTTTGTGGTTTCCCGTGGATTGTATACGGAGACTAAGCGATATCGTCGCCCGTAGGACGTGGATTAGTCCAAATCCGTATTTACTTAGATTTGGGTTTGGTGTTTTTAGTTTAAGGATACATTAGCCATATTGAGACTAAGATCAACTTAAACGTTCGTTAAAGATACGTTAGTCCTGTTTGAGACTAAAATCAACTTAACGTGGTGATCCATTTAATATATGGCCATCGGGACTCGTCACCTCTCTGACGTCGTTGAAGGATTACAACGACAGGTGTCAGAGAAGTTCAGAGATGTACCCTTGAACCAAAGTTGATTTGGAGTTTTATAGTCCATTTGAATGTTTAAGGATACGTTAGCCGTGTTTGGGGGGCTAAGATCAACTTAAACGGGATCGTTTAGATCCGGCAAAAGAGCATTTGGAGGCTCTATTGTTCCAGTTTAGAGACGTAGTGGTCTATGTTCCAGTTTAGAGACGTGGTGGTCCGTATTCCAGTTTAGGGACGTAGTGGTCTGTATTCCAGTTTAGGGACGTGGTGGTCTATGTTCCAGTTTAGGGACGTGGTGGTCCGACATTAGTTTAAGGACGTTTCGGTCCAACATTAGTTTAAGGACGTTTCGGTCCACGAATTTAAGGACCCCGCAGTCCATATTGATGTGTGGTCGTCGGGACCCGTCACCTCTCCGACGTCGTTGAAGGATTACAACGATGGGTGTCAGAGGAGTTCGGAGATGTACCCTCGAACCGGTCGTAAATTGATTTAGGGAGCAGCCGTGCTCAGTCAATTTAATTTAAGGACTTACGGCCAAAATTGGGCTAAGTCCAGTTGAAAACGTCCACATTTTGTTTGCATTTGGCCTGTTAGACCTTTGTCTGGGGTTTCCCCTTTTTAGAATGATGCATAGCATTTATGCCCATTTTGACTGGGCTCTGCCCTTTTTATTATAATGCAGAGCATTTGTTTTGGTCCATTGGACCTCTCAATTGGGCTCTGCCCCCTTTAAATAATGCATAGCATTATTCTTGGTCTGTTTAGACTTTTGACTTGGGCCTGACCCTTTAGGAAATGCATTGCATTTATCAGGCGCTTTGCGCCAATCAGAGAGCGCAAGCACTTATAGTGCTGACACGTGTCGCGCAAGCGCAGTGTGCTGCGCCTGCGCTGCTGACACGTGGCGCGCTCTGGTGGCTTGCGCCAATCCAAGAGCGCAACAGCGCAGTTTGCAAGTGCAAGGCACTATGATTTAAGAATCTTTTAGATTCAAGAACCAATGGTTCATAAAGGTGCAAAGCACTATTCGTTTCCTTGATCTAATTTAGATCAAAGAAAAACAAGTTTTTCTTTTTATTTCAAAAACCAAAGGTTCATAAAAGTGCAAAGCACTATTTTTTTTATTTTTGTTTTTTCTTGTTTTTAAAGAACCGGTGGTTCATAAGAAGAGCAAAGCACTGTTTATTATATAAAGATCATTGATCTGGTTTTTAGATCAATGATCTATTAGAAGAAATTTCTTCTCTTTTGTGTAGGTTTTTACCTTTTTCTTGAAATTTTTCTTAGAGTTCTCTCTGTTTGAAGCTCTTGATTTTTTTTCAAGAAATGTTGATACCTTTGAATTGAGGTCTGGGGTCCTTTTTGTAGTGCCCATAAATTAGTTAAATTTTTTAAAAAGATCTTTCTCTGAGTGATTTGGGGAATTTTCCCCACCGTTGGATTTTTGATCCAAAGGCCTCTGTTTTACAGAAGAAAATCTTCTTGTTTTAACAAGAGCAGAAAAGATTTCTTTAAAATCTCAATTCTGTTTTACGCAAATGCCCCAGCGCGTGACACGTGTCGCGCAGCGCTTGCGCAGCTGTGCTTGCGCAAATGCGCAGACACGTGTCGCGCAGCGCAGCGTTTGCGCAGCTGTGCTTGCGCAACTGCGCAGATACGTGTCGTGCAGTGCAGCGCTTGCGCAGCTGTGCTTGCGCAGCTGCGCAGACACGCGTCACGCAGTGCAGCGCTTGCGCAGCTGAAGCGTTGCTTCCTTTAAATTTTGTTTTAAATAGAGCTTTGCTCTGATTGGTGCGCTGCCTCGGGCGCAGCGCTGATGTATCAACTTTTGACACGTGGCGCGTTGCGCGCAGCGCAAAGAATCTGAAGCGTTGTTTCATTTACTAAAGTTTAAAATTTCAAAGTAGAGCTTTGCTCTAATTGGGGGAAGATGAAGCGTTGCTTCATCTTCCGCCTTGGAGTTTGAACAGAGCTTTGCTCTGATTAGGGTAAAAACCCATCTTGAAGGCCCGATGTTTAACTCGGGCATTGTAGTGGTGGGCGGTCTGTTGTTGATAGGCGACTGTTTTGATTTGCACTCGATCTCGTTTTTCCAACAAGGTGTCCAAGTTGCTTCGGAGTGCCAAGGTGTTAGCTTCGTCGTCAAAGTGTTCGACCTTATAACCGGGTAGTCTGATTTCCGCGGGGACCATCGCCTCGGTTCCATAGCAGAGGTTAAACGGGGTTTCTTCTATTTGTGTCTTTTTCGACGTTCGCAATGCCCGTAGCACCCGTGGTAATTCCTCGACCCAGCTGCCCTGCCTTCCTTTCAAATGGGCTCTGAGACCGCGGAAGACGCCTCGGTTTGCTATCTCGGCCTGCCCGTTGCATTGCGGATGTGTGACCGCGGCAAACTTCATCAATATGTGGTAGTCGTTGCAAAACTCTTTGACTTTATCGTTTTCTATGTTGGTCCCATAGTCGGTAACCAAGCACCTCGGGATTCCAAATTGAGAGATTATGTTGTTCTGTAGGAACTTTATCGTAGAGGCGGTGTCCGGTTTCCTGATTGGCACGGCCTCTATCTATTTCGTGAAGTAGTCCACAGCGACGAGGATGTATCTGTGTCCGCCCGTGCCGGTGGGGAGTTGGCCCACCATATCCATCCCCCTTTGTGCAAACGGCCAAGGGGAGCTGAGTGGAGCTAGTTCGGTGGCAGGGAGACGAAGTATGCTGCCAGTATGCTGCCGAAGAGTTGGAAGTTCTTGCATCTTCTGACCAGCTTCTCGGCATCCTGGTGTATTCTCAGCCAGTAGTACCCTTGGAGCAGTCTCTTCTGAACCAGGGTGGGGGCCTCTTGATGCGCTCCCCCGACCCCTTCATGTATCTCTCGCAGAACGTAATCTGCCTCGTGGGGGTCGATGCACCGGAGCAGAAGCAGAGTGTATGACTTCTTGTACAGGTTTCCATTGCTCCAGACGAAATGACGTGCCTTGGCCCGAAGCCGGCGAGCTTCTCCTCGGTCTTCAGGGAGTACACCGTTTTTTAAGAATTCCACGAGGGGCTTTCTCCAATCTCGGCCTTCTTCCCGCGTTGTGTAGATCTGGAGCATTACCTCTCCGTCTTCCACGCTGGGCCGTGGCAAGACTTCGAAGAGGATATTTCTTTTATGGTTGGCCGAATAGGAAGAAGTGAGCTTGCTCAAGGCGTCGGCCTAGGTGTTCAAGTTCCTGGAATCTGCTCCTCTTGGACTTCGTCGAAATTTTTTCGAAGCCTTTCTATCTCGGCCAGGTATTTTATCATGAGTGGTTCCTGGGCCTCGAAACGCCTAGTTACTTGGCCGATGACTAGTGCGGAGTCGCTGCGAACCCTGATGGTCTTCAGCCCTATCCCGGAGTCGATTCGCAGTCCTGCCAACAAAAGCTCGTATTCCGCGGCGTTGTTCGATGCTCTGAACCCGAGCTTTAAAGAGTATTCCATTTCCGCTTCATCCTGGCCGCGGATGATCAGGCCAGCCCCGCTCCCTTCCTCAGTGGAGGATCCATCCACGTAGAGCACCCAATCCGGGATGGGGTCGGGCACCTCCTCGACCGAGGGACGTAGTTCGGGGGCCCGTGCCGCCATTTCTTCTTTGGTGGGGATGGTGCATTCGACAACAAAATCCGCTAAAACCTGTGCTTTGATGGCTTTTCGAGGCGGTATTTGATATCGAATTGGGACAATTCCCACCTCCATTTCTCCAGACGTCCTGACGGGTCGGGGGAGGCGAGAATCGACCCTAAAGGTAGCTCGGTGAGGACGAGGATTGTGTGCGCTTGGAAATAGTGTCGATGTTTTCTGGAGGCGACGACAAGTGCCAGGACTTTTTTCTCTATGGCCAGGTATCTTGTTTCCGTGTCCTTGAAAACATGGCTCATGTAGTAGACCGGTCTCTGTGCGCCTTCGAATTCTCTGACGAGCACTGAGCCTGCAGCTTGGTCGGAGATGGCTAGATATAGCAACAGCTCGTCACCCTCGACCGGTTGGGTGAGCAGCGGTGGGGTCTCCAGGTGTGCCTTGAGATGTTTGAAAACGCTCTTGCACTCTTCAGACCATTCGAACTTAGGAATTTTCCTTAGGGCCCTGAAAAATGGGAGGCACTTTTCTCCGGATCTGGACATAAAGCGACTCAGGGCAGCCACCCTTCCCGTGAGTCTCATGATGTCGACATTGCTCTTGGGTGTTACCATATTGAGGACGGTGCCGACCTTTTCAGGGTTCGCTTCGATTCTTCAGTGCGTAACCATGAACCCGAGGAACTTTCCCCTGGTGACTCCGAAAGCACATTTGGCTGGATTCAGCTTCATTTTGTACTTGTGCAGGACGTCGAATGTCTCGCCGAGATCTTTAGTGTGCCCAGCCGACGAGGTGGACTTCACGAGCATGTCGTCTACGTAGACTTCCATGTTTGTACTAATCTGGGGTTTGAACAGCTTGTTGACAAGCCGTTGGTAGGTGGCCCCGGCGTTCCTGAGTCTGTAGGGCATCACTTTGTAGCAGTAGACCCCTCGATCAGTGGTGAAGACGGTAAGTTCTTCGTCGGCCGGGTTCATCCGGATCTAACCAGAGAAAGTGTACATAAAGCTCAGTAGTTCGTGGCCGGCCGAACTGTCCACCAGCTGGTATATCCGAGAAAGCGGATAGTTGTCTTTAAGGCAAGCTTTGTTCAAGTCCGTGAAATCGACGCACATGCGCCATTTCCCGTTTGCCTTCTTGACTATGACCATGTTTGCGAGCCAATCCGAGTAGTCCAGGTTTCTGATGAAGTTGGCGGCGAGCAATCGATCCACCCCTTCTTCTATCGCCTTTTTTTTAACTTGCGCGAAACTTCTCTTCTTCTGTCGGATGGGCCGGGCCTTCGGGTCGACCCTGAGCTTGTGGGAGATTACTTCGGGGTCGATTCCAGGCATGTCCGCCGGTGCCCAAGCGAACACGTCCGAGTTTTCTCGGAGAAACCGGATCAGGTCTTCATGGTGGTCCCCTGTCAAGAGCGAGTCGATCTGGACTGTCCGGCTATTGGTCCCCTCTACGAGGGGGACTTCCGTCAACGCTTCCACTGGGGCGCCACGAACATCCCTTTGGTCATCACGTGTATCTAAAGATTCCTGGAAGTTGTGCGTGTCTCCAAAATCGCAGTCTTGCTCTCCTGCGAAGCCCGTCGAGGCGAGGAAAATCTTGGCGGTTTGCTGGTCCCCATAGACCCGGCCTATCCCCCTTTGATCCAAAGGGAATTTGAGCGCGATGTGGTAGGACGAGATCTGAGCCCAGAGGGCGTTCAGGGTAGGACATCCCAGGAGAATGTTATAGGACGATAGGACCTTAACAACGAGGAAGTTTACCGGTACAGTCCGCGTCTTGCCCGCTTCCCCAATGTTGAGGAGGAGGGTGACCGATCCTTCTGCCGGGAAAGAATGGTTGGTGAACCCGGAAAGGACATGGGAGGTCGGTTGAAGGTCGGATGAATACAACCCCATACGCCGGAAACAGACGTAGAACATGATGTCCGCCGAGCTTCCGGAATCGATCAATATTCTCTGAACCTCGTAACGGTGGACTCGGGCCGCTATCACAAGGGGGTTATTATGAGAAAGTGATATGCCGCAAAGGTCTTCGACGGTGAATATGATCGGATCATCCTTCCTGCATTTCTTGTGGGGCGGGTCGTTTACTTCTTAATCGGTAGGAGGCGGTGGCTCCCCCCACTTTCCCGAGCTGGATCCTCGGTAACGACCATGATTTGCCCGATCGTTAATTCCCCGGGAGGGGTTTGGTCATTTTGCTCCCGCTTCGCCTGCCGCTTGTCCCACAGGTATTTCTCCAGGTGGCCGGAGCAGATCAGCTCCTCTATGTAGTCATGGAGCTGTTTATAGCTCTCATTCGGATGACCCTGCGACCTGTGATTGGTGCAGTACGGGCCGCGGAGACGCTTGCTCGTCCTTTGCGTAGCTGGCGGGAACTTGAAGAACCTCTCGCCCTTAGTTTCCTCCAGCAGCTCGATCTAGGAGATGTTCAGAAGGGTGTACTTTTGGAACCTCGAGGAATAAGGTTTCGGACGATCGACTTTCTTTTTCTCTTCCCTATCCCTCTTTTTTCGGTCTGCTTGGTCGCCTCGGGGCAGGTTGGAGTTCACCTCTGACTCGAGTTGGATCTCTCTCTCAGTCCATGCCTTCACTTCGGCCATGGTCTTAGGTTGCGCCAATGTAAAAGAGCGGACCCAATCTGTAACGTTTTTGAAATCGTTATGTGAATTTCTCCGTTTTTGGGTAAAATTGTCGGTATTTTCCGTTTTAAACCGACTGGGATCAAACGACCATATAGACTTGCTAGCACCTAGTTTAGCTAAAATAAAGCTAGTGCGCAAGCTTTGGGGGTATATGGGACGTTTTGGTTCAATTAGAATTTTTCCCAATTTTAATATTATTTTAATGTGGTATTCACATTATGGGAAATTTCTTTTAAGTGAACTTTTCATCAATTAAGTTTGAGTTAATTCAACGCTTCTCTTCATATCTAGATTCTTTGTGTGGACTAGGGATTTAAGTGTTAAAAAGAAAAGAAAAAAAGAATAAAGGAAAGAGGTGCATGAATGTGCATACGAATGCATTTAATGCTAGAAATGAGCTAGAACACTTCACACAACTCCCTACCTCCTCCCTTGGCCGAATCCTCTTCATTCTTCCTGCCCTTGATCTTTTCTACACCATTTACAACAATTTCCAAGCTCATAAATCTCTAAAATTCCCAAATAAATCACAAAATTACCTCAAGTCTTGATTCTTGCTCTTTTATCACTTGGAACTAGGAAAGCTTGGATCTTGTGAGCTAAAATTGATAGTTATAATCCCTACACTGATAAATAGGAGTTTTTATATTGTATAGCTCGTTGATTATTGTTTAGAATACGTTAGATATCGATTAGTGCAATATCGTGTTTATAGTGTCGTTTTAGAGCCTCTGTATCTGCTGTGATCTGGAAATTTTAGTGAGTGACCAAACGAAATTGTAGTGATGTACTAGTGACCCTGGAGCACTACCTGAGACATGAGATCCACCCCACCGGCCGGGGCCGGTGACCCTTTTGACGATTTTCGGCGACGCCGGCTATGGGGGGAGGTGATGGGGTTTGGTTTTTGTGGGTAGTTGTCTGCTGTTGGTTAGGAGTGTTTGGTACTGTTTACTTTTTTCGTAATTGCAGTATGCAAAATCTGGGATCATTTTCCTATAATCTAGTGCTTTGTGTCCGCGCGATACGTTATACGACACGGGTCGTGCACCTTGTGTTTTTTTGCTCTTAGGTTGCTTCCGTCGTGTCGCTACGCACGTTAGCCACAATACGAACACTTGAGAGTATGTTTTGTGTTATTGCGTCGGTTAAATGTAGTTTGTGCATGTTTTTGGTCGATTTTTAATATATATACTTGTGTTATCCTTGTGTTGTTTTAGGTTCGCAGGCGGGGACTTCGGACACTGCTACCAGGGGAAAACGAGTGGTTGGCTTCACTTAGCCAGGAGTGTTAGTGAGTAGATTTAACATTTACAGGGGAATCGCCCGCATGACGTTATGCGTCTGGGCTAGAAATGTTATGTTTGTCGCATATTCTATTGCATATATAGAGTTGCGCATACACCTTACTACTTGGTTATTGTTGTGCTTGGGCTAGTATCCTTAGGACACTGCACTGTTATTGACGGCTTAGGTTGCACGAGCACTGATTATATGCCACACACACCGTCAATAATTGTCATGACATGCACAATACCATTATAGATATAATATTGTTTGGTTAAAGACATTGAGACATTGATTCATATTTTCTTGTGCATATGACTTATAGCATACCTGTATACCTACAGGTACATCTGGTATATATACATACATATACCTGGAAGGTATTATGGATAAGCATAGAGACATATCTTGCTATACTGACGTGGTTACGCATACCTTGTTATAGCTACATGTTCACCTGTCTTTATTGTTGCATCTGATTTCGGGGAAATCAGGAACCGCGTGATAAATTTAGTAACTTGTTGCAGTTAAATAGTTGTTTTCCTTTATATGCTCATATTACTGTTTCATGTTGCATATATTACATTCATAGATGTCATATGATGTGCTCTGATATTTTTGTTACTACTATGTATATATAACAGTGGAGTGGGACGCTGTTATATATGCCTATACACATATATTAGTGGGATGTGACGCTAATATGTGTGTATCGATTCATGCATTCATACGTATTCACTACTTGATGTTTTCTGGATTTGAGGACCGTGGTTGTTTCATGAAATTATGCATTATTTGAAAAACCCGGTTCCTCTTGATATGATATTTCTGCAGCCACCATGAGTTTTATCAGTTCTGATTATATACCCGATTCGAGGAGCGGTAGGCACAGTCTGCGGGTACATGGTGGGGCCCGGAGGTACCCCGGGGCAAGAAGATTGATGGACCTTGCCGATTGAGCCTGGCAGGGGAACTATACACTCCGGTGACATTACCAATGACTCGATGGTTATCGTGGGGATACCGATGGGAGTCATGTACGTATGGATACGTCGAGAGGCGAGGGTCAGAGCTAGGCACTCGAGCTTTCGGGATAGCGTATGATACGTATCTATCAGGGGGCCAGTCGTGGTGACAACACCTGATAGATCAGTATTTCTGTGTCGATACTTGACACTTGTTTCATGATGTTCTGGGTGTCGATGTTAGACACTCATCTTATATGAAACTTACTTGATACTGATATTGTACACACATGATATGTGGGATATACTGATACTGTACACACAGGATATGTGGGATATACTGATATTGTACACACATGATATGTGGGATATACTGATATTGTACATACATGATATATGGGATATACTTGATGTTGGACATTCAGGATATATAAGATTTACATGATATGAGAGCCAATTTGGGGGCTGATTTGTGGAAATTGGGAATTTGATTGTCGTGTTGGATTTTGGTCCTATCACGAGGTTAGGATTTCCGTGGAAATGACATGTTATATTCCATACTCCACATTTATTGTTTATGCACTGCTTCATATATTATTGTACCTGATAGAGTACTTTACATGATTATTACATACCGATTGACATATTATTGCTTTATGTATTGGTAATACCTGCTAGCGTACCTTTCATGGCTGATGCATTACATATGACTATTCATTGCTATTAAATGTTTATGTTAGATTCGCGCTGTACGTGCATACTCGCGATTACCTGCATATGTTATTTACTATTCACGAGTTGGCAACTCACCCCCGTTGTGCCATAGTGTTTTGCAGGTGTTCCTCAGGATAGTCAAAGGCAGAGCTATTTTCATCCGTCGTATCATCTTTTGCTGCGGATACCGCTTCGCCTGACAGTGTGCATTTTTGCTTAGGTAGGTCTTGAGGTTATCCGATGTCGCTTGTTGTATATATTTCGTTGTATCCTATACTCTCTATCTACCATTATCTTGTATGACTTAGCGACTTGATGTGAGGACGATATTGTATATTATTTTGTGACCTGGAGGTTTTTATGCAGTTTTATGTATATCGTCTCTTTTTTCGCTACGGCGTCGTATATCTGTTGTGGTGATTGTTTTCCGCCGTTGGGCGTGGATTTTGCTCCCGTTTGGGATGCTTTTACTTACATTATGTTGTACCCATTTTGGGGGCTTGTTTTACAAAGGGGGTGCTGCCAAAATTTTAAGGAATAAAGGTGAGACTTTAAAGAATTTGGGTTGTGATTTCAGAGGTTTTGAAAATACTATTATCACTTTCTTACTACTTTTGATGGTTTAGATTGCTGGGTTTTTTGCTTTCTTTTACTACGTTACACCTGTAGACGTTGCGTAGTATTAGGGCCGTCACGTGCCAATTTCGGGTCGTGGCACAATCTTTATGCCTAAGATTTGACCTCAGCACGGTGATAATCGTTTCGCCGCGGTGCTCGGGAACCTCCAGGAGGGCATTGTAGAAGAGATTGACATACCCTTTGAAGGATTCCTTGTCTCCGCTCTTGATGGTGAACAGGTAATCGACCGTCTTCTTCTGTCGCCGGTTTCCGACGAAATAACCGAGGAATTGTGTAGCCAGCTCGTCGAAGGTCGAGATGGAGTGCGGCGCAAGCCCTCGGAACCAGTCTCGGCCAGCCCGGATCAGGTTAGTGGGAAAAGCTCGGCATTGAGCCACGTCCGAGTTATCTTGGAAGCTCATGACCGCCGTAAATGCATCCAAGTGGTCCTTCGGATCGGATTTCCCGTCGAAGAGGGTCACTTTAGGCGGCTTGTTGCTGGACGAGACACGCTCGGCCAGTAGCCTTTCTGTAAAGGGCTTTGTAAGCGAATCAGCGTAGTACTTAGCCCCTTCGCCGGACATATGGCCATCTCGTCATATGCCTTCAATTTCTTTTTTGATGGCTTCGATCCGGTGGTGGTACCCTGAGGATTCCGCACAGTCGGAGCGGCGGCTATCCCCGCTCCGGGACTGCGCAAGGGTGCGGCTTTGATTCCTCTCTATCACGTTTCTTAAATCCTCGGGCGAGGCCCTTCTTAAGTAGTCCCGACGTTCGCGCGGTCTCGGCGGGGGTAGGGGCGCCGGTCGTATCTGGAAGCAGGTGAACTGACCGACACCTCCTCTGGGGGAGTGAGAGCACGGCGGGCGTCGGAGCGACGACCCGGCCTTCCGTGAGATCGGGGTGTGGAGCTGTCCGGCGTCCAGCGGGTCATGGAATCATTCACCGCATGCGGGTCGGGGTTGCCGGATTCGGCACGCCGGCGTTCAGTGACGCTGGGATGAGCTTAAGTGAGATTGAGGGCATGGGCGTGCCCCTCTGTCCTTCTGCGGGCGTCGTTATCTCGGGAATAGAGAACTGCGGCTTGATGGGTAGGGTCCGCCGCTTGAATGTGGACGAGTGCATCCACCATAGCTGTGAGTCTGTCGATCCGAGCGGATAAGGTGCCGATGACGTTATGAGGGGGAGTAGAACTGCTCGCGCCTCCGTTATGGAGGGTGGGGCGGTTCGTATTGGGATTGTCGCGGTTGTCGCTCGCCATTGGGTCGAGGGTGGAAGATCAACTTTATGGGTTGAGAACCTTCTGAAACTTCCCACAGACGGCGCCAACTGATGGAGCTTGTGATCTCCCTCAGATGTTGTCTTCCGTCGATCTGGTGCGAGCGGTTTTGTGCGGCTGGGATTTGATTTGAGGGTTAAGTGTGTGGATCTCAATGGGTTGGTATCAACACCGAGCTATCTGGAAAGGAAGTCCCCGGGTGGGTGACCAGAGTAGGTGCCTCCGACGATCAAGTGAGTACCGTGGAATAAGAGCAGAGTAGCGGCGTATTGGAATGAATTCGAGTTACCTGAGTCGTCTGAAAGAGGGGTTTATATAGTGGTCGCGTGGAGCGAGCCGGCGTGAGATTCTCGCCGTCAGTTGCGCCCTCTCGTTACGCCCGCGTTGATGGCGGGATCTGTTCATTAATATGGGAATGCACCCGTGTGGGACGCGGAACGTGTGGCAGCGGATATCTCGCTTTGGCGGGATATGCGGAGGCGCTTGGGCTCCGCGCTCTCTGTTGAACGGGGTAGCCGAGGATGCTCGGCCTGTCAGATGGCTCGGAGACGAGCCGGGAGGCCGAGGAAGCTCAGACCTTGCAACAGCTCGGAGACGAACAAGGAGGCTGTGGGGGCTCGGTTGTAGGATTGCTCGAAGGTGAGCCGATGACTCATTACAAGGCGAATATGGAAGGTATTCCGGGGAGGTCTCTGAAAGGCCGGATGTAACCTCGGAGGCGAGATGCCGATGAACGTCTCCAATGCATCAGCCTCATTCCTGCTCCATAGTCCCCGGAACACGTCATCCGCTACGTGTCTTGATTTGGGGAATTCCCACCTGTGAGCATCATCAAGTTGAGTATTTTTGAGCAATGAAACCAATATAGTTTTATAGACGTTGAAAGGGTTTAGATAGAACTTTTCTTGAAACGTTAAGTGCCGTTGCCGAACAGTCAGTTTCAAAATTGAAATTGATCACAACCCGCTCATTGGGTTTACCGGAAAATAATTAAAGTAATATTAATTAACATAGACGTTGACATCTCTTCACTGTTGGGCTTTGTTGGGCTTTTGAAGAATAAAGACCCAATAATCCCTCGAGTCTCGTCAACACAATTCTTATTATTTTCTCTTTCCCCTTTTCCTCTTTTCATTTCCATTTGACTAAGTCAAACTTGGTCAATCATCCACACAAATAAAACACCATCTCATTTTCAAAAAAAAGAAGAAACATTTAGACATATAGACTTAAACATAACTATATTATAATTTATTGATATTATAAATATATTATAGAAATAATATAACATTTGTTTTCGCCTCAATATCAAACCCCAATTTGCAACAATATTTTAAAGCAATATTTTCATACTCATCAATGTCACTGAAAACATCAACGATGAAGATGACCAGTCTCAAACTTGTCAAACTGGACTACATACACACTACTATGATTCCCTCTGCGTCGGATTATGAAGAGCATTTGTGGAAAGCAATTGACTCAAAACATAAAAAATTAGATTTGGAAGAGGATTCTTTACAAGTATCTAAACTTTGTTTTTATTAATATATTTTATAATCACAAAATCTAACTTTTGGAAAGATTGTCGATTTCTCAAAATAGAGGAGTAATCGGAAGCCAAAGATAGATTCATCATAATGATTTCTGAAATCAATGTGGTTGGAAGTGACATAGATTGGCATTTTGATTTGGGTGCCACTAGGTGTCACGACCCGAATGTTTCGACTCGTGACCGGCACTTAACCACGCTACGTCTACAGGCGTAACGCGACTAAGTAAGCCGAACCCAGAAATCAAAACCATTTAAAAATAGCGAGTGTTGAAAACATTTAATTAAGACATTTAGAAAACCTTAAATAGTTCAATAAGTTCTTTTAAAGTTACGCCATCATTTAAATAATTTTGGCAGCATTTCCTTTGTAAAAGTAACCCCGAGACCGGGTATAAAACAGGATATGAGTGAAAATGAGATATAATGAAAAAAAACATTCCCAAACGGGCGCAATCACGCCCAGCGGCGGAAACCATCATCACAAGAGTAATATACGACGCCGTAGCGAAGAATGAGCAATAAGTAGACATCACAGAAATATAAACTGCATATAAAAACAGTCGGCTCCCACGAGCTCGACACCAGAATACAAAATATACATCATCGTCCTCACACAGTATCTAAGTCCAGTACATAAATGGTAGATGGATAATACTAGATACAAAAAGAGATACAATAAAAGTAATCAGATACCACAACCCACCTAAAAGCAAAACAGCTCTCGCACCAACTGTAGTGGTATCTATAACCAAAAGATGCAAAAGGTAGCCTGCCGCGACTGCTCTGAAGGGCAACCTGCAGATACTGTGGCACAACGGGGGTGAGTTGCCAACTCGTGAATAGAGATAACATATAAAGGTAATCGCGAGCATGCACGTACTGCGCTACTCTAACATATGCCGGCAGATGATATCAATGCGTGATAAGCAGTATGTGCAATGATCATGCAAATGCTCTGTCAGGTAAAATAACTACAGGATGAGATACATGATAATCAATGCTGAGTATGGGATAAATAACATCTACACGGAATATCAACGTGGAAAGGTAATCGGTTCTCAAAACTGCACCCCAAATCCTAAATAAACTCAGGCGCCGACACTCTCCTCGGCCCTCAAATCCTGTAAATCTCTGAGAAATCACGAGTGCCCAACATTGGCACCCAAATATCATAAAATACTCGTGTCCAGCATCGACACGCAAATCCTCATATATCGGGCTCCGTAAGTCCGGATCAGCCCACGGGCTCCGTCTGCGGTATCGGCCCTCGGCCCCGGTAGTACGGATCATCCCGCATCCATCTCTCGACTCTGGTCAGTATCCTCCGGATAACCGCCAGGCCCAACCAATCACCGGTAGGTAGTGGTCCCTCTGCCAGGCTCACCGTCTACTACACAGCGACACCGTTCTCGCCCCGGGGTACCATATTGGGTCCACCACGAACCCGCAAACGGATCATCCAACTCCTCGAATCGGGTTTCAAACACACGTCTCAGCAGCGAGAAAACGCGTGGTGTACGCAACAAAATATCATATCACGAGGAACCGGGTTTTCAAATAGTGCATCTTTTCTTAAATAATCCCACGGTCCTCAAAACCAGAAATCACATGAAAATCCAACACCAAGAAGTAAATAAAATGCGATGTGCTATGTACATCAAGCCATAATATAGGTACAAGGGGAAACCGCTTTTAAAAATAGTTTCCGTTTTTAAAGACATCATGCGGCTCCCAATTTCCATGAAAATCATATCGAATCATATGTGAAATAAACTACAACAATATAATCATGGCATTAATACAGTGAGTGTGTCATGGCAATTACTAACGGTGTGTGTGTAACATGTAGATTAGTGCTCGTGCAACATGAACCGTTAGTAATAGTGCGATGTTCTATCAATTCTAAGTTTACTTACATATAGCAAGGAATGCAGTATGCAATGACAGTCAATGGGGTAAATGCAACATATAACTATAAGGTCCTATCAGCCCTGACGCATAACGTCATGCGGGCGATATCTCCGTAGATGTTAAATCTACGCACCGAAGTCTCGCGCTAAGTGTAGCCAACGACTTGTTTCCCATTCCTCGCAGCGTCCGTCTCACTCGCCTGCGAACCTAGAATCACACAATATATCACATATAAGCTCAAATCCACAAAAACGTGATATTAAGGTCAAACTAGAAACCCGCGTCGCAAACCAAGCGCGCGTGTGCGCGATACGCTAAAACGTGTGATTACGCGCCTGAAACTACCCCGACGCGTCGCGATACGCAGAAACCCCAAACCCACATACGTATCACGTGTGTCGCGAAGGTTTAAAATACGAGAAATAGGTATATAGTTCCAGATTTTTCTACAGTAAGAATTAAATAAAATTATACATTCCAAGAGTCTAAGGGTAGCAACAGACACTTATAGGGCCAAACCCCAACCCAAACCCTCCCCATCTGGCCGCAAATTGCGGCCAGAATCAATATTCCGGCGGCCTGTACATGTTGTATGGGGTCGGGTTCTACCTGGGGATCAGCATCTAACAACTATACTGCAATCCTCTCAAAATTATTTTGAACTTATTGGGTCGATAGCAGTTTACAGAAAGTCAAATTTTGCTTAAAACGATGAATTTGCATCAAATAGGGATCTGGTGGTATTTTAGTGCAATTGGGGGCTAAGCTGGGTTAACATGGCCCTAACAACACTCCATCAACTTACTAAAGCCAATTCATACATCACTTGGTCATGGTTCCCACTAATCACCACATATCGCACTAAAACGCACCAAAAACACTAATCGAAGCTAGGCTACACTAAATAAGTAAACTAGGGAGTAAGTTCAGGAAGTATACCCCACACTCGACCCTAGGGAGCTGGAGGAAGAAGAAGAAGTGGAGGGAAGGAGCTGCAGCTGGAGTTGGGGCTGTTGCTGCTGCTAACTGTTGCTACTGCTGCTCACTGGTGCTGCTGCTGTGATGCTTGTTGTTGCTGCTGAGATGGTTGCTGCTGCTGCTGTGGATGCTTGCTGCTGCTGCTGTGGGTGCTTGCTGCTGCTGCTGAGATGGTGTGGGTGTGTGAGTGTGAGAGTGGGGTTGAGAGAAAAGAACACAAGAATGAGAGGGAATCATAACTCCAAATGTCAGCCCCTCCACTCTCTCTCTTCATTAAATGCAAGCATGACTTTTGCCATGATGCATTCTCTCTCTCTCATTCTCACCAAGTCAACAGTAAAAAAGGAAATTCAAATTTAAAGCAACCATCAAATAACTAATTAAACTTAATTAAAACCCAAAAGACTTAATCCCCATGATTAAACCCACCATGGTTGCTAATCATGGTATTACCTCATTTTAAAACCCTAGTTTACATGCACATGTGTGTGCAAGCCTAGGAAAATTCTAGAAAAATATTTATTAAATTGGGAAAAATATTTGAAACTCAATTTGGTAAACTTTTTATTAAAAACTCTTTATTTAAATATAAATAGCCACTAAACACATTCTAAGGTGTTACAATCTCTCCCTCTTAAAGAAATTCGTCCCCGAATTTCAAAATCTAACTACACGTACCTTCGAAAAGACGGGGGTACTTTTTCCTCATCTCGCTTTCGGTCTCCCAAGTGACTTCGCTGCTCGGACCATGCCAAAGTACCTTGACTGATGGAATGCCTTTCGATCTCAATTTCTTCACTTGTCGATCCAAGATCATCACCGGCTACTCTGCATAGGAAAGGTCGCGCTCAAGCTGGATCGTCGGGTGCTGAATCGCATGCGAAGGATCATGAAGATACCTACGGAGCATCGAAACGTGAAATATGGGGTGCACATCTAGAAAACTGGGCGGAAGGGCTAACCGGTATGCAACTGCACCAACACGCTCGAGGATCTCGAAGGGGCTCACATATCTGGGACTGAGCTTCCCCTTCTTCCCAAACCTCATCACACCTTTCATTGGGGAGACCCTCAAGAAAACATGATCACCAACAGAAAACTCAAGTTTGCGCCGCCGACGGTCCGCATAAGATCTCTGCCTACTCTGGGCTGCTCTCATCCTATCGCGAATCAACTGGATCTTCGCGGTCGTCTCCTCAACAATCTGTGGCCCTAAGATACTGCTCTCACTGAGCTCTGTCCAACAGGCGGGCGATCTGCATCTCCTCCCATAAAGAGCCTCAAATGGTGCCATCTGAATGGTCTCCTGGTAGCTGTTATTGTAAGAGAACTCTACTAAGGGTAAGTGATGATCCCAGCTACCTCCGAAATCTAATACACACGCTCTGAGCATGTCCTCGAGAGTCTGAATAGTCCGCTCTGACTGTCCGTCGGTCTGCAGATGAAATGCTGTGCTGAAACTCAAGCGAGCGCCCAAAGCCTCCTGAAGCCTCTGCCATAGTCGACTGGTAAACTGGGTGCCTCTGTCGGACACGATACATGTCGGGACTCCGTGCAGTCGTACTATCTCATCGATGTAAATCTGGGCGTACTGAGGAAATCCGAAAGTCGTCTTCACTGGCAGGAAGTGAGCCACTTTCGTCAAACGATCTACGATCACCCAAATGGAGTCGTACCCTCGCCTAGTCCTGGGTAGACCCACAACGAAATCCATCGAAATCTGCTCTCATTTCCACTCCGGAATGGGTAACGGCTGTAGATCTCCCGCGGGCCTCTGGTGCTCGGCCTTGACTTGCTGACAAGTCAGGCATCTCGATACGAAATCTGCGATGTCCCTCTTCATTCCGTCTCACCAGTAAACATCTCTCATATCATGATACATCTTGGTGGAACCGAGATGGACGCTGTACACCGATCAATGTGCCTCTTCGAGAATCTCACGCCGTAGCCCCTCAGCATCTGGTATGCACAGTCTAGTCCCAAATCTCAGCATCCCTTGATCATCGATCACGAACTCTGAAAATCTTCCCTGCCCAATCTGCGTCCTGATCTCTGAACATCAGTCATCACCGTGCTGGGCCTCATGTACACGGTCAAGCAACTGTGGGCGTGCACGAACATGTGCGATCTGTCCTCCAATCGGCGTGAACTCGAACTGTATCCGGCTGTCGCATAATATCTACCAATCTGCCGACGACTGCCCCTGTACTGCGCTCAAACAAGATAGACTACCCCCGGGCCTCCTGCTCAAAGCATCCGCCACCACATTCGCCTTGCCCGGGTGATACAAGATCTCGCAGTCGTAATCCTTCACTAACTCCATCCATCGGCGCTGTCTAAGGTTCAGGTCTCGCTGCTGAAATATATACTTTAAACTCTTGTGATCAGTGAATATCTGGCACGACTCGCCGTATAGGTAATGTCGCTAGATCTTAAGTGCAAAGACCACTGCAGCCATCTCCAAATCGTGAGTGGGGTAGTTCTATTCATGTTTCTTCAATTGCCGCGAAGCATACGCGATCACCATGTCATGCTGCATCAATACGCACCCTATCCCCACTCGAGAGGCATCACAATAGACCACAAATCCGCCGGATCCTGAAGGTAATGATAATACCGGTGCCGTAGTCAGCCGAGTCCGTAGCTGCTGAAAACTGTGCTCGCACTTTTCCGTCCAATCGAAAGGAACTCCCTTCTAGGTCAACCCGGTCAAAGGTGTAGCAATACTGGAGAAATCCTGCACAAATCGCATGTAGTAACCGGCCAACCCCAAAAAGCTGCGAATCTCCGTAACCGATATGGGTCTGGGCCAACGTTGAACGGCCTCGATCTTCCTCGGGTCTACATGTATACCGTCTCGTGAAATCACATGCCCCAAGAAGTCTACGCTGTCCAACCAGAAAGCATACTTGGAGAATTTCGCGTAAAGCTGGTGCTCCCTCAAAGTCTGCAGTGTAATCCACAGGTACTGCTCGTGCTCCTCACTACTCTGGGAATACACCAAGATATCGTCAATGAACACTATGATGAACAGATCTAAATATGGCCGGAAAATACGGCTCATCAAGTCCATGAATGCTGCTGGCGCATTGGTGAGTCCGAACGACATCACCAAAAACTCATAATGGCCGTAGCGCGTACGGAAAGCTGTCCTAAGAATGTCTTCCTGTCGAACCCGCAGCTGATGATAGACCGATCGTAAATCGATCCTCGAAAAGTATCCTGCCCCCTGAAGCTGGTCGAACAAATCGTCGATACGTGGCAAGGGATATCTGTTCCGCACTGTCACTCTGTTCAGCTGGCGGTAGTCGATACACAGACGCAAACTGCCGTCCTTCTTCTTGACGAACAGGACTGGAGCACCCCAAGGAGAAACACTGGGTCGAATAAGTCCCTTATCCAGCAAATCTTGCAACTGACCCTTCAATTCTCGAAGTTCCTCCGGGGCCATCCGATAAGGCGGTATGGAAATAGGCCCCGTGCCAGGAACCAAATCAATACAGAAAGAAATGCCGCGCTCGGGCGGTAGCCCAGGAAGCTCGTCAGGGAACACATCAGGAAACTCACTAACAACCGGAACCTGATCCAATGGAACCTCTGTAGCGCTAGCATCGTAAACATAGGCGAGAAATCCCTGACATCCCTTCCTCAAAAGCTGTCCAGCACGAAAAGAAGAAATCACACTGTGAGGGGCGGCACCACGGTCCCCCAACACAACAAAAACCGACTCGCCGGGGAAACAGAATCTAACTATCTTCTCACGGCAGTCCACAGAAGCATAGCACGTGGCTAACCAATCCATGCCCAAAAGAACGTCGAAGTCCAACATCTCAAGAAGGATCAAGTCGATAGGCAACCCCCTCTCGCCAATACAGACGGTACATGATCGGAATACGTACCTAGCAACAAACGACTCTCCCACAGGAGTGGTCACAACAAGCGGATGATCAAGCAAACCGAACTCTCTACCCAAACTCGGCATGAAGTGTATGGATACGTACGAGTGCGTGGATCCGGGATCGAACAACACGTGTGCATCAACAGAACATACTGGAAGGATACCTGAGACCACCGCATTGGACGCCTGCGCGTCCCGATGCGTCAAAGCAAAAACCCACACCTGTCCTCCACCGGTGACTGACCGCCCTCTGCCTCGGTCATCCCGTCCTCTCTGAGCAACTCCTCCACGCCCACGACCTCTCTGAGTATGAGTCTGACGTGGAACAACGGTAGGTACAACAGGCAACGCCCTCTGGGGTGGTGAAGGTGGTAAAGTAACATGCGGTGCTGCCGCCTCCCTCCGGTGTATCTTAGGACAATCTCGCACACGATGATAAGAACTCCCGCAACGAAAACATCCCGATGATGGTCGCTGACCCTCCTGGGGATAGGAACTGAACAACTGGCCTCGCCTCGAATCTCTGCCACCTGCAAGGTGCCTGTCACGACGCCGAAAAGGCTGTCTCTGCACCGATGTGTCTGCACGAACTCTCTTCGGCTCTGGGACTGCCGAAGTCTCAGTAAGGCGCTCATCAACTAATAAGGCTGCATCTACAGCTGCTGCGTAGGTCTCGTAGTGCTGCGCGCTGATCGCAAGGAACATGTCACGACCCGAAAGAGCACGTGACTGGCACTTGAACCATATGAAGCCTATAGGACTCCATCTGATCCAAGTAAGCCAAAAGCCCAGAAATCTAAAACCATTTTGAAGAATAAGTAAAGAAAACTGGTTTAAAGAAGTGAAGAAATACAGGTTTGAAATCGAGGTTTTTAAATAACTAAGCCGAAGGTACGTTTTGAAAACAGTAAGTCTTTTCTAAAAATTTCGGCAGAGTTTCTCTTGTAAAACTGGCCCCGAATGGGGTACAACATGAATAACAATATATAAAACGATAAAGGCATCCCCAAGCGGGAGCTAGCTCTTCGTCAATCGACGGTCACAACCACACAATGATATAATAATATACAACGCCAAGTGGCGAGGATCAAATCCAAAGAAAGCTCAAAAGCAACAAGAAACCGCAATACTACTAAGCGCGACTCTAAGGTCGAAATATACAACACTGATATCTAGGTCTGAAAGAATATACAAGTTTTGGTTGATGGACATTTCTAGATACAATAATTAAATAAGTGCAAATGGGGATTCTTGATGCAAAAGAATCCACCTACCAAAAGCAAATCACCCGCAAGAAGGTAGTGTGCCAGAAATGCCGCAATAGAACCTGTACGGCATAACCTGCAAGAACTGTGGCACAACGGGGGTGAGTTGCCAACTCGTGAATAGAAATATCTACAAGGATAAATCGAATGCAAGACATAATCCTAAGTCAACGATCAGTAAAATATCCACAAGAGTACATCTGAGTGTAATAAGGTGGCGAGGTAACATCTAATCAGGTATGTAATGCCAGGTACTCAGGTAATAACATGTCATCAGTGTAAGGTATGTCTGCATGAAGTATCAATGAAGAAATATCAATAATATCAATACACATATATTAGCGTCCCATACCACTAATATTGGTGTAAGATAAGTGTAAATCCAGTCTGTATATGAACCAAGTCTGTATATATGTGGAACCCGTCCACCTGTCACCCACTGACAGTAAGCATCATGTATGCAATGTGAGGATATAACCAAAATCATGGAAAACTCATCATGAAACCCGTGCCAAACACCGACACGTAAATCCTCATCCGTATGGGGCTCCGTCTGCGGATATCGGCCCTCGGCCCCGGCAGTATGAGTCAACCCATGTCCATCTCTGGGCTCCGTCTGCGGATATCGGCCCGTCGGCCCCAGCAGTATGCCCATCTCTCGGCTCCAGGCGGTATCCCCCGGATATCCGCCGAGCTCAGGTAAAATCACCGGTAGGTACTCGCCCGCCTCCAGGCTCAATCGGCATAACCCATCGATCATCTCGCCGAGGGGAACCATACCGGGCCCACCACGAACCCGCAAACGGTACATCACCTCCTCGAATCGGGTTTCAAGCACACGTCTCAGCACCGAGAAAACGCGTGGTGGACGCACCGAAATATCATATCACGAGGTACCGGGTTTTTCATAATAGAACATCTTTTCTTAAATAATCCCCCGGTCCTCAAAACCAGAAATCACATGAAAATCCAACATCAAGCAGTAAATCCAATGCGATGTACTATGCAATCAATCCATGATATATGCGACATGTAAAGAGAGTAATCATATCGGAAATCATGCAACATGGAATAGGAATGCGCATATGTCAAGGGAAGCATCATATCACGAATGTAATAGTACTACTGTGTAGTGACATGGCAATTATCGATGATGAAGTGTGTGAGCCGGCAAATAGTGTACGTGAAACATACGCATCATCGATAATGGTGCTGGTGTCCTAACAGCATGATAATAACATGGTAATGAACATATGCCAGCAATGCGAATAGTATGAATATGCGGAAATCTAGTAATCAACAGCACAGTAAAGTATCTACTATGCAAACTACATCTAAGTATCTTGTCAATCAGGAGGGGTAGGTGTGGAAACCACCTAGAACTGAGTCTAAGTATATATGTAGATATATAGTCGGTGATCCCGCCTCAATGTCATATCGTAAGATATCCTCTAGCTATGAGTGCGGATCTATCATCAATATCAGCTCGTACGGTAAATCATCGTACGGCATTCCCAAAAGCTGGGTACAGGTCAATATCTCACTGTCTCATCACATAACAAATATCACCATCATCGGATCATAAGGTCTGGATGTACTACTCTACCTCTAGTACAAACGGTAACATCGGTAAAGTATGCATGCGGGGGTAAACACACATCCCAAGCCCGCAAGAATCACAAGTCATACCGTACGTATGAATCGTATCAAATCACCGATCCCAGGGCACCAAGCCCACATCATCGACTCATCTCCAAAGTCATCCCATATGATCAAACACAGTGCAAGTATAAGTGATATACAAGGGTATGTGTGTATAGGTGTAATTCTATCCTAGGGTTCGCGACTATGACTACACTAGTCACTGCTAACCCTAAACTATCCATAGTACACCTATAATCACAATAAACTGCATAATAATCTATCTACGGACTGCGGGGGTGCTATACGCCATCCACCCGACTTTCCCCCGAAGATATAATCTACTCACCTGAATCCTGCGTGTCGGTGTCGATGTCTCCGTCATCTTCCGTATCGTCTCGAATCGTCGCGGTGTACCTACACACATCACACGTATCGCATGGCATCAAAACCAATTCAATACTTAAAACGGCACACTAATTCCAATACGATACGCTAAAACCGATACGACACGCCAAAAGGCTTATAGGTTAAAACCTACGGTTAGCCTTCGCAAAACAACTCCAAATCACTCGATATAGACGTACAAACGTCACACAATCGAGATAACACAATAATACCAAAATCTGGAATTCAAAATACGCAAAACCAAATCCAAATTCAAAGCTGCAACTTGAGAAAATGATCCCAGATTTCATCTCAGGTCAAACTAGATCAATTCAACAACTCCAGGGTGCTATGTAGGTTAAATATGGGGTACAGAAGCAAAATGGGGCAAAACCATCACAGTGGGGCCGGCCACATTCCCTGTTTGGCCGGCCTGGCCGGCCCACTTGAGGAGTTTGGTGCTCGTACTCCTAGGGTGGTCTCCTGGGGTCTAATGTGGGTCCCTGGTATTGCTACATTTGTCTAGAAATGTCCCGGTATACTCCAGATTTTCCTGCACACACAAACCGACATAAAGTCCCGAAATTCCGTATTCTTGGTTTCCAATGGGATTGGGCTGGGTTTCTAGCTCTAGGGTGCTCATACAATCTCCACTGAACTCAAATTAACCATCACAACTCACAAATCCTACAAACCCTAACTAGTTTTCACCAAGTCCACAAATTCACCCGATTTCAATTCTAAACTTGCATAGGGGTATATGAAATGCTAAAACTAAGATAATGGTTCAGAAATTACCTTAATTGGCAACTCAAGAACTTTCTTGAGTTGCCCCAAGTGGTCACAATCCAAGCTTTCTAGGTCCATCTTGTAGATCTCGGGCTCGCGCATCTTTTTTTGTGAAACCGACATAGGATTTTGGTGAAGTTTTTGAGATGAAGTGAGGGGATTTAGTGGAGGGGAGAAGAGGGCTAGGGCAGCAGCAGCAAGGGAGAGGAAGAGGGAGAGAAATGAGAGGGGAGAGAAATGGCTAAGGGTTAAAAGTCAAATGTCCACTCTCTCTCTCACCTACCCTCATCATTACCTTTTTCTTTTCTTTTCTTTTTCCCTTTTCTATTAATCCAAACCTTCTCATAAGAATAGTAACCCCAAAAGCAATCCATGGCTAGAAAATACACAAGTGTAGGAAAAATGTGATATGTGCAAGTTTTGCACAAAATTACCGAAAAACCCGATTAGCGATTTTAATCGCGATTAGCACCAAATTAGTGTCAAAATGATCACAACAACTTAAAAATGTCATAATTCACTAATTTATCCTATTTTAGAATTTTCCATAATTTTCCGTAATTTTCCTCCATTTATTTGCATTTAAAAATAGATTTAATATTAAAATAATCAATAAAATAATATTAAATTATAAAAATTCCCAAAATTAATATTTTATATTTTTAAAGATGTTACAATCTACCCCCCTTAAAGAAATTCGGTCCCCGAATTTAAATTTAAACCCCCAATACTAAAAACAATTTCAGTAATAATCCAATTTGTCGGGGCTCCGAAAATATCAACAAATAGAACGTCACAGCGCAATGCATGCGCAAGGGTACTGAGCAGATAACTCAAAAACAAAACTCCGTCAAGCATCCCGCAATCATCGGAGTCGATGTAAAAACACAATGTCAAATCCAATACAAAACCGATATGATATGGATCAAAACTACACATGTGGACATCCAATCCATACATGTAAGTAGCTGATGCAAAAGCATGCAAAGGTATATCCAGGTACCGTCCACTGACCAGTCCTGCTCAGCATGAAAGCAAAAATCCAACATCATAAAAGGTACTGCTCCAAAAGGAAATAATCCCAAAAATGCACATAACACAATCCTGTGCGTCTGGTGCGCACGGAAATCAAAAATCCATAAATGTGCTAAACAGGTGCACAAAACAACATCTAGGTGC
Organism: Agapanthus africanus; assembly: GCA_030015575.1. Taxonomy (NCBI): domain Eukaryota; kingdom Viridiplantae; phylum Streptophyta; class Magnoliopsida; order Asparagales; family Amaryllidaceae; genus Agapanthus; species Agapanthus africanus. Next base: position 40,092,667 of record CM057345.1, on the reverse strand, counting down.
AACGGGTGTGCACGAAGCATCTGTCATGGGTAACGTATGTGCCTGACAGCAAAATGAATCAGGTGCATGTGACATGCACGAAGAATCCCGATTTAGCGCATCTGGCGTGCACCAAAATCGTATCTAAAAACATGCGCCCAACATGCGCGAAAATCCAACCGGTGCATCCATCGTGCACGAATGAAAATCTAGGCCCTGCGCACTCAACATGCATGGAATCACGAAATCCAAAAGCAAACACCGAACAGGTGTAAAGCACATCACCAGCATGGAGTGCAAAACCAACCATCAAAATCAGGGTCAAAATCAACGATATGATGCGGCTCAAACCAAAATCAGGGTACCGCAAGGAAAATCTCACAACCGTGTGCATCAGCGTGCATGAATCAAAGCATAACACTAAATGCATGAAAACTCTGCGCAAAATCTATAAATATCCAGTGGGTGCATGAAACCAACATCATGAAACTCAGTCACCAAAACTAAATCATGCAAACAGAACACCCAAAATACCGAAATCCAAAATGACGGATACGTGATAGTCGAATCACAAAATCACAAATCATAAATACCGTCTTCGGTAGTTCCTCCTTCAAGGTCGAGAAGGAGTCGGTGCAATCCACAGCTAGCAGCGCAGGATATCTACATGCCTCTAGCTCACGGTCTGGCGTCCTCTGACTCTCTGGGTCCTTATCTCTCTGTGGGTTACCAAGCTCACAGTCCATCGGCTCATCGGCCCTGTCAGGGGTGCTAACGGGGACGATTCCGTTCTGGCACTTCTCTGGTCACCTCTCGATCGATCCTCACGACCACTCGTAAGGCAGCATATCACTGACGTCGGCCTCTGGCTCTCTGAATGCACGTCACACATCTGATCCTGGGTGCAAACATCATTGCAGCAATGTCCTGGAAGGAATCCTGCTTAAGGTCTCTTCCGATTATGCCTATGCCGAACCAAACGGGGGCTGGCTCTCCTGCACACCTCTTCTCGCTCAAAAGACACCTGTGTCCTCAGCACAATGTTCCCTCAGAAACTGGTCGCATCCCAACATCTCTGTAAGCATATCGGGTCTCTAGTCTCGACGGAAAGCAATGACAACTCGTCAGTGTCTCACACGAACCTCTTGTTCCGACTGTCTCCATCGTCGTCCATTATGGTGTCATGCCAAGCTACTATGCACTGCACTGTTCTCGGCCACGGTCAATCTAAAGTCTCTCACACGGACTCGAAATCGCGTACTCTGTAGCTTCATCGTTCTATAGAAGATGTCAGGTCGAACTGGTCCTCGGGAACACGTCCCAATCATCGGAGGATAACTCATCACTCGTCCGTCCTTGATCAATTCGCGACGCATCTGGGTAGGTTCCTTTACCCGAACCTGGCCAACTACCTCGTCGACAATGCCGAGCTCTGGTCTGCTGGGTGTGCGCAAAACGACCACTCCTGGTCTAGGTCTTCTCGTATCGTATTCCAGAATGGTCCTGCCGAGATTCCTTTCTCAAATCTCAATCCTGCCGAATGCCCGGAAGTCGTCATCCAATGCTGAAGCTAAAGCTTATTCCGGAACGGCTGCATACTCATCGCGCTTCTTTCTGGAAGATATATCCATATACCACGCCTCGGGGTGTGTATCACATCTCTAATATCAGCGGAGTGGGACGTCATCTCGTCGAAATCTCGTACGGACTCTCTTCTTCACTCTGCGTCAGTGTCGACTGATCCGGACTCGTCTCATCGTGGCTACACGAACTGCGCTCCGACGGCTACGCTCGCATCTGGAGTCTCCCAAGCAGTGTCCCCTCACGATATCCGAAAGATGTCGAACCATCCGATCGACTCGTCAGATCCTCATAATCCCCCAAGAGCTCACATCTCGGGTACAGTTTAATAGTATCGAGTACATGCCACAGCGTCGGTGGTCCAGCCGTAGAAGGGCAAACCCAAGCCTCACTAATGGCGCCGCGGAACCGCCGTAAACCCTAAGGTTCAAAGGCTGTCACACGGTCATTAAGTCGAGTTAGGGTTTCATTCTTCTAGAGGGTCCATAGAATCACCTGCATGTCTTTCCGTATACTTTAAACTTGGAAAATGGCTCCTGACATTCGATCGTCTCAACCGACTCTCAACGAACCTGCGTGAAGTCGTCTCTATCTGGAATCAATCCACCTGATGACTCGCATCGGGGTAAGCAAACTCACCATACGTCCTAGTCATTCATCCTCGGTGACTAGCGACTCGCTATCATCTCTCTAAGTACATGCTCATGCTGCAGTAGCTCCAATCATCTGGGCGATATCTCGTCATTTACAGCAGCAAATGGCTCATATGCCTGTACGCCGAACAACGCCTCAATCCTCCAGGAAAGGCAATACGTAAGCGGTCATCTCTGAGTCGGTCTGCTCTAGATCTGAGTAAGACTCTCCACACTGGAAATCTTCAACTCAACTGGGCCCGCTCTGGCACAAAATCGGACGAATCACGTTCGTCTCTCAAATCGGGTAGACTAGCTATCATCTGTCGCATATCTGCCTGAAAGCTCCGGCAATCTCAGCTCGTAAGCTTCGGAAGCGACATCACAATCTCTGAGGTATGCTGTACATCTACAGTCCTCTCTCAGCTGGTAGCTCTAACAAAGGCTCGATCATCCGGTGCAAGACCAAGCACTCGCCTCCACCAGAGGTCACAATCACCAATACTAACTCGAGACGTTCCCATGTCACCAGAAAGCACAAAGGTTGGCCCTCGTACCAAACGAGCTCACACCGGCCGTAACCCTAGCAGCAGCCCAAACTGCGCTCAAACACGGTGACAGGAATCTCAATCGAGTATCAAAGAGAGCACATAAAAGGCAAGAAAGGAAACAACAGATCCAAAGGGGATACATGATCATAGGAAGGAACAACATCAATGAAGGTATGATCATGAAACTAATAGAATCGGGGATCTCAAATGGATGTATAATCCTGGATATGAAAAGAATCACTAATCTCTAAACAAATGTCCATCCTAAGGTTCCTTAAGCGGAGTGGCGTGTCGTAAGTATGCCGCGGAACATACCAACGGTACGTCACTCTACTTTAGTCACCTAATCCATCAACTAAGGGTCATCCTAAAACGACGAAAGTTCGGGTTCATACCCCCTCAACCAAGTCTAAGTTCCGTAAGGTCAAGCCTAAGGTCCATATATAAATAACTCCCTAGGCTCCACATAGTCAAACTTAGACTCGAACCAAGGTCAACCTAGCGCTCTGATACCAATTTTGTCACGACCCGAAAGAGCACGTGACTGGCACTTGAACCATATGAAGCCTATAGGACTCCATCTGATCCAAGTAAGCCAAAAGCCCAGAAATCTAAAACCATTTTGAAGAATAAGTAAAGAAAACTGGTTTAAAGAAGTGAAGAAATACAGGTTTGAAATCGAGGTTTTTAAATAACTAAGCCGAAGGTACGTTTTGAAAACAGTAAGTCTTTTCTAAAAATTTCGGCAGAGTTTCTCTTGTAAAACTGGCCCCGAATGGGGTACAACATGAATAACAATATATAAAACGATAAAGGCATCCCCAAGCGGGAGCTAGCTCTTCGTCAATCGACGGTCACAACCACACAATGATATAATAATATACAACGCCAAGTGGCGAGGATCAAATCCAAAGAAAGCTCAAAAGCAACAAGAAACCGCAATACTACTAAGCGCGACTCTAAGGTCGAAATATACAACACTGATATCTAGGTCTGAAAGAATATACAAGTTTTGGTTGATGGACATTTCTAGATACAATAATTAAATAAGTGCAAATGGGGATTCTTGATGCAAAAGAATCCACCTACCAAAAGCAAATCACCCGCAAGAAGGTAGTGTGCCAGAAATGCCGCAATAGAACCTGTACGGCATAACCTGCAAGAACTGTGGCACAACGGGGGTGAGTTGCCAACTCGTGAATAGAAACATCTACAAGGATAAATCGAATGCAAGACATAATCCTAAGTCAACGATCAGTAAAATATCCACAAGAGTACATCTGAGTGTAATAAGGTGGCGAGGTAACATCTAATCAGGTATGTAATGCCAGGTACTCAGGTAATAACATGTCATCAGTGTAAGGTATGTCTGCATGAAGTATCAATGAAGAAATATCAATAATATCAATACACATATATTAGCGTCCCATACCACTAATATTGGTGTAAGATAAGTGTAAATCCAGTCTGTATATGAACCAAGTCTGTATATATGTGGAACCCGTCCACCTGTCACCCACTGACAGTAAGCATCATGTATGCAATGTGAGGATATAACCAAAATCATGGAAAACTCATCATGAAACCCGTGCCAAACACCGACACGTAAATCCTCATCCGTATGGGGCTCCGTCTGCGGATATCGGCTCTCGGCCCCGGCAGTATGAGTCAACCCATGTCCATCTCTGGGCTCCGTCTGCGGATATCGGCCCGTCGGCCCCAGCAGTATGCCCATCTCTCGGCTCCAGGCGGTATCCCCCGGATATCCGCCGAGCTCAGGTAAAATCACCGGTAGGTACTCGCCCGCCTCCAGGCTCAATCGGCATAACCCATCGATCATCTCGCCGAGGGGAACCATACCGGGCCCACCACGAACCCGCAAACGGTATATCACCTCCTCGAATCGGGTTTCAAGCACACGTCTCAGCACCGAGAAAACGCGTGGTGGACGCACCGAAATATCATATCACGAGGTACCGGGTTTTTCATAATAGAACATCTTTTCTTAAATAATCCCCCGGTCCTCAAAACCAGAAATCACATGAAAATCCAACATCAAGCAGTAAATCCAATGCGATGTACTATGCAATCAATCCATGATATATGCGACATGTAAAGAGAGTAATCATATCGGAAATCATGCAACATGGAATAGGAATGCGCATATGTCAAGGGAAGCATCATATCACGAATGTAATAGTACTACTGTGTAGTGACATGGCGACTCTAAGGTCGTATCAAAACCAATTCAATACTTAAAACGGCACACTAATTCCAATACGATACGCTAAAACCGATACGACACGCCAAAAGGCTTATAGGTTAAAACCTACGGTTAGCCTTCGCAAAACAACTCCAAATCACTCGATATAGACGTACAAACGTCACACAATCGAGATAACACAATAATACCAAAATCTGGAATTCAAAATACGCAAAACCAAATCCAAATTCAAAGCTGCAACTTGAGAAAATGATCCCAGATTTCATCTCAGGTCAAACTAGATCAATTCAACAACTCCAGGGTGCTATGTAGGTTAAATATGGGGTACAGAAGCAAAATGGGGCAAAACCATCACAGTGGGGCCGGCCACATTCCCTGTTTGGCCGGCCTGGCCGGCCCACTTGAGGAGTTTGGTGCTCGTACTCCTAGGGTGGTCTCCTGGGGTCTAATGTGGGTCCCTGGTATTGCTACATTTGTCTAGAAATGTCCCGGTATACTCCAGATTTTCCTGCACACACAAACCGACATAAAGTCCCGAAATTCCGTATTCTTGGTTTCCAATGGGATTGGGCTGGGTTTCTAGCTCTAGGGTGCTCATACAATCTCCACTGAACTCAAATTAACCATCACAACTCACAAATCCTACAAACCCTAACTAGTTTTCACCAAGTCCACAAATTCACCCGATTTCAATTCTAAACTTGCATAGGGGTATATGAAATGCTAAAACTAAGATAATGGTTCAGAAATTACCTTAATTGGCAACTCAAGAACTTTCTTGAGTTGCCCCAAGTGGTCACAATCCAAGCTTTCTAGGTCCATCTTGTAGATCTCGGGCTCGCGCATCTTTTTTTGTGAAACCGACATAGGATTTTGGTGAAGTTTTTGAGATGAAGTGAGGGGATTTAGTGGAGGGGAGAAGAGGGCTAGGGCAGCAGCAGCAAGGGAGAGGAAGAGGGAGAGAAATGAGAGGGGAGAGAAATGGCTAAGGGTTAAAAGTCAAATGTCCACTCTCTCTCTCACCTACCCTCATCATTACCTTTTTCTTTTCTTTTCTTTTTCCCTTTTCTATTAATCCAAACCTTCTCATAAGAATAGTAACCCCAAAAGCAATCCATGGCTAGAAAATACACAAGTGTAGGAAAAATGTGATATGTGCAAGTTTTGCACAAAATTACCGAAAAACCCGATTAGCGATTTTAATCGCGATTAGCACCAAATTAGTGTCAAAATGATCACAACAACTTAAAAATGTCATAATTCACTAATTTATCCTATTTTAGAATTTTCCATAATTTTCCGTAATTTTCCTCCATTTATTTGCATTTAAAAATAGATTTAATATTAAAATAATCAATAAAATAATATTAAATTATAAAAATTCCCAAAATTAATATTTTATATTTTTAAAGATGTTACAATCTACCCCCCTTAAAGAAATTCGGTCCCCGAATTTAAATTTAAACCCCCAATACTAAAAACAATTTCAGTAATAATCCAATTTGTCGGGGCTCCGAAAATATCAACAAATAGAACGTCACAGCGCAATGCATGCGCAAGGGTACTGAGCAGATAACTCAAAAACAAAACTCCGTCAAGCATCCCGCAATCATCGGAGTCGATGTAAAAACACAATGTCAAATCCAATACAAAACCGATATGATATGGATCAAAACTACACATGTGGACATCCAATCCATACATGTAAGTAGCTGATGCAAAAGCATGCAAAGGTATATCCAGGTACCGTCCACTGACCAGTCCTGCTCAGCATGAAAGCAAAAATCCAACATCATAAAAGGTACTGCTCCAAAAGGAAATAATCCCAAAAATGCACATAACACAATCCTGTGCGTCTGGTGCGCACGGAAATCAAAAATCCATAAATGTGCTAAACAGGTGCACAAAACAACATCTAGGTGCAACGGGTGTGCACGAAGCATCTGTCATGGGTAACGTATGTGCCTGACAGCAAAATGAATCAGGTGCATGTGACATGCACGAAGAATCCCGATTTAGCGCATCTGGCGTGCACCAAAATCGTATCTAAAAACATGCGCCCAACATGCGCGAAAATCCAACCGGTGCATCCATCGTGCACGAATGAAAATCTAGGCCCTGCGCACTCAACATGCATGGAATCACGAAATCCAAAAGCAAACACCGAACAGGTGTAAAGCACATCACCAGCATGGAGTGCAAAACCAACCATCAAAATCAGGGTCAAAATCAACGATATGATGCGGCTCAAACCAAAATCAGGGTACCGCAAGGAAAATCTCACAACCGTGTGCATCAGCGTGCATGAATCAAAGCATAACACTAAATGCATGAAAACTCTGCGCAAAATCTATAAATATCCAGTGGGTGCATGAAACCAACATCATGAAACTCAGTCACCAAAACTAAATCATGCAAACAGAACACCCAAAATACCGAAATCCAAAATGACGGATACGTGATAGTCGAATCACAAAATCACAAATCATAAATACCGTCTTCGGTAGTTCCTCCTTCAAGGTCGAGAAGGAGTCGGTGCAATCCACAGCTAGCAGCGCAGGATATCTACATGCCTCTAGCTCACGGTCTGGCGTCCTCTGACTCTCTGGGTCCTTATCTCTCTGTGGGTTACCAAGCTCACAGTCCATCGGCTCATCGGCCCTGTCAGGGGTGCTAACGGGGACGATTCCGTTCTGGCACTTCTCTGGTCACCTCTCGATCGATCCTCACGACCACTCGTAAGGCAGCATATCACTGACGTCGGCCTCTGGCTCTCTGAATGCACGTCACACATCTGATCCTGGGTGCAAACATCATTGCAGCAATGTCCTGGAAGGAATCCTGCTTAAGGTCTCTTCCGATTATGCCTATGCCGAACCAAACGGGGGCTGGCTCTCCTGCACACCTCTTCTCGCTCAAAAGACACCTGTGTCCTCAGCACAATGTTCCCTCAGAAACTGGTCGCATCCCAACATCTCTGTAAGCATATCGGGTCTCTAGTCTCGACGGAAAGCAATGACAACTCGTCAGTGTCTCACACGAACCTCTTGTTCCGACTGTCTCCATCGTCGTCCATTATGGCGTCATGCCAAGCTACTATGCACTGCACTGTTCTCGGCCACGGTCAATCTAAAGTCTCTCACACGGACTCGAAATCGCGTACTCTGTAGCTTCATCGTTCTATAGAAGATGTCAGGTCGAACTGGTCCTCGGGAACACGTCCCAATCATCGGAGGATAACTCATCACTCGTCCGTCCTTGATCAATTCGCGACGCATCTGGGTAGGTTCCTTTACCCGAACCTGGCCAACTACCTCGTCGACAATGCCGAGCTCTGGTCTGCTGGGTGTGCACAAAACGACCACTCCTGGTCTAGGTCTTCTCGTATCGTATTCCAGAATGGTCCTGCCGAGATTCCTTTCTCAAATCTCAATCCTGCCGAATGCCCGGAAGTCGTCATCCAATGCTGAAGCTAAAGCTTATTCCGGAACGGCTGCATACTCATCGCGCTTCTTTCTGGAAGATATATCCATATACCACGCCTCGGGGTGTGTATCACATCTCTAATATCAGCGGAGTGGGACGTCATCTCGTCGAAATCTCGTACGGACTCTCTTCTTCACTCTGCGTCAGTGTCGACTGATCCGGACTCGTCTCATCGTGGCTACACGAACTGCGCTCCGACGGCTACGCTCGCATCTGGAGTCTCCCAAGCAGTGTCCCCTCACGATATCCGAAAGATGTCGAACCATCCGATCGACTCGTCAGATCCTCATAATCCCCCAAGAGCTCACATCTCGGGTACAGTTTAATAGTATCGAGTACATGCCACAGCGTCGGTGGTCCAGCCGTAGAAGGGCAAACCCAAGCCTCACTAATGGCGCCGCGGAACCGCCGTAAACCCTAAGGTTCAAAGGCTGTCACACGGTCATTAAGTCGAGTTAGGGTTTCATTCTTCTAGAGGGTCCATAGAATCACCTGCATGTCTTTCCGTATACTTTAAACTTGGAAAATGGCTCCTGACATTCGATCGTCTCAACCGACTCTCAACGAACCTGCGTGAAGTCGTCTCTATCTGGAATCAATCCACCTGATGACTCGCATCGGGGTAAGCAAACTCACCATACGTCCTAGTCATTCATCCTCGGTGACTAGCGACTCGCTATCATCTCTCTAAGTACATGCTCATGCTGCAGTAGCTCCAATCATCTGGGCGATATCTCGTCATTTACAGCAGCAAATGGCTCATATGCCTGTACGCCGAACAACGCCTCAATCCTCCAGGAAAGGCAATACGTAAGCGGTCATCTCTGAGTCGGTCTGCTCTAGATCTGAGTAAGACTCTCCACACTGGAAATCTTCAACTCAACTGGGCCCGCTCTGGCACAAAATCGGACGAATCACGTTCGTCTCTCAAATCGGGTAGACTAGCTATCATCTGTCGCATATCTGCCTGAAAGCTCCGGCAATCTCAGCTCGTAAGCTTCGGAAGCGACATCACAATCTCTGAGGTATGCTGTACATCTACAGTCCTCTCTCAGCTGGTAGCTCTAACAAAGGCTCGATCATCCGGTGCAAGACCAAGCACTCGCCTCCACCAGAGGTCACAATCACCAATACTAACTCGAGACGTTCCCATGTCACCAGAAAGCACAAAGGTTGGCCCTCGTACCAAACGAGCTCACACCGGCCGTAACCCTAGCAGCAGCCCAAACTGCGCTCAAACACGGTGACAGGAATCTCAATCGAGTATCAAAGAGAGCACATAAAAGGCAAGAAAGGAAACAACAGATCCAAAGGGGATACATGATCATAGGAAGGAACAACATCAATGAAGGTATGATCATGAAACTAATAGAATCGGGGATCTCAAATGGATGTATAATCCTGGATATGAAAAGAATCACTAATCTCTAAACAAATGTCCATCCTAAGGTTCCTTAAGCGGAGTGGCGTGTCGTAAGTATGCCGCGGAACATACCAACGGTACGTCACTCTACTTTAGTCACCTAATCCATCAACCAAGGGTCATCCTAAAACGACGAAAGTTCGGGTTCACACCCCCTCAACCAAGTCTAAGTTCCGTAAGGTCAAGCCTAAGGTCCGTATATAAATAACTCCCTAGGCTCCACATAGTCAAACTTAGACTCGAACCAAGGTCAACCTAGCGCTCTGATACCAACTTTGTCACGACCCGAAAGAGCACGTGACTGGCACTTGAACCATATGAAGCCTATAGGACTCCATCTGATCCAAGTAAGCCAAAAGCCCAGAAATCTAAAACCATTTTGAAGAATAAGTAAAGAAAACTGGTTTAAAGAAGTGAAGAAATACAGGTTTGAAATCGAGGTTTTTAAATAACTAAGCCGAAGGTACGTTTTGAAAACAGTAAGTCTTTTCTAAAAATTTCGGCAGAGTTTCTCTTGTAAAACTGGCCCCGAATGGGGTACAACATGAATAACAATATATAAAACGATAAAGGCATCCCCAAGCGGGAGCTAGCTCTTCGTCAATCGACGGTCACAACCACACAATGATATAATAATATACAACGCCAAGTGGCGAGGATCAAATCCAAAGAAAGCTCAAAAGCAACAAGAAACCGCAATACTACTAAGCGCGACTCTAAGGTCGAAATATACAACACTGATATCTAGGTCTGAAAGAATATACAAGTTTTGGTTGATGGACATTTCTAGATACAATAATTAAATAAGTGCAAATGGGGATTCTTGATGCAAAAGAATCCACCTACCAAAAGCAAATCACCCGCAAGAAGGTAGTGTGCCAGAAATGCCGCAATAGAACCTGTACGGCATAACCTGCAAGAACTGTGGCACAACGGGGGTGAGTTGCCAACTCGTGAATAGAAACATCTACAAGGATAAATCGAATGCAAGACATAATCCTAAGTCAACGATCAGTAAAATATCCACAAGAGTACATCTGAGTGTAATAAGGTGGCGAGGTAACATCTAATCAGGTATGTAATGCCAGGTACTCAGGTAATAACATGTCATCAGTGTAAGGTATGTCTGCATGAAGTATCAATGAAGAAATATCAATAATATCAATACACATATATTAGCGTCCCATACCACTAATATTGGTGTAAGATAAGTGTAAATCCAGTCTGTATATGAACCAAGTCTGTATATATGTGGAACCCGTCCACCTGTCACCCACTGACAGTAAGCATCATGTATGCAATGTGAGGATATAACCAAAATCATGGAAAACTCATCATGAAACCCGTGCCAAACACCGACACGTAAATCCTCATCCGTATGGGGCTCCGTTTGCGGATATCGGCCCTCGGCCCCGGCAGTATGAGTCAACCCATGTCCATCTCTGGGCTCCGTCTGCGGATATCGGCCCGTCGGCCCCAGCAGTATGCCCATCTCTCGGCTCCAGGCGGTATCCCCCGGATATCCGCCGAGCTCAGGTAAAATCACCGGTAGGTACTCGCCCGCCTCCAGGCTCAATCGGCATAACCCATCGATTATCTCGCCGAGGGGAACCATACCGGGCCCACCACGAACCCGCAAACGGTATATCACCTCCTCGAATCGGGTTTCAAGCACACATCTCAGCACCGAGAAAACGCGTGGTGGACGCACCGAAATATCATATCACGAGGTACCGGGTTTTTCATAATAGAACATCTTTTCTTAAATAATCCCCCGGTCCTCAAAACCAGAAATCACATGAAAATCCAACATCAAGCAGTAAATCCAATGCGATGTACTATGCAATCAATCCATGATATATGCGACATGTAAAGAGAGTAATCATATCGGAAATCATGCAACATGGAATAGGAATGCGCATATGTCAAGGGAAGCATCATATCACGAATGTAATAGTACTACTGTGTAGTGACATGGCGACTCTAAGGTCGTATCAAAACCAATTCAATACTTAAAACGGCACACTAATTTCAATACGATACGCTAAAACCGATACGACACGCCAAAAGGCTTATAGGTTAAAACCTACGGTTAGCCTTCGCAAAACAACTCCAAATCACTCGATATAGACGTACAAACGTCACACAATCGAGATAACACAATAATACCAAAATCTGGAATTCAAAATACGCAAAACCAAATCCAAATTCAAAGCTGCAACTTGAGAAAATGATCCCAGATTTCATCTCAGGTCAAACTAGATCAATTCAACAACTCCAGGGTGCTATGTAGGTTAAATATGGGGTACAGAAGCAAAATGGGGCAAAACCATCACAGTGGGGCCGGCCACATTCCCTGTTTGGCCGGCCTGGCCGGCCCACTTGAGGAGTTTGGTGCTCGTACTCCTAGGGTGGTCTCCTGGGGTCTAATGTGGGTCCCTGGTATTGCTACATTTGTCTAGAAATGTCCCGGTATACTCCAGATTTTCCTGCACACACAAACCGACATAAAGTCCCGAAATTCCGTATTCTTGGTTTCCAATGGGATTGGGCTGGGTTTCTAGCTCTAGGTTGCTCATACAATCTCCACTGAACTCAAATTAACCATCACAACTCACAAATCCTACAAACCCTAACTAGTTTTCACCAAGTCCACAAATTCACCCGATTTCAATTCTAAACTTGCATAGGGGTATATGAAATGCTAAAACTAAGATAATGGTTCAGAAATTACCTTAATTGGCAACTCAAGAACTTTCTTGAGTTGCCCCAAGTGGTCACAATCCAAGCTTTCTAGGTCCATCTTGTAGATCTCGGGCTCGCGCATCTTTTTTTGTGAAACCGACATAGGATTTTGGTGAAGTTTTTGAGATGAAGTGATGGGATTTAGTGGAGGGGAGAAGAGGGCTAGGGCAGCAGCAGCAAGGGAGAGGAAGAGGGAGAGAAATGAGAGGGGAGAGAAATGGCTAAGGGTTAAAAGTCAAATGTCCACTCTCTCTCTCACCTACCCTCATCATTACCTTTTTCTTTTCTTTTCTTTTTCCCTTTTCTATTAATCCAAACCTTCTCATAAGAATAGTAACCCCAAAAGCAATCCATGGCTAGAAAATACACAAGTGTAGGAAAAATGTGATATGTGCAAGTTTTGCACAAAATTACCGAAAAACCCGATTAGCGATTTTAATCGCGATTAGCACCAAATTAGTGTCAAAATGATCACAACAACTTAAAAATGTCATAATTCACTAATTTATCCTATTTTAGAATTTTCCATAATTTTCCGTAATTTTCCTCCATTTATTTGCATTTAAAAATAGATTTAATATTAAAATAATCAATAAAATAATATTAAATTATAAAAATTCCCAAAATTAATATTTTATATTTTTAAAGATGTTACAGAACAGTGGTGTAAGCAATTCTCGAACAAATCTCTTGACTCGCAACTCCTCGGTAGCCACTAAATACGGGACATAAACTGCTAGCTCTGTAAACAACACGTCATACTCTGCCACTGTTATCTCTGGCGTCTGGCGCAAGAACTCAAATCTGCGTGCTTGGGCATCCCTAACACTCTGGGGAAGGAAACGGGCTAGAAATACTGTCACAAACTCCGTCCAGGTCATAGGAGGAAGACCTGCCGCTCTGCCCTTCTCAACTGAATCACACCACTTCTGCGCAAGACCTTCCAGGCGAAAGATCGCGAACTCAGCCCATCTAGCATCTGCGCATCTGAGGGAACGGCATATCCGGGCCATCCTATCAATGAAAGACTGTGGGTCCTCGGCTGTATCGGTGCCTGTGAAGACCGGAGGCTTCAACCTCATGAACTCTGATAGCGATACTGTAATCACCTCCGTGGCTGCAGGGGCAACTGGCTGTGCGGTAGGTACCATCGCGGTCTCTGTAACGGATGGAGCTACCTCTGGTCGCTGTGCTCGAAGCGTCTCAACTAGCGATCCTATCATCTGGCGCATCTCCTGCATGCTGGATCCCACCGTCTGGCGCATCTCCTGCATACCAGCCCCTAGCGTGGCGATCCGATCTGTCATAGGAGGAACAGTCTGCTCGGGTACAATGGGTGCACTGCCCAGATCAGTCCTCGTCTCGGATGAGTCAACTCGAATCTCGGCCCTCGCGGCCGCTCTCTGCGCCCTCGTAGTCTTTGGCGGCATAATGGCTGAAAGGAAATTAGGATTCGATAAGAATACGGAAATCGAATCATAAGAATATATATACTCAAGAAGGAATTTAAAACAATAAGTCCTAAGGTCGCCTTGACGGAGTACCGTGTCGTGAGTATGCCGTGGAACATACACACGGTACGCCACTCTGCTTCAGCTACCTACTCCATCATACCAAGGTCATCCTACACTCCGAAAGGTAAAACCTACGCTCTGATACCAACTTTGTCATGACCCGAATGTTTCGACTCGTGACCGGCACTTAACCACGCTACGTCTACAGGCGTAACGCGACTAAGTAAGCCGAACCCAGAAATCAAAACCATTTAAAAGTAGCGAGTGTTGAAAACATTTAATTAAGACATTTAGAAAACCTTAAATAGTTCAATAAGTTCTTTTAAAGTTACGCCATCATTTAAATAATTTTGGCAGCATTTCTTTTGTAAAAGTAACACCGAGACCGGGTATAAAACAGGATATGAGTGAAAATGAGATATAATGAAACAAAACATTCCCAAACGGGCACAATCACGCCCAAACGGGCGCAATCACGCCCAACGGCGGAAACCATCATCACAAGAGTAATATACGACGCCGTAGCGAAGAATGAGCAATAAGTAGACATCACAGAAATATAAACTGCATATAAAAACTGTCGGCTCCCACGAGCTCGACACCAGAATACAAAATATACATCATCGTCCTCACACAGTATCTAAGTCCAGTACATAAATGGTAGATGGAGAATACTAGATACAAAAAGGGTACAATAAAAGTAATCAGATACCACAACCCACCTAAAAGCAAAACAGCTCTCGCACCAACTGTAGTGGAATCTATAGCCAAAAGATGCAAAAGGCAGCCTGCCGCGACTGCTCCGAAGGGCAACCTGCAAATACTGTGGCACAACGGGGGTGAGTTGCCAACTCGTGAATAGAGATAACATATATAGGTAATCGCGAGCATGCACGTACTGCGCTACTCTAACATATGCCGGCAGATGATATCAATGCGTGATAAGCAGTATGTGCAATGATCATGCAAATGCTCTGTCAGGTAAAATAACTACAGGATGAGATACATGATAATCAATGCTGAGCATGGGATAAATAACATCTACACGGAATATCAACGTGGAAAGGTAATCGGTTCTCAAAACTGCACCCCAAATCCTAAATAAACTCAGGCGCCGGCACTCTCCTCGGCCCTCAAATCCTGTAAATCTCTGAGAAATCACGAGTGCCCAACATTGGCATCCAAATATCATAAAATACTTGTGTCCAGCATCGACACGCAAATCCTCATATATCGGGCTCCGTAAGTCCGGATCAGCCCACGGGCTCCGTCTGCGGTATCGGCCCTCGGCCCCGACAGTACGGATCATCCCGCATCCATCTCTCGACTCTGGTCAGTATCCTCCGGATAACCGCCAGGCCCAACCAATCACCGGTACGTAGTGGTCCCTCTGCCAGGCTCACCGCCTACTATACAGCGAAACCGTTCTCGCCCCGGGGTACCATACCGGGTCCACCACGAACCCGCAAACGAATCATCCAACTCCTCGAATCGGGTTTCAAACACACGTCTCAGCAGCGAGAAAACGCGTGGTGGACGCAACAAAATATCATATCACGAGGTACCGGGTTTTCAAATAGTGCATCTTTTCTTAAATAATCCCACGGTCCTCAAAACCAGAAATCACATGAAAATCCAACACCAAGAAGTAAATCAAATGCGATGTGCTATGTACATCAAGCCATAATATAGGTACAAGGGGAAACCGCTTTTAAAAATAGTTTCCGTTTTTAAAGACATCATGCGGCTCCCAATTTCCATGAAAATCATATCGAATCATATGTGAAATAAACTACAGCAATATAATCATAGCATTAATACAGTGAGTGTGTCATGGTAATTACTAACGGTGTGTGTAACATGCAGATTAGTGCTCGTGCAACATGAACCGTTAGTAATAGTGCGGTGTTCTATCAATTCTAAGTTTACTTACATATAGCAAGGAATGCAGTATGCAATGACAGTTAATGGGGTAAATGTAACATATAACTATAAGGTCCTATCAGCCCTGACGCATAACGTCATGCGGGCGATATCCCCGTAGATGTTAAATCTACGCACCGAAGTCTCGCGCTAAGTGTAGACGACGACTTGTTTCCCATTCCTCGCAGCGTCCGTCTCACTCACCTGCGAAGCTACAATAACACAATATATCACATATAAGCTCAAATCTACAAAAACGTGATATTAAGGTCAAACTAGAAACCCGCGTCGCAAACCAAGCGCGCGTGTGCGCGATACGCTAAAACGTGTAATTACGCGCCTGAAACTACCCCGACGCGTCGCGATACGCAGAAACCCCAAACCCACACACGTATCACGCGTGTCGCGAAGGTTTAAAATACGAGAAATAGGTATATAGTTCCAGATTTTTCTACAGTAAGAATTAAATAAAATTATACATTCCAAGAGTCTAAGGGTAGCAACAGACACCTATAGGGCCAAACCCCAACCCAAACCCTCCCCATCTGGCCGCAAATTGCGGCCAGAATCAATATTCCGGCTGCCTGTACATGTTGTATGGGGGTCGGGTTCTACTTGGGGGATCAGCACCTAACAACAATACTGCAGTCCTCTCAAAATTATTCTGAACTCACTGGGTCGATAGCAGTTTACAGAAAGTCAAATTTTGCTTAAAACGTTGAATTTGCATCAAATAGGGATCTGGTGGTATTTTAGTGCAATTGAGGGCTAAGCTGGGTTAACATGGCCCTAACAACACTCCATCAACTTACTAAAGTCAATTCATACATCACTTGGTCATGGTTCCCACTAATCACCACATATCGCACTAAAACGCACCAAAAACACTAATCGAAGCTAGGCTACACTAAATAAGTAAACTAGGGAGTAAGTTCAGGAAGTATACCCCACACTCGACCCTAGGGAGCTGGAGGAAGAAGAAGAAGTGGAGGGAAGGAGCTGCAGCTGGAGTTGGGGCTGCTGCTGCTGCTAACTGCTGCTACTGCTGCTCACTGGTGCTGCTGAGATGGTTGCTGCTGCTGCTGTGGATGCTTGCTGCTGCTGTGGGTGCTTGCTGCTGCTGCTGAGATGGTGTGGGTGTGTGAGTGTGAGAGTGGGGTTGAGAGAAAAGAACACAAGAATGAGAGGGAATCATAACTCCAAATGTCAGCCCCTCCACTCTCTCTCTTCATTAAATGCAAGCATGGATTTTGTAAGTCCACGGTAGTGTCCCGGCCGTCTAACAGACGCCAAATGCGGAACAAATCTTTTAACGAAACTGGCGCTATCGTGTACCGTAACCCGGATCTGCCATTAAAGCTAAACTAACAAACTACAAAGTGGGTAGAAGAGTTATACCGAACGATCCGAGTCCTTCGGTCTTCAACCATCATCCCACGCTTTGTTGTGGCTGCTCCGATCTCCTCGATCTCCAGTCTTGTCGTCCAGGTGGCACCACGTCGACGGATCTTTAAACGGGCTCCCGCCTCTGAACCGAGGCAACTCGATCGTCAAGTTTGCTAAAAGAGACGACCAAGATGAAGTAGAGAATGAGTAGAACACTTTGTCTCGTTACGTCCAAGGCTATGGACGAACGGTTAATGAAGTTGCCTTTTTGGATCGGGTGAAAAGAGAAACCGATCACATCTAATTTCTATGCATCAAAACTTTTATCTTTTTCCGAAATAACAACCATTTCCATCAAGTATCTGAGAGAGAGGGGAGGGTCCGGCCATTATATAGGAGTGGGGGGTGAGTGTAGGAGAGGGGGAGGTGATAATAAGAGAAATATCTAGTGTGAACACAAAGTGTGAACACATAGTGTGAACACAAAGTATGAACACAATAAATGCACCATTAATGAACAAGTGAGTCACAAGCCTAATCACCCTCTCTAGAACCTTCTAGAACACTGACCCACCTCATCAAGAAAAGATAAATCCGTCTTTAACCGAATGTTAAAAGACGGCTGATAGAAAACTAGAAACTGGCAACTTCCAAAAGTGATCCTGAAACGAATTTCAGGATAACCCCGTAATGGTATAAACATACCCGCATTTGTATTACGACCGAATACAAATGCATCTGAGACAAAGATATTATATCTACACAGTATAATACTCGGATCCGGCTTAAACCAAAGCCGACCAGTATTATCTGCCCGAAAAATGACACGTGCGAAAACGCACGTGCATTTTCCGAACCTTGCCATATCACCATACAGCCTCTATAACGTTTCACCCGAACTTAGGAAAGTGTCTGTGGGGGACTCTAATGACTCATCAACACACTGGCACTGGGTATAACCACTAGCACGTCAGAAGTACAAGCTGTACGTAACGGTTTGCCTATGTGTTAATTGAAAGGGAAGCTGACGAGCGAACTCATCCATAACCCTACTGAGCCTAACAGTGACAATATACATACAGTCCGGTCTGTTCGTCTATGAGTATCGCATATCTGGCCTAGGGGGCTAGTAACGTCAGACCCCCAATTGCGGTATAAGTCGTGTCAGAGAGTAGCCCAGAACACCCTGAGATATTACTAGAGTACCTACCAGTAAATCTCCTGCCTCGGCCGAGGGCTTTGTGTAATGGATCTCCTAGACACAGCGCGATCTCACCCCCAATACCGGGAGAGACGAATCCCCTGCCGATCCGCTCACTTGCCTCCAATATGGCTCGGGACTGTACCCAACTAAAACCTGTTTGCACAACTCCTTTGAGCGTGGTAGGGTAGTAATCTAAGCACAGTGGGAACTCACATGAGACAAATGACGATCTCAGGTTGATGAACTAACCTGTACACATATCACCAGGAAACTGCTATCTGACGATATGTATAATACCAACGAGCATGTTCTCGGCAAGTCCTGTCCGGTGTACTCATAACCCAATGAGCACCTGTATACATCTTAGGTGATCAAACTGACACCAGTGGCTTGTGAGACCGGCCACCGCCCCTCGTCGGGGTCTCGACTGTATACACTAGTCTACTCTGGAGTATCGATGCCTTGTCTCGAAACTCCCACGACTACGGACACTTTAAGGATGTGCTTATAGACCCCAGCTCCCACGTATATGATCGCTATCATATTGCTGGTAGTCAAGCAAGAATCCTATGGGCTCTATCATCATGCAATAGTGAACTAAAGCATGTATATGATGATAAAGACAAACCAGATAGCAAACTATTATCTCGAGCAAGACTGTCATATCGGTATAGGTCCTACCTCAATCATTGCAATCACGTACCTGCGATCCAATAATTGACTTTGAGGGCACTATCTCCAACAATCTCCCACTTGCACTTAAGGCTAATTATTGCGATGTCGCATACTCATAGCCCGTGTGATACCGAACATCCAACTCCTCTACTAATTAGTTTCACAAAGCTAGTTTGTAAAACTCTTGTGTTCGAGAAATAGCCTCAGTGAGTGGATCCGCCCTGATGTTTCTTTCTATATCTCTCTATATCTCAAATTCGCGGAAAAAGCCATCTCCCGAATCGAGTAATACCTGTCTTAGAATATGTCTGAATATCTGATGGGACCTAGTTCATAAATGAACTCCAAATTCAAACTTCTTAGACTGTATCGATAACTGAACCTAATCAGTTTCCAGCACCATACCTCCCACAGTATCCTCTTGGACCACCTGTCCATAATACTGTCCCTCGTCAGAGGGAAAACTATAACTCTGACAATCACTCTATCAGCCATGTCACTTTGGAAGCCTGGAATGATAACCGTCTCCCGAAGGAGGCTGCCGCCATCAAATCCGTAGAACATGCACTCATGTTCTAAAACTGCTTCCTTGTGTTTCTCCAGGATTGGATTAATATAAACTTATCGCATCTAGTGCAAAAACAATATCTGGTGTGGTACTTGATATCTCATGATTGACTCAATTGCCTAAGCAAGTGATCTGCTAATCATGCACATCCATCTCCCCTTTAGTTTCTAAGACACCTTTAGAGAGGGTGACCCCATTACCTGCAGGTACACCACCATGCCAGGAGTCATCTATTCTAAATACTATTAGAATAATGTCAAAGTAACCATATTGGGAAACTACTCAAATCTAGATCTAAAACCATAGATCTAAAACCATAGATCTAGTTGTTAGTTATATGTATGCCCTAGAGGCCATTACTGTACATTGGATGTATATTGTAGTGGATGCTGGGACATATATAGGTAGGACTTTCTTGCTCGACATGATAGTATGCTATCTGGTTGCTCTTTATCTTAACATGTATACTTTCTGTCTCTCTGATTACATGTTGATAAAGCCCTTAGGATGTGTACTCGACTTCCAGGACTATGATGAAGATCATACTAGTGGGGCCTGGGTAGTCAATGAGTACATCCTTCATTGTTCCTAGTCGTGGGAATATCGAGACGGGGCATCGATATTCCAGAGTAGACTAGCGTATATCTTCTCGGCCCATGTGATGGGCAACGGATGATCCCATATCCATTGGTGTTTGACATCAGAGATGGTATGCGGGTGCTCAGTGGAGACAGGGTACACTGAACGGACTCGCCGAGAACTCCCAGATGGTATTATACCTCACGTCAGATGGCAGTTCTCTGGTGACACTGGTACAACTTAGTCTGTTGACCCGAAATCGTCATAGAGTCTTGTGTGTCTCCCACTGTGCTTTGATTTCCACCATACCAAGGCTCTACTGAGTCGTGCAAACAGGTGGTTTTTGGGTACAGACCCGATTCACATGGAGGCAATAAGCGATAGGAGGGGATTCGTCTCTCCCGGTATTGGGGGTGGATGTTGCGCTATGCTCGACTGGCCATAACAGGAAATCCCTGGCCAGGGTTGCAGTGATATACTGGTAAGAGTTATCAGTAGTTTCACGAATGTTATTGACCTTACGTCGGCATGACTTATCAAGCTACTGGGGTCTGACGTTTACCACCCCTACGCGAGATATGCGACATATCAGACGAACAGACCGGACTATACGGTAAGTGTTACTGGTTGGATTCACAGGAGTGTGAGCGGGCTTGCTCGTCGATCTTCTGATCGCTCAATACCCGGGTGGCCGTTACGTTTAGCAGACCGCTTGCGGCTTGTGGGTGTTTGATATGATCATCACCTGCTGCCGGCGTATTGACGAGTCTTTAGAGTCCTACACAGAGGTTTCCTGGCTCAAGCGAAACGAAATAGGAGCACATATGAGATATGTGCGGGACCGAGAATAATGCGTGTATATGATACCGTATTCTATTCTCGTGATTAATGTATCGATTAGTTGTATGCGATGTAACCTAGTTATCGAATCGAGGATTGATTCGATAAGACGATACATTGGATATTAGTCGGTTATATGCGATATGACCGGATCGTTAAATCAACTATTGATTTAATGATTTGATGCATAATTATATATTTGATATATTACTTTGCATTAACTAATATTAGTTCACTTTAAATGGATTTTCTCACAACACATTGTATATGTGATATATTTTTGTGCACTTGTTTGTATCATATTTGATGATACATACTTACTTAGGTTTGTGTAAAGAATTAAACCATGGTTATATGAGTGGTTAGAGTTTTGTTTATTTACTTATTCATTTATTTATTTATTTTGTTTATTTTGGCAAAAGAAAATGATAAATAGAAAATGGTGGCTTTCTTTGTTTGTTGTTGAAGCTTCATGAAACTTTGACTAAGTGACCATTTTGTCTCATGCTTAACCCTAACCATTCCACCTAACCATAATCTATTCTCTACACCTAACCATGGTTGGTATATGATAAGTGTAATACCCGGTTTCCTTTTTACGCCTATGTCCGTATTTTTTTATAAATTATCACTTACAAGTTTGTTAGTTTATATTTAATATTATTTTAGTTATTTTAAAAACCCTAATGTCTATCCATTTTACATTTTTCCAGAGTCTCTTATTTGCTATTTCCTGACCAGTCTTTTTCCCTAATTTCCATATCCTTATTTATTTCAAACCCCTTTTAATTCTTTTCATTTAGAATGTCCTTTAAACCCTCAGCCCATTCCTTCTTTTTAAATAAAGCCATTTTCCAACGAATCCTCGGCCCAGCCCCAAATTCTTTATGATTTTTCCCTAAATTTCCTCGGCCCGGCCCCTTCGTTTTCTCCTCTATATTAATTAAACTTTGATAGCCCGGCCCACGCTTCTCCCCAGCCCAAACTGCTCTCAATTATAAAGTAATTGATTTCCTCGGCCCGGCCTAGTACGCCCTCCAAGCCCACTCCCGACCCCGTCACTGTACATCTCTTTCAATGTTCCCAACGGCTCCTTTCCCTAACTCCCGCGCGCGTTTCCTCCGCCTCCTCCGCCGCGACTCGCGCCCACGCCCTCGCGTTGTCGTTACTCCACGACGTGCCCCCTCACGTTTCCCTCACCTTCCCTATCTCTCCCCTCGCGTTATCCCTCGTTCTCGCATCCTTCTCTTTCCCTCGTTCCATCTCGAACCCATACCCAGAACCCCCATCCTCCTCCTCCAAGCTTCGAGTTTTCCGACGACCCAACGTCGAACAACCCCCGACCATCTCCTCACACTCTCACCCAGCATCCCAAACCCACACTGAGATCCACCCCTGCGTCTCGTCGACTTTCGCTCCCCTCACCGGCTCCTCCTCCTTACTCTCTCTCGCCCTCCAACCTCTCGACCTCACAGACCACTTCCTCTCTGCTACATCTCTCCCACGCGACGACGACCTTCAAACCCACCGAGCTCCCTCTTCTCTTCCTCCTCACTGCCGCCGCCGCCGATCCCCCTCTCTTCCCCTGTTCTGACCTCTTCCTCACTCATCTCTCTCTGTCATTTTCTCTCTCTAACTCTCTCTCTCTCGATCACTCTCCCTCTCTCTGTCCCAACTCCCTCTCTCTCATTCCCTAATCTCTCTCTCTCTCCCCTGCACACACTCAATTCCTCTCTCACATCTCTCTCAATTTTCTCTCTCTCTCTAACACCCGTTCTACCGGCCACCCAACCACAACTCCTAACTGTTTCCCGAGCCCTCTGCGTCGTCGGCCATCAACTGGGATCGTTGCTGTCGCCCGAAGCTGCCCCGTCTCCACCTTCGAGCCAAGCTCCACTAAAGTTCAAACCCAACCGATTTACTGCCGTGACGGATACAAGTCGTCGTACTAGCCGCTGCCGTGCATCGTCTAGACGTTCCAGGCAAGTTTTTACTTGCTTTCATGCTATTTATTTTTAAGTTACAAATCAAAATCGTAGATATAATACATGTTTTGCTTGATGCTAAATATAGCCAATAAACCGTTCGATGCTTGTTCTCATAGAAAATCATTATCCAATTTGATGGAATTAGATATCGTTGCTTGGCCCGTATTGTCGTGGACATACTGTGTAAACTTCGCTGGAAAATTTGATCGTTTAAGATTAAAACAACTGCCCCAAGTTTAACCGTAAAACTGTAATCCTGTTGCACCTGAAAACCGTTAAATTCACCATAAATCATATACACACTGAATTGGTGCGTTCGAGGGTTCAAATCGAAGCCAACTCGACGAACTTTAACCCTACACTAGTTTCCAGACATTCCTGTACTTAAACCATGATGAAAATTAGATCGGAGTGCGACTCTGGACTGCAGTCCAGAGCGACTCCAGTTATTGGTTGCTGTTCCGTAATGGGTACCACAGGATTTACTTAACTCTTAGGTTGCGGAACTCCGCTGTTTATTGTAGATAAATCTGTTAACTAGATAATACAATTGATTTCGTTCTGTTTCGTTACCGTTTGATAATTCATTTGTAATTTAGAAGATCGGGACACATAACAGTCCCAGCAGATTCAGTATTGACATATTAATATTAAACAGATTATACCTCCTAACGTACAGACGCGATTGAAGATCCGTTTGTTGCGTTGAAAACTTTACTGAAAACCCTAGAATTCATTCAACTGTAGCGTCGCTAAATTATGATCTCAATTGGGGTTAAAATGCGTTGCGAAATGGATTCCTGATTCTGAAACCGGATTTCCAGCCGCGTGCGCTTAAAATGAAACAGTTATAACTAATGACCCTGAAACCCGATTGGCTTGAAACAAAATTAGATGGATAGATAACTGAACATATTGATTACTACCTTTTTATCTTTTCGCTAAATTATATACATATGTTTCATGATAAATCGTGCAAGTGATAGACTGTTGTTTTTATGACACCTTAATTGTGCTTCTTATACTGTTCATGCATCACATCATACCCATATCATTGTAGTGATAACCTAGTGACATCGTGCATTTACCCAGTGTTAGATTTTAGTGATGATTGTGGCAAGTACGTCAGTGTTCGTGCATTCGTGATCAAGTGAAAGTGATACGTACTTGTGCACAATCAGAGTCCCTGTTATTCTATTGCATTGTCGACGTCTGTGGGATGTGTGTACGTGTGACTATAAGTGGTATGGGACACTTATGGGAGCGCTTGCACGGATGTCACAGATAAGGCATCCGACACTGCCATTTATCTTAGGTATTAGTCGGGACGTGCTTGATGGAGGTCCTGCCTCCAGTTCTCGCGCAGACTTGTCACGGATCGATTAGTATTTAGGGTTATGGTTAGCGTTTGATGTAGACCACGGGGTGTGGGGTAGTTCAAGTGTGAATTCAACAGAATCTCGGGAGTCCCATGCCGGCTTATATATTTAGGGAGTTATATGGAGATTTACAGGGTATGTGCTATATACACCGTGATACATTCGTTACATGTTGGGCCCGTGGTCCCTTGCCCTTGGGTTCTACCCTTGGGTGGAGGACACTCGCGAGTGGTTGACTCTCACACTTGGACTGACGATAGGCTTATTGACCTGTGTAGTGAGACTTAGAGACTGATAGGGTTACTGTCATTTACATTCATTCTATACTGTCTTGACATTCGTGACACATTGTTATACTGCTTTATTTTTCCGCTGCATTGATCTCTGCTCATTCATATTCATGCTGTCATTGATTTACTGTTATTCATATCTATTACCACTATTAGAACTGTTACTTGATTATATACATTATATTGCTTTTGTGTCGCTCTGACGACCTGAGTATGTATGCTCAGTGTGAGGAGAAGTTTTAGCTTGGATTACAACTAGACGTGCATCACAGACTTCTTGACTTGCTACTCTGAGTTACTTTCGTTTGTTCCACCTCAGGTCAGTTTATATTATTGTATCTTTCAATTACTGCATTTCTCATTACCTGCGCATCGTTTACTGTTTACCATGATAAACTAGAAGCCGAAGTGTGACTACGGCAGGACCTTTCCTTGACCGTAGGAGCATGGCTGGCCTTGTCTACTCCTCGTATTCCGTATTTTGGGAAGCGGGGCGTGACATGGTTTAGTTGGTATCAGAGCCCAGGTTTTGCATTGATTGGGATTGCAGTTTTCCGTGTACGGTTTGGCAATCTAAGACATCCCTCGGTCTAGAGTGTAAACTTGTCATTCCTGATCCATAATCATATCGTGTGTTCAACTATCCATTCGCCATGTTTTCGGGTGACTTGACAAGGTTACGTGGTTGCAATTGCACTATCGTAATCTAATCAAGTGACTTAAAGTCATACTGTTGATTCTTCACTTATAATAAATTCAGCATCTCTGATATTTTTGAATCTTTGTCCTATCCCTTTTGATTCGTAATCTTGTGACTCATATCATTCTCGAAATTGTTGTTTCAGGATCATGTCTTCCAACGACTCTTCATCTTTATCCGCTCCCCAGAATCAGACTGTTGAGATTCTGAATGTACTACGAGGTTTAAAGGAAGCCCAGGAGCGAACAAACGACCTTTTAGCTGAAGGGCTGAGAAGACAGGTGAATCAGGCACCAGCGGGAGTCTCATATCTTAAAGGGATCCCTATTAGACGAGGAAAAGAGAAGAAGATGAAGCGTTAACAGAAGCATCAGAAGAACCTTTGCTGTGGATATTGTAAGAGACCAGAACATCTTCAGAAGGATTGTCGCCGTGCCCAAGGGAAATGCCTGATATGCGGTTCCAACAAACACCTCATCAACGGATGCCCAGAAAGGAAAGAATTGCAAGGGAGAAACTCGTCCATACTCCCCACTTCTGCTAAGTGAGGATTGCCGCGTAGTTCGGACTTCGACGATAAGGCGGATCAAACGAAGGATTCAACTCACGCGACGAGAATGCAATGTTACAGTAGTCGAAGAATGACTTTTCATGTTATCTACTTTCAGTAATGATATTGTCGTTTTTATGAATGTTTCCTTCCGTTTGAAATCTTGTATCCGTTGAACTTTTAATTGAATGAAATAAAATTTGAATCATAATATGTGTATCATTCTCATGCTTTCTCTGTGTCAAATTCTAATCATTATCACAGTATTTTCATTCTGATCTTTCAGTTCCTGCAACCGCCTATTTTCCTATATTTTGTACCCTGAGCTTTCTTTGATGTATTCCATTGTTTAATCATGACTCTTTTCTTTCAGACATGGCCCACCCTGGAGCAGCGCCGCACCTAGATGAGGATATACAGTCATGCGTTTCCTTAGACCGCACACTGATGGATTCTGACGATGAGATCAACGGTCCCCAGGTCAACTTCGAAAACAATGATTCAGAGGACGAAGAAGCGGACGCCCCAGAGTTTGACATGATAGCTGATTCTGACGAAGAAGAAGGAGATCCTGAAGAGAACCCTATAGATGAAGACCCGGTAGAGGAAGACCCCGAGGAAGAACCGATAGGAGAAAATCCAGCGGAAGAAAACCCAGAAGAAGAAAATCACATGGGATCGGACCTCGATGAAGAAGTTCTACCCGAGGATGAAGGACCAGAAGATCAAGACCCTGCCATGGAAGAACTTCCTTTAGCGATACCTGCGAGGCGCAATGGAAATAGACGGCCCTACCTGAGCGCGCGGGCCTACCGCAACCTGCTGAATCTCCACAACCGCAACTGACGGATTATCTTTTGATGTTGTCTTTTTGGCCAAATAAACTGTGTATAGTTTAGGGCCACTTTTCGCCTTTGGGAATGCCTTGTTTCAAATTTTCTTGAATGAGATGAATCTTCTGAGTTCGTAAATCCCCGATTATTGATTCGCTTGACACTTGTTTATTGCTCATATCCGTTTATTTTCTACTGAGTTCCCTGACTGTCCACCCTTACTCATTGTATAGTCTTCACCTTTTTTCGATTAGAAAGTACCGCACCCTAATCCTTGGAATGATCCACCCTTCATTCCGCATCTGTGCCCCGTTGAGATCCTTCTGGAAGGAGAACAGTTCCTGTGAAACTTCCGAGTTCACTAACTCTTCAAATTTTGATTCGTGTGTCGTATCGACTGTTGTTTCCTCCACACTTTTCCGTTTGTATTCCTTTGTTGCTCATCCTTACTTCCTGTGCTGACCCTATCCCAATCTCCTTAACTTTCAGCCTAGCCGACACACTTCAACCTTCTGTTTGAGCCACACTTTCTTATAATCTTTACCCTATCTAGCCCTATACCTATGCGTGTTTTTCCTATTACCCTAATTATATATAGGGACACTGTTATTCAAAAATTCAGCTTTCAGTACTTTGAATTTATCAAAGGGAGTGTGTTATTGATTATTCTATTCTCATATATTTTAAATAGGCTATTATTAATCTCGTTTTCGGTAGCGCAAATTTACACTGCGCATATATTGTTCCATGTTTCCCGTTTTCGTTATGTGAGTTTTCTAAGTTGATTTAAAACTTTTCGATCGATAAATTACCTTAAAATGTTTTAACCTATCGTCTAAGCTTTCACTATCTCATTGTCGTTACTATAGTTTCGGGTGTTGTGCCTATATTTACTATTATAAATGATTAAGTCTTATACTTATTACTTCTACCTTCCTACTTTTGATATACTTATATGTGCACATATTTGGGTTCGATTCTATCGAACAAGCCTTAAATATTATTACTCGCTATTGTTATCTAAATTCTTGTATACATGTATTTACCCATATAGTTGTTCCTGTCTTATACCTATTAGGCCTACCCTTCCGTATGTTGTTTTCACTTGTATACATATTTTCAAATTGCTTCGTCCCCGTACTGCTAATAAATCCTTTGTGTTAGTGTGCAATCTAATAGCTTTCGCTTATGTTTGTATAACCTATTTTTTATTTTAAATTTCGAGGACGAAATTTTTGTAAGAATGGTATGATGTAATACCCGGTTTCCTTTTTACGCCTATGTCCGTATTTTTTTATAAATTATCACTTACAAGTTTGTTAGTTTATATTTAATATTATTTTAGTTATTTTAAAAACCCTAATGTCTATCCATTTTACATTTTTCCAGAGTCTCTTATTTGCTATTTCCTGACCAGTCTTTTTCCCTAATTTCCATATCCTTATTTATTTCAAACCCCTTTTAATTCTTTTCATTTAGAATGTCCTTTAAACCCTCAGCCCATTCCTTCTTTTTAAATAAAGCCATTTTCCAACGAATCCTCGGCCCAGCCCCAAATTCTTTATGATTTTTCCCTAAATTTCCTCGGCCCGGCCCCTTCGTTTTCTCCTCTATATTAATTAAACTTTGATAGCCCGGCCCACGCTTCTCCCCAGCCCAAACTGCTCTCAATTATAAAGTAATTGATTTCCTCGGCCCGGCCTAGTACGCCCTCCAAGCCCACTCCCGACCCCGTCACTGTACATCTCTTTCAATGTTCCCAACGGCTCCTTTCCCTAACTCCCGCGCGCGTTTCCTCCGCCTCCTCCGCCGCGACTCGCGCCCACGCCCTCGCGTTGTCGTTACTCCACGACGTGCCCCCTCACGTTTCCCTCACCTTCCCTATCTCTCCCCTCGCGTTATCCCTCGTTCTCGCATCCTTCTCTTTCCCTCGTTCCATCTCGAACCCATACCCAGAACCCCCATCCTCCTCCTCCAAGCTTCGAGTTTTCCGACGACCCAACGTCGAACAACCCCCGACCATCTCCTCACACTCTCACCCAGCATCCCAAACCCACACTGAGATCCACCCCTGCGTCTCGTCGACTTTCGCTCCCCTCACCGGCTCCTCCTCCTTACTCTCTCTCGCCCTCCAACCTCTCGACCTCACAGACCACTTCCTCTCTGCTACATCTCTCCCACGCGACGACGACCTTCAAACCCACCGAGCTCCCTCTTCTCTTCCTCCTCACTGCCGCCGCCGACGATCCCCCTCTCTTCCCCTGTTCTGACCTCTTCCTCACTCATCTCTCTCTGTCATTTTCTCTCTCTCTAACTCTCTCTCTCTCGATCACTCTCCCTCTCTCTGTCCCAACTCCCTCTCTCTCATTCCCTAATCTCTCTCTCTCTCCCCTGCACACACTCAATTCCTCTCTCACATCTCTCTCAATTTTCTCTCTCTCTCTAACACCCGTTCTACCGGCAACCCAACCACAACTCCTAACTGTTTCCCGAGCCCTCTGCGTCGTCGGCCATCAACTGGGATCGTTGCTGTCGCCCGAAGCTGCCCCGTCTCCACCTCCGAGCCAAGCTCCACTAAAGTTCAAACCCAACCGATTTACTGCCGTGACGGATACAAGTCGTCGTACTATCCGCTGCCGTGCATCGTCTAGACGTTCCAGGCAAGTTTTTACTTGCTTTCATGCTATTTATTTTTAAGTTACAAATCAAAATCGTAGATATAATACATGTTTTGCTTGATGCTAAATATAGCCAATAAACCGTTCGATGCTTGTTCTCATAGAAAATCATTATCCAATTTGACGGAATTAGATATCGTTGCATGGCCCGTATTTTCGTGGACATACTGTGTAAACTTCGCTGGAAAATTTGACCGTTTAAGATTAAAACAACTGCCCCAAGTTTAACCGTAAAACTGTAATCCTGTTGCATCTGAAAACCGTTAAATTCACCATAAATCATATACACACTGAATTGGTGCGTTCGAGGGCTCAAATCGAAGCCAACTCGACGAACTTTAACCCTACACTAGTTTCCAGACATTCCTGTACTTAAACCATGATGAAAATTAGATCGGAGTGCGACTCTGGACTGCAGTCCAGAGCGACTCCAGTTATTGGTTGCTGTTCCGTAATGGGTACCACAGGATTTACTTAACTCTTAGGTTGCGGAACTCCGCTGTTTATTGTAGATAAATCTGTTAACTAGATAATACAATTGATTTCGTTCTGTTTCGTTACCGTTTGATAATTCATTTGTAATTTAGAAGATCGGGACACATAACAGTCCCAGCAGATTCAGTATTGACATATTAATATTAAACAGATTATACCTCCTAACGTACAGACGCGATTGAAGAACCGTTTGTTGCGTTGAAAACTTTACTGAAAACCCTAGAATTCATTCAACTGTAGCGTCGCTAAATTATGATCTCAATTGGGGTTAAAATGCGTTGCGAAATGGATTCCTGATTCTGAAACCGGATTTCCAGCCGCGTGCGCTTAAAATGAAACAGTTATAACTAATGACCCTGAAACCCGATTGGCTTGAAACAATATTAGATGGATAGATGACTGAACATATTGATTACTACCTTTTTATCTTTTCGCTAAATTATATACATATGTTTCATGATAAATCGTGCAAGTGATAGACTGTTGTTTTTATGACACCTTAATTGTGCTTCTTATACTGTTCATGCATCACATCATACCCATATCATTGTAGTGATAACCTAGTGACATCGTGCATTTACCCAGTGTTAGATTTTAGTGATGATTGTGGCAAGTACGTCAGTGTTCGTGCATTCGTGATCAAGTGAAAGTGATACGTACTTTTGCACAATCAGAGTCCCTGTTATTCTATTGCATTGTCGACGTCTGTGGGATGTGTGTACGTGTGACTATAAGTGGTATGGGACACTTATGGGAGCGCTTGCACGGATGTCACAGATAAGGCATCCGACACTGCCATTTATCTTAGGTATTAGTCGGGACGTGCTTGATGGAGGTCCTGCCTCCAGTTCTCGCGCAGACTTGTCACGGATCGATTAGTATTTAGGGTTATGGTTAGCGTTTGATGTAGACCACGGGGTGTGGGGTAGTTCAAGTGTGAATTCAACAGAATCTCGGGAGTCCCATGCCGGCTTATATATTTAGGGAGTTATATGGAGATTTACAGGGTATGTGCTATATACACCGTGATACATTCGTTACATGTTGGGCCCGTGGTCCCTTGCCCTTGGGTTC
The DNA here is from genome assembly GCA_030015575.1 of Agapanthus africanus. Lineage (NCBI taxonomy): Eukaryota > Viridiplantae > Streptophyta > Magnoliopsida > Asparagales > Amaryllidaceae > Agapanthus > Agapanthus africanus. The sequence continues at coordinate 40,061,370 of CM057345.1, read as the reverse complement.
TACCCTTGGGTGGAGGACACTCGCGAGTGGTTGACTCTCACACTTGGACTGACGATAGGCTTATTGACCTGTGTAGTGAGACTTAGAGACTGATAGGGTTACTGTCATTTACATTCATTCTATACTGTCTTGACATTCGTGACACATTGTTATACTGCTTTATTTTTCCGCTGCATTGATCTCTGCTCATTCATATTCATGCTGTCATTGATTTACTGTTATTCATATCTATTACCACTATTAGAACTGTTACTTGATTATATACATTATATTGCTTTTGTGTCGCTCTGACGACCTGAGTATGCATGCTCAGTGTGAGGAGAAGTTTTAGCTTGGATTACAACTAGACGTGCATCACAGACTTCTTGACTTGCTACTCTGAGTTACTTTCGTTTGTTCCACCTCAGGTCAGTTTATATTATTGTATCTTTCAATTACTGCATTTCTCATTACCTGCGCATCGTTTACTGTTTACCATGATAAACTAGAAGCCGAAGTGTGACTACGGCAGGACCTTTCCTTGACCGTAGGAGCATGGCTGGCCTTGTCTACTCCTCGTATTCCGTATTTTGGGAAGCGGGGCGTGACAATAAGTATTCCTTTTTATTTTCTATTTTGAAAACACTTATCATATTCTTTTCTTCTTCTTCTTCTTCTTCTTCAAGATGAAGAAGCTTGCAACCAACAATGGCATCTTGAGAAAAAGAGTGAGAAATCCAATTCTAAAATGAACCCACCTCCTATTTCTTCATCCTCTACCTCTTGCCAAGTAGTATAGGGTGTTTTCTTCACAAGTTTCATGACTTGGTGAAGTTGGAGCTTGATCTTGTGTTGCCTCGACGTAGATCATCTTTGGCATCGAAGTTGACGACCTAGCCCGCCCATTTCTCCGATGAAGCCGACGCTAGAGCCCGGGATCCGATGATCGCAGTGAGGAGACTTCATCGCGGAGCCATGGAGGTGGAGAACCGGATCTACAAAGGTTGTAGCCTCTTTCCTTTTAAGTTAAAGTTGTTTACTTGCATCGCATCACCTATAAATCTAGTTAACGATCCGTATCAGGGTTTCTCGGCACTTGTAAAATATTAATTGGTCATGTTTGATCACTTGTGAGACTTCATTAGTGTGCCTAGGAACCCTACAGTGGTATCAGAGCCTAGCTAGAGCCTTAGGCGACGCGTTGACGGAGTTAGAAGTCCGATCGAACCGAAACCCTAACACAAATTTGCTCTCTAGACTTTTTTCAAAAACTGGGTTTTTTCCAGATTAAAAATTCTTAAAAAATTCAGAAGGAAGATCTAAGAATTATGGTGCAAAACGAGCCTCTGATTCAACTAAACCGCCGCGGAACAGCGGCAGAAGCATGGCTTTTGCGGCGGTTCCGCGGCCCTATGGTCTCATTGTCTAATAAATTTTGCACAGTAATTCTTATGCTTTGGTTCTGGATTTTCTAGGATTTTTTTAAATATCACTCAAGGGTTGAGTTTTCTGGGTTGTATTGGGGACTCGGTGTTTCGATCGGATTGTCTAATTTTGTCTGTGTGTTTTTCCGGGTAATTTTAGAATATGTTAAAAAGTTCGACCGGATATAAATACCCACTTTTTCCCCTGCCGGGAAATTTCCAATTGTTGGATTTTTCCGTAGTTTAACGACGTTCTAAGTAGTGCAAGTAACGCGATGGTCCCTCTAGAATACAACAAACCTTAACTCGATTATGTGACCGTCTTGAACTGCCCTTTGAACCTTAAGGTTTGGGGCAGTACGGCGTGCCACATGTGAGGCGTTGGCTTGACCCTTCTACGGCTGGACCGTTGGTACTGAGGCACGAACTGAATGTTTTTAGACTTATTTCATGTGTTGAGCTGTATCGGGAAAACTTGGGTGTTCGATTGTTCGATCAGAAAGTTTAACATTTTTCTATTTATCTGGAATGTGATACAATATTTGGAATTCACAAGTAGTTATGAAATAACTGAATGAAGTTATAAACATAGCAGTTTAGTCTCACTTGATCGGTTGCCACGGAATTTCGATGCGATTGAAAGTCCGTCGCAATCACGTAGCGTACGCGGATACTCGCCGGGTAAACTTAATAGACAGCCTCACTCCATAGCCCCGACCAAGTGACTGTAGGAGAACCCCGTCGCTGAAATCATCCGTTCGGGTGCTCGCGGTAGCGGTGTTCCTCCTTAGTGCACTTCGTCGACGGTATCAGGGGTGCGGCCGCCTACTAAAGTTTGCGACGAGCATTCGATCAGTTTTTCGGGAATCTTGTTGAATTGCCCGACTTGATATTGAAAAGTGTTTTCGATAATGAGACTAAAATGCGGGGTTTATAATTGTTAGGCATGCGATGTCTAAGGAATTCATTTGTTTAGGCATGCGATGTCTAAAGAGTTTGCGGATTCCAACTGTTGTAGTTTTACACTTTCTTTTCTGTGACCGTAAGTGTAATATGTGATATCACCGGTTTCGTTGCTATATGTCAACGACAATTGGGATGTGCATATTTACTTACGTTGATGACATGTGATGTTATGTGTTGCTGGATATGTTATATTGGATCGTCGTGTTTGAATAGCCGGGTTTTTTTTATGTGAGATGAGTGTTTTTTCATTTTCATTCATGTAAAAACTTGTATGTAATATTCTTTTATTGGGGCACTTCCAGGTTGCGGAAGATGTCACCGTTTGTATATTATTTACATTTCCGCATTAGGATAGACCCAAGGAGGGGAGCACAAGTAACCGGGTTCTGGGGTCCAGTGGGAGACCATCTCGAGGAGTCAAGTTCGGGTATCCTAACCCTAGAATTGGTAGGGTTGCTTGCCGCTCTCGTAGGGGTCTAGGGGTGTGGGATTGGCTATTCATCACGACCGTGGAATCCGTGTTTTATACTGGCTCGTATTGAAAACACGGACGTCCTAATATATCCAATATTTCATATGATATTTTCTGCTGCGTTATCTGTGATGTGATCATGTGATTTGTTCAGATAGATATAGTATATAGTATATATGATATATTATATAGACGTTGCTTATGTTTTACACCCGCGCTAGCCCTGCCCCGCTCTGCCGTTAGTTACCTAACCTAACGGTGCAGACGGGACATCGAGGCGAATGCGGATGGAATAAGCGTACGTTATATTTATCTGTGATGATTAGGTGGACTTAAATGATGGGATATTCATTAATGAGATTAATGAAAGAAAATAAACCTAAAAGATGTTGTGGAATCGAATTTCAAAATAAAACAGGTAGCTACAGTTCTTGCTTTGCATCGCGGTGTTCCTTGTAGAACATCCTGCACCTTATTCGATAAGGAAATGACCAAGATCCCTTCACCGGGAGTGACTCCTTTAGCAATAACTGGTAGATGCTACAACACTCGGTTTGTCTTTTGATAGCTTCTATAGTTTCTGCTTTGCACAGTAATATATATGATATATCCCGCACCTCATTCGACGAGGAAAGGGCCAACGATCCCTTCACCGGGAGTGACCCCTTTAGCAAAACTAGAAAAGCTTCAAAAACATTCCATTTAAAAACCATTTGATTCCGCAACGAGATCAAGTTCAAAGCGTTAAAGGTTTTCTTAAAAACCAGCCGCAACCCTCCGTCATTTTAGGAAGTAGAGTACTTAGTATTCGTGCTGTGTTTGTTGACCTTAGTTAAGGCACAGTGTACGGTAGCTAAGTGATGTCTTCCTACACCGCATATGATGCGATTAGTTAGGACAGTCGCGTGACTTTGTTGACCTTAGTTAAGGGTCATGTGGGTGGGTCTAATTAATCACGAAATGACGGGTATAACTTGACTAGTGCTTATGATTTGTTGACCATAGTTAAGGTCATAGGTGCTAGGGGTAAAAACCATTATCGGGAATTTCAAGTATTGAAATTTGCAATGAAATTGCATACCTTCTATGTGATAGTTGGATCCCGATACCCACTGCGAGTAATTGTTACTCCTGGGAGAGTTTTGTACTTTACAATTAGCCGATCAAGTAGGTGTCTAGAAAGGTGTCAACGGGGTTACGCCTCTGGGAAAACGAGGTTTACTGTAATTAGGTCCGTGCGAAAGCACGGGGAACCTCCCTCAAAGTACCGACACTGGCCTGGCTGAAAGATTGGCGAACTTGTAGAGTGTAATTAATCCCGGCTAGTCTTTCCTTTTAGAGTTTGAAGGAAGATTTGATAAAAACAGTGGGAACCATCCTGATTAGATAAAATAAATAACCAATCTGATCTTGCAAGAGCGCACGCAGAGTGTTTTCTTCTCTCTCTCTCCAGGTAGCGACCATATCACGCCTTAATCAAGATAATAATATGGATGTATTGACTGAACCCGCTTGTTATACTGAGCTGGGAAACGTTGGTCCCGCTCAAACTTATAATTGTTATAAGACAGAGCAGGAAATAGGGGAATACCAGAATTCCTATGCCGCCCGAACGAAGAAAGTGCATATGACGCATCTCCTTCGGGTGTGTTCATTGCAAAGAACTGTTTCTCAGTATCCTCTGCATCCTGGGTATTTGATACCGGATCAGGATCCCAGATATGTAATCTGTTACATAGGGCTACAAAAGGTAGAAAACTGAGAACGGGTGATAAGTTTCATGAGACAGAAAATGGGGCAAGTGTTGCAGCCAAGTCTGTTGGTCACTGTCATCCTGTATTACCAGTACATTGATTCTGAACAAAAGCTATTAGATACCGAACCTGATATACAAAATCATATCAGTCTCTTTATTTATTAAAGTAATTATAAAATTTTGTATTGCTGGATAATGTTTTGAACATTTCCTATATCAAAAGTTGATCGGTTCAGGCACGTTATCTAAAAGCATTGACGTTCTAAATCAAACTACAGTTCCTAGTATACAGAACACATACAAGGGGAAGAGTTCAGAAATGAACGAATCCTTCTTGAGGCATTGTAGACTAGGTCATATCAATGCGACCCGACTGGATGAAGTTATATTTTAGATGAATATTTAAATCAGTTTGAATTTACATCTTGTGAAACTTGCCAGTCATGTCACAAAGATTAGATGACCATAGCCCTATTTATTGGAAACAGAGAAAGAGTTAATGAACTCTTGGGACTGATACATGATGATGTATGTAAGGTCTCCTGTCTACATATGCCAGGACTGGTTCTTTATACTTAATTATATTCTCTGATAATCTCTCAAGATTCAGTCAAATGTTTCTGTTGAAACATAAGTCTGAAGCTTTTGAGGTATTCACAGAATATAAGTTAGAAGTAGAGAACCAATAACCGGGTTTAAGTATTATATCCTATGATGAGATCAGGGAGGAGAATACTTGTGCATAGAATTCCTGAACTATTCTAAAGGAGAATGAGATTCTCTCTCAGTGTTACTCCTCTGAATACACCACAGCACAACGGTGTATCAGGGCGGAGCAATAGCACCCTATATGATATGGTGTGCTCTATGATGAGTATTACTGAGTTACCTGTTTCTTTTAAGGGGTTGTGCACTTGAGAAGTTGCATACCTATTGAATTAGGTTCGAATCAAATCAGTGCCTACCACTCCATATGAGATATGGTATGGGAAGAACCCATCTCTTAAGTGAGTTAAGATTTGGGGTTGTCCGGCCTATGTCTAAAAGCAAAATCCGGACAAAATCGAGGTAAGGTCAGTTCTGTAGAACTGGAAAGGTTCCAGCTATACAAAACTGCAGCCGATTTGACAGAACCAAAGGGTTCAATAGTCCCCGACGAACCTCTGCCTCTCCGCCGATCTGGTAGGTTTCCTCACCTGCCTGAGAGATACCTCGGTTTCTCGATGACAGTGGGAGCGAGGAATGCATCATGAGATGATGACCCAACTAGTATTGAGCAGGTCATCGAGAGTAGGGACTCTGTAAGAATGGCTGGATGCTTAACGATCTGAGATGGAATCCATATACACCAACAAAGTATGGACTTTGGTTACGATATCTGAAGGGTTAAATCCCCATCAGGAGCAAGTATATCTTGAGAAGATTACTTGGTGTAGATGGAAAGGTTGAGACTTTCAAAGCTAGACTCGTTAAAGGTTTTCGTCATCGACCAGGCGTGGATAATGATGAAACCTTTTCCAGTAGCTGTGCTTAAGTCCATCCAGATCCTACTTACCATTGCTACATACTATGACTACGATATCTGGTGGTTGGGTGCCCTGACTGCTTTTCTAAATACTGATTTAGAAGAGAACATCTATAAGAACACAGCCAGAGGGCTTCGTAAACAGTGGGAGCAGCGGAAACGTGTGCAAGTTGCTTTACAGGATAAAGCAGGCATCGCGGAGTTGGAACATCTGTTTTGATGTGGTAGTCAAAGAGTTTGACTTCATCAAAATGGTAGATGAACCTTGTATGTACAAAAGAGTAGTATGGAGTATGGTAATGATCCTCGTATAGTACGTGGATTACATACTCTTGATAGGAAAGGAGTTTCCTATGATACGATCGGTCGATCTCCTTTTATCACATAGATTCTCCATTTAGGATCAAAGTGATACCTCCTAAATCCTAGGTTTTGGATCTATGAGATAGATCTAAATGGATGTTAGGATTCTCACTAGTTATAGTGAGATAGTATCAGTTGATTCTGTGGAGAATCACTGGAAAGGTTTCAAGGTGATAAGGACGACTGAATGTCAGTCGCAGGCATTGTCTTTACCCTCAGTAAAGGAACGGTATGTTGGAAGAGTTCCAAGCTAGATACCGTGGCAAACTAGACGATAAAGGCAGATAACATCGCTATTATAATGGTTCATAAGATGAACTAGGTTCCTACCATTGTATGACAATGGAAGTGTGGCTTTGGCCCAGGAACCCCGATCCCATCAGTGACCCAGACATATTCTGAGGAAGCATCACCTGATCATGGAGATAGTTGATCTCCAGGGTGATCGAGGTAAGGAGAGTAGACTCAGAGGACAATACAGCGGATCCACTCACGAAGGCCTTTTCCCAAAGAGAGACTTTTATGGGATGGTTGAGTATGTGATACTGCAACCACTGCTACAGATGGCCCTAGTGAAAGTGGAAGATTGTTAGCTATATGTATGCCCTAGAGGCCATTACTGTACATTGGATGTATATTGTAGTGGATGCTGGGATATATATAGGTAGGACTTTCTTGCTCGACATGATAGTACGCTATCTGGTTGCTCTTTATCTTAACATGTATACTTTCTGTCTCTCTGATTACATGTTGATAAAGCCCTTAGGATGTGTACTCGACTTCCAGGACTATGATGAAGATCATACTAGTGGGGCCTGGGTAGTCAATGAGTACATCCTTCATTGTTCCTAGTCGTGGGAATATCGAGACGGGGCATCGATATTCCAGAGTAGACTAGCGTATATCTTCTCGGCCCATGTGATGGGCAACGGATGATCCCATATCCATTGGTGTTTGACATCAGAGATGGTATGCGGGTGCTCAGTGGAGACAGGGTACACTGAACGGACTCGCCGAGAACTCCCAGATGGTATTATACCTCACGTCAGATGGCAGTTCTCTGGTGACACTGGTACAGCTTAGTCTGTTGACCCGAAATCGTCATAGAGTCTTGTGTGTCTCCCACTGTGCTTTGATTTCCACCCTACCATGGCTCTACTGAGTCATGCAAACAGGTGGTTTTTGGGTACAGTCCCGATTCATATGGAGGCAATGAGCGATAGGAGGGGATTCGTCTCTCCCGGTATTGGGGGTGGATGTTGCGCTATACTCGACTGGCCATAACAGGAAATCCCTGGCCAGGGTTGCAGTGATATACTGGTAAGAGTTATCAGTAGTTTCACGAATGTTATGGACCTTACGTCGGCATGACTTATCAAGCTACTGGGGTCTGATGTTTACCACCCCTAGGCGAGATATGCGACATATCAGACGAACAGACCGGACTATACGGTAAGTGTTACTGGTTGGATTCACAGGAGTGTGAGCGGGCTTGCTCGTCGATCTTCTGATCGCTCAATACCCGGGTTGCTGTTACGTTTAGCAGATCGCTTGCGGCTTGTGGGTGTTTGATATGATCATCACCTGCTGCCGGCGTATTGACGAGTCTTTAGAGTCCTACACAGAGGTTTCCTGGCTCAAGCGAAACGAAATAGGAGCGCATATGAGATATGTGCGGGACCGAGAATAATGCGTGTATATGATACCGTATTCTATTCTCGTGATTAATGTATCGATTAGTTGTATGCGATATAACATGTTATCGAATCGAGGATTGATTCGATAAGACGATACATTGGATATTAGTCGGTTATATGCGATATGACCGGATCGTTAAATCAAGTATTGATTTAATGATTTGATGCATAATTATATATTTGATATATTACTTTGCATTAACTAATATTAGTTCACTTTAAATGGATTTTCTCACTTGAATTGCACATTGTATATGTGATATATTTTTGTGCACTTGTTTGTATCATGTTTGATGATACATACTCACTTAGGTTTGTGTAAAGAATTAAACCATGGTTATATGAGTGGTTAAGGTTTTGTTTATTTAATTATTCATTTATTTATTTATTTTGTTTATTTTGGCAAAAGAAAATGATAAATAGAAAATGGTGGCTTTCTTTGTTTGTTGTTGAAGCTTCATGAAGCTTTGACTAAGTGACCATTTTGTCTCATGCTTAACCCTAACCATTCCACCTAACCATAGTCTATTCTCTACACCCAACCATGGTTGGTATATGATAAGTATTCCTTTTTATTTTCTATTTTGAAAACACTTATCATATTCTTTTCTTCTTCTTCTTCTTCTTCAAGATGAAGAAGCTTGCAACCAACAATGGAATCTTGAGAAAAAGAGTGAGAAATCCAATTCTAAAATGAACCCACCTCCTATTTCTTCATCCTCTACCTCTTGCCAAGTAGTATAGGGTGTTTTCTTCACAAGTTTCATGACTTGGTGAAGTTGGAGCTTGATCTTGTGTTGCCTCGACGTAGATCATCTTCGGCATCGAAGTCGACGACCTAGCCCGCCCATTTCTCCGATGAAGCCGACGCTAGAGCCCGGGATCCGATGATCGCAGCGAGGAGACTTCATCGCGGAGCCATGGAGGTGGAGAACCGGATCTACAAAGGTTGTAGCCTCTTTCCTTTTAAGTTAAAGTTGTTTATGTTAGTGTTTATGCCCTAGAAGGCCATTACTGTATCATACTAGCTTGTATATTACTTAATGGAAGCTTGGGATATTCACATGTATATAACAGTCTTGCTAAACATGGTAGTATGCTACTTGGTTTTTCTATCTTAATATGTGAGTGTACGTATTGATAGAGCTCTTAGGATCTTGCTTGTCTACCAGCGTTGTGATGGCAGTCATACTAGTGGGGGCTGGGTAGTCTACAAGCACATCCTTATTCAGGTCCCTGGTCGTTGGATTATCGAGATAGAGCATCGATACTCCGGAGTAGACTGGTGTGTACGCTTCTCATCCCAGTTGGGGAGATGGTCTGTCCCACAGCCGTCAGTACGTCGTACTGGAGATAGTATACAGGTGCTCGTTGGGTTACGGGTACACCGGACAGGACTCACAGGGAACTGTTGGTTGGTTTGATACCAGTCGTCAGTGAACAGTTCCCAGGTGACATGAGTACAGCGTAGTCCGCAGACTTGACACTGCTACTTCGCCTCGAGTGTGTCCCACTGTTCTTAGATTGCTACCCTACCACGGCTCAAAGGAGTCGTGCAAACAGGTAGCAGTTGGGTGCAGTCCCGAGCACTTGGAGGCAGTGGCGGTTAGAAAGGATTCGTCCCTCCCGGTATTGGGAGTAGATATCGTGCTGTGTCAGAGAGCCATTACGCAAAGTCCCTGGCCAGGGCAAGCGAGATTTGCTGGTAGGTTCCAGTAGTTTCTCAGGGTGTAATGGGCTTCCCTCCGACACGACTTATACCGCTATTAGGGGACTGACGCTTGCCGCCCCCCTAGGCCCGATATGCGATAGTGTTGGACGAACGGACCGGACTGTATGGAGATTGTCACATCAGACTCAGTAGGAGTTCGGATGGGTTTTCTCATCGGCCTTCTTATCGACAACTACCTGGGGACCGTTACGTACAGCTAGTGCCGCTTGCGGTCTGTGGTTAAACCCACTGCCAGCGTAGTAGTCGAGTCTCTAGAGTCCCACACAGAGAGTTTCCTACTCCAGGAGAAACGATTTAGAGGTTGCATGGTTTTGCGACAAAGGGTTCGGACGCATACGTGCGTTTACGCGCGTACGACTTTCGGACAGTTTTTACCAGTCGGCTTTGGTTTAAGCCAGTTACTGGTATCTGGTTATTGGATTTTTACAGTCTAAAGTTTTTCCGTATTTTTACGGATCGGAGGGCGTTCTCGTAATTGTTCGAGAAGCTTCTAGAAGATGGTGACTAAGGAGGGTTATGTGTCATATTCATTAAATGAGGTTATGAGTCATGGTGGTGATTCATTCATTTCATTAATGCACATTTATTGCTTAATGACTCATGCTAATGAATCACCACTAGATATTTTATGAAGCATGATTTATCATCACTCTTTATTCTTTTCTCATTATTAGAAAATGCTTCATAATATATTATGATACACTCTCTCTCTTCTCATTATCTTATCACACATTCTCTCTCCTCAAGCTCTCATCTAAAAACCCTAATCCTTACACCTCATGAGTTGAGATCAAAGGATTAGTTAGACTAAACAATCCATAACCATCACTCTATCTCATCCTAACTTCTTTGATTAGCAATCCAAGAAGGTTAGTTGCCTCAAGTTTAGAGCTTTAGCTTGGAGTTTTGCTCTCGGGTGGATCGTCTACTACCTAGAGAAGGCCGAGGAGAACAAGGAGATCGTAAAGACGAAGGACCGGTTTCATTAGGTATAATCCCTAATCACAAGTGATAAGAAAATCATTGTGTACGGTTATTTATAGTTTAGCTTCGATTCAAGCGGTTAGTCGATGTTCGTTCTTTAAACTTGATCGTTTTTGAAAATTCCGCCTCCCCACAAGTACTGGGGTGTACTACATCGACTTACAGTGGTATCAGAGCCTCGCTAAACACTAAATAACTTAATCGCAAATTTGTACGAATTTCGAACGGAAAAACGAAGCCGGAAAACCCTAAAAAATGCAAGTTTCTGTCGAATTTAAAACGATGTCAGAAAATTTTTCAGGTGAGTTCAGAGAGCTTGACATGACACCAGTAGAACACCCAAGAAAAACAGTCGTCTGAATCGACCAACTCGCCGCGGAACCGCGGCCTCAGCCACTGAGTCGCCGCGCTTCAGCCGCCGAGTTGGCGAGTCAGCGGCCGATTTTTCTTCTGTTGCTTCTCTGTGAAATTTGGGGTTTTCTGGAATATTTAATATTTGCTCAGGTTACTGTTTAACAGAGCAGATTTTGGAGCAATATTGATGTTGTTTAGTCGATCGAAATTGTACAGTATTTGTGTATTGGATTATATCTGTGATTGTTTAATGTGTTCTTAAACCTCCCCCAACTGCTAGTATGTCGGTTGGCAGGGGGTTGCACATTTCTGAAATGGTTATATCTGTTTGTGCATATAAACTGTATTGGACTGTTGTGGTGTATAGCCGGGGTTTGCAATGGGTTATTGTATAATTCATTTGTTGTAAATGTAATTTGTTGTAATATTATTTTTGCGGGGCACTTCCAGGTTGCGGTCGTAGCCACCGTTGTATTATTTCATTTTACTGTTTTTGCTCCTAGGACTGACCCAAGGTGGGGTACACAGACTGCCGGGTGGGTAGTTTGCCGTACCCGTAGGGGTCGAGGGTGGGGTAACGGCTATTCATCACAACTGTGTAATCTGTCTTTTCTTGCAGGCTCAAAAGAAATACAGATTGCTTGCAAATCCAATATTGTTTATCTGTGTTCTGGAATGAATATCATTGCGTCAGACGAATGTAAAATATCTATATTTATTGTAGCTATTTAGACGTCACTTATGTTTTACACTCGCGCTAGCCCAGCCCCCGCTCTGTCGTTAGTTAAGTAACCTAACGGGTGATGACGGGACCCCGTGGCGAATGCGGATGGCATAAGAGGACGTTGTATTTTCGTTGTTTTCTGCAATGATAGGTTAATGATGGGACGCATTATCTATAATGCAAAGTAAAACAAACCAAAGTTTAAATCGTTGGAACAATTTAAAAGAAACCACTCGGTTATTTTTAAAACAGATATTTTTTTAAATACGGAGCTTTAACCACTCCTTTTAAAAGCTATCAGGTTCCTTCGGTTATATCAAGTTCACTACGTTCACGGTTTCGCCAAAACCATTCGTAGCCCTCCGTCATTTCATCTGGGTATTCAGTAGTATTCAAGCTATGTATTTTGACCAACGCCAAGGCATAGTGTTTGGTAGCTGCTGGATATTCATTTGTTGCATAGATAGATGAGTTAGTTTGGGACAGTCGTATGATCATTTTGGCCAACGTCAAGGATATGTACGGATGGGTTCAAATTAACAAGATAATGATGGGTAGAACTTGACATGTGACTTATGATATTTTGACCAACGCCAAGGTCATAAGAGCGTGGGGTAAAAACTTATATCGGGAATTTCTAAAGAAACTGAAATTTGCAAAGAGATGCATACCATTTTGAGTTTGATGAATGTTGGTAGCATTCCTACAACATTATCAGACGATGATATTTGGATCCCGATCCTACTGTGAGTATTTGATACTTATCAGGATATTCGTCACTTAACGATCAATGCTATAAACCTAGTAGGTGTCCAGAAAAGTGTCAGCGGGGTTACGCCCCCAGAGAAAAGAGGTTATTTAATTAAGGAACTTCGCGAAAGCGTTGGAAAACCTCCCTCGAAGTATCGACACCGGCCTGGCTGAACGGTTAAGCAAGTATTGTACGGTGAGAATAGTCTTGGCTAATTCTTCTTTTATGGTTTGAGGAAGGATTCGAGAAACAGTGGGAGCCATCCAGTTTAGATAAACTAAAAACCACTCTAAACTTGCAAGAGCATCATGCTAAAGAGTTTTCTTCTCTCTCTCCTAATTGCAGCGACCCTGAAAATGACTGGACTTAAGTTACTTTTAGAGAAAAATATACTGACGGGGCCAAACTATAAAGATTGGCTGCGGAATGTCAAAATGGCTTTGACCTATGACAAACTGGGGTACGTCCTCACCGCTACGGCACCTGCTGTCCCTGGTCCCAAATCCAGCAATGCGGATAAGGAAATCCGCAAAAACTGGGATTTAGATTGCGCGAGAGCCAAGTGCATCGTGCTTGCCTCGATGAACAATGAACATCAGAGGAGGCACGAGGATATGTCCCTAGATGGCATATTTCTCCATACAAAGGAACTTTATGGAGAGCAATCTCGTATAGCAAGATACGAGACCTCTAAGAAATTGTTTCGAGCGAGGTTGGCTGTCGGGTCATCGGTAGGTGAACATGTCCTACAGATGATTGGCTACATAGAAGAGCTCGCAGACCTTGGGACGACTTTGGATAATGAGCTCTATACAGACCTTGTTCTCCAGTCCCTTCCTCCCACCTACGCCCAGTTTATCCTCAACTTCAATCTTCAAGGAAAAGAAGTTGAACTTGCGGAACTCCTGAACATGTTAAGGAGTGCGGAGGGCACCTTGCAGAAGGCAAGGGAAACACCCGCTATGTTTGTTGGCGGTTCATCTTCTTCCGGGTCCAAGGCTAGGGCCAAAGGAAGGAAGAAGAAGGCCGCACCCAGACCTAGAGGAGGTGTTAGTAAGGTGGGAGGGAAGGGAAAGAAAAAGAAAGCAGTACCGATAGTTGGCCAGGATGAGTGCTTCCATTGTCACAGGAAAGGGCACTGGAAGAAGGATTGCAAGGCGTGGAACGCCAAGAACCAGGAACCGAAGCAAGCTGTGGCTTCGACTTCAGGTGTGTTTGTAATTGAGAATTGTCTGTCGATCAACTCTACTTCCTGGGTATTGGATACCGGATCAGGATCTCATATTTGCAATTCATTGCAGGCACTGAGAAACCGTAGAGTGCTGAAGGAAGGTGATATGATCCTCAGGGTTGCTAACGGAGCTAGCGTGGGAGCTGCGTCCGTCGGGGATTATCACCTAGGATTGACGAGTGGACATATTTTGGTTTTACATAACTGTTATTTTGTACCCAGCTTAACGTGTAATATCATATCAGTTTCCTTGTTATCAAATAAAGGTTATGATTTCACGTTTGTAAGAGATGTTGTCAACATCCACCTTAATCATGGTTTGATTGGGTCCGGTACATTAAATAACGGCATATATGTTTTAAACCAACTCCAAATTTTCAATGTCCAAAACACACTAAAAAGAAAGTCTCCAGATTTGAATAAAGCTTTCTTATGGCATTGTAGACTGGGTCACATCAATGAGAGAAGGTTGACTAAGTTGCATAGAGAAGGATATTTGGACTCGTTCGAATATCAATCTTATGACACTTGTCAATCCTGTCTCAAAGGAAAGATGACAAAGACTCCATTCACTGGACAAGGAGTAAGAGCGAGCGAGCTCTTAGGACTCATACACAATGATGTATGCGGTCCAATGTCTACACATGCGAGAGGTGGTTTTTCCTATTTCATTACTTTCACGGATGATTACTCAAGATACGGATTCATTTATCTGATGAAACATAAATCCGAGGCTTTTGAGAAATTCCAAGAGTATAAGAATGAAGTAGAAAACCAAACCGGCAAAAGTATAAAGACACTTAGATCTGATCGAGGTGGAGAATACTTGAGTGCCGAGTTCCTAGGTTACCTAAAAGAGAAAGGAATTCTCTCTCAGCTCACTCCTCCGTACACTCCACAGCATAATGGTGTATCGGAGAGACGGAATCGAACCCTATTGGATATGGTACGATCCATGATGAGTAATGCTGAGTTACCGCGATCTTTCTGGGGTTATGCGCTAGAATCAGCGGCATATCTTTTGAACATGGTTCCTACCAAGACTGTGCCTACCACACCATATCAGATATGGAGTGGGAAGAAACCCTATCTTCAGTATCTAAAGATTTGGGGATGTCCAGCTTTTGTTAAGAAGCAGCATGTGGACAAGCTCGAGGCACGATCAGTAAAATGTTAGTTTGTGGGATATCCAAAGAACTCCAAGGGATATCTATTCTATTACGCAGAGGAACAAAAGGTGTTTGTTTCTCGTAATGCCCATTTTCTAGAATATCAGTTTTTAGAAAAGGAAATAAGTGGGAGCGAAATAGAACTGGAAGAAATTCCAGAACCACAAACTGCTACTGAAAGTTTGATAGAACCAGAGGTTCAAGAAGAACAGAACATTCCCGCACCCCTCCGCAGGAGTAGTAGGCCGTCTCATCCGCCTGAGAGATACTACGGTTTTCTCATTGACGGGGATAGAGAGGATTGCATCATAGATGATGATGAACCTACTGACTTCCAGCAGGCCATCCAGAGCGGCGACTCGGTACGATGGCTAGATGCAATGCGAACCGAAATGGAGTCCATGTACACCAACAAAGTATGGACTTTGGACTTTGCTCCAGATGGGGTAAAACCCATAGGATGCAAATGGATCTTCAAGAAAAAGATTGGTGTAGATGGACAGGTGGAAACCTATAAGGCTAGACTTGTTGCAAAGGGTTTTCGTCAAAGACCTGGTTTGGACTATGACGAAACTTTTTCTCCAGTGGCTATGCTCAAATCCATTCGGGTCCTTCTTGCTATTGCTGCCTTCCATGATTATGAAATCTGGCAGATGGACGTAAAGACGGCTTTTCTGAATGGAAATTTAGAAGAGAGCGTCTATATGGATCAGCCAGAGGGTTTCAATCAGAGTGGGAGCAGCGGGAAAGTATGCAAGCTGCTTAAGTCTATTTATGGACTAAAGCAGGCATCGCGGAGTTGGAACATCTGTTTTGATGAGACAGTCAAAGAATATGACTTTATCAAAAATCCAGATGAACCGTGCATATATAGTAAAGTTGTGGCCAGAAGTGTCGTATTCCTCGTCTTGTACGTGGATGACATTCTATTGATAGGAAATGACATTCCTATGCTACAATCTGTCAAAGGATTCTTGTCACACAGGTTCTCCATGAAAGACCTGGGTGATGCCTCTTACATTCTGGGGATCCGGATCTATCGTGATAGATCCAAGAGGATGTTGGGACTTTCGCAGTCTAGGTATATCGACACTATACTGAAAAGATTCAGTATGGAAGATTCTAAGCGCGGTAATCTACCGGCTTGTCACGGAATCACCCTCTCCAAAGAGATGTCTCCCAAGACTGATTTGGAAAGGGAACGCATGTCAATTATACCCTACGCTTCTGCGGTAGGCTCTATAATGTATGCGATGTTGTGTACCAGACCAGATGTAGCTTACGCACTAAGCGTGGTAAGCCGGTATCAGTCAGACCCAGGGGAGAAACACTGGATAGCAGTAAAGAACATTCTCAAGTACCTGAGGAGGACTAAGGAGATGTTCTTGGTTTACGGCGGAAAAGACCTCAGGTTGGAGGCCTTTGCTGATTCCGGCTTCCAGAGTGATAAGGACGATTCCAAGTCCATGTCGGGTTATGTCTTTACCCTCAATGGAGGGGCGGTGTGCTGGAAGAGCTCCAAGCAGGACACCGTTGCTGACTCGACGATGGAAGCGGAGTATATAGCTGCTTGCGATGCCGCAAAAGAAGCAGTCTGGATGAAGAAGTTCCTAACAGAACTTCAGGTTGTTCCTACCATAGTTGATCCAATACCTCTGTATTGCGACAACAACGGAGCTATAGCTTTAGCGAAGGAACCAAGGTCCCATCAGAAGTCCAGACACATCTTGAGGCGGTATCACCTGATCAGGAAGATCATTGATCGTCAGGAGATCGAGGTTCGGAGAGTTGCTTCAGAAGAGAACATTGCTGATCCATTCACGAAGGCCCTTCCTCAGATTCAGTTCGAGAGGCTACTCGAGATCATTGGTCTACGATATGCCAGTACATGGCCCTAGTGCAAGTGGGAGATTGTTAGTGTTTATGCCCTAGAAGGCCATTACTGTATCATACTAGCTTGTATATTACTTAATGGAAGCTTGGGATATTCACATGTATATAACAGTCTTGCTAAACATGGTAGTATGCTACTTGGTTTTTCTATCTTAATATGTGAGTGTACGTATTGATAGAGCTCTTAGGATCTTGCTTGTCTACCAGCGTTGTGATGGCAGTCACACTAGTGGGGGCTGGGTAGTCTACAAGCACATCCTTATTCAGGTCCCTGGTCGTTGGATTATCGAGATAGAGCATCGATACTCCGGAGTAGACTGGTGTGTACGTTTCTCATCCCAGTTGGGGAGATGGTCTGTCCCACAGCCGTCAGTACGTCGTACTGAAGATAGTATACAGGTGCTCGTTGGGTTATGGGTACACCGGACAGGACTCACAGGGAACTGTTGGTTGGTTTGATACCAGTCGTCAGTGAACAGTTCCCAGGTGACATGAGTACAGCGTAGTCCGCAGACTTGACACTGCTACTTCGCCTCGAGTGTGTCCCACTGTTCTTAGATTGCTACCCTACCACGGCTCAAAGGAGTCGTGCAAACAGGTAGCAGTTGGGTGCAGTCCCGAGCACTTGGAGGCAGTGGCGGTTAGAAAGGATTCGTCCCTCCCGGTATTGGGAGTAGATATCGTGCTGTGTCAGAGAGCCATTACGCAAAGTCCCTGGCCAGGGCAAGCGAGATTTGCTGGTAGGTTCCAGTAGTTTCTCAGGGTGTAATGGGCTTCCCTCCGACACGACTTATACCGCTATTAGGGGACTGACGCTTGCCGCCCCCCTAGGCCCGATATGCGATAGTCTTGGACGAACGGACCGGACTGTATGGAGATTGTCACATCAGACTCAGTAGGAGTTCGGATGGGTTTTCTCATCGGCCTTCTTATCGACAACTACCTGGGGACCGTTACGTACAGCTAGTGCCGCTTGCGGTCTGTGGTTAAACCCACTGCCAGCGTAGTAGTCGAGTCTCTAGAGTCCCACACAGAGAGTTTCCTACTCCAGGCGAAACGATTTAGAGGTTGCATGGTTTTGCGACAAAGGGTTCGGACGCATACGTGCGTTTATGCGCGTACGACTTTCGGACAGTTTTTACCAGTCGGCTTTGGTTTAAGCCAGTTACTGGTATCTGGTTATTGGATTTTTACAGTCTAAAGTTTTTCCGTATTTTTACGGATCGGAGGGCGTTCTCGTAATTGTTCGAGAAGCTTCTAGAAGATGGTGACTAAGGAGGGTTATGTGTCATATTCATTAAATGAGGTTATGAGTCATGGTGGTGATTCATTCATTTCATTAATGCACATTTATTGCTTAATGACTCATGCTAATGAATCACCACTAGATATTTTATGAAGCATGATTTATCATCACTCTTTATTCTTTTCTCATTATTAGAAAATGCTTCATAATATATTATGATACACTCTCTCTCTTCTCATTATCTTATCACACATTCTCTCTCCTCAAGCTCTCATCTAAAAACCCTAATCCTTACACCTCATGAGTTGAGATCAAAGGATTAGTTAGACTAAACAATCCATAACCATCACTCTATCTCATCCTAACTTCTTTGATTAGCAATCCAAGAAGGTTAGTTGCCTCAAGTTTAGAGGTTTAGCTTGGAGTTTTGCTCTCGGGTGGATCGTCTACTACCTAGAGAAGGCCGAGGAGAACAAGGAGATCGTAAAGACGAAGGACCGGTTTCATTAGGTATAATCCCTAATCACAAGTGATAAGAAAATCATTGTGTACGGTTATTTATAGTTTAGCTTCGATTCAAGCGGTTAGTCGATGTTCGTTCTTTAAACTTGATCGTTTTTGAAAATTCCGCCTCCCCACAAGTACTGGGGTGTACTACATCGACTTACAGTTTACTTGCATCGCATCACCTATAAATCTAGTTAACGATCCGTATTAGGGTTTCTCGGCACTTGTAAATATTAATTGGCCATGTTTGATCACTTGTGAGACTTCATTAGTGTGCCTAGGAACCCTACACTAGTAACCAGAATATCTGATATTATATCCATATCCTTTGTGGAGAAACAACTGTGTGACGACCAAAATACAACCGATCGTAGTATAGGAATTTTACTTCCTACTCTGTGTATGTTATCCAAACACCAGGACATCACACCCTACTACCTTTTCACCAGATCCATCCCCTATTCTGATGAAGTCAAACCCATGACTGTCATATCAAAATTAGATGATCTATCTCCGCTATAACTGTTGAAGTCTATAAATAGACATAAACTACTTACCCTCTATGCTTCCGCTGCTCCCACTGACTATGACAACCCTCTGGCAGAATAATATATACGTATACTTCTAAAGCTAGTTTAGAACGACGCTATACATATCTTCCTGCCGGGTCTCATAGTCTGGAACAACAGTAGTGTCAAGTCTGGGTAAACAAGAACCTCCCTATCACCGTCCTTGAGGCTACCGGAGTACCTCTCGGGTGTCTGAGGTTACCTACCATATCTGCGAAGTGGCTATTGGAATGTCAAACCTGATTGAATATATAGGTCCTATTAAATTTTCCGTAATCGTTTGTGGTTCTGGATTCACTTCCAGTTCTACCATACTCCCACTACTGTTTTCTGAAAAAAAAATCCATTTTACTAAAACTGTGGCGAGTCAAGAACAATATCACTATTGATCTTCCAGATGGTAGAAAATCAACCCTCATCAAAGCCAGGGTCAACCCACAAACTGCAATTTACAGAAACGTGCCTTGAGTTTATCCAGTGTCTGGTTTTAAGCATAAGTTGGACAACTCCCCTTATCTTAACATCGTTAAGATATGAACTATTCTATATATAATAAAGAAATAGAGGCACTAATTTAATTGGAACCTGATTCAAATTATGCAGCTGTCTCCAGTGCATATCAACTTAATGGAAAGAGGTTTAATCAGCATTACTCAACTTAGGAATCCATCCAATTATGAGTAACCCAAAAGATAAACATGTTTCTCAAAATCATTACTATCATCTGAATACCAATCACAAGAATCTACATCTTCGATCTCTTTGAAGAATCTCGATACTTGCGATACCTGGTTCTCTACTTATTCTTATACCCACAACTTCTCAAAACTTAGACATTGTATTTCTACGAAACACTTGTCTAAAAACTAGAGAAGTGATAAGTAAACAGAACATAGTACGAGGACCTACCCCTTTGTCCCGACGGACACTGGACAACATACAATACTCTGTATAAGTCCGCTGAGTTTGAATAACTCAAAACCTGTGCATCGTAGGTTGAAAACTGTACCCAGGCGATTTCCTCAAATATTACCAATTACAACGAATTTCGATATAATGAGGATGATCACCTAATTCCCAATAATTTACTCCCACTCATCATCTGTAAAACCATACAGATATGAGAATGAAACCTGGTAAATACATACCCTGGAGTAAGTATCTAATCGGGAAATCGGTTTTCCTTTAACAATGCACAGTGTAACTTGAAACATGAAAATGTTTCGTAGGGGTATCCTGGTATTCTTAGTAATGCCTCTTCCATAATCCAATTCATGACTATAACCGTATATCTCTTTGTCATCTCTCCAAATCCTTTTATCTGTCTTTATTCATTACCTTCTGTACACCTTCGTTAGGCTAAATGGTTTTCTTCCTTCCCTACCGTTCGGCATCAGTCTATGGTTTAGAAGAAGACTATCCAGTAAGCATAATAGGTGTACCCTCCTAATTCTAGGAGTACTCGTAACTTGAGAGAAGGTGGTGATAAAAGACAACTGAATAATACCTTATTCTATTTTTCCCGAACTGGGGAAAAAGCAAAGGTGAAATATGAGTGGCGATGAAGTACGCGGTTTGGTCGTGAATGATAACAGTCGCAATTTACTTTGCCCTCTTTCTAATCCCTTTATCTGGTCTTTATATATTACCTTCTGTACACCCTACTTAGGCTAATTGGTTTTCTTCATTCCTTACCTTTCGGTACCTGCCTATGGTTTGGAATAAGACTATCCAATAAGCGTAATAGGTGTACTCTCCTAAACTAAGGAGCCCTCGCAACCTGAGAGAAGGTGATAATAAACGACAACTGAATAAACCAATTCTATTTCTCCTGAACCTGGATCCATCCTCGAAGAAGTCCCTTCGAGTTCGTATATAATCATACGATGGATCTATCCAATGGAAGTGGATATCCGTAGTAATACGGGGTGTTCTGAGAAATACAAAGGGTAAAAGAAGGAGCGGCAATGACTTATGCAACTTAGACAATCCAAAAGCCAGTATTTTAAGAAGGTTCGGTCAACTTGGTCACTGAGTCATAGTCTAGGGTCGGTCAAAGGTCGCTGCCAAAGAGAGAGAGAGAGAAAAGAAACACTCTGCGTGCACTCTAACCTAGATCAGAATGGTTATCACTTCATCTAATCAGGAAACATCCCACTGTAATCTCAAATTCTCCTCCAAACCTGAAAGAAGAATTAGTCGGGATCACCCGAGGAGTAAACCAACTCATCAGTGAGAATCGGGATCCAACTATCATCGCATGATAACTTGATGGAAGCCACTCAAGTTATCACACTCCAGAAGATATGCGCATTCCTGGCAAGTTTCAGTTTCTTTAGAAAACTCCCGATATGATTTTTGCCTCATGCTCTTATGACCTTGACTAAGGGCCAACAAATCATAAGTCACATGTCAAGTTCTTCCCGTCATTGTCCAGGTTGATTTGAACCCACCCGTACATACTCTTGACTAAGGGCCAACAAAGTAATACGACTGTCCCAAACCAACGCATCTATCTATGCTACAAATGAATACCCAGCAGCTACCAAACACTATGCCTTGACTAAGGGCCAACAAACATAGATTGATTACTACTGACCATCCATAAGAAATGACGGAGGGCTACGGCTGGTTTTTGGCGAAAAACCTTTAACGTAATGAACTTGATCTCGTTGAAGGAAACTGATAGCTTTTTATAAAAATATAGTGGCGAAAACGTTTTGCTAAAGAGGTCATTCCCGGGTGAAGGGATCTCGGCTCTTTCCTCGTGGAATGAGGTGCAGGATATTCCAACTGAATACCGTGATGCAAAGCAACTTGTAATCGACTATATTGAAGTTATCACCCTGACGTAAACTTCTGCCCAAGGGGTCATTCCCGGTGAAGGGATCTTGGCCCTTGCCTCGTCGAATGAGTTGCGGGATATTCTGACTGAATATCGCTATGCAGAACAAAAGGAAACATCTTTGTAATAATACCTTTTAAAATTTGTTCCAACAACATCAAATATAGGTTTGTTTTATCCTTGCATTGATAAGAATCAATGCAGTCCCATCAATCAATCACACCAGAAAAGAACGAAAATAAAATGTACGTATATGCCATCCGCATTCGCCACTGGGTCCCGTCATCACCCGTTACGTTATTTAACTAACGACAGAGCGGTGGCTGGACTAGCGCGGGTGTAAAATATATACAACATCTAATAGTATATATACCAATATACAATAATCGCTCCAGGCGTGATAATATGCAACATTACAGAAAAGTAATAAGCATAACAGAACAATACAGATAATCTGGGATCCCTGGGTTTCACAGAGCCGCTGCTGAAACCTGACGTTCCCCTGGTCGTGTGGATAGCATGTGCAATGAAACCTAGACCCCTACGGGTGCGGCAAGTTACCCGCCAAAACCTGAAGCGAGGTAGTCCCCACAACATAGTGAATGGAACACCCGGCACTTCGCGGAATCCGGTAAATTGAGCACCCCTCTTGGGTCAACCTGTACCCCCTACGAGTGCGGCGAATAATCTGTCAATTCTAGAGTGAGGTCCCTTTACCTCTCAATGCCATGAGATACGGACCCGTTGCCCTCCAGAACCCGGCTATCCGTGCACTCCATCGCGGGATAAACCTAGTACAGAGATAATAATATGTACAACGGGTACATCGACCTCTACCCGGTCGTGCCCCAAAAGAATATTATACAAACAGGCAGTAACGGCAGTCCATAAGTTGGACGCTCGCCCCGCAATATCAAATGTACAAATAAATCCAAACTGCACTATCATTGCACCCTGCTATCCACCACGACAAATTCGCAACATTACAGCACAACACAGAACATCAACGCGAATGTCACGTTCGCAAACCCGTCTAAAAGAACTATAGCAATTAGACGCGGTTTACCGATCAAATGACATTTCCGGTCGGAGATATAAAGTAAGTACTGTATACTAACATGTTTAAAGTTCGATCGACAAAATATCCTAAAGTAGGCCCCACAAACATCTGCTGTACAGTAACAAAATCTGGGCCCAAAAGATATATTCCAAAACCCACAATTTCCTAAATTCAGCTCACTGTAAAAAATTGATGCACTATTCCCACTAAAGCGCTGCGGTTCCGCGGTGCTCTTATGGGATCAAGTGTCCAATTTTCATCCGTAAGCTTAAAAAACCCTGCTTTGTTTTCTGCAGTATGCAAAATAATTTTTAGACTGTTTAAAATCGACAGAAACTTAGGCACTTGAAAATTGTGATTTCGGAAATTCCGTTCGATCGATCTTTTAAACGCGTTAGCACAAGTTAGTATAGCTTAATGGTTAGGCTCTGATACCACTGTAAGTCCACGGTAGCGCCCCGGCCATCTAACAGACGCCAAATGCGGAACAAAACTTTTAACGAAACTGGCGCTATCGTGTACCGTAACCCGGATCTGCCATTAAAGCTAAACTAACAAACTACAAAGTGGGTAGAAGAGCTATACCGAACGATCCGAGTCCTTCGGTCTTCAACCATCATCCCACGCTTTGTTGCGGCTGCTTCGATCTCCTCGATCTCCAGTCTTGTCGTCCAGGTGGCACCACGTCGACGGATCTTTAAACGGGCTCCCGCCTCTGAACCGAGGTAACTCGATCGTCAAGTTTGCTAAAAGAGACGACCAAGATGAAGTAGAGAATGAGTAGAACACTTTGTCTCGTTACGTCCAAGGCTATGGACGAACGGTTAATGAAGTTGCCTTTTTGGATCGGGTGAAAAGAGAAACCGATCACATCTAATTTCTATGCATCAAAACTTATATCTTTTTCCCAAATAACAACCATTTCCATCAAGTATCTGAGAGAGAGGGGAGGGGACGGCCATTATATAGGAGTGGGGGGAGAGTGTAGGAGAGGGGGAGGTGATAATAAGAGAAATATCTAGTGTGAACACAAAGTGTGAACACATAGTGTGAACACAAAATATGAACACAATAAATGCACCATTAATGAAAAAGTGAGTCACAAGCCTAATCACCCTCTCTAGAACCTTCTAGAACACTGACTCACCTCATCAAGAAAAGATAAATCCGTCTTTAACCGAATGTTAAAAGACGGCTGATAGAAAACTGGAAACTGGCAACTTCCAAAAGTGATCCTGAAACGAATTTCAGGATAACCCCGTAATGGTATAAACATACCCGCATTTGTATTACGACCAAATACAAATGCATCTGAGACAAAGATATTATATATACACAGTATAATACTCGGATCCGGCTTAAACCAAAGCCGACCAGTATTATCTGCCCGAAAAATGACACGTGCGAAAACGCACGTGCATTTTCCGAACCTTGCCATATCACTATACGGCCTCTACAACGTTTCGCCCGAACTTGGGAAAGTGTCTGTGGGGGACTCTAATGACTCATCAACACACTGGCACTGGGTATAACCACTAGCACGTCAGAGGTACAAGCTGTACATAACGGTTTGCCTATGTGTTAATTGAAAGGGAAGCTGACGAGCGAACTCATCCATAAACCCAACTGAGCCTAACAGTGACAATATACATACAGTCCGGTCCGTTCGTCTATGAGTATCGCATATCTGGCCTAGGGGGCTAGTAACGTCAGACCCCCAATAGCGGTATAAGTCGTGTCAGAGAGTAGCCCAGAACACCCTGAGATACTACTGGAGTACCTACCAGTAAATCTCCTGCCTCGGCCGAGGGCTTTGTGTAATGGCTCTCCTAGACACAGCGTGATCTCACCCCCAATACCGGGAGAGACGAATCCCCTGCCGATCCGCTCACTTGCCTCCAATGTGGCTCGGGACTGTACCCAACTAAAACCTGTTTGCACAACTCCTTTGAGCGTGGTAGGGTAGTAATCTAAGCACAGTGGGAACTCACATGAGACAAATGACGATCTCAGGTCGATGAACTAACCTGTACACATGTCACCATGGAACTGCTATCTGACGATATGTATAATACCAACTAGCATGTTCCCGGCGAGTCCTGTCCGGTGTACTCATAACCCAATGAGCACCTGTATACATCTTAGGTGATCAAACTGACACCAGTGGCTTGTGAGACCGGCCACCGCCCCTCGTCGGGGTCTCGACTGTATACACTAGTCTACTCTGGAGTATCGATGCCCTGTCTCGAAACTCCCACGACTAGGGACACTTTAAGGATGTGCTTACAGACCCCAGCTCCCACGTATATGATCGCCATCATACTGCTGGTAGTCAAGCAAGAATCCTATGGGCTCTATTATCATGCAATAGTGAACTAAAGCATGTATACGATGATAAAGACAAACCAGATAGCAAACTATTATCTCGAGCAAGACTGTCATATCGGTATAGGTCCCACCTCAATCATTGCAATCACGTACCTACGATCCAATAATTGACTTTGAGAGCACTATCTCCAACAGCTTTTGCCATGATGCATTCTCTCTCTCTCATTCTCACCAAGTCAACACTAAAATGGGAAATTCAAATTAAAGCAATCATCAAATAACTAACTAAACTTAATTAAAACCCAAAGACTTAATCCCCATGATTAAACCCACCATGGTTGCTAATCATGGTATTACCTCATTTTAAAACCCTAGTTTACATGCACATATGTGTGCAAGCCTAGGAAAATTCTAGAAAAATATTTATTAAATTGGGAAAAATATTTGAAACTCAATTTGGTAAACTTTTATTAAAAACCCTTTATTTAAATATAAATAGCCACTAAACACATCCTAAGGTGTTACACTAGGCATATAACTGTTAGTTATGTATATGCCCTAGAGGCCATTGTTGTACATATGATGTATATTATAATGGATGCTTGGTTATATATAGAGAAGACTTTCTTGCTCGTCATGATAGTATGCTATTTGGTTTCACTTTATCTTAACATGTTGACTTGTATTGGTTTACTGTTTTACTCTCACATGTTGATAAAGCCCTTAGGACTTGTACTCGACTACTGGGACTATGATGAGATCATACTAGTGGGGCCGCGGTAGTCGATGAGTACATCCTATAACTGTTCCTAGTCGAGGGTATATCGAGACAGGGCATCGATACACCAGAGTAGACTAGCGTATACGCATCTTGACCCATATGATGGGCGATGGATGATCCCATATCCATCGGTGTTAGACATCAGAGATGGTGTACGGGTGCTCAGTAGAGACTGGGTACACTGAACGGACTCGCCGAGAACTCCCAGATGGTGATATACCACACGTCAGATGGCAGTTCTCCGGTGACACAGGTACAGGGTAGTCTGAAGACCCGAGATCGTCATAGAGTCTTGTGTGATTCCCACTGTGCTTTGATTTCCACCTTACCACGTCCAAGAGGGCGTGCAAAACTGTGGCTTTTGGGTACAGTCCCGAATCACATGGAGGCAATGAGCGATAGGAGGGGATTCGTCTCTCCCGGTATAGGGAGTTGATGTTGTGCTGTGTTCGATTGGCTATAACTGGAAGTCCCTGGCCAGGGCTGATATAGAGATTTACTGGTAAGTGTTACTAGTAGTTTCTCGACCCGTTATGAGCCATACATCGACACGACTTATCGGTTACTGGGGTCTGACGTATACCACCCCTAGACTTGATATGCGACATATCAGACGAACAGACCGGACTGTACGGGAGTGTTACTGATCGGATTCACAGGAGAACGCACAGGCTAGCTTGTTGATCTTCTGATCGCTCAATACCTGGGTGGCTGTTACGTTTAGCTGACCGCTTGCAGCTTGTGGGTGTTTGATATGATCATCACCTGCTACCGGCGTATTGACGATTCTTTAGAGTCCTACACAGAGGTTTCTTGGCTCAGGCGAAACAGAGTAGTGGCACATATGTGATATGCGCAGGAGCGAGAATAATGCGATATGGGATACCGTATTAGATTCTTGCAATATATGGATATGAACCGGGTCATCGGATCAAGTGTTGATTCGATGAATCGGTACATGATATATTAGTCGGTTATATTCGATATAGCCGGATCGTCGGATCAAGTGTTGATTCGATGATTTAATATATAATAATATATATGATATATTATTATATTAACTAATATTGGCTTGCTTTATTATTTCATTTTCTCAGTGGATGATACATTGATATATATGCGATATATGTTAATTGTATTATTTTCTTTTGTTGCAAATATATAATATATATGTGATATATATTATTGTGACATGATATGATTAATTGTTAAACATGTTTAAGGATGATTAATTGAGGTTAGGGTTTGATTTGGTTTAGTTGCTTCAAGTTGCTTCTAGAAGCATTTTCTTTTGTCATTATGAAGATATTTGTGGATGACACATTTGTTAACCAAACCAAACCCTAACTATAGTTTATTCTCTACTCTTTCTTATCCATTCATCCTTGACCATGGTTACAATTCAATCATATAATTCATTCTATTCATCACAAAAGGTTTTAAGCTAATGAATATATTTTCCATTATCATCTTCTTCCTTCTTCAAGAAAAGCTCTCTTGAAAATCCTTAAGTGATGAAAGATTATGAGAAAATGATATAAAAGGATAGCTAAATTACTACTCTCTCATACTAATCTCATCTAGCCCATGGGATTAGTGTGTTCTTCTCTTTTGAGTGAGATAGCTTGAGTTCTTCGAAACCTCGACGTAGATCATCGGAGATTTGGAATACGACAAGCTAGAATGGATCGTTCGAGTCGTGGAGCCTCTCATGAGTCCGGGAGATCGTGGATCGCGGCAAAGGGACTTCTACTCGGAGCTTGTGAAGTGAAGGAGCGGACTACAAAGGTTGTAATCCCTCACACTTAGATAAAAGTTATCTTATTGCATGTTAAACCCTAATTATCTAGCAAAGATCCCGGCTTTGGGTTGTTCGGCACGTCTAAAATTTAATCCGGGCATGTTTGATGCCTCATGAACCTTCACAAGAGTGCCTAGGAACCCTACAGTGGTATCAGAGCCTAGCTAGAGCATTAGGCGATGTGTTTACGAAGTTAAAACTCCGATCGAACGCGAAACGACGAAACAAAACCCACTCTCTGGAAATTTTTTAAAAATTGGGATTTTTCTGAATTAAAAATATGTAAAAAAATCAGCAGGGAATTGTAAGAATTACCATAAAACCCGAGCCCCTAATTCGACCAAACGGCGGCGGAAGCGCGGCGCAAGCATGGCTTGCGCGGCGCTTCCGCGGCGGAACAGTGAGATCAGGACACGTGGCTTCATGGTAATTCCCGTAGTTGCTTGCTGAGTATTCTGGATATTTTTATTCTGTTCCAGGTGTTTAAAATTCTAGGGTTTGTTTTGTAATAGTAGACTCGATCGGAATATTTAAGTTCGTATTTCTTTCCGGATATTTAGAAACTGTTAAACTGGTTGAACGGATATCATTAACCCACTTTATTCCGGCACGGCAAACTTTCAAGCGTTGAATTTTTATTGGGTTTAAATCTTTCGGAAAATTGTACAAGTTAAGCGGTGGACCCTCTAGAAGACAACAAACCTTAACTCGATTATGTGACCGTCTTGAACTGCCTTTTGAACCTTCGGGTTTGGGGCAGTACGGCGTGCCACATGTGAGGCGTTGGCTTGGCCTTTCTACGGCTGGATCACTGGTACTGTGACATATTCTGGGATTATTTGAACTCCGCTCAAGAGTTGAGCACTTCGGGAAATTTTGGGTGTTTGATTATCTGTTCAAATAGTTTAATACCGTATATTTATCTGGAATGTGATACAATATGTGGAATTCATAGAATTAGGCATGAAATACGAAGTATGTGATATTTCGGATTTACGATGTCTAAAGTGATTGTGGATTCCAAATATTGTAGTTTTACACTTTCTTTTCTGTGACCGTAAGCGTAGTATGTGGTGTATCGCCGGCTTCGTTGCTATATATCAACGACAATTGGGATACGCATACTTGCTTACGTTGATGATATGAGATATTATGTGTTGCTGTGATATGTTATATTGGATCGTCGCGATCAGAATAGCCGGGGGTTTTATGTGAGATGAGGGTTTTTATTTTCATTCATGTAAAATTCATTTGTAATGTAATATTCTTTTATTTGGGGCACTTCCAGGATGCGGTTGCTGTCACCAGTGTATATTATTTACTTTTCCGCATTAGGTAGACCCAAGGAGGGGAGCACAAGTAACCGGGTTCTAGGGTCCAGTGGGAGGCCATCTCGAGGAGTCGAGACCGGGTCTCCTAACCCTAGAATTGGCAGTGTTACTTGCCGCTCTCGTAGGGGTCTTGGGGTGTGGGTTTGGCTATTCGTCGCGACCGTGGAATCCGTGTTTTATACAGGCTCGTATTGAAAACACGGACATCCTAGTATATCCAATATTTCATATATGTTCTTCTGCTGCAATGTTCTGTGATGAGATCATATTACTGCCTGAGACGAATGCTTATACTATATATATATGCTGATATATAAATATTACTGCTTTCGTTTCTTCTGTGATGCTTAGGAAGCATAAGCTGATGGGATTTTTATTAATGAGATTAATAAAAGAAAAGAAACCTAAAGATGTTGTAGAATCAAAACTTAATAAAAAGGGTAGCTACAGTTTTGCTTTGCACAGTGATATATACGATATATCCAGCACCTTATTCGATGAGGAAAGGACCGAGATCCCTTCACCGGGAGTGACTCCTTTAGCAAAACTGGCAGATGCTACAAAACGCGGTTTGTCTTTTGATTGCTTTTAGTGTTTTGCTTTGCACAGCGATATATACGATATATCCTGCACCTTATTCGATAAGGAAAGGGCCGACGATCCCTTCACCGGGAGTGACCCCTTTAGCGAAACTAAGAAAAGCCTCAAAACACTCCTTTTCAAAAACTACATGATTCTACGACGATATCAAGTTCATTACGCTTAGGGTTTTCTGAAAAACCTGCGTAGCCCTCCGTCATTTCAGATAGATATTATTTAGTATTCGTGCTACGCTTGTTGGCCTGCGTCAAGGCGTAGTGTGCGATAGCTAACTAGTATATATCTGTTTATGCATATGATGCAGATTCGATTAGGGTAGTCGTGCGACTTTGTTGGCCTGCGTCAAGGGTCGTGCGGGTGGGTTTAATTGAATCAAGAAATGACGGGTTGAACTTGACTAGCGCACTATGGTTTGTTGGCCTGCGTCAAGGTCATAGGATGCTAGGGGTAAAAGCATTATCGGGAATTTCAAGTGTTGAAATTTGCAATGAGATTGCATACCTCCTATGAGATAGTTGGATCCCGATACCCACTGCGAGTAAGAGTTACTCCTGGGAGAGTTTTACACAGGACAATTAGTCATTCAAGTAGGTGTCTAGAAAAGTGTTAACGAGGTTACGCCTCTGGAAAAACGAGGTTTACTAATTAGGTCCGTGCGAAAGCACGGGGAACCTCCCTCAAAGTACCGACACTGATCTGGCTGAAAGATTGACGAAGTTGTAGGGTGTAATTAATCCCGGCTAATCTTACCTTTTTGGGTTTTAAGGTAGATTTGATAAAAACAGTGGGAGACATCCTGATTAGATAAGATAATAACCAATCTAATCTTGCAAGAGCATACGCTAAAGTGTTTTCTTCTCTCTCTCTCCAGGTAGCGACCATTTCAGGCCATAATCAAGATAATAATATGGATGTATTGACTGAACCTGATTATTGTACTGAGCAAGGGAACGTCAGACCCGTTCTTTCTTATAAGAGTTATAAGACTGAACAGGAAACAGGAGAATATCTGAATTCTCACGCCGCCCAAAAGAACATGCATGTTGATGCATCTTCTTCAGGTGTGTTTGTTATTGAGAACTGTTTCTCAGTTCACCCTACGTCCTGGGTATTAGATACCGGATCAGGATCCCACATATGTAAACAGTTACATGGGCTACGTAAAGGTAGAGAACTGGGAAAAGGTGATCATTTCGTTCAAGTAGGGAACGGTGCAAGTATTGTAGCCAAAGCAGTTGGCGAATATCACCTTGTATTGCCAAGTCGTAATACACTGATTCTAAATGAGTGCTATTATATACCGAACATGATGTGCAACATTATATCAGTTTCTTTATTGAGTAAAGAAGGATATAATTTTGTAGTACAGGATAATGTTATGAACATATTCCTAGATCAAAAGTTGATTGCATCAGGCTCGTTACATAATGGCATATTCATTCTAAATCAGAATACAGTCCTGAATATACAAAACACACACAAGAGGAAAAGTTCAGATATGAACGAATCCTTCTTGTGGCATTGTAGACTTGGTCATATCAATGCGACACGATTGGCTAAGTTACATAGAGATGGTTATTTGAATCCGTTCGAATTATCATCTTATGATACTTGCCATTCATGTCTCAAAGGAAAAATGACCAAAGCTCCGTTTAGTGGACACGGA
Source organism: Agapanthus africanus (assembly GCA_030015575.1). Taxonomy (NCBI): domain Eukaryota; kingdom Viridiplantae; phylum Streptophyta; class Magnoliopsida; order Asparagales; family Amaryllidaceae; genus Agapanthus; species Agapanthus africanus. The sequence continues at coordinate 40,029,616 of CM057345.1, read as the reverse complement.
GAAAGAGTTACCGAACTTTTAGGACTGGTACATAGTGATGTATGCGGTCCCATGTCTACGCATGCCAGGAACGGTTCTTCCTACTTCATTACATTCACTGACGATCTCTCTAGATTCGGACATGTATTCCTGATGAAACACAAGTCTGAAGCTTTTGAGAAATTCAGGGAATATAAACACGAAGTAGAGAATCAAACGGGCAAAAGTATTAAGATTCTTCGATCTGATCGAGGAGGTGAATACTTAAGCGGTGAGTTCCTAGATTATCTAAAAGAGAATGGGATTCTCTCTCAGCGTACTCCTCCTTATACACCACAGCACAACGGTGTATCTGAGCGGAGGAATCGCACCCTATTAGATATGGTGCGCTCTATGATGAGTACAGCTGAGTTACCTATTTCATTCTGGGGGTATGCACTGGAGACAGCTGCAGACCTATTGAATATGGTTCCCACCAAATCTGTGCCAACCACTCCATATGAGATATGGAAAGGAAAGAGACCATATCTTAATTATGTTAGGATATGGGGTTGTCCGGCATATGTGAAAACACAAAATCCGGACAAACTCGGCGCAAGGTCTATTCTGTGCAAGTTTGTTGGATATCCCAAACATTCGCGCGGGTATATCTTCTACCACACCGAAGAACAAAAGGTGTTTGTTTCTCGGCACGCCACCTTTTTAGAAAAGGAATTTCTTGAAAAAGAAATTAGTGGCTCTGAGGTAGAACTGGAAGAAGTTCCAGCAGAACAAACTACAACAGATGATTTAGTGGAACCAGAGGATTCAGTAGTACCCGACGAACCCCAGCCTCTCCGCCGATCTAGTAGGGTTTCTCGTCCACCTGAGAGATACTACGGTTTTCTCATTGATGGTGGAAGCGAGGATTGCATCATGGATGATGATGAACCGACTAGTTTCGAGCAGGCCATCACGAGTGGTGACTCTGTGAAATGGCTGGATGCAATGCGATCTGAGATGGAATCCATGTACACCAATAAAGTATGGATTTTAGAAAATGCTCCTGAAGGGGTAAAACCCATTGGGAGCAAGTGGATTTTTAAAAGGAAATTTGGTGTAGATGGAAAAGTTGAGACTTTCAAAGCTAGACTGGTAGCAAAGGGATTTCGTCAACGACCAGGTGTGGACTATGACGAAACCTTTTCTCCAGTAGCTATGCTTAAGTCCATCCGGATCTTACTTGCCATTGCTGCATACCATGACTACGAAATCTGGCAAATGGATGTTAAGACCGCCTTTCTAAACGGTGATTTAGAAGAGTGCGTGTACATGACTCAGCCAGAGGGCTTCGTAGATAGTGGGAGCAGCGGAAAGGTGTGCAAGCTGCTTAAATCCATTTATGGGTTAAAGCAAGCATCGCGGAGTTGGAACATCTGTTTTGATGTTGTAGTCAAAGAGTTTGACTTCATCAAAAATATAGATGAACCTTGTATCTATAAGAAGGTGGCAGAGGGTAAGGTAGTCTTCCTCGTATTGTACGTGGATGACATACTCTTGATAGGAAATGATATTCCTATGCTGCAATCAGTCAAGCTCTTCTTATCACAGAGATTCTCAATGAAAGATCTAGGTGATGCCTCCTGCATATTGGGAATCATGATCTATAGAGATAGATCTAAACGGATACTGGGATTGTCCCAATCCAGGTACATTGACACCATACTAAAGAGGTTTAGTATGGAAGAATCCAAGCGTGGGAATCAGCCCACGATCTCTGGACTCACTCTCTCCAAAGAGATGTCTCCCAAGACTGATTTGGAGAGAGCTCGCATGCAAGGGATACCCTATGCTTCGGCAGTAGGCTCTATCATGTATGCGATGCTATGTACCAGACCCGATGTAGCATACTCACTAAGTGTAGTGAGTCGGTATCAAGCAGATCCTGGAGAGAGTCATTGGACAGCAGTGAAGAACATTCTCAAGTACTTACGAAGGACTAAGGAGATGTTCTTGGTGTATGGTAACGGAGAACTCCAGGTGGAGTCCTTTACCGATTCCAGCTTCCAAAGTGATAAGGACGACTCTAAGTCGCATTCGGGTTTTGTCTTCACCCTCAATGGAGGGGCGGTATGTTGGAAGAGTTCCAAACAGGATACCGTTGCAGACTCAACGATGGAGGCTGAATACATCGCTGCCAACGATGCTGCCAAAGAGGCTGTCTGGATCAAGAAGTTCATTAGTGAACTTGATGTAGTTCCATCCATTGAGCATCCAATACCTCTGTATTGCGATAACAATGGAGCTGTGGCTTTGGCCAAGGAACCCAGGTCCCATCAGAAGTCCAGACATATTCTGAGGCGGTATCACCTGATCAGGGAGATAGTTGATCGCCGGGAGATCGAGGTCAGGAGAGTAGATACGAAGGACAACACTGCGGATCCATTCACGAAGGCTATTCCCCAGATACAGTTTGAGAGATTATTCGGGATGCTAGGTATGAGATACTACAGCAGCTGGCCTTAGTGCAAGTGGGAGATTGTTAGTTATGTATATGCCCTAGAGGCCATTGTTGTACATATGATGTATATTATAATGGATGCTTGGTTATATATAGAGAAGACTTTCTTGCTCGTCATGATAGTATGCTATTTGGTTTCACTTTATCTTAACATGTTGACTTGTATTGGTTTACTGTTTTACTCTCACATGTTGATAAAGCCCTTAGGACTTGTACTCGACTACTGGGACTATGATGAGATCATACTAGTGGGGCCGCGGTAGTCGATGAGTACATCCTATAACTGTTCCTAGTCGAGGGTATATCGAGACAGGGCATCGATACACCAGAGTAGACTAGCGTATACGCATCTTGACCCATATGATGGGCGATGGATGATCCCATATCCATCGGTGTTAGACATCAGAGATGGTGTACGGGTGCTCAGTAGAGACTGGGTACACTGAACGGACTCGCCGAGAACTCCCAGATGGTGATATACCACACGTCAGATGGCAGTTCTCCGGTGACACAGGTACAGGGTAGTCTGAAGACCCGAGATCGTCATAGAGTCTTGTGTGATTCCCACTGTGCTTTGATTTCCACCTTACCACGTCCAAGAGGGCGTGCAAAACGGTGGCTTTTGGGTACAGTCCCGAATCACATGGAGGCAATGAGCGATAGGAGGGGATTCGTCTCTCCCGGTATAGGGAGTTGATGTTGTGCTGTGTTCGATTGGCTATAACTGGAAGTCCCTGGCCAGGGCTGATATAGAGATTTACTGGTAAGTGTTACTAGTAGTTTCTCGACCCGTTATGAGCCATACATCGACACGACTTATCGGTTACTGGGGTCTGACGTATACCACCCCTAGACTTGATATGCGACATATCAGACGAACAGACCGGACTGTACGGGAGTGTTACTGATCGGATTCACAGGAGAACGCACAGGCTAGCTTGTTGATCTTCTGATCGCTCAATACCTGGGTGGCTGTTACGTTTAGCTGACCGCTTGCAGCTTGTGGGTGTTTGATATGATCATCACCTGCTACCGGCGTATTGACGATTCTTTAGAGTCCTACACAGAGGTTTCTTGGCTCAGGCGAAACAGAGTAGTGGCACATATGTGATATGCGCAGGAGCGAGAATAATGCGATATGGGATACCGTATTAGATTCTTGCAATATATGGATATGAACCGGGTCATCGGATCAAGTGTTGATTCGATGAATCGGTACATGATATATTAGTCGGTTATATTCGATATAGCCGGATCGTCGGATCAAGTGTTGATTCGATGATTTAATATATAATAATATATATGATATATTATTATATTAACTAATATTGGCTTGCTTTATTATTTCATTTTCTCAGTGGATGATACATTGATATATATGCGATATATGTTAATTGTATTATTTTCTTTTGTTGCAAATATATAATATATATGTGATATATATTATTGTAACATGATATGATTAATTGTTAAACATGTTTAAGGATGATTAATTGAGGTTAGGGTTTGATTTGGTTTAGTTGCTTCAAGTTGCTTCTAGAAGCATTTTCTTTTGTCATTATGAAGATATTTGTGGATGACACATTTGTTAACCAAACCAAACCCTAACTATAGTTTATTCTCTACTCTTTCTTATCCATTCATCCTTGACCATGGTTACAATTCAATCATATAATTCATTCTATTCATCACAAAAGGTTTTAAGCTAATGAATATATTTTCCATTATCATCTTCTTCCTTCTTCAAGAAAAGCTCTCTTGAAAATCCTTAAGTGATGAAAGATTATGAGAAAATGATATAAAAGGATAGCTAAATTACTACTCTCTCATACTAATCTCATCTAGCCCATGGGATTAGTGTGTTCTTCTCTTTTGAGTGAGATAGCTTGAGTTCTTCGAAACCTCGACGTAGATCATCGGAGATTTGGAATACGACAAGCTAGAATGGATCGTTCGAGTCGTGGAGCCTCTCATGAGTCCGGGAGATCGTGGATCGCGGCAAAGGGACTTCTACTCGGAGCTTGTGAAGTGAAGGAGCGGACTACAAAGGTTGTAATCCCTCACACTTAGATAAAAGTTATCTTATTGCATGTTAAACCCTAATTATCTAGCAAAGATCCCGGCTTTGGGTTGTTCGGCACGTCTAAAATTTAATCCGGGCATGTTTGATGCCTCATGAACCTTCACAAGAGTGCCTAGGAACCCTACAATAACGAATAATAGATCTATGTTTGCAACTTTCAAGGAAGAAAGCGATGTCCGTCAACTTTTTATGGGTAAAGAATCGACTGCAACGGTTAAAGGCAGTGGAACGATTAATTTAAAATTTATTTCGGATAAGTCAATGAAATTGATTGAAGTGTTGTATGTTCCAGAAATTCGTAAGAATTTAATGTCTGTAAGTTTACTAAGTAAACATGGTTTTAAAGTTGTACTCGAGTCCAATAAAATTGTAATTACCAAGAGTGAAATATTTGTGGGAAAGGGTTATGCGTGTAATGAGATGTTCAAATTGAATCTAATTAATAAAGATCCTATTTCAATTTATATTGTTGATTTATTTCCTTTATGGCATGATAGATTAGGACATGTACATTATCGTCGCATGAATGCCATGATTAATTTAGGACTTATTCCTGCATGTGCTAATAAAGATATTGATAAATGTAAAATTTGTGTTCAATCTAAAATTACCAGAAAACATTTACATAAAATTGATTTTCGAAAATCTGTACTTTTAGAATTAATTCATAGAGATTTATGTGATTTGAATCAAATTTTTAGTAGAGATGGTAAAAGGTATTTTATAACTTTTATCGATAATTTTTCAAAATACTCTTATATTTACTTATTAAGTCATAAAGATCATGTATTAAATAGTTTTAAAGTTTATAAAGAGGAAGTTGGAAATCAATTTAGCACCGAAATCAAGAATTTAAAGTCCGATAGAGGTGACGAGCATGTTGACATAGAGCGATTTTATGAATCCGTAGGTATTGTACATATTACCACTGCATTATATACACTTCAACAAAATGGAACCACGGAATGCAAAAATAGAAAGTAAATCAAAATGGTTAATATTACAACAATAACAACTGAGCCTTTTATCCCAAGCATATGAGGTAGGCTACATGAACCAACATGAGAATCACACCGGGTCCAGCACATGAATCCTCCGCCTCCACTCACTCCTATCGAACAATATACATTCATTGAGTCCTTTGGCAACCACATCGTTTCGTATCATCTCCATCCATGTTTTCTTCGGTCTCCCTTTTGCCCTTTTGCCATTGCCCATATCGAGAGTATCTATTCGTCGAACCGGTGCTTTTATAGGTCTGCGTCGCACATGACCAAACCATCTTAGCCGATTTTCCCGCATCTTCTCCTCCACATGTGCTACACCAAATTTTGCACGAATATTCTCATTTCGCACCTTATCTTTTCTAGTGTTACCGCAATCCAACGAAGCATGCGTATCTCCGCTACATGCATTTTCTGTGTATGATGCTTCTTAGGAGCCCAGCATTCTGTACCATATAATAAGGCAGGCCGAATAGCGCTCCGATAAATCTTCCCTTTCAATTTTAACGGAAAGTTACGATCACACAAAATCCCTGCCGCACTCCTCCATTTCAACCAACCAGCTTGGATCTTTTGATTAACATCACTATCGATCTCCCCATTCTTTTGGATGATGGAACCTAGATATCTAAACTGGTCGCTCGGTGATATCTCTTGCCCTTCCAATGTTATACCAATATGGTTTTTACTTCTCTGGTTATTAAATTTGCAATGCATATATGCTGTCTTGGACCTGCTCAATCTGAATCCTCAAGATTCCAATGTTTGCCTCCATAATTCCAATTTGGCATTAACCCCTGCTTTCGTCTTATTTACTAGAACAATATCATCAGCGAATAGCATGCACCAAGGTATCTCATCTTGGATAGTTCTAGTAAGCTCATCCATCACGATGGTAAAAAGGAATGGATTTAATGCAGATCCTTGATGTAAACCAATTGTTATCGGAAAATCACTCGTTAAGCCGCCGCAAGTTCTGACATTTGCCACTATTCCATCGTACGTATCCTTGATTATATCAATATACTTGACGGGGACCCCCTTCTTCATCATTGTCCCCCATAATATTTCTCTAGGTACCTTGTCGTACGCTTTTTCTAAATCAATAAATATCATATACAAATCTCTTCTTCTCTCTCGAAAACGCTCGACAAGTTGACGAAGCAAATGAATAGCCTCTGTCGTCGATCGTCCAGGCATGAACCCAAACCGGTTCTCTGTTATCTTAATATCCTTCCTTAGCTTGTGTTCAATCACTCTCTCCCAAAGTTTCATGGTGTAACACATAATTTTTATTCCACGGTAGTTTGAGCAACTTTGAATGTCACCCTTGTTCTTGTAGATAGGTACAAGGATACATTTCCTCCATTCATTTGGCATCTTTTTGTCTGCCAAATCTTATTAAACAAATCTGTCAGCCATTTAACGCCTATTTCTCCTAAGCATCTCCAAATCTCGATAGGAATCCCGTCAGGACCAACCGCTTTTCTTAAACTCATTTTGTTCAAAGCTCCTTTAACCTCAGGTAGTCTTATTTTACGCATGAAATCACGGTTTATATCTTGAGATTGAATGACAAGTCCATCCAAATTCTTAGTAAAGCTCTCATTGAACAATTTGTCAAAATAATCTCTCCATCTTTGCTTGATATCCTCATCTCGAACTAAAACCTTTTGATTTTCATTTTTGACACACTTCACCGTACATAAGTCTCTAGTCTTCCTTTCCCGCAGCCGAGCAATCCAGTATATATCATTTTCAGCCTCTTTAGTGTCTAATTTCTCGTACACCTCCTTGTAGACCTTAGATTTAGCTTCCTGAACAGCTTTCTTAACTTCCTGTTTAGCCATTTTATACTTCTCAAATCTCTCCACATCTCTACTTTTCTTCAAATATTTATAAGAATCCCTTTTAATTTTAATAGCAGCCTTTACTTCTTCATTCCATCATGATATGTCCTTAGATGGTGGAGCACCACCTCTCGACTCACCAAGTAGATCTCTAGCTACCTTTTTGATACAACTAGCCATTTTGTTCCATATTCTTTCTGAATCATCTTCCGACTGTCAATCCGCTTCTTGGACTACACGATCTATAAAAGCCTTTTGGTTATCTTCTTTCAATCGCCACCATTTAATTGTAGGCTCTACCTTACGTCTAATCTTCCTAGGTCCTCTTCTAAATCGAAAATTTAGAACTAAAAGTCTATGTTGAGTGGTTACACTCTCACCTGGCACTACCTTACAGTTGATACAACAAGCTCTATCTATTCTTCTCGTCAGAAAAAAGTCTATTTGACTAGCACTTGATCCGCTCCTAAAAGTGATAAGGTAGGACTCTCTTTTCCTAAACCAGGTGTTTGCTAAGATCAAGTCATAAGATAAGGCAAAATCAAGAATCGAGTCACCTACTTCATTCCTTTGTCCAAAACCAAAACCTCCATGGATAGTATCAAACCCACTACGACTAGTACCTACATGTCCATTAAGATCACCACCAATAAATAACTTCTCTCCACTAGGTATACTTTGCACCATCTCGTCTAAATCCTCTCAGAATAGACGCTTACTAGCGTCATCAAGACCTATCTGTGGTGCATAAGCACTAATAACATTAAGGATCGCTCCACCTAGAATAAGCTTAACCGGTAAAATTCTATCACCTTTTCTCCTAATCTCAACTACATCCTCAAGCAACCGTCTATCTATGATTATGCCTACACCATTACGATTTTTATCTCTACCTGTATACCAAAGCCTATAACTCCAAGGCTCTATGACTCTACTCTTTTCACCTACCCACTTAGTTTCTTGCAAACACATAATACCAACTCTTCTCCTAATCATCACCTCCACTAATTCTATTAGTCTACCCGTAAGGGAACTTATGTTCCAGGAAGATAGACGGATCCTATAAAACCCTTGCTTATTTGTCACTACACTCAGGGTCCGATGTAGAGCGTCGTTTCTGGATGATGACCCTTGCTTATTTGTCACTACACCCAGGGTCCGATGTAGCGCGCCGTTTCTGGACGACGACCCTTGCTTATTTGTCACTACACCCGGGATCCGATGTAGCGCGCCGTTTCTGGACAACGACCTAGAAGCCCTTGCATATTTAACACTACGTCCGGGATCCGATGTAGCGCGTCGCTGAGTAGGGGACGCCCCAACGATATTCTTATTATGGTTCATGTCATAGATAGTGACAAAGTTTTACGTTGGCTGTCACAAGCTTATCACAACCCCCACCCTTTCTCATCCGGACTTGGGACCGGCAACGGTGGGTTTCGAAATGGTTATTATGATCTCTAATTCGGGCTTAAATACGAATTTGTGGGGTGAAGCATTATTCACTGCAAGTCACATATTTAATAGAGTTTCTCAGAAAAATAAAAATGTGACACCCTATAAATTTTGGAAAAAGAAGAAACCCAATCTTAGTTATTTTAAAGTGTGAGGATGTCATGGTCTCGTTAGGCTTCCCAAACCTAAACGACCCAAATTGGGTAATAGAGCAATTGAAAACGACCCAAATTGGGTAATAGAGCAATTGAAAGCATTTTATTGGTCATTCCTTGGCTAACAAAACTTATAGATTTTTGGTGACTGAATTGCGTGGTGTTTATTTTCAAAATAGTATCATTGAATCTCGAGATGCGAAATTTTTCGAAAACCATTTTTCTACGATACCTAGAATTAATAATAATAATTCTGACATTCCTTTTATTAATTCTAATTCTAATTCCGAATTAATTATTAATTTAAATACTAAGAATGAGGAATTAGAACCGAGAAGAAGAAAAAGAGCAAGAGTAGAAAAAACTTATTGTCCCGATTTTCAAATGTATTTAATTGGAGTATCAAGAGATAAGCAAGTAAAAGAAACACCATTTATATATGCTATATAAAGTGATCTATTAACATATAATGATGTTGTTCATTCTCAAGATTCCGTATTTTGGAAAGATGCTCTTAATAATGAGTTGGATTCATTAATGATTAACCAAACCTGGAAATTAGTAGATATTCCAAATAGGTCTAAGCCTATCGGGTCTAATTGGATATTTAAAAGCAAACTTAAACCCGATGGAACCATAGACAAATATAAAACTAGACTTTTTATTAAAGGGTATTGACATAAAGAAGGAATTAATTTCTTTGATACGTATGGTCCTGTCGCTAGAATTATTTCTATCAGATTACTAATTTTCTTCGTCTCTATTTTTAAATTCCACGTACATCAAATGGATGTTAAGACTACATTTTAAAATGGTAACTTAGAGAAGGAAATTTATATGAAACAATCGGAAGGTTGTGTCGTTGTGGGGTAAGAAAATAAAATTTACAAACTGCTTATGTCTCTTTACGGTTTAAAGCAGGCCCCTAAAAAATGTCATGATAAATTTGAACATGTTGTTTCATTTGGATTCAAACCGAATGAATCTGATAAATGTATTTATAGTAAACTAATTAATAACAAGGTAGTTATTATATGCCTATATGTTGATGACGTGCTTATATTCAGTTCTGACATGAATCTTATAAATGGCACTAAATTTTTTTTATCTTCAAAATTTAATATGAAAGATTTAGAGTTGGCCAAAATTATCTTAGGAATTAAGATAATTAGAAATGATAATATTTTGATATTATCACAATTTCATTATGTAAATACTGTATTGGAAAAATACAACGAATTAAGTGGAAAAATTGTTTGTACAGCTTTAGATTCTAGTGTTAAATTAGAATTTAATAAAGGAAGAGCGGTTTCTCAATTGAAATATACTAGTGTCATTGGTAGTTTTATATATGCGATGCATACTACGTGACCGGATCTAGCATATGTTGTTGGACGACTTAGTCGATATACTAGTTGTTCGGGTAATGAGTATTGGATGGAAATATCAAGAATATTTGCGTACTTGAGAAAGACTATAGACTACGGTCTACATTACACGGGTTATCTTACGGTTTTAGAATGATATGGTGACGCTAGTTGGAACTCAATTTTAGGCGAGTCATTATCAACTAATGCTTGAGTCTTTACTTTAGGGGGTGCTGCGAATTCATGGAAATCGAAAAAGCAAACCATTATTACACATTCCACGATGGAATCGGAATTTATTGCTCTTGCCGATTGTGGTAAGGAAGCAGAGTGGCTATGCCACCGATTGTCATTAATTGTGACAGTGAGGAATATTCCTCCCCACCGATTGTGGTAAGGAATATTTTATTAGATATACCGTTATGGTCTAAACGTATGCTACCGGTTGTCATTAATTGTGACAGTGAGGTCGTTAGATCACCTATAATAAGGTTTATAATGGGAAATCTAGACATTTGAGTCTAAGACATGATTATATTCAACAATTACTCAAAAGATGAGGGGATAATTGGAATTAAATATATTCGTACAAATCAGAATCTTGTCGACCCTTTTACTAAAGGTTTTTCAAGAGATTTTTTTCATAAATTATTATTTGGATTAGGGTTAAAACCTCATTAATAGATCAATTATCATTGAAATTCTACTTGATGCTTGTGCCCCAAGTATTGTGAGTTCAAAGGAAGAGTAGATGCTACGATTGGTTGCAAAATTATGAAAACTTATTCTTATCCCTGAAATGATCATGCTTGGATATTGTAGATAAAGGAAGAGGATCAATTATTTCTTAATAAATGATAAAGTGTGATTACAATACACATAAGATGATCTACCTATATGAATGAGGATGCGGCCGCCTTTTATGAGATTAAAAGGTTTTCTCAGAAACATTCATTAAATCAGGACATGCACTGGCCATGATGGTGCAAACTTATGAATTAATTGATCTTTTAAATGTACATATGTGCTTTATATCTAGTAATTGCAAAAGATCCTCGGTTCGAAACTCCGGTTACCGTGCACCTTGATTAAATTTTGATTTAAATGCACTAAGTGAAGATTCAAGTCCAGAAGACATCTTTATGGTATGTATATGTTGGATATAGGTGCCCTGAAGGCAATTATTGTGATTGTACATGGACCTATATGGATAGAACATTCTTGCTCGACATGATAGTATGCTATTAGGTTTGATTTTATCATCATGTGTATATGTTTTACTTGCTATTATGTATCGTGAATACATGTTGATAAAACCCTTATAATCTTTGCTTGACTACCAGAACTATGATGTGAGCATACTAGTAGTACCTGGGTAGTCCATAAGCACATCTTTAAATATTCCTAGTCGTGAGAGTATCGAGACAGCGCATTGGTACTCCAGATTAGACTAGTGTATATGTTTTTTGACCCCGACCAGAGCGATGGTTGTTCCTACAGCTATTGGTGTTTGACACCAAAGATTGTATACATGTGTTCATTAAAGAATGAGTATACTGAACGGATTCGCTGAGAACTCCTAGATGGCATTATACCTATTATCAGATAGCAGTTTTCTAGTGACAATGGTACATGGTAGTCCCTTGACCTGAGATCGTTATAGTTACTTGTGTGTGTTCCTACTGTACTTTGATCACTACCCAACTACGGCTTTATAGAGCCGTGCATACAGGTTTTAGTTGGGTACAGTCCCGAAGCACATGAAGGCAGTGAGCGTTCTAAGGGATCCGTCTCTCCCGGTATAGAGAGTCGATATCGCGGTGTGCATGATATGACTATAACCCGAAATCTCTTGCTAGGATGGTTGAGATAAACTGATAAGTGCTATCAGTTATATCTCGGATGGTTATGAGTTCGATATCTGTATGACTTATTTACTCTTTGACGAAAAGACCGGATTGTACGGTAATTATCACTGATATAATTTATTGGGTTCAGATGATTTTGCTCATCGACTTACCTCTTGATTAATACTTGGGTAGCCGTTATATGCAGTTAGTACCGCTGACGTGCTTGTGGGTTAATCCGTTAGGGGATTGATATGATAGTTTTTTAGATTCAATCGGATATAATCATGTTTAACCTACTGCCAGCGTATTGTCAGGTCTTTAGAGTCCCATAACGAAAGTGCATGTCCAGGAGAAATGATGATGTGGTGTGCGTAGGGGGATATGTGCGGGAATTCGATTAAATATGTCTGTATGATACACATATATTAATTGGACGTTTGATAATACTAGTCGGCTTATTTATAAACCGGATTATTGAATCAAGTGTTGACTTAATATCCATATATGTGATATGGTACATAGTATTATGTATATTATGCACACATACACACACTCTCTCACACTCTCTCTAGTATATGATACTAATGTATTATTATATATATGGTACATAATATGTTCATGTATATGATACATGTTTTCTCTCTCTTGGTTTATATATACATATCTATAGATATATGTATATGGTATTGTTTATGTATAGGATAAATAATGTATGTATATGTATATGGATGCATATACTCTAACTCTCTCTTTCTCTCTTATAGTATGTATGTTATACATACTTGTATTTGTATTTGGATACAAATACATATGTCATATAATGGCAAAAAGTAGCCATATGAAGAGTGGGGGCCATTTCTCTCTACACATGAGAGATAATAAGAGAGATAAAGAGGATGGGAGAATTCTCTTCTCTTGATAATTTCTAAAAAGAGAAAAAGAAAATGAGATGGGCTTCACCTTCTTCCTCCTCCTCTTCATCTTTTCAAGGAAAAAAAGAAAAAGGAAAGTGAGAAAAGATAGAGTATCTTTCATGATCATCTTCTACCTCTTGCATATTAGCATCATGTGAGAGCTAGTTGCTTCGCTTTAGAAGAGCAAGAGTGGAATGGGAGATTGGGATGGGTTCTTTCACCATGGATCATTTTCGGCGAGACGGTCGACCGCCAAGTCCGTTCCGGATACTCGAAGTGCCTAGCATGGGTCTTCCACTAGAGAATGGACATGCTACAAAGATTGTAGCCCTATAAACTCTATGGTTTTGCTTTCTTGATTATCTACAAAAGCTAATATTCGAATGATTTTTGGTTTGTGATTGGTGCTACATTTTAAGATTTTTTGTTCTATGTTTCCGCCGCGGTCCACAAGTGTTGCGACCCTAGCATCGATTACTAACATGATATCAAAGTCGATTCATCTACTAGTAAATGAATTTAAAACACCCAATTTTGAAAAACTAGTTTTGAAAATTGCATTAAAAACTCTCTGATTTTGATTGTGCCCAAGCCGAATCACCCCGTAATGGCTCAGGGGCTGTTGGGAGGGGGCCCCAACCTGAGAGCTCCTTATGGTGCTCTCGGGTTGGAGGTGCAGGACCGAGAGCACCATAAGGTGCTCTCGGTTCTGCCCCATACCCGAGGCCACTGTTTTGGTGGTCTGGGGTTTGGAGCCCCCTATGGCCCCTAGGGTGATCATGAGTTGTGCCTGAGTGCCCGTCGGGCTCTTGTGTATTTTTAGGGTCTTTTGCGACTCAAATTTATTTTAAAATGAGGGAATTTGTGATGCCGGGGTGCGCTTGATTCTCAGTTCTTGGAATTCCAGGTGTAGGACCTCATGGGTTATGGAGTTCTTTGGTCGCGGTTTCAAATTAACCCGATCAAAATGTTTGATCAAGTTGGTTTGGACACATATAAGGATATATGTTGGTAAACATCGCCTAATTGATATGTGATCAATTAGCGAGCTTGCACATTAGTCGAATGTGATGTTGGTATGTATGGTTTGGTTCAGATTGTCGCATTTTGAATAGCCCCTCGTGTGAATGTGATGTACAATCATTGTATTTCAATTCATGTATTATGTGTAATACAATTGTATTATTCTTTTATTGGGAACGCGGTCGGGTTGAGACCGTCGTTGCCTATTGTATGTATATTACACTTGGAGATTTCCCCATGAAGGAGTGCTCGAGCCTCTGGGTTCTAGAATACGCTAGGTGGCCCTCCTCAAGGAATTGAGACCGGGTTTCCTCGTCTAGGATTGGCGGGTGGCTCGCTGCGCTTATAGGGGTATTCGTTTAGTTATGTACGGGCTATTCACATGACATTGGAAAGTCGCGTTTCGTTTGCGGTTCAAACGAAATGCGGGATTTCTAAGATATCCGACCATTCCATTTTCGGTGATGTTTATGTAAGTCCATGCTACCCTTCCCCGGTATTTACGGGGTTGCGAAGTGGTTAAAAACGATTTTCAAGAGGGTGGTAACATGGACTCAAAATACGGATCTTTGTTAAACGACTAACTAACAACCTAACAAGAGTTTACCTACTCGGTTAGGGGGGCTATCCCTTTTTTGAACTCCTTCGTCTTCAACTCCTCCCGGTGTACGGATCGGCCTCACCTCGTCGTCTCCTTGCGCCGAAAATGGATCCACCTGAAAGCTTCTACCTTTGGCTTCTTCTTCGAACTTTGAAGAAAACTAGAACACTAGGTTTGCTAAACCTTGTGAACTAGGATGAGTAGAGAAGTGATTTGGGTTTTCTTTTATCTCTGAGGCAATGAGTCTCAACACATGAGAATGGTTTGCCTTGAGCTAGAGAAAGCAAGAGGAAGAGGGAGAGAGCTTGAGGATGAGAGAGCTCAAGAGAGAGAAAGTAAATCCAAGAATGAGCAAGACTTTTTAAGTAAATCCAAGAATGAGCAAGACTTTTTCCCAACCTCTCTCTCATAATCCAAAAGGAATAATAATAATAATAATAATAATAATAGAGTATTATGTGATGGTTCATATCATATCAAGTGGCATTATCATTTCATGCACTCATAATGCAAAGCAAAACAAGCAAGCAAAAGTCTTTGCCATGAAATGATAGCCATTGCAATGATGATGGTCAACTAGTCCAACCTAGTCAACCGGTCAACAAAGTCAACAAGTCAACAATGTCAACCCCTCATCACAACCATGAAACAATAATACTTAATTAATATTATCATTAAACATATTTTTTATTCTCATTAGGGTTTAGCAAAAGTCAATGGTCAACAGTGAACAGTCAATAGTCAATAACCCCAATGAGAATCCTCTGCCTCTGTCTCTCTGTCAACTGTGCATACACACCCGCATCCGCGTTCCGAGGAACACGAATACAACCGAGATAAAACTAATACCAAAACGTACACTAGGATCTGGCTTAAACCAAAGCCCGCTAGTGTTAACTGTCCGGACACCAAACGTGCACAAGTGCACGGATGTGACCGAACCCTGTCGCAAAACCATGCGACCTCTACTCTTTTGCCTAAAGACGAATAGTTTTCTGTGTGGGACTCTAAAGACTCGACACTACACTGGCAGTGGGTTTAACCACAGACCGCAAGTGGCACTAGCTGTGCGTAACGGTCCCCAGGTAGATGCCGACAAGAAGACTGACGAGGTGAAACCCATCTGAACTCCTACTGAGCCTGAATGTGACAATCTCCGTACAGTCCGATCTGTTCGTCTGATACATCGTATGGCGGGCCTAGGGGGCGGTAAACGTCAGTCTCCTAATAGCGGTACAAGTCGTGTCGGAGTGAAGCCCAGAACACCCTGAGATAACACTGGAAACCTACCAGTATATCTCGCTTGCCCTGGCCAGGGACTACTCGTGTAATGGCTCTCCTAGACACAGCGCGATGTCAACCCCCAATACCGGGAGAGACGAATCTTGTCTATCCGTCACTGCCTCCAAGTGCTTCGGGACTGCACCCAACCACTACCTGTTTGCACGACTCCTTTGAGCCGTGGTAGGGTAGTAATCAAAGTACAGTGGGAACACACTCGAGGCAAAGTGACAGTGTCAAGTCAGTGGACTAAGCTGTACTCATGTCACCTGGGAACTGATAACTGACGATAGGTATAGTACCAACCAACAGTTCCCGACGAGTCCTGTCCAGTGTACTCGTAACCTAACGAGCACCCGTATACTATCTCCAGTACGACGTACTGATAGCTGTGGGACAGACCATCTCCCCTGCTGGGATGAGAAGCGCATACGCTAGTCTACTTCGGAGTATCGATGCCCTGTCTCGATAGTCCTACGACTAGGGACCTGTATAAGGATGTGCTTATAGGTTACCCAGCCCCCACGAGTGTGACTGCCATCACAACGCTGGTAATCAAGCAAATATCCTAAGGGCTCTACTAATATGTATAAGCGATATGCAAAAAGAAACACATGCACATATTGAAGTAGAAACAAACCAAGTAGCATACTACCATTTTGAGCAAGATTGTCTATACAACTGTGAATATCCCAAGCTTCCATTAAGTAATATACAAGCTAGTATGATACAGTAATGGCCTCTAGGGCATATACACTAACAATCTCCCACTTGCACTAAGGCCATGAACTGGTGTATCGAAGACCTATCATCTCGATCAGCCGCTCGAACTGAGTCTGGGGTAAGGCCTTCGTGGGTGGATCAGCAGTGTTATCTTCTGTATTTACTCTCTTCACCTCGATCTCCCTGATCAGGTGGTACCGCCTCAAAATGTGCCTAGACTTCTGATGGGACCTGGGTTCCTTCGCTAAAGCTATAGCGCCGTTGTTGTCACAATACAGCAGTATTGGATCAACACTGGTAGGAACCACCTGAAGCTCCGTGAGGAACTTCTTCATCCAGACAGCTTCCTTTGCGGCATCGCAAGCAGCTATGTACTCCGCTTCCATAGTTGAGTCAGCAACGGTTTCCTGCTTGGAACTCTTCCAGCAAACTGCCCCTCCATTGAGGGTAAAGACATAACTCGACATGGACTTGGAGTCATCCCTGTCACTCTGGAAGCTGGAGTCAGCAAAGGCCTCGATCTGGAGGTCTTTTCCGCCATACACCAAGAACATCTCCTTAGTCCTTCTTAGGTACTTGAGAATGTTCTTTACTGCTATCCAGTGTTTCTCCCCTGGGTTCGACTGATACCGGCTTACAACGCTCAATGCGTATACTACATCTGGTCTGGTACACAACATCGCATACATAATAGATCCTACCGCAGATGTGTAGGGTATTGATGACATGCGAGCCCTTTTCAAATCAGTCTTGGGAGACATCTCTTTGGAGAGGGTGATTTCGTGATAAGCCGGTAGATTACCGCGCTTGGAATCTTCCATACTGAATCGTTTCAGTTTGGTGTCGATGTACCTTGACTGTGAAAGTCCCAACATCCTTTTAGATCTATCACGATAGATCTGTATCCCCAGAATGTAGTTGGCATCGCCCAGGTCCTTCATGGAGAACCTCTGTGACAAGAATCCTTTGACTGACTGTAACATAGGAATATCATTTCCTATTAGGAGAATGTCATCGATGTACAAGACGAGGAATACCACATTTCTTCCTACAATCTTACTGTAAATGCATGGTTCATCTGGGTTTTTGATAAAGCCGAATTCTTTGACAGTATCATCAAAGCAGATGTTCCAACTCCGTGATGCCTGCTTCAGTCCATAGATGGACTTGAGCAACTTGCACACTTTACCGCTGCTCCCACTCTGAATGAATCCCTCTGGATGATCCATATAGACGCACTCTTCCAAATATCCATTTAGGAAAGCCGTCTTTACATCCATCTTCCAGATTTCATAATCATGGAAGGCAGCAATGGCAAGAAGGACCCGAATGGATTTCAGCATAGCCACTGGAGAAAAGGTTTCGTCATAGTCCAAACCAGGTATTTGACGAAAACCCTTTGCAACAAGTCTAGCTTTATAGGTCTCAACCTGTCCATCTACACCAATCTTCCTTTTGAAGATCCACTTGCATCCTACGGGTTTTACCCCATCTGGAGCAACGTCCAACGTCTATACTTTGTTGGTGTACATGGACTCCATTTCGGTCCGCATTGCATCCAGCCATTTTACTGAGTCACCTCTCTGAATGGCTTGCTGGAAGCTAGTAGGCTCATCATAATCGATAGTGCAATCCTTTCTATTCCCGTCTATGAGAAAACCGTAGTATCTCTCGGGCGGATGAGACTGCCTACTACTCCTGCGGAGCGGCGCAGGAATGTCCGGTTCTCCTGAAACTTCTGGTTCATCCAAGCTTTCAGTAACAGCTTGTGGTTCTGGAATTTCTTCCAGTTCTATTGCGCTCCCACTTATCTGATTTTCCAAAAATTCAGTTTCCAAGAAATGGGCATTCGGAGAAACAAAAACTTTTTGTTCTTCTGCGGAATAGAAAAGATACCCCCTGGAGTTCTTTGGGTATCCCACAAACTTACACAGTACTGAGCGTGCCTCGAGCTTGCCCGCATGCTTCTTTTTTACAAAAGCTGGACATCCCCATATCTTAAGATACTTAAGACAGGGTTTCTTCCCACTCCACATCTGATGTGGGGTGGTAGGCACAGTCTTGGTTGGAGCCTTGTTCAAGAGATATGCAGCTGCTTCTAGTGCATAACCCCGGAAAGATTGCGGTAACTCAGCCTTACTCATCATAGAACGAACCATATCCAATAGGGTTCGATTCCGCCTTTCAGATACACCGTTGTGTTGTGGTGTGTATGGAGGAGTACGCTGAAAGAGAATTCCATTCTCTTTTAAGTAGTCCAGAAACTCGGCACTCAAGTATTCACCACCTCGATCAGATCTCGGTGTCTTTATACTTTTGCCTGTTTGTTTTTCAACTTCATTCTTGTATTTCCGAAATTTCCCAAAGGCCTCGGATTTGTGCTTCATTAAGAAGACATGTCCATACCTAGAGAAATCATCTGTGAAAGTAATGAAGTATGAATAACCACTTCGCGCATGTGTAGACATTGGACCACATACATCACTGTGTATGAGTCCCAAGAGCTCGCTCGCTCTTACTCCGTGTCCAGTGAACGGAGTCTTTGTCATCTTTCCCATGAGACAAGATTCACAAGTGGCATAAGACTGATACTCGAACGGATTCAAGTATCCCTCTTTATGTAACTTAGTTAATCGCGTCTCATTGATGTGACCCAGTCTACAATGCCATAAGAAAGCCTGATTTGTTTCCGGAGACTTTCTTTTAAGTGTGTTCTGGACACTGAATATCTGAGCTTGATTTAATACGTATATCCCGTTATTTAATGTACCTGACCCAATCATAACTTGATTTAGGTGGATGTTTACTACATCGCTTACAAAAGTAAATTCATATCCTTCCTTAGAAAGTAAGGATACAGATATGATATTACAAGTCGCACCTGGTACATACAAACAGTTACGCAAAATCAATATCTGCCCAGTTGTCAGTCCAAGATGATATTCCCCTACGGATTCAGCATCCATGCTCATTCCGTTAGCGACCCTGAGAGTCATATCACCTTTCCTGATAACCCTACGGTTTCTCAGAGCCTGTAATGAATTACAGATGTGAGATCCTGATCCGGTATCCAATACCCAGGAAGTAGGGTTAACTGACATACAGTTCTCTATCACAAACACACTCGAAGCCAAAGCCACAACATGCTTCGAATTCTGGCTACTGGCTTTGCTAGCCCTGCAATCCTTCTGCCAATGTTCATTCCCGTTACAATAGGAACGTCCCTCTTTTACTACATCCAGTCCTGAAACTTTTGCCCTTGCTTTTCCTTCTTCTTCCCTGGTTTCCTTCAGGGTATAAGCAGAAGGCATGGACTGTAGAATTAAGTCAGTACTTGACCCATTCTCCAACGTGGTCTCCAGGTCCGTGAGCTCAAAATAGCTGGTCTCTGTAAGGACGTTGCCCCTTACAGATGACCCGACAGCCAACCTCGCTTGAAGCAATTCGTTCGAGGTCTCATATCTTGCGATACGAGATTGCTCTCCATATAAATCTTTGTTATGGAGGAAGATAGAAACTGAGTCCATCTTCTCGTGCTGCCTCTGGTTTGCACCATCAACTGAGGCTAACACGAGGCACTTGGCTTTTGCACAGTCTTTTTCTGATGTCCTGCGGATATAAATATCCGTGAAAGAGGAAACTGGACCTGAGACGACAGGGGTTTGATTAGTTAAGAGGTGTCCCAGCTTGTTATGGGCAATGGACATCTGGACAGACCTTTGCCAGTCAAAACAGTCAAATTCAGTCATTTTATTATCTAGATGTAACCAATGTTTGGTCACTGGTCGCTGCAATTAAGAGAGAGAGAGAAGAAAACACTCAGCATGATGCTTCTTGCAAGTTTAGATTGGTTTTTAATTTATCTAAACAGGATGGCTCCCACTGTCTCTCGAATCCCTCCTCAAACCATAAAGGAAGAATTAGTCAGGATCAATCTCACCGTACAATACTTGCATAACCGTTCGGCCAGGCTGGTGTCGGTACTTCGAGAGAGGTTTTCCAACGCTTTCGCGAAGTTCCTTAATTAAATAACCTCTTTTCCCTGTGGGCGTAGCCCCGCTAACACCTTTCTAGGCACCCACTTGGTTTATAACATTGATCGTTAAGTGAGAAAGTTCCGGAGGAGTAGCATATACTCACAGTAGGATCGGGATCCAAATATCATCGTGTGATAAACTGAAGGAATCCTACCAGAATCATCACACTCCAAATGGTATGCAACGCTAGCAAGTTTGAGTTCTTTTGAAACTCCCGATGTGGATTTTTGCCCCATGCTCTTATGACCTTGACGAAGGTCAACAAATCATAAGTCACATGTCAAGTTCTAACCGTCATTGTCCAGGTTAATTTGAACCTACCCGTATATACCCTTGACGAAGGTCAACAAGGTAATACGACTGTCCCAAACCAACGCATCTATCTATGCTACATATGAACACCTAACAGCTACCAATCACTATGCCTTGACGAAGGTCAACAAACATAGCTTGAATACTATTGAATATTCATACGAAACGACGGAGGGCTACGAATGGTTTTGGCGAAACCTTGAACGTAGTGAACTTGATATAATCGAAGGAACCTTGATAGCTTTTAAAAGGAGTAGCTTAAGCTTTGCGCTTTAAAAGTTATTTTTTGAAAAGAAACCGAGTGGTTTTTGAAATTGTTCCATCGACTTTTACTTGGTTTATTTTTCTTGCATTAGTTCTTTTAATGCGTCCCATCATTTAATCCTACCATTGAAGAAAACAACCAAAATATGACGTACGCTTATGCCATTCGCATTCGCCACGGGGCCCCGTCATTACCCGTTAGGTTACTTAACTAACGACAGAGCGGGGGCTGGGCTAGCGCGGCTGCAAAACATAAGCAACACCTAAATAATATCATATATAGATATATTGCAATGATAGCCATTTCAGATCACAGATGAACACATTGGATATACTAGGAATCCGCAATTCGTACGAGCCTGTAACGAAAAGCGGATTACACGGTCACGATGAATAGCCAATACCCTACCCTAGACCCCTACGGGTGCGGCAAACTACCCGCCAAATATCCGAAGTGGAGCAACCTCCCTCAATGACATGAGTAGGCCACTCGGCACTTCGAGATACCCGGTAGTTTGTGCACCCCACCTTGGGTCTATCCTAGGAGCAAAAACAGTAAAAAGAAATTATACAATGACGGCTACAACCCCGACCCGGTTGTGCGGCCAAAAATAATATTACATCAATTTACATATTACATGAATTGAAAGATAAAAGGAAAAACTCTCATCTCACAACCCCCGGCTATTCATCCGCGACAATCCAATGAATTCATATACACATACCATCAACATTACAGATCACAGATATGTATAACCCCCACTAATCGACGTATAGCGATTAGCGGACGTTCAATACATATAACACATCATAGATATATACTCGTCAACTTAAGTCTTTTAGAAGGTCGATCAAAATACGGATTTTCAAGCCCCAAAAACTAATTTTTCTTTCTGGAAAATCTGGGCAGAAAAAACATATTTTAAAAATCCCAAAACACCCCTATGACCTCACTGCAAGAAAAATCGTCTACGGATCCGCGGATCCGCTGCGGGAGCAAGCTCCTGCCGCGGTTTCGCGGCGCGTTGATGGGCTCTCTGGACCATTGTTCTACAGTGAGATGTAAAAACCCTGAGTCGAATTTTAAGCCAAGATTTATTAATTTTAGAACAGAGGAAAAATTCGACAGAAAGTGTACTTTTCGGGCGTGTTTCGTGACTTTTTCTCCGATCGAATTTCTAGTTACTTTGCTAACATGTTAGATAGTGTTTAACTAGGCTCTGATACTACTGTAAGTCCATGCTACCCTTCCCCGGTACTTACGGGATTGCAGAAGTGGTGAAAAACGATTTTCAAGAGGGTGGTAACATGGACTCAAAATACGGATCTTTGTTAAACGACTAACTAACAACCTAACAAGAGTTTACCTACTCGGTTAGGGGGGCTATACCTTTCTTGAACTCCTTCGTCTTCAACTCCTCCCGGTGTACGGATCGGCCTCACCTCGTCGTCTCCTTGCGCCGAAGATGGATCCACCTGAAAGCTTCTACCTTTGGCTTCTTCTTCGAACTTTGAAGAAAACTAGAACACTAGGTTTGCTAAACCTTGTGAACTAGGATGAGTAGAGAAGTGATTTGGGTTTTCTTTTATCTCTAAGGTAATGAGTCTCAACACATGAGAATGGTTTGTCTTCAGCTAGAGAGAGCAAGAGGAAGAGGGAGAGAGCTTGAGGATGAGAGAGCTTGAGAGAGAGAAAGTAAATCCAAGAATGAGCAAGACTTTTTCCCAACCTCTCTCTCATAATCCAAAAGGAATAATAATAATAATAATAATAATAATAATAGAGTATTATGTGATGGTTCATATCATATCAAGTGGCATTATCATTTCATGCACTCATAATGCAAAGCAAAACAAGCAAGCAAAAGTCTTTGCCATGAAATGATAGTCATTGCAATGATGATGGTCAACTAGTCCAACCTAGTCAACAAAGTCAACAAGTCAACAATGTCAACCCCTCATCACAACCATGACACAATAATACTTAATTAATATTATCATTAAACATATTTCTTATTCTCATTAGGGTTTAGCAAAATTCAATGGTCAACAGTGAACAGTCAATAGTCAATAACCCCAATGAGAATCCTCTGCCTCTGTCTCTTTGTCAACTGTGCATACACACCCGCATCCGCGTTCCGAGGAACACGAATACAACCGAGATAAAACTAATACCAAAACGTACACTAGGATCTGGCTTAAACCAAAGCCCGCTAGTGTTAACTGTCCGGACACCAAACGTTCACAAGTGCACGGATGTGACCAAACCCTGTCGCAAAACCATGCGACATCTACTCTTTTGCCTAAAGGCGAATAGCTTTCTGTGTGGGACTCTAAAGACTCGACACTACACTGGCAGTGGGTTTAACCACAGACCGCAAGCGGCACTAGCTGTGCGTAACGGTCCCCAGGTAGATGCCGACAAGAAGACTGACGAGGTGAAACCCATCTGAACTCCTACTGAGCCTGAATGTGACAATCTCCGTACAGTCCGATCTGTTCGTCTGATACATCGTATGGCGGGCCTAGGGGGCGGTAAACGTCAGTCCCCTAATAGCGGTACAAGTCGTGTCGGAGTGAAGCCCAGAACACCCTGAGATAACACTGGAAACCTACCAGTATATCTCGCTTGCCCTGGTTAGGGACTACTCATGTAATGGCTCTCCTAGACACAGCGCGATGTCAACCCCCAATACCGGGAGAGACGAATCCTGTCTAACCGTCACTGCCTCCAAGTGCTTCGGGACTGCACCCAACCACTACCTGTTTGCACGACTCCTTTGAGCCGTGGTAGGGTAGTAATCAAAGTACAGTGGGAACACACTCGAGGCGAAGTGACAATGTCAAGTCAGCGGACTAAGCTGTACTCATGTCACCTGGGAACTGATAACTGACGATAGGTATAGTACCAACCAACAGTTCCCAACGAGTCCTGTCCAGTGTACTCGTAAACCAACGAGCACCCGCATACTATCTCCAGTACGACATACTGATGGCTGTGGGACAGACTATCTCCCCTGCTGGGATGAGAAGCGCATACGCTAGTCTACTCCGGAGTATCGATGCCCTGTCTCGATAGTCCTACGACTAGGGACCTGTATAAGGATGTGCTTCTAGATTACCCAGCCCCCACGAGTGTGACTGCCATCACAACGCTGGTAATCAAGCAAAGATCCTAAGGGCTCTACTAATATGTATAAGCGATATGCTAAAAGAAACACATGCATATATTGAAGTAGAAACAAACCAAGTAGCATACTACCATTTTGAGCAAGATTGTCTATACAACTGTGAATATTCCAAGCTTCCATTAAGTAATATACAAGCTAGTATGATACAGTAATGGCCTCTAGGGCATATACACTAACTGTTTACCCATGCCTGTAATGTGATTACTTGCCTGTGATGTATATGCATATGTATATATGTATAAATAAGTGTTTATATATGTTTTACATTCACAAAGCCCTGTGTCCGTCCTGCCGTAAGTTAAATAACTTTACGGCGAATACCTGATGCCCCGTGGTAATTGAGAATGGTATATAAAAATATTCTATTTTCTTTTTCCTATCATGTTTTTCTGGTGTGGAAGGATGGTCGATAAAAAGTGTTTTTATCTAAATGATGAGACTACATTAATATGATTAGTATAAAGAAAATAAACCTAAACTGATGTTGTAGGAACCTATCCGTTTTTTCAAAACAAGCTGGTTTTCAAATCACTCAGTTGCTTTAACGATATCAAGTTCATTAAGTTAAGGGTTTTTCTTTAAAACCAGTCGTAGCCCTCCGTCATTTTAAATGAGTAGAGTACTTAGTATTCGTGCTGTGTTTGTTGGCCTTCGTCAAGGCGTAGTGTACGGTAGCTAAGTGATACTTGTCTGCTGCATACGATGCGTTTAGTTAGGACAGTCGTATAGCCTTGTTGGCTTTCGTCAAGGGCTCGTGCGGGTGAGTCTAAATTAATCACGAAATGACGAGTAGAACTTGACTAGCGAATTATGGTTTGTTGTTATCCGCCAAGATCATAAGCCGTTAGGGGTAAAAACCAAATCGGGAGTTTCAATTGTTGAAACTTGCAATTTTGATTGCATACCTTCAATGGAGTGGTGGTTTGTTGGCCTTCATCAAGATTGTTGCGCTATGATAGTTTGGATCTTAATTCCCACTATGAGTAATAGTTACTCTCAGGATATTTTCACTTTACAATTAGCCGACCCATTAGGTGCCTAGAAAGGTATTTACGAGATTACAACTCTAAGGAAACTAGGTTATTAAATTGGGTCCGTGCGAGAGCACAGAGGACCTCACTCGAAGTACTTGCACTGTCTTAGCTGACCGGTTAGCAAACTTGTGCGGTGTACATGATCCCGACTAGTTCTTTTTTTAGGGTTTGAAGGAGAATTCGACGAAACAGTGGAAGCCATCTTGATTAGATAAATTAATAAACCAATATAACATCGCAAGAGTGCATGCTGAATGTTTCTTTTCTCTCTCTGGCAGCGACCATGACCGACCTTAAACTAAAACTCGTAAAACGAAATTAACCGAACATTTTTACTATCATTGGCTTTGGAATTTCAAGATTATCCTAACCTTTTTACTATCATTGGCTTTGGAATTTCAATATTACCCTAATTCACGACGAAGTCGCATATGTCCTTGCTGCTCCTACTTCCCCTTTACTTACTCCAAAACCCTATGTATCAGATACAGAAATCCATATTGCATGAACGGACATCTCGTATAGTTAGATACGAACTCGAAGATATTGTTTCAGTCCAAGGGTGGCAATTGATTTAGTTATGGAGAAAATAAATTGTATATGGATATAATTCTTATTGTCTCTCCCCTCCACCTTCTCTCAAATTGAGATCTCCTCCAATAAGGAGAATACACCGGTTATGCTTGTTTCATAGTCTTCTTCCAATTCTAAGGCTGAAGCTAAAAGGAAGGAAAAGAAGAAAACCAACTCGCCTAAATATGGTGTACAGAAAATAAGACGTATAGACATCTAAAGGGGTTGCATTTGAACGGAAAGGAGATTGCAACCACTGTCATGAGTCCGGGCAGTGGAAAAGGCATTACCGGGAATACTTGGCCACCCCCTTAACGAATAAAGATGCTTCATCCTTCAGTGTGTCTGTAATAAATAATTGTTTCTCAATTAACTTTCTTATTAGGTATAGGATGCCGGATCATGATCCCATATCTGTAAGAAGATGCTGAGAAGGAGTAGCGTAATGGGAAAGGGTGATTTGATCCCCAGAGTCGGAAATCGGAGTAAATGTTGCTATTGAGGAAAATCACCCGGTTTTGCCGATATGAAAACTTTTGGTTTTGAATAACTGTTATCGTGTAACAACCTTACTTTTAAAATGAATATCCATATCTTTATTTGATAAAGAATGATATAAACAAAAATTTGAAAATTATGTTATAAACATTTGCCTTCATCAAATGTTGATTGGATAAGGTGCATAGAATAACGGTATATATATTTTAAACCAAAATACAGTTCTCAACTTACTGTTAGATATATATGCCCTATAGGCAATTATTGTAATTGATTCTTGGGCATATATATGTACAGAACATTCTTGCTCGATATGATAGTATGCTATCCGGTTTGTCTTTATCTTTCATGTGTATATGTTTTACTTTTTATTGTGTATCGCTAATACATGTCGATAAAGCCCATAAGATCTTTGCTTGACTACCAGGATTATGATGTGATCATACTAATGGGGCTTGGATAGTCCATAAGCACATTCTTAAATGTTCCTAGTCGTGCGAGTATCGAGACTGGGCATCAGTATTCCGGAGTAAACTAGTGTCTACGTTTCTTGACCCTGACCGAGACGATGGTTGGTCCAACAGCCATTAGTGTTTGACACCAAAGATTGTATACATGTGCTCATTAGAGAATGAGTACACCGAACGGACTCATCGATAACTCCTAGATGGTATTATAACTATTATCATATAGCAGTTCTCTTGTAACATAAATATAAGGTAGTCTTCTGACCTGGGATCGTCATAGTGTCTTGTGTGTATTCCCACTTTACTTTGATTACTATCCAACCATGGATTTAAAGAGCCGTGCATACAAGTTTTAGTTAGGTACGGTCCCGAAGAACATAGAGGCGGTGAGCGATAGAAGGGATTCGTCTCTCCCAGTATAAGGAGTGGATGTCGCGCTACGACTGGTTGACTATAAGCATAAGTCCCTGGCCAGGTCGGTTGAGATAAACTGATAAGGGTTATCAGTTGTATCTCTGATGGTTATGAGTTTGATATCGGCATGACTTATCGGGTTATTGGGGGTATAACAGGATCAACCCCAGACCAGGTATGCGACACTTTTTGACGAAGAGATCGGACTGTACGGTGATTGCCACCGATATGCTCTGTGATGTACGAATAAGCTTGCTTGTCGACCTTTCTTTCGACTGATACCTGGGTAGCCGTTACATACAACTAGTGCCGCTGACGTGCTTGTGGGTTATGGATTTGATCCAGTAACTCACTGCCAGCGTATTGTTGAGTCTTTAGAGTCCTACACAGGGTTTTTCGGCTCAGGCGAAACGAATGTAGCGTGCATATGTTGATACGTGTGGGAGTTCAGTTAAACACGTGTATTTAATACACTACACTAATTGAACATTTGAAAATACTAGCCGATTTATTATAAAGCCAGATATTAAATCAGTTGTTGATTTAATAATATATTGTCACGCCCCACATCCTAAAAGACGGGAGCGGTACAAGATGAGGCCCACGGCGTATTTATTATGAGAAGATCTTTTCTCAAAACAAATACTCTAAGTGTATATAAGCAATATAAAATGACACAAGAATAAGCATAAAACTGAAATTTCCAACAACAATTTTATTTATATTCAAATTTCATAAGTTTCAAACGATTATGTTGGGGTTCCTAGCGCTCTAGCCGCTAACCATGGCCGTTGCGGAACAAAAATTTTGGTGTTATAAAAACTCGGTGTTAGAAACAACTATTTAAAATTGAAATCAAATATGAAACTAGCAAACTACAAAGAGATTAACTACCGTGATAGAGTTGTTTTACCAAAAGATCTGTGTCCTTTGGTCTTCTATCCTTTTCCTTTGCTCTTTGAGCTCTCTTTGATTGAGCTTGACCGCCGGTCTTCCTTCTCCGTCGAAGATGGTCCACCCGAAGGATGTAGTTCATGGCTCTAGCTCCACACTAAAAGTCTAGTGGAGCAACTAGAGACTCTAGATTGCCAATCTAAAGTATCTAGAATGTAGTGAGTTCTTAGTGTATATCTATCTCTCTTCCTTTATTGATTTTCAACACATGAGATTGTAGAAAGGAAGATCAAGAAGAAGGACGAGGAGCTCAAGAAAGGCTAGTGAGGAGAGATAAGCAAATGGTGAGAAATGATTTCATCAAGTGAGAGAAAATTATGAAGCATGATTTTGTAAAAACCTTTTTTTCTAATAAAGATATTGCAACCATACTTGAATAGTTTGCACAAATGAATTTGCAATTCATTTGTCAACACTATTCAAGCATGGTTCTCACCATTCTCACCTCACTACCTTTACACCATATTTTCCATTTAAATGAATAAATGGATAAATCTAAAATGAGGTGGTCATTTTTTAGAATATTTTCCGTATAAATACAGAATACACTCTACCGTATATACATACTCGTATTTGTATCAAAATAGGAATACCCTAATATTCCCCTCCGAACGCGGGAGACGTGACCGTGCGGGTCCGTCTAGCCTGAATTCGGGGCAGATGCTATTTGGTGCTATCCTTCCACCTCTCCGAAGATGCCAAGTTGATTTATGGCACCATGTATCGAAGGTTTAAACGGATGCGGCCGATGTAGCAGACTTCTTCAGATTCCCCCTCGTTGAGGGGTTTTTGATTGTGGGGACGCTCTTCCTTGCAGGCGCAAGCCTCTGCAGTTAATTACGCTACCGTATCGCGGTAACCACTTTCTCCTTCTCCAGATGGTCACTACGTGTCGTGGGTGTTTGTTTTGTTTTTGGTTGCCCGTGGAATGTATACGGAGACTAATTTATGTTGTCGCCCGTAGGATGTAGATTAGTCCAAATCCGTACTTTCTTAGATTTGGGTTTGGGGGTTGGGTTTAAGGATACGTTAGTCTCATTTGAGACTAAGATCAACTTAAACGTTTGTTAAAGATACGTTAGTCTAATTTTAGACTAAGATCAACTTAACAGGATTATTTAGATCCAACAACAGAGCATTTGGACTCTATTGTTTAGTTTAGGGACATTGCGGTCGATTACCAGTTTAAGGACATAGTGGTCCAATACCAGTTTAAGGACATCATGGTCCAATACCAGTTTAAGGATATAGTGGTCCAATGAGTTTAAAGACCTCACAATCAAGGTTAAGGACATCGTAGTCTGTGGGTTTAAAGGGACCCCACAGTCCAGTTTAAAGACGTCATAGTCTATGAAATGTATGGTTGTCGGGACCCGTCACCTCTCTGAAGACGTTGAAGGATTAAAACGACATATTTCAGAGGGGGTTCAGAGATGTACCCTTGAACCAATGTTGATTGGGAAATCTGTAGTCCAATTTGGGATTAAGATTAATTAATTAGATTATGAGCGCATGGGCTCAGTTAAATCTGAATTGAGGACTTATGGCCAGTCTTGGGCTAAGTCCAATCAAGTTAAAATGTTTAACATTTATTTTGGGCTGTTAAGCATTTGTTTGAGCTTGGCCCTTTCAACAATGCTGAGCATTGATTTAAATTCTGACAATGTTTGTCTTTTATTGAATGTTGAGCATTCATCATAGCTCTGGGGCTTATTAAAGAACAATTTATGTTCTATCAGCGCACATGTGAGGAGCACGTGGTGCGCTTGGTGCCAGTCAAAGAGCGCAGTGCGCTATGGTTAAAGCGCTAATGCGCTTAGCTCTTTGCGCCAGATGTGTAGCGCTAATGCGCTTAGCGCTAAAGAGCGCCGATGCGCTAGATGTAGAGCGCCGATCTCCTTTAAACCTTCTGGACTTAGGCGATAAGGTGCTTTGATCACCGGTGGTGCTCCTGGTACTAAATCAATACTGAATTCAAGAGCTCGATCGGGAGGCAAACCTGATATGTCTTTAGGAAACACATCGTCAAACTCTTGAACTATTTCTGGCTTTGATCCTTCCTCCGCTTGAATTGCAGCAGTCACTGCCTTCTTTGGTTTTGCCTTGTATGTGCCTGGCTCCAGGGTACGGTCTCCACATTTGAAATAAAAGACCGGATGGTCTGGAATCTCGAACACTACCCTCTTTTGACGACAATAGATGGTAGCGTAGAAGGTTCCTAGCCAATCCAAACCCAGAACCACATCGAAGTTCGGTATGACCAGCACCTTGAAATCAGCATAGAATTCTCTACTGAAGACAACCACTGGACACAGGTTGTATCCCATTTGCCTTTAGAACGTCGTTCCCTGAACTGACATTCCAGCTGGATACAAGCGGTTTGACTGGAAGTACATGAGTTCGGACGAACAGTTGCGACATAAAGAAATGAGATGCTCCAGCATCGAAGAGTGTGAGTGCAGGAAATGAGGCTACTAAGATTGTACCTATGGTATGTGGGATATTTTTTAGGTATAATGAAAAGATATATAGGTATGTATATGTTAGTTATATGTATGCCCTAGAGGCCATTACTGTACATACGATGTATATTGTAGTGGATGCTAGGACATATATAGGGAGGACTTTCTTGCTCGACATGATAGTATGCTATCTGGTTGTACTTTATCTTAACATGTACTCTGATTGTCTCTATATTACATGTTGATAAAGCCCTTAGGATATATAATCGACTACTGGGACTATGATGAGATCATACTAGTGGGGCCACGGTAGTCGACGAGTACATCCTATAACTGTTCCTAGTCGAGGGTGTATCGAGACAGGGCATCGATACACCAGAGTAGACTACCGTATACACATCTTGACCCATATGATGGGCGATGGATGATCCCATATCCATCGGTGTTTGACATCAAGGATGGTGTATGGGTGCTCAGTGGAGACTGGGTACACTGGACGGACTCGCCGAGAACTCCCAGATGGTATTATACCTCACGTCAGATGGCAGTTCTCCGGTGACACTGGTACAGAGTAGTCTGTTGACCCGAGATCGTCATAGAGTCTTGTGTGATTCCCACTGTTCTTTGATTCCATCATACCACATCTAAGAGGGCGTGCAAAAAGGTGGCTTTTGGGTACAGTCCCGAATCACATGGAGGCAATGAGCGATAGGAGGGGATTCGTCTCTCCCGGTATAGGGAGTTGATGTTGTGCTGTGTTCGATTGGCTATAACCGGAAATCCCTGGCCAGGGTTGCTGAGATTTACTGGTAAGTGTTATCAGTAGTTTCTCAAACTGTTATAGACCTCATATCGACACGAATTATCAAGCTACTGGGGTCTGACGTTTACCACCCTTAGGCGAGATATGCGACATATCAGACGATGAGACCGGACTATACGGGGGTGTTACTGATTGGATTCACAGGAGAATGTACATGCTTGCTTGTTGATCTTCTGAGCGCTCAATACCTGGGTAGCTGTTACGTTTAGCTGACCGCTTGCAGCTTGTGGGTGTTTGATATGATCATCACCTACTGCCGGCGTATTGACGATTCTTTAGAGTCCTACACAGAGGTTTCTTGACTCAGGCAAAACGGAGTAGGGGCACATATGTGATATGTGCGGGACCGAGGATAATGCGATATGAGATACCGTATTCTATTCTCGCGATATATGATATCAGCCGGGTCATCGGATCAAGTGTTGATTCGATGAATCGGTACGGATAAATATTAGTCGGTTATATGCGATATAGCCGGATTGTCGGATCAAGTGTTGATTCGATAATTTAATGTATAATAATATATATGATATATTAAATTACATTAACTAATATTAGCTCACTAAAAGATTCTTTTTCTCACTCGAGTAATACATTGATATATATGCGATATATGTTAATTGTATTATTTTATTTGGTTACAATAAATATTATATATGTGATATATAATATTGTAACATGATATGATTATTAATGCAACATGATTAGTAGAGTTTAAACATGGTTAGGGTTTGGATTAGGGTTATGACTTCTAGTAGATTCTAGAAGGTTTTCTTTTTTGTTTTGGAAAAGATATTTTCAAGTGACTCATTCTTAACCTAACCCAAACCCTAGCCTTGGGTAATTCTCTACAAAGGTTTAGTCAACCATGGTTGCATTATTCATCATTATCTCCTTTGCATTATTCATCACAAAAGGATTCTAATGATATTTATTCATCATCTTCTTCCTTCTTCTTCCCTTGAGCAAAAGCTTTCTAGCTTTTTGCTTTGTGATGAAAATGAGTGAGAATATGAAAACAAATGAGAGCAAAAATCCTACTTCATCATCCTCATCTATCTTTGCCATTTAGATGAGGGTGTTCACTTTATATTATGAGTGTTAGCTTGTGTTAACGAAACTTCAAGGTAGATCATCTTTGTATCGAAGATCGGAAGAAAGACTACATCTTTCTCTTCGTGGAACCTCTCGAGAGTCCGGAACACGATGATCGCAGCGAAGGGACTTCAACATGGAGCTTTAGAAGTGAAGGACTGGATCTACAAAGGTTGTAATCCCTCTCACTTAGTGTTAAAGTGTTTAACATACTTGTTTTCGCCTAAACTCTAGTTTAAAGATCCGGCTTCGGGTTGTTCGGCACGGCTAATTTTTAAATCGGGCATGGTTGATGACTCGTAGAACCTTGTGCGTGTGCCTAGCAACCCTACAGTATATGCACTGAAAGAGAATTTGAGAGGGAAGTGTTACCAGTGATGACTTGGCCGGTGGCTTCAGCTTCTTCCACAGTCATTATGAAAGCCTGTCGCCTCGGTACGTTCCTCCTTGTTGGAGGAGAATTCCTCCGTCCGTTCCTCTGTCCTTGAGGTGGGTTCCTTTGAGCTTGATGGAACTGACGAGGAGGATTTGCAGTCGGTCCACGAGGTGGTGGAGCAGGTAGTGCGAGTCGTGGAGCAGGTGTCTGGATGGCTGGGCGCTGCGGGTAAGTGATTGCTGGTCTCGGTGCAGCATGTGGGTTGTGTCTATGAGGACAAGACCCAATGTCGTGAGTAGTTGAGCCGCAGACTAAGCAAAGGAGATTTGCATACCGGCAGTCTTTCGCCGAATGTACATCTCTCCTGCAGTAGGTACAAAAGGCTGGGTTGGGCCGGTTGTTTGGTACTCCCGGTCTCCTAGGCACAAATGGTGGCCTTGAAGAGGCTCCTCCTGCCATCTGAGTGGCAGGGCGCTTCATCCCGGTAGATTGAGGTCTGTACCTCTTCTTTACCACTGCCTCATATCGACGGGCAGCTTTCATGGCCAATTCGTGGGTCGAGAAATCCCCTGTAGCTAATGTAGCTTGGATCTTCGGATCTAACCCTTGTTGAAATCGTCGGGCTCTGGTCTCATCCGTCGGTATCAAGTGTGCCACGAATCTGTTAAGGTATTGTGTTAGCTATGTAGTATGTGATATTTGAATAATCAAAATATTGAGACATATCTTACCGACTGAGCATGGTAAACTCAGCATCATACTCATCCAAGGATTTGGTCCACATCGAACCCTGTTGTAAGTGGATGAACTGCTGTTCCATGTCGAATCTGGCAGTCTCAGAGAAGTACTTCGCGTCGAACATATCTCGAAAGGACTTCCATTCGATCAGTTGGGTGAGACGTCTTTCTTCCGCCTTTCACCAGACTCGGGCATTGTCAGTGAGCTGCAGCTTTGCAACTCGAACCTAGGCTATCTCTGGCACTTGTGCCGCTGCCAGATCATTTTCAATACTTTGAGCCCAGTCCTCAGCTTCTACGGGGCTCTCTTTTCCTGAGAATTGCTTGGGGTACAAAGCCCGAAATTGTTTTACCCCAGATGCTTCCGCTTCTGGTCGATTCATTAATATAGCAGTCTGCTGCTGCTGTCCTTCCAGGAGGCTGCGGGTTCCCTCAAGCAGTACCGTCTGCTCATTGATCGAAGCAGCTACGGCAGGTGTAAGCGGTAGAGGTGGAGGTGTGTTGTTGACATTGGTTCTAGTGTTGTTTGGGGAATCCATAACCTTGAAATAAAAAGTTGGGTTAGGACAGATTCAAAATATATGAAATTGGAAGATTCAAGGAATATCTAAAGAATGTTTATAGTTGCCGATTCTTGTGTTATATATTGCGTAGGACTTCATGCAGAATTAACCCGTATGTCCATGCAGAACTGACCTACATGTCCATACAAAGCTGACCTGCATGGGCCACCAACAAAACCTGTCACGTCCCGCTTCCCAGTATACGGACAAGGAGACGCGACGAGGCCGCTATGTATTTACTCAGAAGTAAACACGCTAAGAATATTTAAGCAATATAAAGTAAAAGTACACAAGAGACAATAATGTAAATGAACATCAACTTTATTTATTTAACATTCTTTTACAGTGCAACTGAAATGTAAATACATGGAATGAAAGCAATGCCTAAATAATGGCATAACAGAAATGAAAATGAAACATGTATAAGTATCTAAAACTCCGGGTTGAATGCTAACTGCTCCAAATCCTCGGTGCTGGGCTCGATCTCCAGTGAGTCCGATCCACCTAACAACATTCCAAAGAAAGAAGAAAAGGAATGTCGTCAGCGAACAATCGCTCGGTAAGTCCCAAAGGTGAGTAGAGATAGAATAGACAGAAGGAGAATATAAGTTTTAATGTTTTATTATATTGTTAATGCTATTGTTTGTAGCTTGGTACAGAAAATGCCAGTGTATATGAGAGGAGTCCCGTTATTCCGGAGACTAAGGTATACGGAGCACAAGGAACCGTTCAGTCATGGTACAACGGCAATGGATATTCAGGTTTAGGTGTATTATGGTTACAGTCTCGTGCCACTTTTAACACCTTCCGTACCAATCTACCCCTTATAAACCCCGCGATGTCTTTATTGTATTGATTGAATTGATTGTATTGTCTTGTATTGTATTGTAAATTGTATATGGATGACTCGCCGGAACCATGATATCAGTTAATGGAACGGATATAATGGATGTACATGTAGATGGAGTATATCCATGGTTCGGTTCGGTCAATATAGATTGCTGTAGATTGAATAGACGGATTCATGTTGAATTGTAGTTTATACTTGAATCACATTCAAGTCAGATTGATTAGATTGAGACTCAGTCTGAGTCGGACACTTAGAAAAGAAATTTAAATCCTGAATTAGGTTTTGAAGTTATCGGTAACTGCTGCACATGGACGGCAGGATTTGTGTCTTTTTCCAAGACAATTACCGTGTTAATTACACCGTTTGTTAGATTGTCTAGCTTAAATAGGCAAGCACCCATATCTCCGGCTCTCTAAGGCTCAAGAGACTGGTCCCGCTTAAACCTATTTTTACTAGGGTCTTTATTGTAATTTAGCATAACTTGAGAGGGTTTTATATAAAAAATAGTTTGATATAATTTTCAAAATACACCTCAAGTATTTAATTATCGTCTTTAGGGTTTTCATAGATATATATTTTATGAATGTGAAAATTCCTAGTGAATAGAACATAATTTTCATAGTATATGGTATTTTCTTGAATTATTGGAATTGTTTTGTATTTGGATGGTATTTTCATGTAAAGGTGATTCCTTTGATTTAGAAATATTGGAATATTTATATAATATATTTATAATAGATATATATATATATATATATATTTAAAAATAAATTTTATTTATTTTCTTGTATAAATCTCATTTTCTAAAGAAAAATGCAATAAAATTCCATCTAGATCGAATGCTCATTTCTGGAGGTCTGCATCTCGCTCTACTAGACCCGAGGATGTGCGATAACTCGCACCATCCCGAACGGGGTTCCCAAAAGTGGATTGTAGAGGCGCAATTGCACGTAATTGTTTAATACAACTTTTTAAACAAATGGTTTTATAAGTTGTTGATGGTATATATTTGTAAAGTCGTGTTATCCCAATGAAAATATTCCCAAAACTTCACCGTGCTATGTCAAAGATGTGTGTTGTGATGAGGTAGGTCATTATCTCGTGAGTTATCTAAAGGTAATACATGAATTATAATGGTTTATGTCGAAACTAAAGTATATGGTATTTTACTGTAAAACTATGATAAAAGTTGTATAAAGGATTATTTTGAGATGATTCTTGTTTTAAAATGTTTGTTAAACATGATATGAGAGTATGATATTTTCTTGATTAAGAAAAGTTGAGTTTTGAAGAAAAACCGAATCGGAAGTCGGATTAACTCCGCTTCCGTCGGCTTTTAGAATTTAAAGTTTTTAGAATTTGAGATGAGAGGGGAAGAAGGGAATTACTGGATATTTAGGAAAAAGAGAGGTAGGGGAAGAATATGGAAGTGTCGGGACGTCGTTTCGTCGCCGGAATCTCCTTGGATCGTCGCCGGAACTTCACCCTTTTTGCTAACTCCACTTGTACACTAAAGGACTTGGGAAATTGGTAGAGTTTTGATAATGAAATTCTGGTGAGGATGTGTGAAATGAGGTGTGGTATTTATAGGAAAAATTAGGGTTTGGTGTTTTAAAGAACGCATTTAAAATTTGTATTAAAATTTGGATTAATTAGTGTTTTAATGTTCTCTGGAAATATGCAGAGAAAACAAACAGCCTAGGGGAAGTGGGGTAGCTGAAAGAGTGCAGGGGTGAAGAGATAGGGGAATTACCATCGGTTTAAACCGGCGGTGCCGGTCGAAAGTCCAAACTCGCCGGTCCATTACCGACGGAAGGGCTTGGGGTTTAGGCCACGTGTCGGGGTCGTTTGGTATACTCTCGTGCACATGTTTGTTTATTCCATGTCTCTTCAGTTTACGTGTAGTGCACGTGTAGATCTTTGGTCTTCTAAAAGATTAAAAGAAAAATAAATAAAAATTAATGTGGCTGGGGGTAATCGATCACAGGGGCTACGTCACAGCAGTGTAAGGCTTTTACCAATGTGCTACAAGTACTTTCTTGCTGTTCTAAATTAAAACAAATACCTCAATTGTACATTAACTTTTAAACAATTTTCTGTACAATGAAATTGGAGTTGTTACAAAGAGTATCGTATACCGGGTCTAGGGGGTGGATAACGTCAGACCCCTAATAACCTGATAAGTCGTGCCGGAGTCAAGCTAATCACCAACCGAGAAACTATTGAGCTTCTATCAGTAAATCTTATCTACCGTGGCTATGAATTTAGGGTGTAACTGAACACAGCGAGATATCAACTCCTAATACCGGGAGAGACGAATCCCTGAAAATAGCTCTCTGCCTCTATGTGGCTTGAGACTGTACCTAACTAAAACCTAGGATAGTAATCTAACTATAGTAGGAACTCATACGAGAAAAATGAAGATCTTAGGTCAAAGGACTAACCTGTACTTATGCCATTAGATAACTTTTATCTGACGATAGGTATCATACTATTTAGAAGTTTTCGGCGAGTTCGTCTGGTATACTCACCTCTAGTGAGCACCTGTATACTATCTTAGATAACACAACATCAATAGCTTGTGAGTCTGGCCACCACCCCTCATCAGGGTCTAGATACGTATAAACCAGTCTACTCCGGAATATCGATGTCCAGTCTCGATACTCTCTCGACTAGGGATATTTAAGGATGTGCTTATGGACTACCCAGCTCCCACGTATCTGATCGCCATCATAATGCTGGTAGTCAAGTAAGAATCCTACAGGCTTCATCATTATGTATTAGCAACATGTAATAACAAGTAAAACGTATACACATCAATGATAAAGACAAACCAGATAGTATACTATCATTTCGAGTAAGATTATTCTACTTGTATAGGTCCTCCTTCAATTATCATAATCGTCTACCTGTACTTACAATAATTGTCTTGAGGGAACTATATCCAACAATCTCCCATTTGCACTTAAATCCAATTATTACGGTATCGCATATCTACTGCTCGTGTGCTACCTAATAACTAACTTCTGTACTAATTAGTTTCGCAAACCGTATTTTTGAAACATCCATGTTCGAGAAATAGCCGCAGTGAGTGGATCCGCTACAATATTTCAACTCCCCTCTTTATATCTCAATCTTCTCGGAGATCAACAATCTCCTGAGCTGAGCGATAACCCGCCTCAAGAATTTTTCTAGATACTTGATGGGACCAAGTTCATAAATGAACATTTTTATTCAACGAACTTCTTGGGCTGTATCGTCCGTTGAGTCATAACTAGCATCCTGCACCATCCCTACTTCAGTATCCCTATTGGAAGCCTATCCAATATACTGCTTCTCAGAAGAGGGTAAACTCAAAATTCTGACAGCAACTCTGTCATCTAGGCCTCCTGGGAAGCTAGAACCGGTGACCACCTCCTATAGGATGCTGCCATTACCATATACCAAGAACATCCTCTCATGTTCTTAACCGCTTCCATTTGTTTTTCTAGGATTGGATTAATATCAGCTTACTACAACAAGTGCAAAAACAACATCTGGTTTGGTACATGACATCACATGATGGACTCAATTTTCTAACCAAGTGATATAATCATTCAAGCGAATCGCTCTCCTTATCAGTCTAGAAGACATATCTTTAGAGAGGGTGACTGCATCACCTATGGGTATACCACCACGTCAGGAGTCGTCCATTCTAAACCACTTTTAGAGTGGTTTCTAAGTACCCGGATTGGGACACTTTCTAAATCTAGATCTAAATTCATAGATCTAATCACCAGAATCCTTGATATATTATCCAAGTCTAATGTGAAGAAAAAACCTTGTGGCAACCAAAGCTTGACCGATTGTAATATAGGAACATCACTTTCTATCAGGAGTATGTTATCCATATCCCAGGACATAACTCCCTATAGGAACATCACTTTCTATCAGGAGTATGTTATCCATATCCCAGGAGTATGATAACCCGCCTCAAGAATTTTTCTAGATACTTGATGGGACCAAGTTCATAAATGAACATTTTTATTCAACGAACTTCTTGGGCTGTATCGTCCGTTGAGTCATAACTAGCATCCTGCACCATCCCTACTTCGGTATCCCTATTAGAAGCCTATCCAATATACTGCTTCTCAGAAGAGGGTAAACTCAAAATTCTGACAGCAACTCTGTCATCTAGGCCTCCTGGGAAGCTAGAACCGGTGACCACCTCCTATAGGATGCTGCCATTACCATATACCAAGAACATCCTCTCATGTTCTTAACTGCTTCCATTTGTTTTTCTAGGATTGGATTAATATCTGCTTACTACAACAAGTGCAAAAACAACATCTGGTTTGGTACATGACATCACATGATGGACTCAATTTTCTAACCAAGTGATATAATCATTCAAGCGAATCACTCTCCTTATCAGTCTAGAAGACATATCTTTAGAGATGGTGACTGCATCACCTATGGGTATACCACCACGTCAGGAGTCGTCCATTCTAAACCACTTTTAGAGTGGTTTCTAAGTACCCGGATTGGGACACTTTCTAAATCTAGATCTAAAATCATAGATCTAATCACCAGAATCCTTGATATATTATCCAGATCTAATGTGAAGAAAAAACCTTGTGGCAACCAAAGCTTGACCGATTGTAATATAGGAACATCACTTTCTATCAGGAGTATGTTATCCATATCCCAGGACATAACTCCCTACATCCTTTTTACTAATTTCATATGTTGTTTTGATGAAGTCAATCACCTTGACTGCCACATCAAAACAGATGATCTGTCTTTTCTATGCTTGCTTCAATCTATGAATAGACATAAGCAACTTGCACACTTTCCGCTGCTCCCACTGACTACGATAACCCTCTGGCATATTCATATACACATGCACTTCTAAATTCTCATTTAGAAAGATGTTATAGTCATTCTCTTGCCAAATCTCATAGTCATGAATAGCAGCAGTAGCAAGTCATATCCGCATGGACTTTAGTGTAGACATTGAAGTAAATGTTTCATCACAATCCACACCGGGTATTTGATGAACACCTCTTACTACAAGTATATCCTTATTAGGTTATTACCTTTCCACTTGCACTGATCTCGGAATATCTACTTACTCCTAATAGGTTTTACCCCTTTAGGAGCATCCGACAAAGTCTAAAATCCATAATTTGCTAGAGTGCGTGGAGTCTAACTTGGATATAATGCATCTGGTCACTTAGAAGTCAACCCTTCTTATGACCTGCTGATAACTAGTAGGGTCATCATCACCATGATGCTGACATCCCTGTCACAGTTTACAAGAAAACCGAAGTATCTCTCAGGTGGCTGAGGTCACCTACTAATATCTGCGGAGTGGCTAAGATTTGTCGAGTCCAATTGAATTCTTAGGTTCTACTAAATTTTCAGTAACCGTTTGTGGTTCTGGAATCACTTCCAGTTCTACCATACTCCCACTAGTTTCTTTTGCAAAAAACATTCCTTTTATAAAAGGATGGCGAGTCAAGAACAAACCAATTATTGATCTTGAAAATGGTAGTAGCAAAACCCTACCAAATGCTTGGGATAAACCACAAACTGCCATTACCGAAGCGTGCCTTGAGTTTTTCTACATTCTGCTTTTAAATAGAAACCGAATAACTCCATATCTTAACAACATCAAAATATGCAACCATTATTTGTCCATATAGAATCAAATGCATTAATTTAGATGGAACCCGATTCAAAATACATCTAGCTGTTTCTAATACATATCATCTAAATGGAAAAATGATATATAACATTACTCACCAAGGAGCGCACCCACGGATGAATAACCTATGAGAGAATCAAGTTCTCAATATTACTACGATGGAATACCTAACATAAGTATCTACATTTTCGATCACTTCGAAGAATCTAAATGCTTCCAACGTATGGTTATGTACTTTATTCTTATACCTATAAACTTCTCAAAATTTTTAGATCTTGCATTTCAATGAATGCTTGTCTAAAACCAGAGAACTCATAAGTAAAATGAATAAAGTTAGATTACCAACCCCTTGTCTTAAAAGACACCGGAAAACATACATTACCATGTATAAGTCCTATGAGTACTCTAACTCATGCTTCGTGTGTTGTAGATTGAAAACTGTATTTTGGTTAAGAACGTCTATACCGTTATTCAATCCACCTTACTTTATTCTCAACTGATAAACGTAAATGTTTAGAACACAATTTTCAAAAAGTTACATCCACTTTATAAAAATAAAGATACAGATATATCATTTAAAAATTGGTGCAAAAAAATGGTTATTCAAAACTAAATATCTGCCGTAAGGAAAAACCGGGTGATTTAATCCAATATCACTAATTGCTATGAATTCCAATATTGAGGATCAAATCGTCAATTTCCTAATATTCTACTCCTACTCAGCATCTGTAATATCATACAGATGTGAGATTCTAATTTGGTATATACATACTCTGGAATCATAATCAATTAGGAAAACAATTTTCAATTATAACATCACAGAATTTTTGAAACATAAGTGTTTTAAGGGGTTGCCGGGTATTCCTAGCAATTCCTTCTCCAATATCCAGATTTATGACACTAGTTGCAATTTTCTTTACCCCCACTTCAATTTCTTTATATGTTTCTATATCTTACTTTCTATACACCACACTTAACCTAATTGGTTTTCTTCATTCCCTACATTTTGGCACCAGCCTAAGGTTTGGAAGAAAACTATCCAATAAGCGTAATATGCGTACTCTCCTAGTACAAGGAGCTCTCGCAACTTGAGAGAAGGTAAAGGAAAGAGACAACAAAATAATCCTATTCAATTTCTTCAGAACCGGTGGCCATTCTCGACTGAAGCAACTTCTTCGAATTCGTATGTAGTTATACGATGAACGTTCCAAGTAATGTGGATCTCTGTAGTGATACAGAGTGTTCCAGAGAAAGTAAAGGGATAGTAGGAGTGGTAGGGACATATGCGACTTTGTCGTGAATCATGATAATCCAAAGACAGAGTCTATAAGAAGGTTCGGTTAACTTGGTTAATGAGTTTTAGTTTAAAGTAATTCATGGTCGTTGTTCATCACGAAAAACTACATTTCAATACTGCTCGTTCATTATCAATTTTGTGATATATCGGTACTATTAACCCATATTTTCTCAATAAATACAGATTACAGGTATTCGTGACAAAACACTGCAAACACACTCAAATACACGGATACGACATTTGTGAGTCAACAATGCAACCGGAACAGAAAACCGATCAATATTCAAAAAGTTTCTTTTTGTAACAAACACATGTACACATTTTTATCTAAAATAATGCAACAATACAAGTGTGAACACAAACCTCTTTTGATGTATGAACCATGGTGGGACAGCCTTGCACAGGTGGGCATACAAGAATCATGACTTGTGTAAGTGGCTAAGCAAGTGGGTATGTAATGAATGAAGCATAAAGGTGTGATGTGATTTAAAATTACAATTTCCCTATAAATCTACAGATCAATATCCAAGTATTTATAAAAGAATCAAACAATGTTAGAGAGATCATGGAGAGCACACAAGGTCACCACAAGAATACGAGCCTCACCACACCCAAGAAAACTGGCAGAAACCCTAAAAGTACCACTACCACCGGTTCAACCTTCTCATTTTGGCTCCATTTTTCTTCTGGTCATTCCTAGTTGTCACATCATCTCAATTATATTGCTTGTTTTTGTTGATGAAGTGCTTATA
The DNA here is from genome assembly GCA_030015575.1 of Agapanthus africanus. Classification (NCBI taxonomy): domain Eukaryota; kingdom Viridiplantae; phylum Streptophyta; class Magnoliopsida; order Asparagales; family Amaryllidaceae; genus Agapanthus; species Agapanthus africanus. The sequence continues at coordinate 39,986,443 of CM057345.1, read as the reverse complement.
AATACTAGAACAGAGAGCAAGCTCAAGGAGATACTTTGACATACTTTGACGCATCTCATTCTATTTTCATTTTGTAATTTGGTAAAGCTTTGTATATAGTAGTTGGTTAATCTTGAGTTCTTTGCTTTTATCTAATCTTGCAATTTTAAGTCGATGTCGCGCACACCGCGGGTTCGCGGGGAGACGGAATTTACAAAAAACGATTTTCTAAGCTTCGCAACACCGACTATAACTCCAGGATCTTAACAGAAACCTTAACTAGCTAAAACAAATAAGAGGTTCTAACTACTATGAAGAGTTTTATACCTCCTACAAACAAGTCCTTCGGGTCTTCTTCTCCTCCTCTCCTTGAGCTCCTCGAAGATCCGGATCGAGCTTGCAACGTCGACCTCCCCGCGTCAAAGACGATCCACCCGAGAGTATGTGCTTCAAGCTCCAACCTCTAAACCGGGGTAACTAGTGTTAGTCCACGTTGCCCACCCCGGTGCTTGCGGGGAGGCGGAAAACGTCATAAAAATCGGATTTTTATGAGCTTAGGCAACATGGAATAGACTTTGAAGGATCTTTGCTAAAAAAAAACAAGCTAAAGCTAACTAGAAACTAGCTAAGTACTACAAAGGTTATACCTTGGGCTTTAAGTCCTTCTCTCCTTGCTCCTTGGAGTAGTGGAAGGAGGTCAAATGGTCAACAACCATAACCATGCACAATTATAAAACTAATATCAATTAACAATAATGCACACATAAGCATTAGGGTTAATAAAATGACAATAGTCATTAACCCTAATCAAAGTCCTCTCCCTCTGTCTCAAGCAACTGTGCATACGCACTCGTATTCGTGATCCGAGGACCACGAACACAATGAGAAAAACCAATCCCAAATCATATACTAGGATCCGGCTTAAACCAGAGCCCGCTAGTATAAACTGTTCGGACAGCAAACGTGTACAAGTGCGCGGATGTGAACGAACCCTGTCGCAAAACCATGCGACCTCTACTCATTTTGCCTAAAGGCGAATAGCTCTCTGTGTGGGACTCTAAAGACTCGACACTACCCTGGCAGTGGGTTTAACCACAGACCGCAAGCGGCACTAGCTGTACGTAACGGTCCCCAGGTAGATGTCGATAAGAAGACTGACGAGGTGAACCCCATCTGAACTCCTACTGAGCCTGTATGTGACAATCTCCGTACAGTCCGGTATGTTCGTCTGATACATCGCATGGCGGGCCTAGGGGGCGGTGAACGTCAGTCCCTTAATAGCGGTACAAGTCGTGTCGGAGTGTAGCCCAAAACACCCTGAGATAACACTGGAAACCTACCAGTATATCTCGCTTGCCCTGGCAAGGGACTACTCGTGTAATGGCTCTCCTGGACACAGCGCGATGTCAACCCCTAATACCGGGAGAGACGAATCCTGTCTAACCGTCACTGCCTCCAAGTGCTTCGGGACTGCACCCAAAAACTACCTGTTTGCACGACTCCTTTGAGCCGTGGTAGGGTAGCAATCAAAGTGCAGTGGGAACATACTCGAGGAGAAGTGACAGTGTCAAGTCAGCGGACTAAACTGTACTCATGTCACCTGGGAACTGATAGCTGATGATAGGTATAATACCAACCAACAGTTCCCGACGAGTCCTGTCCAGTGTACTCGTAACCTAACGAGCACCCGCATACTATCTCAAGTACGACGTACTGACGGCTGTGGGACAGACCGTCTCCCACACTGGGATGAGAAGCGCATATGCTAGTCTACTCCGGAGTATCGATGCCCTGTCTCGATAGTCCAACGACTAGGAACCTGTATAAGGATATGCTTATAGATCACCCAGCTCCCACGAGTGTGAGCGCCATCATAACGCCGGTAATCAAGCAAAGATCCTAAGGGCTCTACTAATATGTATATCCGTAATATGCTAAAAGAAACACATGCATATATTAAAGCAGAGACAAACCAAGTAGCATACTACCATTTCGAGCAAGATTGTATATACAACTGTGAATATCCCAAGCTTCCACTAAGTAATATACAAACTAGTATGATACAGTATTGGCCTCTAGGGCATATACACTAACAATCTCCCACTTGCACTAAGGCCATGTACTGGCGTATCGAAGACCTATCATCTCGATCAGCCGCTCGAACTGAGTCTGGGGCAAGGCCTTGGTAAATGGATCTGCTGTGTTATCCTCTGATGCAACTCTCCGGACCTCGATCTCCTGGCGATCCACGATCTCCCTGATCAGGTGATACCGCCTCAAGATGTGTCTGGATTTCTGATGGGACCTGGGTTCCTTCGCTAAAGCTATAGCCCCGTTGTTGTCACAATACAGAGGTATTGGGTCAACAATGGACGGAACCACCTGAAGTTCTCTCAAGAACTTCCTTATCCAGACAGCTTCTTTTGCGGCATCAGATGCAGCGATGTATTCCGCTTCCATAGTCGAGTCAGCAACGGTTTCCTGTTTGGAACTCTTCCAACACACCGCCCCTCCATTGAGGGTGAAGACAAAACCCGACATGGACTTGGAATCATCCTTGTCACTCTGGAAGCTGGAGTCAGCAAAGGCCTCAATCTGGAGGTCTTTTCCGCCATACACCAAGAACATCTCCTTAGTCCTTCTCAGGTACTTGAGAATGTTCTTTACTGCTATCCAATGTTTCTCCCCAGGGTTTGACTGATACCTGCTTACCACACTCAGTGCATAAGCCACATCCGGTCTGTTACACAACATTGCATACATTATAGAGCCTACCGCAGAAGCGTAGGGTATAATAGACATGCGATCCCTCTCCAAATCAGTCTTGGGAGACATCTCTTTGGAGAGGGTGATCCCGTGACAAGCCGGTAGATTACCGCGCTTGGAATCTTCCATACTGAATCTCTTCAGTATGGCATCGATGTACCTGGACTGTGAAAGTCCTAATATCCTTTTGGATCTGTCACGGTAGATCCGGATACCCAGAATGTATGAGGCATCACCCAGGTCTTTCATGGAGAACCTGTGTGACAAGAACCCCTTGACAGATTGTAGCATAGGAATGTCATTTCCTATTAAGAGAATGCCATCCACGTATAAAACGATGAATACTACAGTTCTCGCTACAAATCTACAATAGATGCATGGTTCATCCGGATTTTTGATAAAGCCAAATTCCTTGACCGTCTCATTAAAACAGATGTTCCAACTCCGCGATGCCTACTTTAGTCCATAAATGGACTTAAGCAACTTGCACACCTTTCCGCTGCTCCCACTCTGAATGAAACCCTCTGGCTGATCCATATAGACACACTCCTCTAAATGTCCATTTAGAAAAGCTGTCTTTACGTCCATCTGCCAAATCTCATAATCATGGAAGGCAGCAATGGCAAGAAGGATCCGAATGGATTTCAGCATAGCTACTGGAGAAAAGGTTTCGTCATAGTCCAAACCAGGTCTTTTGACGAAAACCCTTTGCTACCAGTCTAGCTTTATAGGTCTCAACCTGTCCATCTACACCAATCTTCCTTTTGAAGATCCACTTGCATCCTACGGGTTTTACCCCATCTGGAGCAATGTCCAACTTCCATACTTTGTTGGTGTACATGGACTCCATTTCGGTCCGCATTGCATCCAGCCATTTTACCGAGTCGACGCTCTGAATGGCTTGCTGGAAGCTATGATGCAATCCTCTCTATCCCCATCAATGAGAAAACCGTAGTATCTCTCGGGCGGATGAGACTGCTTACTACTCCTGCGGAGTGGCGTGGGAATGTCCTGATCTTTCGAACCCTCTGGTTCTACTAAGCTTTCAGTAATAGCTCGTGGTTCTGGATTTTCTTCCAGTTCTATTGCGCTCCCACTTATTTCTTTTTCTAAGAACTGATGTTCCAGAAAATGGGCATTACGAAAAACAAAGACTTTTTGTTCCTCTGCGTAATAGAAAAGATACCCCGTGGAGTTCTTTGGGTATCCCACAAACTTGCACAGTACTGAGCGTGCCTCGAGCTTGTCCGTATGCTGCTTTTTGACATAAGCTGGACATCCCCAAATCTTCAGGTATTGAAGATAGGGTTTCTTCCCACTCCATAACTCATATGGTATGGTAGGCACAGTCTTAGTGGGAACTCGGTTCAAAAGGTATGCAGCTGATTCTAGTGCATATCCCCAGAACAATCGCGGCAACTCAGCGTTACTCATCATGGACCATACCATATCCAATAGGGTTCTGTTCCGTCTCTCCGATACACCGTTATGTTGCGGAGTGTATGGAGGAGTAAGCTGAGAGAGAATTCCATTCTCTTTTAAGTAACCCAGGAACTCGGCACTCAAGTATTCACCACCTCGATCAGATCTCAGTGCCTTGATACTTTTGCCTGTTTGTTTTTCTACTTCATTCTTATATTCGTGGAACTTTTCAAAAGCTTCGGATTTATGCTTCATTAAGAAGACATGTCCGAATCTTGAGAAATCATCCGTAAAAGTAATGAAGTAAGAATAACCGCTTCGCGCATGTGTAGACATTGGACCGCTCACGTCGCTGTGTACGAGTCCCAAGAGCTCGCTCGCTCTTACTCCGTGTCCAGTGAACGGAGTCTTTGTCATCTTTCCCTTGAGACAGGATTGACAAGTTGCATGCGATTGATATTCGAACGAATCCAAATATCCTTCTGCATGTAACTTAGTCAACATTCTCTCATTGATGTGACCCAGTCTACAATGCCATAAGAAAGTTTTATTGATTTCTGGAGACTTTCTTTTGTGTGTATTCTGGACATTGAAAATCTGTGGTTGGTTTAACACGTATATACCGTTGTTCAATGTACCTGACCCAATCAAAACTTGATTAAGGTGAATGTTCACTACATTACTTACAAATGCAAATTCATAACCTTCTTTAGATAATAAAGATACAGAAATGATATTACAGGTTGCATTTGGTACATAATAACAACTACGCAAAACCAAAAAATGTCCATCCGACAATCCCAGGTGATAGTCCCCCACGGCCTCAGCATCCATGCTAGCACCGTTTGCAACTCTGAGGGTCATGTCACCTGCCTTCAAAACTCTACGCTTTCTCAACGCCTGCAAAGAATTACAGATATGAGATCCTGATCCGGTATCCAATACCCAGGAAGTAGAGTTTATTGATAGACAGTTTTCAATAACATACACACCTGAAGCTGAAGCTGCAACTCGCTTCAAATCCTGTGTTCTGGCTTTCCAAGCCTTACAATCCTGTTTCCAGTGACCACTTTTGTGACAATAGAAGCATTCTTCCTTCCCCACCAGCTTTCCCGCTATCTTTGTTGCTTTTCCTTTTCCCTTCGTATCCACTTTACCGACACCGCCTCTTGGTTTGGCGGGGGCTTTCTTCTTCTTACCCTTGGCTTTCGCCCTGGATCTAGAAGAGGAAGATCCTCCTACAAACAAAGTGGATGTCTCCCTACCTTTCTGTAGGGTGCTCTCAGCACTCCTCAACATGTTCAGAAGTTCGGAGAGTTCAACCTCCTTTCCTTGTATGTTGAAGTTCAGAATAAACTGGGCGTAAGTGGAAGGAAGGGACTGGAGAATCAAATCAATATAGAGTTCATTCTCCAACGTGGTCCCAAGGTCCGCGAGCTCCTCAATGTAGCCAATCATCTTAAGCACGTGTTCCGCTACCGATGATCCGACGGCCAACCTTGCCGAAAACAACTTCTTCGACACTTCATATCTTGCGATACGAAACTGCTCTCCATACAGTTCTTTTGTATAAAGAAATATGGACTCTAGGTCCATATTCTCGTGCCTCCTCTGATGTTCGTTGTCCATCGAGGCTAGTACGAGGCATCTGGCCTTCGCGCAAGCTATTTCCCAGGTCTTGTAGATTTCCCTATCTACGACACTGGTTTTGGGACCTGGGACAGGGGGAGCTTTGGTGGTAAGGACATACCCCAACTTGTCGTAAGTGATTTCCATCTTGACATTCCTGAGCCAATCTTTGTAGTTTGGCCCTGTCAATATGTTTTTATCTAGTAATAACTTAAGTCCGGTCATGTTGAATGGTCGCTGCAATTAGGAGAGAGAAAAGAAACACTTTAGCATGATGCTCTTGCAAGTTTAGAGTGGTTTTTAATTTGTCTAAACTGGATGGCTCCCACTGTCTCTCGAATCCCTTCTCAAACCGTAAAGAAAGGATTAGTCAGGATCAATCTCACCGTACAATACTAGCTTAACTGTTCAGCCAGGCCAGTGTCGGTACTTCGAGGGAGGTTTTCCAACGCTTTCGCGAAGTTCCTTAATTAAGTAATCTCTTTTCCCTGTGGGCGTAGCCCCGCTAATACCTTTCTAGACACCTACTAGGTTTATAGCATTGATCGTTAAGTGAGAGTTTTCCCGAGGAGTAGCATATACTCACAGTAGGATCGGGATCCAAATATCATTGCGTGATAAAACCGAAGGAATCCTACCAGAATTATCACACTCCAAATGGTATGCAGCGCTAGCAAGTTTCAGTACTTATGAAACTCCCGATGTGGATTTTTGCCCCATGATCTTATGACCTTGGCGTGAGGTCAAAATGTCATAAGTCACATGTCAAGTTCTTCCCATCATTATCCCGGTTAATTTGAACCCACCAGTACCTACCCTTGACGTAGGCCAAAATGGCAGTACGACTGTCTCAAACCAACGCATTCTATCTATGCAACAGATAAATATCCGGCAGCTACCAATCACTATGCCTTGGCGTGAGGTCAAAATACATAGCTTGAATACTACCGTATATTTAACTGAAATGATGGAGGGCTACGGATGGTTTTGGCGAAACCGTGAACGTAGTGAACTTGATATAATCGATGGAACGAGATAGCTTTTAAAAGGAGTGGTTCAAGCCCCGCGTTTAAAAGTTTAGTTTTGAAAAGAACCGAGTGGTTTTCAAAGTGTTCCAATCGACTTTTACTTGGTTTATTTTCTTGCATTAGTTCTTTTAATGCGTCCCATCATTTAATCCTACCATTGCAGAAAACAACCAAAATATGACGTACGCTTATGCCATTCGCATTCGCCACGGGGCCCCGTCATCACCCGTTAGGTTACTTAACTAACGACAGAGCGGGGACTGGGCTAGCGCGGCTGTAAAACATAAGCAACGCCTAAATAGTTATCATATATAAATATATAGCAATGATAGACATTACAGATCACAGATGAATACATTGGATATACTAGGAATCCGCAATCCGTTCGAGCCTGCAACGAAAAGCGGATTACACGGTCGCGGTGAATAGCCAATACCCCACCCAAGACCCCTACGGGTGCGGCAAACTACCCGCCAAGTATCCGAAGCGAAGCAACCTCCCTCACCACCGTGAGTAGGCCACTCGGCACTTCGAGATACCCGGTAGTTTGTGCACCCCCTCCATGGGTCTATCCTAGGAGCAAAAACAGTAAAAAGAATTATACAATGACGGCTACAACCCCGACCCGGTTGTGCGGCCAAACAAATAATAATATTACCTCAATTTACATATTACAATGAATGAAAGAAAAGCAACACTCGTCTCACATCCACCCCGGCTATTCACCCGCGACAATCCAACCCATTCATATACACATACCATCATCAATCACAGATCACAGATATGTATAACCCCGACTAATCGACATATAGCGATTAGCCGACGTTCAATACATATAAACATCACAGATATAACCTTTTAGTCAAAGTGTATTGAAGTTCGAAAAAAAATACGGATTTATAGGCCCCCAAAAACAAATTTCTATTCTGGAAAATCTGGGCACATATAAACTATCTTAAAAATCCTAAAACCAAGCCATAAGAAAACTGCACCAAACTCGACTCAGTGAAGAGTCAAAACGGCGGCGGTTCCGCGGCAATAGCTTGCTATTGCCGCTGAACCGCGGCGGTTTAGACGACTCACTGGACCGGGTTTGCTGTGTTTCTTAAGAAAACCCTGAGATGATTTTTGGAGTATAACAAATTTTGTTTTGACCAGAAATTTTTTTTACAGAAACTTAGGGTTTCGAAAACTTGGTTTTTCGATTTTTTTTCGATTCGAACTTCGATACACTCTACTACCTAGCTAGTTTATGTTTATTTAGGCTCTGATACCACTGTAAGTCCACGTTGCCCACCCCGGTGCTTGCGGGGAGGCGGAAAACGGAATAAAATTCGGATTTTTATGAGCTTAGGCAACATGGACTAGACTTTGAAGGATCTTTGCTAAACAAAAACAAGCTAAAGCTAACTAGAAACTAGCTAAGTGCTAGAAAGGTTATACCTTGGGCTTTAAGTCCTTCTCTCCTTGCTCCTTGGAGTGGTGGAAGGAGGTCAAATGGTCAACAACCATAACCATGCACAATTATAAAACTAATATCAATTAACAATAATACACACATAAGCATTAGGGTTAATAAAATGATAATAGTCATTAACCCTAATCAAAGTCCTATCCCTCTGTCTCAAGCAACTGTGCATACGCACCCGTATTCGTGATCCGAGGAACACGAACACAATGAGAAAAACCAATCCTAAATCATATACTAGGATCCGGCATAAACCAAAGCCCGCTAGTATAAACTGTCCGGACAGCAAACGTGCACAAGTGCGCGGATGTGAACGAACCCTGTCGCAAAACCATGCGACCTCTACTCATTTTGCCTAAAGGCGAATAGCTCTCTGTGTGGGACTCTAAAGACTCGACACTACGCTGGCAGTGGGTTTAACCACAGACCGCAAGCGGCACTAGCTGTACGTAACGGTCCCCAGTAGATGTCGATAAGAAGACTGACGAGGTGAACCCCATCTGAACTCCTACTGAGCCTGTATGTGACAATCTCCGTACAGTCCGGTCTGTTCGTCTGATACATCGCATGGCGGGCCTAGGGGGGCGGTGAACGTCAGTCCCCTAATAGCGGTACAAGTCGTGTCGGAGTGTAGCTCAGAACACCCTGAGATAACACTGGAAACCTACCAGTATATCTCGCTTGCCCTGGCCAGGGACTACTCGTGTAATGGCTCTCCTGGACACAGCGCGATGTCAACCCCCAATACCGGGAGAGACGAATCCTGTCTAACCGTCACTGCCTCTAAGTGCTTCGGGACTGCACCCGAAAACTACCTGTTTGCACGACTCCTTTGAGCCGTGGTAGGGTAGCAATCAAAGTGCAGTGGGAACACACTTGAGGCGAAGTGACAGTGTCAAGTCAGCGGACTAAGCTGTACTCATGTCACCTGGGAACTGATAACTGACGATAGGTATAATACCAACCAACAGTTCCCGACGAGTCCTGTCTAGTGTACTTGTAACCTAACGAGCACCCGCATACTATCTCAAGTACGACGTACTGACGGCTGTGGGACAGACCGTCTCCCATACTGGGATGAGAAGCGCATACGCTAGTCTACTCCGGAGTATCGATGTCCTGTCTCGATAGTCCAACGACTAGTGACCTGTATAAGGATGTGCATATAGATCACCCAGCTCCCACGAGTGTGAGCGCCATCACAACACCGGTAATCAAGCAAAGATCCTAAGGGCTCTACTAATATGTATATCAGCAATATGCTAAAAGAAACACATGCACATATTAAAGCAGAGACAAACCAAGTAGCATACTACCATTTCGAGCAAGATTGTATATACAACTGTGAATATCCCAAGCTTCCATTAAGTAATATACAAACTAGTATGATACAGTAATGGCCTCTAGGGCATATACACTAACAACTAGGGTACCTAGTTAGCCAAGCTAAGTAGCCTAGATGATGTAGAGTATCTAATGGAGTGTTTTATCTCTTGAGACTCTATGTTTCACAACTCATGTGAGGATGTGAGGGTTAAAGTCTTGAGGAAGGAGACGGAAAATATGGAGAGAGAATGAGAAGTCACAAATAAGCTAGGGTTAGCAAGTGAAGAATGGCTCACTCTCATCTCACTCATTCAAGCATAGATTATTTCATAATAAAAAATTACAACCATGTTTGAATAGTAAGTCCAAACAAATAAAGAAATATAAAGAGCTATGCTTCACCCATGCCATGTATGTCTCCAAATTTCCAGGTGTCCCCTTCTAGAAGCATCTCTTGTGAAATTACAAGAATACCCTCACCGTATATACATATCCGTATTTGTATTCTGAAAAATACGAATACAATGAGATAATAACAATCCAATAATATAATACTAGGATCCAGCTTAAACCATAGTCCACTAGAATTATCCGCCCGAACATCATCTGTGTAGCCAGTACACGTTTGTGATCGGAACCCTGCCGTAAAACCATACGGCCTCAACATCGTTTTGCCCGAAGCAAGGAAACCCTCTGTGTGGGACTCTAAAGACTCGACAGTATGCTTTGTTGGATATAGTGCCCTCAAAGTCAATTATTGGATCGCAGATTACAATGATTGAGGGAGGACCTATACCGGTAGTACAGTCTTTTCTCGAGATAATAGTATGCTATTTGGTTTGTCTTTATCATCGTGTACATGCTTTAGTTCACTATTTCATGTTGATAGAGCCGATAGGATTCTTTCTTGACTGCCAGCAGTATGATGGCGATCATATACGTGGGAGCTGGGGTCTATAAGCACATCCTTAAAGTTTCCCTAGTCGTGGGAGTTTCGAGACAGGGCATCGATACTCCAGAGTAGACTAGTGTATACAGTCGAGACCCCGACGAGGGGCGGTGGCCGGTCTCACAAGCCATTGGTGTCAGTTGGTTCACCTAAGATGCATACATGTGCTCATTGGGTTATGAGTACACCGGACAAGACTCGTCGGGAACATGCTGGTTGGTATTATACATATAGTCAGATAGCAGTTCCCAGGTGACATGTGTACAGGTTAGTCTGTCAACCTGAGATCATCATTTGTCTCGTGTGAGTTCCCACTGTACTTTGATTACTACCTTACCACAGCTCAAAGGAGTCGTGCAAACAGGTTTTAGTTGGGTACAGTCCCGAGCCACATAGAGGCAGTGAGCGGATTGTCAGGGATTCGTCTCTCCCGGAATTGGGGGTGAGATCGCGCTGTGTTTAGAAGAGCCATTACACGAAATCCCTGGCCAGGGTAATCGAGATTTACTGGTAAGTATTCCAGTAGTGTCTCAGGGTGTTCTGGGCTACTCTCTGACACGACTTATACAACTATTGGGGGTCTGACGTTTACCAGCCCTTAGGCCCGATATGCGATACTCATAAACGAACGGACCGGACTGTATGGATATTGTCACTGTCAGGCTCAGTAGGGTTTCTGGATGAGTTCACTCGTCATCTTCCCTTCCGATCAATACATGGGCAACCGTTACGTACAACTAGTACCTCTGACATGCTAGTGGTTATACCCAGTGCCAGTGTTTTGATGAGTCATTAGAGTACCCTACAGACAGTTTCCCAAGTTCGGGCGAAACGTTGTAGAGGCCGTATAGGTATATGGCAGGGTCCGATCATATCCGTTCACTTGTGCATGGATCATGATCGGACGAATAATATTAGCGGGCTTTTTTTTTAAGCCGGATCCTAGTATTATAAGGTAGGAATATTTTTTGTCTCGCTGCATTTTGTATTCTGTCGGAATACAAATGCGGGTATGTATTTACAGTTGAGGTGTAATCTCGTAATTCGTTACGGGATTATTTTGGGAGTTGTCAGTTTTCTTCTTCCGTCTTAAAACACCCTGATCTATTGTGAGCATTGACTTTGACCCATTCCCTTCAAAATTTCGAAACTCGGGCTGCCATTTTGTATTGGCATAGTGTGAACCTTCTAGAAAGGCATGGGGCTGATTGGCTTCATTTATTAGGCATGGGATTATAGCACGGGCAACATGGTCTCTGCTGGTGCGGGGCTCCCTGCAATTTTCCCATTTCTTCTGTGAAGGGGTTGATTTTGTGGCCAGGGGCTCCCTGCAATTTCGCCTGCTTGTAAAAGCAGGGGCCTTTTTGCGGTGAAAAAAAGATGGGCGCTCATTTGTGAGATTAATTGTTTTGGATTGAATGATTAATTCATGCTACCTCACTCTACTTCCTTCATCAATTCACAGAACCATTTCTTGATCTTCTCTGTGAGTGTGGCCGAGCCATATTGGTGAAAGCTCATTCTCTTTTCTCAAAAACCATTCCATGCTCGCAACTTATACTTGGCAACTCTGTTTTACCTCCACCCATTCGGCTTGGGCATCTTGAGACAGAATATTCCACACACTCTCTACCTCATTCTTGGACATGTCGGCTAGCAAACTTCATGTCCGAGTTGCCTCGGTTCGAGGCGGGAGCCCGTATAAAGATTCATCAACGTGGTGCCACTTCGACGGGCGTGATCGGGGAGCGGACTTCATCGGCGCAGCAACGGGGAGCTTGGTGCGAAGATTAAAGACCGAAGGATGCGGATCGATCGGTATAATCTCTAACTCCTTTTACATATTGCTAGAATACGGTTAATGGAACGATCCGGGATTTTGGCCGCGATTACGCCGGTTACGCAAAAAGTTTTTGTTCCGCATTTGGCGTCGGTTTGACGGCCGGGGCACCGCCGTGTCCCAACATGGTATCAGAGTCACGTCATTAACCTATAATATCTTGTTCTAACATGTTTAAAAGCTCGATCGGAAAAAATTTCCAAAACCGCAATTTCAATTCTGAAGTTTCTGTCGTTTTTTTTTTGTCGTCGAAAAAAATTATTTTGAGTGTTTCAGAAAATCAGACAGGCTTTCATAAGACAACTGTAAAATTTTGGTTGCATGATCCCTCTGTAGCGCCGCGGAACCGGGGCGGTACCCACGTTTTGGCCGCGGTTCCGCCGCAGGTTTGAGTTTTCAATGCACTAAATTTTGGCTTTGGGTCTTTAACTTGGAATTGGGGTTTCTGGAATATTCTGTTTGGGCCCAGATTTTATTTTGAGTGCTGGATTTGTACTTGCAGCCCACTTCGGGAATTGTTGTCGATTGAAATTTTAAATACGTTAGTTAGAAGTACTTTACATTTCTATCTGTGACCGTGAATATCATTTGATCGGTAAATCTTTTCTAATCGCTATAGTTCTTTTAGACGGATTTGTGAACGTGACATTCACGTTGATGTTCTGTGGTGTTCTGTGGTGTTGCGGATTTGTCGTGGTGGATAGTTCCTGTGCAATGGTAGTGCTGTTTGGATTTATTTGTACATTTGATATTGCGGGGCGAGCGTCCGACACGTGGACTGCCGTCATTGCCTGTTTGTATATTATTCTTTTGGGGCACGACCGGGATGAGGTCGGTGTACCCGTTGTATATTATTTCATTTTCTGTACTAGGATTACCCCAAGGTGGGGTGCACGGATAGCCGGGTTCTAGAGGGCAACGGGCCCGCATCTCATGGCGTTGAGACGGAGGGGGCTTCACTCTAGAATTGGCGGGCTATTCGCCGCACTCGTAAGGGGTATAGGTTGACCCAAGGAGAGGTGCTCAAGTTACCGGATTCCATGAAGTGCTGGGTGGCCCATTCACGTTGTTGAAGGGGGATGCCTCGCTTCAGGTTTTGGCGGGTAACTTGCCGCGCTCGTAGGGGTCTAGGGTTTTCATTGCATAGGCTATCCACACGAACAGGGGAACGTCGGGTTTCACTTGTGGCTCAATGAAATCCGGGGATCCCAGATTATTTGTATTGTTCTGTGATTCTTATTACTTTTCTGTGATGTTGCATTTATAATACCTGGAGTGATTATTATATATTGATATATATACTAGTAGATGTTATATATGTTTTACACCCGCGCTAGCTCAGTCCCCGCTCTGTCATTAGTTAAGTAATCTAACGGGTGATGACGGGACCTAGTAGCGAATGCGGATGGCATATACGTACATTTTATTTTCGTTCTTTTCTAGTGTGATTAATTGATGGGACTGCGTTGATTCTTATCAATGCAAGAAAAACAAACCTATATTTGATGTTGTTGGAACCAATTTTTAAAAATCTATTATTAGAAGGGCGTTTTCTTTTGTTTTGCATAGTGGTATTCGGTTATGAATATCCAGCACCTCATTCGACGAGGCAAGGGCCGAGATCCCATCATCGGGAGTGACCCCTTGGACAAAGGTTTGCGTCAGGGTAATTACTTCACTATAGTCGATTAATTTTTTCTTTGCATCGTGGTATTCAGTTTGTAATATCCTGCACCTCATTCGACGGGGAAAGAGCCGAGATCCCTTCATCGGGAGTGACCTCTTTAGCAAAGGTTTTCGCCACTATATTTTTATAAAACCACTTGGATTCCTTCAACGATATCAAGTTCATTACGCTAAAGGTTTTTCGCCAAAAACCAGCTGTAGCCCTCCGTCATTTCTTACAAGTAGTGCTTAGTATTCGTGCTGCATTTGTTGACTTCGTCAAGGCGTAGTGTACGGTAGCTGAGTAGTGCTTGTTTGTTGCATGAATATGCGATTGGTTAGGACAGTCGTGCGGCCTTGTTGACTCCGTCAAGGGCACGTACGGGTGGGTTTAATGCAATCAAAATAATGACGGGTTGAACTTGACTAGGACTCTTTGATTTGTTGACTCCGTCAAGGTCACTTGGGTCCTAGAGGTAAAAATCATATCGGGAGTTTCAAACATACAGGAAACTTTCCAGGATTGCGCATACCTTCTGGAGTGTGATGACGTGAGTGGCTTCCATCACGTTATCATGCGATGATGGTTGGAGCCCGATTCCCACTGATGAGTTAGTTTACTCCTCGGGTGACCCCGACTGATTCTTCTTTCAGGTTTGGAGGATAATTTGAGGACACGGTGGGAGGTTTCTTGATTAGATAAAATGATTAACCATTCTGATCTAGGTTAGAGTGCACGCAGAGTATTTCTACTTTTTCTCTCTTTGACTGCGACCATGACCCGACCCTAGACTATAACTCAGTGACCCAGTTGACCGAAATTTCTTAAAACACTGGTTTTTAGATTGTCTGAGTTGCATACATCATTGCCACTCTTTCTTTTACCCTTTGAGTTTCTCCAGAACACCCCGTATTATTACGAACATCCACTTCCATAGGATAAATCTATCGTATGGTTATATACAAACTCGGAGGACCTTCTTCGAGGATGGTTCTGGTTCTGGACAGATTGAATAGGACTATTCATTTGTCTTTTCCTTTTACCTTCTCTCAGGTTATGAGCGCTCCTAGGATTAGGAGAGGGTACACCTATTACGCTTATTGGATAGTCTTCTTCCAAACCATAGGCAGGTGCCGAAAGATAGGGAATGAAGAAAACCAATTAGCCTAAGTTGGGTGTGTAGGGTTGCTAGGCATGCGCACAAGGGTCTACGAGGCATCAACCATGCCCGATTAAAAATTTAGCCGTGCCGAACAACCCGAATACGGAACTTTAAACTAGAGATTAGGCGAAAACAAGCATGCTAACAACTTAACACTAAGTGAGAGGGATTACAACCTTTGTAGATCCGGTCCTTCACTTCATATGCTCCGTGTTGTGGTCCCTTCGCTGCGATCATCGGGTTCCGGACTCTCGAGAAGTTCCACGAAGAGAAAGACGCAACCTTTACTTCCGATCTTCGATACTAAGATGATCTACCTTGAAGTTTCTTTAACACAAGCTAACACTCATGAAATGATGTGAACACCCTCATCTAAATGGCAAGGGAAGATGAGGATGATGAAGTAGGATTTTTGCTCTCTTTATTTATCTTTTTCTCATATTTATTCATCACCTTTTGAAAAACAAGTAAGCTTTTTCATGGAAGAATAAAGGAGGAAGAAGATGGATAATCATTTGTGATGAATAGAAAGAAGAAGATAATGATCAATTATGCAACCATGGTTCACTTAACCATTGTAGAGAATTAACCAAGGGTTAGGGTTTGGGTTGAGTTAAGAATGAGTCACACACAAATATCTTTCACAAAACAAAAAGAAAACCTTCTAGAAACATCTAGAAAGTTTAACCCTAATCCAAACCCTAATCATGTTCAAACTCCACTAAATAAGTTGCATTATTTATCATATCATGTTACAATATTATATATCACATATATAATATTTATCGTAACAAAATAAAATAATACAATTAACATATATCGCATATATATCAATGTATTACCCGAGTGAGAAAAAGAATATTTTAGTGAGCAAATATTAGTTAATGTAATTTAATATATCAAATATATTATTATACATTAAATTATCGAATCAACACTTGATCCGACAATCCGGCTATATCGCATATAACCGACTAATATTTATCCGTACCGATTCATCGAATCAACACTTGATCCGATGACCCGGCTGATATCAAATATCGCGAGAATATAATACGGTATCACATATCGCATTATCCTCGGTCCCGCACATATCACATATGTTCTCCTACTTCGTTTTGCCTGAGTCAAGAAACCTCTGTGTAGGACTCTAAAGAATCGTCAATACGCCGGCAGTAGGTGATGATCATATCAAACACCCACAAGCTGCAAGCGGTCAGCTAAACGTAACAGCTACCCAGGTATTAAGCGCTCAGAAGATCAACAAGCAAGCCTGTAACTTCTCCTGTGAATCCAAACAGTAACACTCCCGTACAGTCCGCTCTCGTCGTCTGATATGTCACATATCTCGCCTAGGGGTGGTAAACGTCAGACCCCAGTAGCTCGATAAGTCGTGTCGATACGAGGTCTATAACAGTTCGAGAAACTACTGATAACACTTACCAGTAAATCTCAGTAACCCTGGCCAGGGATTTCCAGTTATAGCCAATCTAACACAGCACAACATCAACTCCCTATACCGGGAGAGACGAATCCCCTCCTATCGCTCATTGCCTCCATGTGATTCGGGACTGTACCCAAAAGCCACCTTTTTGCACGCCTTCTTGGACGTGGTATGATGGAAATCAAAGCACAGTGGGAATCACACAAGACTCTATGACGATCTCGGGTCAACAGACTACTCTGTACCAGTGTCACCGGAGAACTGCCATCTGACGTATGGTATAATACCATCTGGGAGTTCTCGGCGAGTCCGTCCAGTGTACCCAGTCTCCACTGAGAACCCGTACACCATCCTTGATGTCAAACACCGATGGATATGGGATCATCCATCGCCCATCATATGGGTCAAGATGCGTATACGCTAGTCTATTCTGGTGCATCGATGCCCTGTCTCGATACACCCACGACTAGGAACAATTATAGGATGTACTCGTCGACTACCGTGGCCCCACTAGTATGATCTCATCATAGTCCCAGTAGTCGAGTACATATCCTAAGGGCTTTATCAACATGTAATATAGAGACAATCAGAGTACATGTTAAGATAAAGTACAACCAGATAGCATACTATCATGTCGAGCAAGAAAGTCCTCCCTATATATGTCCTAGCATCCACTACAATATACATCGTATGTATAGTAATGGCCTCTAGGGCATACATATAACTAATAATCTCCCACTTGCACTAGGGCCATCTGTTGTGGTATCGCATACCCAACAATTACCTGCGGTTGAAGTATCCCATACTCAACCATTCCATAAAAGTCTCTACTGGGAAAAAGGCCTTTGTGAGTGGATCCGCGCTGTTGTCCTCTGTGTCTACTCTCCTAACCTCGATCTCCCTGGAGATCAACCATCTCCATGATCAGGTGATACTGCCTAAGAATTATATCTGGATTTCTGATGAGACGGGGTTTCCTTGGCTAAAGCCACAACTCCTTTGTCACACAATGGTAGGAACGAAGTTCATCTTATGAACTTATATATATCCAGACTTCCTCTTTGGTAGCATCCTTGGTAACGATGTATCTTGCCTTTAATCGTCTAGTATGTCACGGTATCTAGCTTGGAACTCTTCCAACATACCGTCCCTCCACTGAGGGTAAGGACAATGCCTGCGACTGACATTCAGTCGTCCTTATCACCCTGGAACCTTTCCAGTGATTCTCCCCAGGATCGATTGATACCATCTCACTACAACTAGTGAGTATCCTAACATCCAATTAGATCTATCTCATAGATCCAAAACCCAGGATTTAGGAGGTATCACTTTGATCCTATATGGAGAATTCTTGTGATAAGCGGAGATTGACCAAGCGTAGCATAGGAAACTCCTTCCCTATCAAGAGTATGTCATCCACGTACTCTACGAGGATCACCACCATACTCTCTACTACCTTTTTGTATATACAAGGTTCATCTACCATTTTGATGAAGTCAAACTCTTTGACTACCACATCAAAACAGATGTTCCAACTCCGCGATGCCTGCTTTATCCTATAAAGCATCTTGCACACGTTTCCGCTGCTCCCACTGTCTACGAAGCCCTCTGGCTGTGTACTTATAAACGCTCTTTTCTAAAACATCATTTAGAAAAGTAGTCATGACACCCAACCACCAGATATCGTAGTCATGCTATGTAGCCGTGGCAAGTAGGATCTGGATGGACTTAAGCATAGCTTTGAAAGTCTCAACTTTTCCATGTACACCAAGTAATCTTCTCAAGATATACTCGCTCCTGATGGGAATTTAACCCTTCAGATAAAGCAACCAAAGTCCATACTTTGTTGGTGTATAAGGATTCCATCTCAGATCGATAAGCATCCAGCCATTCTTACAGAGTTCCACTCCTGATGGCCTGCTCGAAACTAGTTGGGTCATCATCTCATGATGCAATCCTCGCTCCCACTGTCATAGAGCAACCGAAGTATCTCTCAGGTGGGTGAGGAACCCTACTAGATCGGCGGAGAGGCTGAGGTTCGTTGGAATCTATTGAATCCTTTGGTTCTATCAAATCATCAGCTGCAGTTTGTATAGCTGAAACCTTTCCAGTTCTACATTACAGACCTTGCCTCGAGCGTGTCCGGATTTTGCTTTTAGACATAGGCCGGACAACCCCAAATCTTAACTAACTTAAGAGATGGGCTCTTCCCTTTCCATATCACATATGAAATGGTAGGCAACTGATTTGATTGGAACCCTATTCAATAGTTATGCAACTTCTCAAGTGCATAACACCCAATAGGAAATAGGTAACTCAGTAGTACTCATCATAGAGCACACCATATCAAATAGGGTGTATCTGCTCCGCCTTGATATACCATCTTGCTATGGTGTATACGGAGGAGTAATGCCGAGAGAGAATCTCATTCTCCTTTAGAATAGTCCAGGATTTCCGTGCACAAGTATTCTCCTCCTCGGTCACATCAAAGGACATAATACTTATACCCGTATTTTGGTTTTCTACTTCTAACTTATATTCTGTGAATATCTCAAAAGGTTCGGACTTGTGTTTCAACAGGAACATATGTCTGAATCTTGAGAGATTATCAGAGAATATAATGAAGTATAAAGAACCAGTCCTGGTATGTGTAGACAGGGGACCTTACATACCTCAACATGTATCAATCCCAAGAGTTCACTAACTCTTTCTCTGTTTTCTGTAAACGGAGCTATGGTCATCTTATCTCTGTGACATGACTGGCGAGTTCCACAAGATGTAAATTCAAACTAATTTAAATATGCATCTTTATGTAACTCTAGCTAGTCGGGTCACATTGATCTGACCTAGTCTACAATACCTCAAGAAGGATTCATTCATTTCTGAACTCTTCCTCTTGTGTGTGTTCCGTATACTAAGAACTGTAGTTTGATTTAGAACGTCAATGCTTTTAGATAACGTGCCTGAACCGATCAACTCTTGATATAGGAAATGTTCAAAACATTATCCAACAATACAAAATTATATCCTTTCTTTACTAATAAAGAGACTGATATGATTTTGTATATCAGGTTCGGTATCTAATAACATTTGTTCAGAATCAATGTATTCTGGTAATACAGGGTGATAGTGACCAACAGACTTGGCTGCAACACTTGCAACGTTTTCTGTCTCATGAAACTTATCACTCGTTCTCAGTTCTCTACCTATCTGTAGCCCATGTAACAGATTACATATACGGGATCCTGATCCGGTATCACATACCCAGGACGTGAAGGATACTGAGAAACAGTTCTGTGTAATGAACACACCCGAAGATGATGCATCAACATGCACTTTCTTCGTTTGGGCGGCACGGGAATTCTGGCAATCCCCAATTTCCTGCTCTGTCTTATAACAATTATAAGTGGGAGCGGGACCAACGTTCCCCAGCTCAGTATAACAAGCGGGTTCGGTCAATATATCCGTTTTATTATTTTGATTAAGGCGTGATATGGTCGCTACCTAGAGAGAGAGAAAAGAAAACACTCAGCGTATGCTCTTACAAGATTAGATTGGTTATCTAATATATCTAATCAGGATGTCTCCCACTGTTTTAATCAAATCTTCCTTCAAACCCTAAAAGGAAAGACTAGCCGGGATTAATTACACGCTACAAGTTCGCCAATCTTTCAGCCAGGCCAATGTCGGTACTTTGAGGGAGGTCCCCCGTGCTTTCGCACGAACCTAATTAAAGTAAACCTCGTTTTCACAGAGGCGTAACCCCGTTAACACCTTTCTAGACACCTACTTGATCGGCTAATTGTAATGTGTAAAACTCTTCCAGGAGTAACTCTTACTCGCAGCGGGTATCGGGATCCAACTATCTTATAGAAGGTATGCAATCTCATTGCAAATTTCAACACTTGAAATTCCCAATAATATTTTGCCCCTAGCAGCTATATGACCTTAACATAGTCAACAAATCATAAGTGCTAGTCAAGTTCAACCCGTCATTTCCCGATTGAATTAAACCCACCCGCACGACCCTTAACATAGTCAACAAAGTCGCACGACTACCCTAATCCAATCGCATCATATGCTTATACAGATAAGCACTAATCAGGTACCGCACACTACGCCTTAACATAGTCAACAAACGTAGCACGAATACTAACTAGTACTTATCTGAAATGACGGAGGGCTACGACAGGTTTTTATGAAAACCCTTTGCGTAATGAACTTGATATCGTTGTAGAATCGAGTGATTTTAAATGGAGTGTTTTTTAGGCTTTTCTAATTCTGCTAAAGGGGTCACTCCCGGTGAAGGGATCGTCGGCCCTTTCCTCGTCGAATGAGGTGCGGGATATATCATATATATCACTGTGCAAAGCAGAAACTATAGAAGCAATCAAAAGACAAACCGAGTTTGTAGCATCTGCCAGTTATTGCTAAAGGAGTCACTCCCGGTGAAGGGATCTCGGTCCTTTCCTTATCGAATAAGGTGCTGGATGTTCTACAAGGAACACCGCTATGCAAAGCAAGAACTAGAGCTACCAGTTGTTATAAACAAGTTTCTACAACATCTTAGGTTTCTTTTATTTCATTAATCTTATTAATGAAGTCCCATTTTATTATGCTTCACAAGCATCTCTTTTGAAACGAAATCTGCAATATAACATATATCTCATATATATAAAATATAAACATTCGTCTCAGGCAGTAATATGATCTCATCACAGAACATTGCAGCAAAAGAACATATATGAAATATTGGATATACTAGGACGTCCGTGTTTTCAATACGAGCCTGTATAAAACACGGATTCCACGGTCGCGATGAATAGCCAAACCCACATCCCTAGACCCCTACGAGAGCGGCAAGTAACACTGCCAATTCTAGGGTTAGGAGACCCGGTCTCGACTCCTCGAGATGGTCTCCCACTGGACCCTAGAACCCGGTTACTTGTGCTCCCCGCCTTGGGTCTACCTAATGCGGAAAAGTAAATAATATACAACGGTGATATCTTCCGCTACCTGGAAGTGCCCCAATAAAAGAATATTACATACAAATGAATTTTACATGAATGAAAAAGAAAAAACTCTCATCTCACATAAAACCCCCGGCTATTCAGAACGCGACGATCCAATATAACATATCACAGCAACACATAATATCACATATCATCAACGTAAGCAAGTATGCGTATCCCGATTGTCGTTGATGTATAGCAACGAAGCCGGCGATACACCACATACTACGCTTACGATCACAGAAAAGAAAGTGTAAAACTACAACAGTTGGAATCCGCAACCTCCTTAGACATCGCATGCCTAACCAAATGAATTCCTTAGACATCACATGCCTAACAATTATAAACCCCGCATTTTAGTCTCTTTATCGAAAACTCTTTTCAATATCAAGTCGTGCAATTCAACAAGATTCCCGACGTCCTGATCGAATGCTCGTCGCAAACTTTAGTAGACGGCCGCACCCCCAGATGCCGTCGACGAAGTGCACCAAGGCGGAACACCGCTACCGGGAGCACCCGAACGGATGCTTTCGGCGATGGGGTTCTCCTACAGTCACTTGGTCGGGGCTATGGAGTGAGGCTGTCTATTAAGTTTACCCGGCGAGTATCCGCGTACGCTACGTGATTGCGACGGACTTTTGATCACATCAAAATTCCGTGGCAACCGATCATCTGAGACTAAACTGCTATGTTTATAATATTCAAATTAGTTATCTCATAACTACCTGTGGATTCCAAATATTGTATCACATTCCAGATAAATAGATAAAGTTAAACTTTCCGATCGAATCATCAAACACCCAAGATTTCCCCTATATATCTCAACACTTGAAATCAGTTTAAAAACATCCATCACATGCCTCAGTACCAATGGTCCAGCCGTAGAAGGGTCAAGCCAACGCCTCACATGTGGCACGCCGTACTGCCCCAAACCCTAAGATTCAAAGGGCAGTTCAAGACGGTCACATAATCGAGTTAAGGTTTGTTGTCTTCTAGAGGGTCCACCGCGTTACTTGCATGACTTAGAACATTCTTAAACAAGAGAAAAAATCCAACTTTTGAAAAATTTTCCGACAGGGGAAAAAGTGAGTTATTGATATCCGTTCGAACTTTTTAACAGTGTCTAAAATTTATCCGGAAAGCCACATAGACAAAATATAATACTTCGATCGAAACATCGAATCCCCAAAACAACCCCAGAAAACTCAACTGTAGAATAAAAATTAAAAATTCCCAGAGAACTCAGCACTGTGTAGTAGGAATTACTGTGCAAAATAGGAGGGGTGACGTCATCAAATGGCCGCGGAACCGCCGCAGAAGCCAGGCTTCTGCCGCGGTTCCGCCGCACTTTTGACGAATTAGCCCCTCGAATTTCACAGTAATTCTAATAAAACCCTGCTGAATTTTTTAGAAATTTTTAATTGACAAAAATCCAAATTTTCAGAAAATTTCCAGAGAGCAATTTGGAGTCGGGGTTTCGGGTTCGATCGGACTTTAAACTTCGTCTAGACTTCGCCTAAAGCTCTAGCTTGGCTCTGATACCACTGTAGGGTTGCTAGGCACGCGCACAAGGGTCTACGAGGCATCAACCATGCCCGATTAAAAATTTAGCCGTGCCGAACAACCCGAATACGGAACTTTAAACTAGAGATTAGGCGAAAACAAGCATGCTAACAACTTAACACTAAGTGAGAGGGATTACAACCTTTGTAGATCCGGTCCTTCACTTCATATGCTCCGTGTTGTGGTCCCTTCGCTGCGATCATCGGGTTCCGGACTCTCGAGAAGTTCCACGAAGAGAAAGACGCAACCTTTGCTTCCGATCTTCGATACTAAGATGATCTACCTTGAAGTTTCTTTAACACAAGCTAACACTCATGAAATGATGTGAACACCCTCATCTAAATGGCAAGGGAAGATGAGGATGATGAAGTAGGATTTTTGCTCTCTTTATTTATCTTTTTCTCATATTTATTCATCAACTTTTGAAAAACAAGTAAGCTTTTTCATGGAAGAATGAAGGAGGAAGAAGATGAATAATCATTTGTGATGAATAGAAAGAAGGAGATAATGATCAATTATGCAACCATGGTTCACTTAACCATTGTAGAGAATTAACCAAGGGTTAGGGTTTGGGTTGAGTTAAGAATGAGTCACACACAAATATCTTTCACAAAACAAAAAGAAAACCTTCTAGAAACATCTAGAAAGTTTAACCCTAATCCAAACCCTAATCATGTTCAAACTCCACTAAATAAGTTGCATTATTTATCATATCATGTTACAATATTATATATCACATATATAATATTTATCGTAACAAAATAAAATAATACAATTAACATATATCGCATATATATCAATGTATTACCCGAGTGAGAAAAAGAATCTTTTAGTGAGCAAATATTAGTTAATGTAATTTAATATATCAAATATATTATTATACATTAAATTATCGAATCAACACTTGATCCGACAATCCGGCTATATTGCATATAACCGACTAATATTTATCCGTACCGATTCATCGAATCAACACTTGATCCGATGACCCGGCTGATATCAAATATCGCGAGAATATAATACGGTATCACATATCGCATTATCCTCGGTCCCGCACATATCACATATGTGCTCCTACTTCGTTTTGCCTGAGTCAAGAAACCTCTGTGTAGGACTCTAAAGAATCGTCAATACGCCGGCAGTAGGTGATGATCATATCAAACACCCACAAGCTGCAAGCGGTCAGCTAAATGTAACAGCTACCCAGGTATTGAGCGCTCAGAAGATCAACAAGCAAGCCTGTAACTTCTCCTGTGAATCCAAACAGTAACACTCCCGTACAGTCCGGTCTCGTCGTCTGATATGTCGCATATCTCGCCTAGGGGTGGTAAACGTCAAACCCCAGTAGCTCGATAAGTCGTGTCGATATGAGGTCTATAACAGTTCGAGAAACTACTGATAACACTTACCAGTAAATCTCAGCAACCCTGGCCAGGGATTTCCGATTATAGCCAATCGAACACAGCACAACATCAACTCCCTATACCGGGAGAGACGAATCCCCTCCTATCGCTCATTGCCTCCATGTGATTCGGGACTGTACCCAAAAGCCACCTTTTTGCACGCCCTCTTGGACGTGGTATGATGGAAATCAAAGCACAGTGGGAATCACACAAGACTCTATGACGATCTTGGGTCAACAGACTACTCTGTACCAGTGTCACCGGAGAACTGCCATCTGACGTATGGTATAATACCATCTGGGAGTTCTCGGCGAGTCCGTCCAGTGTACCCAGTCTCCACTGAGCACCCGTACACCATCCTTGATGTCAAACACCGATGGATATGGGATCATCCATCGCCCATCATATGGGTCAAGATGCGTATACGCTAGTCTACTCTGGTGCATCGATGCCCTGTCTCGATACACCCATGACTAGGAACAATTATAGGATGTACTCGTCGACTACCGTGGCCCCACTAGTATGATCTCATCATAGTCCCAGTAGTCGAGTACATATCCTAAGGGCTTTATCAACATGTAATATAGAGACAATCAGAGTACATGTTAAGATAAAGTACAACCAGATAGCATACTATCATGTCGAGCAAGAAAGTCCTCCCTATATATGTCCTAGCATCCACTACAATATACATCGTATGTACAGTAATGGCCTCTAGGGCATACATATAACTAACAGGGTGTACAGAAAGTAATAAGTAAAGACGAATCAAGGGATCAGAAAGAGGGCAAAGTAAATTGCGACTGTTAACATTCACGACCAAATCACGTATCTCATCGCCACTCCTAATTCACCTTTGTATTTCTCCAGAACACCCCGTATCACTACGAACATCCAATTCCATTGGATAAATCCATCGTATGGTTATATACAAACTCGAAGGAACTTTTTCGAGGATGGATTCTGGTTCAGGAGAAATAGGAATAAGGTTTATTCAGTTGTCTTTTATCCTTACCTTCTCTCAGGTTGCGAGTGCCCCTAGGATTAGGAGAGTACACCTATTATACTTATTAGATAGTCTTCTTCCAAACCATAGGCTGGTGTCGAATGGTAGGGAAGGAAGAAAACCATTAAGCCTAACGATGGTGTACAGAAGGTAACGACTAAAGACAAATAAAGGGAATTGGAGAGATGGCAAAGAAATATATGGTTACAGTCATGAATCTGATAATGGAAGAGGCATTACTAGGAATACCCGGATTCCCCTTCGAAACATATTCATGTTTCAGTTTCACTGTGTATTGTTAATAGAAAACTGATTTCCCAATTAGACCCTTGCTCCAGGGTATGTATTTACCAGGTATGATTCTCACATCTGTATGGTTTTACAGATGATGAGTGGGAGTAAGTTATTGGGAATTAGGTGATCATCCTCATTATATCGGAATTCGTTGTAATTGGTGATATTTGATGAAATCGCCTGGGTACAGTTTTCAACCTACGACGCACAGAGTTTGAGTTATTCAACTCAGGAGACTTATACAAAGTATTGTATATTGTCCAGTGTCCATTAGGACAAAGGGGTTGGTCATCGTACTGTATTCTGTTTACTTGTGACTTCTCAAGTTTTAGACAAGTGTTTCGTAGAAATACAAGGTCCAAGTTTGAGAAGTTATAGGTACAGGATTAAAGTAGAGAACCATGTGTTGCAAGTATCAGGATTCTTCAAGGTGATCGAAAATGTAGATACTTGTGGTTGGTATTCAGTTGATAGTAATGGTTTTTGAGAACTTGCTTCTCTTTCAGGTTACTCATATTTGGATGCATTCCTAAGTTGAGTAATGCCGATCGGCCTCTCTTCATTTAGTTGACATGCACTGGAGACAGCTGCATGATTTGAATCTAGTTCCAATTAAATTAGTGCCTCTATTTCTTTATTGTATATAGAATGGTTCGTATCTTAACGTTGTTAAGGTACAGGGAGTTGTCCGGCTTATGCTTAAAACCAGACTCTGGATAACTCAAGGTACGTTTCTGTAATGGCAGTTTGTGGGTTAACCCGGGCTTTGACGAGGGTTGACTTTCTACCATCTGGAAGATCAATAGTGATATTGTTCTTGACTCGCCACATTTTTAGTAAAATGGATTTTTTTCAGAAAACAGAAGTGGGGGTATGGTAGAACCGGAAGTGATTCCAGAACCGCAAACGATTACGGAAAATTTAATAGGACCTAAAGATTCAATCAGGATTGACATTCCATTAGCCACTCCGCAGATATGGTGGGTAACCTCAGGCACCCGAGAGGTACTTCGGTATCCTCAAGGACGGTGATAGGGAGGTGCTTGTTTACCCAGACTTACCATTACTGCTGTTCCAGACTATGAGACCCGGCAGGAGGATGAGTATAGCGTCGTTCTAAACTAGCTTTAGAAGTGCACGTGTATATGACTCTGGTAGAGGGTTGTCGTAGTCAGTGGGAGCAGCGGAAGCATAGTGGACAAGTAGCTTATGTCTATTTATAGACTAAAGCAGATATAGCGGAGATAGATCATCTATATTTTGATGTGACAGTCATAGGTTTTGACTTTATCAGAATAGGAGATGGATCTGTTAAGAAGGTAGTAGGGTGTGATGTCCTGGTTTTTGGATGACATGCACAGAGTAGGAAGTGAAATTCCTATACTACGATCGGTTATACCGTGATTGTCACGCAGTAGTTTCTCCACATAGGATATGGATATAATACCATATGTTGTTTTTGCACTAGATGCAATAGGTTGATATATTATTCCAATCCTGGAGAAATGTTCGGAAGCAGCTTATGAACATAAGTGATTGTTCTAGGGATTTGATAACGACAGCCTCCTTTGGGAGACAGTTATCATTCCAGGCTTCCAAGGTGACCCGGATGACAAAGTGACTGTCAGAGCTATAGTTTTCCCTCTGACAAGGGGCGGTAGTTTGGACAGGTGGTCCAAGAGGATACTGAGGGAGGTATGGTGCAGGTTACTGATTAAATTCAGTCGACGATACAGTCTAGGATGTTTGCTGGATTTGGAGTTCTTTTGTGAACTGGGTCCCATCAGATATCCAGACATATTCTAAGATAGGTATTGCTCATTTCGGGAGATGGATTTCTCCGCGAATTTGAGATAAAGAGAGATACAGAAAGAAACTTCAGGGCGGATTCACTCACTGAGGCTATTTCTCGAACACAATAGTTTTACAAACGAGCTTTATGAAACTGATTAGTAGAGGAGTTGGATGTTCGGTATCACACGAGCTGTGAGTACACGACATCGCAATAATTAGCCTTAAGTGCAAGTGGGAGATTGTTGGATATAGTGCCCTCAAAGTCAATTATTGGATCGCAGGTACATGATTATAATGATTGAGGGAGGACCTATACCGGTAGTACAGTCTTTTCTCGAGATAATAGTATGTTATATGGTTTGTCTTTATCATCGTGTACATGCTTTAGTTCACTATTGCATGTTGATAGAGCCGATAGGATTCTTTCTTGACTGCCAGCAGTATGATGGCCATCATATACGTGGGAGCTGGGGTCTATAAGCACATCCTTAAAGTGTCCCTAGTCGTGGGAGTTTCGAGACAGGGCATCGATACTCCAGAGTAGACTAGTGTATACAGTCGAGACCCCGACGAGGGGCGGTGGCCGGTCTCACAAGCCATTGGTGTCAGTTGGTTCACCTAAGATGTATACAGGTGCTCATTGGGTTATGAGTACACCGGACAGGACTCGCCGGGAATATGCTGGTTGGTATTATACATATCGTCAGATAGCAGTTCCCAGGTGACATGTGTACAGGTTAGTCTGTCGACCTGAGATCGTCATTTGTCTCGTGTGAGTTCCTACTATGCTTTGATTACTACCCTACCACGGCTCAAAGGAGTCGTGCAAACAGGTTTTAGTTGGGTATAGTCCCGAGCCACATGGAGGCAGTGAGCGGATCGTCAGGGATTCTTCTCTCCTGGTATTTGGGTGAGATCGCGCTGTGTTTAGGAGAGCCATTACACGGAATCCCTGGCCAGGGTAATCGAGATTTACTGGTAAGTATTCCAGTGGTGTCTCAGGGTGTTCTGGGCTACTCTCTGACACGACTTATACAGCTATTAGGGGTCTGATATTTACCAACCCCCTAGGCCCGATATGCGATATTCATAGACGAACGGACCGGACTGTAAGGATATTGGCACTGTCAGGCTCAGTAGGGTTTCTGGATGAGTTCATTCGTCAGCTTCCCTTCCGATCAATACATGGGCAATCGTTACGTACAGCTAGTACCTCTGAAATGCTAGTGGTTATACCCAGTGTCAGTGTGTTGATGAGTCATTAGAGTCCCCCACAGACAGTTTTCCAAGTTCGGGCGAAACGTTGTAGAGGCCGTATGGATATATGGCGAGGTCCGATCATATCCGTGCACTTATGCACGGATCAGGATCGGACGGATGTTGATAAGTCATTAGAGTCCACCACAGACAGTTTCCCAAGTTCGGGCGAAACGTTGTAGAGTCCGTATGGATATATGGCGGGGTCCGATCATATCCGTTCACTTGTGCACGGATCAGGATCGGACGGATAATATTAGCGGGTTTTTGTTTAAGCCGGATCCTAGTATTATAAGGTAGGAATATTTTTTGTCTCGCTGCATTTTGTATTCGGTCGGAATACAAATACGGGTATGTATTTACAGTTGAGGTGTAATCTCGTAATTCGTTACGGGATTATTTTGGGAGTTGCCAGTTTTCTTCTTCCGTCTTAAAACACCCTGATCTATTGTGAGCATTGACTTTGACCCATTCCCTTGAAAATTTCGAAACCTGGGCTGCCATTTTGTATTGGCATGGTGTGAACCTTCTAGAAGGGCATGGGGTTGATTGGCTTCATTTACTAGGCATGGGTTTATAGCATGGGGAGCATGGTCTTTGCTGGTGGGGAGGCCCCCTGCAATTTTCCCATTTCTTCTGTGAAGGGGCTGATTTTGTGGCTGGGGGCTCTCTGCAATTTCGCCTGCTTGTAAAAGCAGGGGCCTTTTTGTGGTGAAAAAAAGAAGGGCACTCATTTGTGAGATTAAGTGTTTTGAATTGAATGATTAATTCATGCTACCTCACTCTACTTCCTTCATCAATTCACAGAACCATTTCTTGATCTTCTCTGTGAGTTTGGCCGAGCCATATTGGTGAAAGCTCATTCTCTTTTCTCAAAAACCATTCCATGCTCACAACTTATACTTGGCAACTCCGTTTTACCTCCGCCCATTCGTCTTGGGCATCTTGAGACAGAATATTCCACACTCTCT
The DNA here is from genome assembly GCA_030015575.1 of Agapanthus africanus. Classification (NCBI taxonomy): domain Eukaryota; kingdom Viridiplantae; phylum Streptophyta; class Magnoliopsida; order Asparagales; family Amaryllidaceae; genus Agapanthus; species Agapanthus africanus. The sequence goes on along the minus strand of CM057345.1, from coordinate 39,956,464 downwards.
CTACCTAATTCTTGGACATGTCGGCTAGCAAACTTCATGTCCGAGTTGCCTCGGTTCGAGACGGGAGCCCGTATAATGATTCATCGGCGCAGCAGCGGGGAGCTTGGTGCGGAGATTAAAGATCGAAGGATACGGATCGATCGGTATAATCTCTAACTCCTTTTACATATTGCTAGAATACGGTTAATGGAACGATCTGGGATATTGGTCGCGGTGGCGCCGGTTACGCAAAAAGTTTTTGTTCCGCATTTGGCATTGGTTTGACGGCCGGGGCGCCGCCGTGTCCCAACACACTTGCAGTGGATTTAACCATAAGTCCGTCAGCGGTACTAGCTGCACGTAACGGCTACCTAGGTATCTGTCGATAAGAAGGCCGATGAGCAAACTCATCTGAACTCCTACTGAGCCTATCTGACAATCTTCGTACAGTCCGGACTGCTCTTCTAAGATACTCGCATATCGGGCCTAGGGGGATGGTAAACGTCAGAACCCTAATAGCATAATAAATCGTGCCGGAGTAGGGCCCAATACAACCTGAGAAACTACTGGAGTACCTACCAGTAAATCTCGCTTGCCCTGGCCAGGGACTTTGTGTAACGTCTTTCCGAACACAGCGCGATATCAACCCCCAATACCGGGAGAGACGAATCCTATCTAACCACTAATGTCTCCGAGTGCTTCGGGATTGCACCCAACTACTACCTTTTTGCATGACTCTTTTGAGCCGTGGTAGGGTAGTAATCTAAGTGCAGTGGGAACACACTTGAGACGAATAGCGATGTCAAGTCAACAGACTAACCTGTACTCATGCCATCCGAGAACTGCTACCTGACGATAGATATATTACCAACCAGCAGTTCCCAACGAGTCCGTCCAGTGTAACTCATAACCCAATGAGCACATGTATATTATCTCCAGTACGACATACTAATGGCTGTGGGACGGACCATCTCCCCTGCTGGAATGAGAAGCGTATACACTTGTCTACTCTAGAGTATCAATACCCTGTCTCGATAATCCTACGACTAAGGACCTGTATAAGGATGTGCTTATAGACTACCCACCCCCCACTAGTGTGATTGCCATCACAACGCTGATAGTCAAGCAAAGATCTTAAGGACTCTACCAATATGTATTAGCGATATGCTAAAAGAAACATATGCACATATTGAGGTAGAATCAAACCAAATAGTATACTACCATTTTGATTAAGACTGTTATTATAACTGTGAATATCCCAAGCTTCCAATATGTAATATACAATCCAGTATGATACAATAATGGCCTCTAAGACATATATCAACTGAGCTTGCAAGGTTAGATTTTAGTATTTGAATTCATAGTTTGTATCTTGAAGTTGAACTTAATGAATCTTTCATATTTGCAAATTTGTTCTTAGTATTCTCTTTAACTTTACTTATTTGCAATTTACTTTCTTGCTATTTTCTTATGTGTAATGTTGTTTTCTTTTAACTCTTATCTTTTATATGTTCTTTTGATCTTTGTGATGGTTTGTGAATAGTGATATTGTTAGGGAAAGAGAATGGTTATGTAAGTTGAGAATCTCTTTTGCTCATTTTCTTTTCTCGATACTTGCTAATTGAACTCCATCCAAACCTCACGCAAGTGCTCCGTTAGGTACCCTACCCTACCACGGTATCGGTGATCCCTAACCATGACTGGTTACGTTTGGTTTGGCCAGAGACGAAAGTCAAGAGACAAGAACGGACGGACAAGGGTTAATAAGCCGGATTTAAAAATACCGTGCTTAAAAACTCTAATCCACGTTGTTGCCGATTACTCTAACTTCAATAGTCAAGTTAGGCATAAAGGAATGAGTACGGATTTTCCTAAGTTACACTAACATATCTCTATCCTTAGCAAGTGTTTCGTTGCATATACAAACACATAGATTAGAATCGAACTTATTCGAACCTTCGTCTTAACTCGTAAGAACAAGAACTTAAAATGCATCATCTCCCTGCGGACGACCCGTACTCATCACAGCTAGCTACACACGACGCCGTCTTGATTATGGTTACTTAGAACTTAGATACAACACGCGAAGATTCATTTCGATCAAATGGTGTCGTTGCCGGGGAGACGATAACGTTTTTATTCTTGTTATTTCGGGTTAATCTCTGTATATCTTGTTTATAGCACTAACTCAATTCTGAAAAAAAAAACTAAAAATCGAAAAATTTGAAAAAACCAAAACAAATTTTTTAAAATATTTTGTTCTCTGTTATTTGGACCTGCTAACATTCTAAGAATAATTAGAAAAATTAAAATATAACATTGGGACAATACTAGAACATAGGGAACACTGCAAAAAGATGGAGCCCCAATTCAAATAGTAGACCGGCGGTTTATTCAAATTTCCCGCTACCACCGGCCAATACCTCTCTGTTTGCTCCAAATTTTTGTTCTCTACTCCATTGTTCTATTATTATCCCAATTTTATTGTTTGATTTTCATAATTTTGTGTGTGCAGGAGTTTGGACACTTGTTCATCTCATAATTTTGCATTATTATATTCCCCATTCTTAATCATTTTACAAATAAATAGGTGCTTTTGATCCATATCTATTGAATAGTTGCAGGTTACAGGTTCTCGGAACAATATAGGAAAAATGGTGAAAGATGCTACAAAAGTGAGACTACGACCAACAAATAGAAGAATTTTTATCCTGCCTACTGTTTGAGGGACAAATGAAGATCAATAAACGATTTTACAAAGCACGAAGGCAGCACATGATTCAAGACTTCAACATGAAGCGAACGGAAAAAGTCCACAACATTCTGCACTGTGGAAATCTGGAAGACACTAGAAGACATTCTGAGAAATCAAGTGAAGAAACCAGAAGCCAAATGCAACAAGAAGTGCACCACAAGACCGCGAGAATTCGCAACGAAATTATTCAATTTTCCCAGCTTCCTTCCGAACCTTTTTGGAAGTGTTTTGAAAGATTTAAGAACCTCCTTATTCAGTGCCCTCACCACGGTATCGAGAATTGGCAACTTTGCCAAACTTTATACGAAGGACTGAACCCAGCAACTAAGCAGTTGTTGGAAACCATTTGTCAAGGTCACTTTCTAATAAAATCAAGCGAGGAAGCTTGGCAATTTCTCGACGATCCTGCTGAACAAACACTTCAGTGGGAAAGCACTAAGACCACATCATCTACTTCATCATGTCAGTCTAGGGCAGGCATACATCAACTTGATATGTCGATTGCAATGAAGGCCGAAATGGCTGCACTCACAAAAAAGCTAGAAGCAATTGAGAGCAAATTCTCATCGCCTTCTCCTGCCACTGCTCTACCCCCATGCACAGTTTGCATTTGTTGTTCGGATCCGTCCCATCTTACTGAAGAGTGTCCTTACAATCCACCTGTTCAAGGACAAGATCAAGTCAATGTTGCCTTTCAGCAAAGACAAAGAAATGATCCATACTCTTCAACTTACAATCCTGGTTGGAGGAGCCACCCAAATTTTGCTTGGAATCAAAATCAACAATTCCAAGGCAACAATAACTTTCAAAGGACTCCTCCACAACAACAAGCCCCTCAACAAACTCAATATCAGCAACCTTTCCAACCCCAACCTTACCCAAACCAAATGAACAATTTTGTACCCAACAACTCTTATCCTCAAAACAATTTTGTTCAGCCGAATAACGATAAGGTTTCCTCGCTAGAACGAAGTTTGGATGCGTTTTTAAAACAATCTACATAATCCGCAGCAAGGTTGGAGACTTCCATTCAGTCTTTGGTGCAAAACAGTGCTTCACATGATCAGAGCATCAAATCAATTGGGGCCCACATTGCACAACTGAATGCTGTGTTAAGCGAGCGAGAAAAGGGAAAGCTTCTGTCTCAACCATTGCCAAATCCCGGTCACACACACAACGCACATGTTTCTTATGAACAACAAAATCATAATGTAAATGCTGTGACCACGTTGAGATCTGGAAGAGTGTTGCACAATAATGTGGGTATTAGTGATGACACCCCTGCCGATGCTTCTTCTTCTTCTTCTTCATCTTCTTCTTCTTCATCTTCTTCGTCAGAGCATGTTCTTCATTCTTCACAAGGCTCTACTTCTTCTAATTCGAACGGACCCACATCTCACTCCATGATAACACCAACACTGGGATCCGTTCCAACTCCGCAATCTACTCCACAAACATTGGACTCAACAAATTTTCAAAATGTTCCGTTTCCAAACAGGTTGAGATCCAATAAACCTACTCCCCAAATGGATTGTGGAGTTATTCAAACAGGTTAACATTAACATGCCTCTCTTGGATGCAATCCAACAAGTTCTTTCTTACGCTAAAATCTTAAAGGACTTATGCACCAAGAAGAGGAAGTCACAAGTACCCAAGAAAGTTTTCGTGGCTAGTGCTGTAAGTGATGCTCTTACCCAACCTTTACCCCAAAAACAAAAGTACCATGGCTGTCCTACAATTTCAATAACAATTGGGGATAAGAACATCAATCGCGCACTTTTAGATCTTGGTGCTAGTGTCAATTTGCTACCCTATTCAGTATATGAACAGTTTGGCGTTGGAGAGCTTAAACCCACTCATTGTACTCTCCAAATGGCCGACTGATCCATCACCCATCCTAGGGGTGAGTTAGAGGATGTGTTAATTAAAGTAGGGGATTTCATTTTCCCCATTGATTTCATTGTTATGGACACACAACCTGTAGCTAACCCCCGGAGTCAAATTCCAGTTATACTCGGTCGACCATTCCTTGTGACTTCTAATGCGGTGATCTATTGTCGAAATGGTTCGATGAACCTATCTTTTGGAAACATGACAATTGAACTAAACATTTTTAAGTTGGGGAATCAGCCCTCCGAGACTAATGCTAGTATACTTGATGTTTGCTCGATCCAAGAGATCACGCAGGAGGACTGTGAGCTCGAAAAATTTCTGTTCGATCACAGCAGTTTTGACGCCACTAGTGCGTTCCTCCTTGAATCTGACACAGCTTTTACACCCAATAATGATTACGAGTGTTTCACTTTTTTGGACGATTTTGAAGACTCACCACCCGAGTTTGAGTCCTTTGATTTTTCGGATGAGTTAGATGAACCATCCGACTCGGTTGTTTACACTCGCTTTGAACCATTGTTGGAATCCTTCGAGTTCGAGACAGTTTCTCCAATCTTACCTTCAATTGTTTCACCTCCGAAACTTGAACTCAAGATTTTGCCGTCTCACCTTAAATACGCTTACCTAGGTGAGAATGAGACCCTTCCTGTTATCATATCGGCATCTCTAGCCCTCGAGCAAGAGAAAGCCCTTTTAATGGTCTTACAAAATAATCGGCAAGCTTTTGGCTGGACTATGGCGGACATCAAGGGGATTAGTCCTCTCATAGTTGAACATCATATACATATGATGGATGATGCCAAGCCAGTAAGGGATCCACAAAGACGCCTCAACCCCAAAATGAAGGAGGCTGTCAAAAAGGAGATTGTAAAATGTCTTGATAGTGGTATCATTTTTCCTATCTGTGATAGCCAGTGTGTTAGCCCCATTCATGTTGTTCCAAAGAAATCGGGCATAACGGTCATAACCAATGAGGCGAATGAGTTAATATCTACTCGCACCCAAACTGGGTGGCGAGTTTGCATCGATTATAGAAAACTCAACGCCGCGACACGGAAAGAACACTTTCCGTTACCTTTTATTGACCAAATGCTTGAACGATTGGCTGGACATGAATTTTACTGCTTTCTGGATGGCTACTCCGGCTATAATCAAGTTCCCATCACCGAAAAGGATCAAGACAAGACCATATTTACTTGTCATTTCGGTACATTCGCTTACCGTCGCATGCCCTTTGGGTTATGTAATGCACCCGCTACTTTCCAGCGGTGTATGATGGAGATCTTTTCAGACATGGTGGAAAAAATTTTGGAGATTTTTATGGATGATTTCTCCATTTTCGGCGACTCCTTTGATGAGTGTTTGCTACACTTAGACGCAGTTCTTACCCGCTGTAGGGATAAGAACCTCACTTTAAATTGGGAGAAATGCCACTTTATGGTACGAGAAGGTATTGTCTTAGGACATATCATCTTGCAAAACGACATAGAGGTTGATAAAGCCAAGATTGAAGTCATTTCCAATCTTCCTCCTCCTAAGTGCGTCAAAGACATCCGAGCCTTCCTTGGCCATGCCGGTTTTTATAAACGGTTCATTAAGAATTTTAGCAAGATAGCTAGACCCTTGAATCTTTTATTGGCCAAGGAGACAACTTTTGATTTTGACTCAATCTGCATGAAAGTGTTCGAGTCATTGAAACACTGACTTATTTCTACGCCCATTCTTTCATCTCTGGACTGGACGCATCCATTTGAAATTATGTGCGATGCATCTGATTTCGCCACTGGTGTTGTCCTTGGACAGCACATAAATAAGATGCCGCACGTAATTTATTACACTAGCCGAACATTAAACGAGGCCCAATTAAATTACACAACAACAGAAAAAGAATTCTTAGCCGTTGTGTTTGCACTAGAAAAATTCAGGCCCTATTTAATCGGCTCTCCAGTCATTGTTTATACGGACCACTCAGCTCTTCGCCATCTTTTTGCGAAGAAGGATGCTAAATCTCGGTTGATACGTTGGATCCTCTTGCTACAAGAGTTTGACTTTGTCATAAGAGACAAGAGAGGATGTGAAAACGTAGTCGCCGACCACCTTTCATGACTCCCTTCTTCGCCTACACTCGAAATTCCTATTAAAGACGTTTTTCCTGATGAGCAGCTCTTAACCGTGTCATGCGAACCTTGGTTCGCTGATATAGTAAATTATTTGGCCACCGGACTGATACCAAAAGATTGGTCGAATCAGGACAAACTCCGATTCTAGTCCCAAGTAAAACATTTTTACTGGGATGAACCGTATCTCTTTAAATACTGTTCCGACCAAATCATTCGTCGGTGTGTCCCCGACAGCGAGTTTAAGAGCGTGCTGTCATTTTTCCATGATCAAGCGTGTGGCGGGCATTTTGGCCCCAAAAAGACAGCAGAGAAAATCTTGCAGTGTGGTTTCTACTGGCCACGACTATTTAAAGATGCATACGAATACTGCAAGACATGCTCCCGGTGCCAACACTTGGGCCGGATATCTCGGAGAAATGAAATGTCGCTCCAACCAATTCTGGTTGTTGATATTTTTTATGTTTAGGGAATTGACTTCATGGGACCATTTCCCAACTCTTTTGGGAATATGTATATTCTACTGGCTATTAACTATATTTCAAAATGGGTCGAGGCTGTGCCCAGCCGAACTAATGACGACAAGTTTGTCGTTAGATTTCTCAAAGAAAACATTTTTTGTCGGTTTGGGCATCCTCGCGCGATCATCAGTGATAATGGATCTCACTTCTGTAATAAGACTTTTGAGTCCTTAATGCGCAAATACTCTATTACTCACAAACTGTCAACACCATATCATCCCCAAACTTGTGGGCAAGCCAAAATTTCGAATCGGCGGATTAAACAAATATTGGAGAAAACGGTTTCCAAAAACCGTAAAGATTGGTCATCAAAACTGATTGATGCACTATGGGAATTCCATACTGCCTATAAGACCGATCTTGGCATGTCTCCATACAGGCTTGTTTATGGGAAGGCTTGCCACCTTCCAGTTGAAATAGAGCACAAGGCATTTTGGGCGATTAAAGAGTTGAACCTATCTTTGGGAGATGCGGGCAGGAATAGAAAGCTGCAATTGAATGAATTAGATAAGCTGCGGGATGAGGCTTATGAGAATGCGGTAATTGTTAAAAACCGAACGAAGGTGCTCCACGACAAACACCTTATGCGCAAGACTTTCGAACCTGGTCAACAGGTTTTGCTTTACGATACTCGGTTACATTTCCATCCAGGCAAGCTCAAATCTCGATGGAAAATGTCATTTTTGGTATGCACTGTATATCCGCACGGTGCGGTAGATTTAGAAAACCCGGAGGACGGTACACTGTTTAAAGTAAACGGACATCGACTTAAACCGTTCCTTACTGCGTACCCGTCGGAAGAGCTCCTGTTTTTGCAGGAGCCGATTTATACCGACTGATCTTCCTCTATCTACCCCCAAATTTTCGATCATCTAGCCAAAAACACTGTTTCAAACAAGTTTGGGGGTTTGTATCATTTGTAATTTTATAAAAAAAAATAACATAAAAAATAAAAATTTGAAAATAATTTTTTTTGGGTATTTTTGATGTGATAAAAATAAAAATAAAAATAAAAAAAATTATTTGCAAATAATTTCTTATTTTTAGAGGGGTTTATTTACAAATAACCAAACACTACCCCTATAAATAAGACCCGACCCTCTCTGTTTCACAAACCCTAAAAAAAATTTTGCTCTCCTCAAACCCTAGCCGCCGCCGCTGTTTTTGCAGAAGGATCTCGTCGTCGCGCCGCCCTTCCGCCGCAAATACCCACATCCGACCGCGCAAGCACCGTGCTCCTGTGCCGTCACCCTCTGAAATTGTAGCGTCTTGAAAAGTCGTTTTGGTGTTTTCTTGAAATTCGGTGAAAATTCGGTATTTTTCCGAAAACCGTCTTTCTCGATATTTTGCAGTTTAGGGCTAATTATACCTAAAATGGATAGGTAATTGCTTGTTTTTAGTAGCTAATGAGTTATTTATGAAATTTTGGTCATTTAAAAAAAATTTCCTATTTTTCATTTTTTTTATATTATTTTAAGCCGGTAAGAAAATACATTAAATATGCGATAAATACAAATTTTTCCGGGCTAATTTTAATCTCTAAAATTATGATAATTATAATATAGTGATAACATGAATTTTTAGTAATTTATTTTGATTTTTAACAAATTTTTATGTTATGAAACGAATTTATTGAATTTTGAGCTAAAACTTGCAATTTTTGAGTTGTAGGGGGCCTTTTTGCATAAAATTTCTTTTGTAAAACCCCTCTCTCTTTTCCCTCAGCCCTAGGACAGCCCAACCCTGACCAAGTCCAGAAAATTCTGATCTCTTTTCTTTAGTTGCTTTCTTGAGTTGATTTAAGGGGTTTTTTGGATTTATTTTAATTATAATGAATAAGTTATGATACATTTGACTTTGGAACTTGACCCTTGACTTTCCCCACTTGCCCACACCCACCCCCATTCCTCTATTCTGGCCGAAACCTGCACCCTCTTTCTTCAACTCTTTTCTTTTCATTTTTCTTCAAAGTTCTTCAAAAACCACATCAAAAATCCACAAATCCTTCTCTTTTTCAACACAAAATCCTTATGATATCCTTTCCTTAACCATTCTTGCTTGGATCTTGGTGCTTGAGGCCATCAATTGGAGCAAAATTTTCTTGCTTGATCCATTGATGAAGAGGTATAATTTCTATCATGTTAAATTCTTTTGTTTAAGTTCTTATGTTAGATGGTTTAGTGTTAATTTAGTGTAGTTTAATCTAGTTTCTTAGGTTTTGCTTGAAAATTTTAGCTAGGGTTTTGAAGCCATAATACTTAATTAGATTGTTTTATAGTTAATCTAGTGGTTAATTAACTAATCCATATAGTTATCTTATTGATGTAGTTTTTAATTATGCTAATTTGGTTAAATTTAGAAGTGTGAAATTGCTTTTTAGGTTTTTCAAGAGAGGGTTTTTGTATGGAATTGGTTTGTGAAGCTTGATTAGTGAGTGGATTAAGTTTTAGAAAGCATTATTTAATTGATTAAACCTAATTTGCTATCTAGTGTTTTGCTAACCTTAATCTAAGTGGTTAACTTGCTTATTAGGCTAAAATCTAGTGTTAAATTAAGGTTTTTCATATATAGTTTGGTTTATGTTTGCTAATTACAAAAATCAAGAGAAGGTTTTGTTTATGGAAATTAGTTTTTTTAAGCATAGTTGATGGTTTAAAATTAGTGTATTGGCTAGCTATTTGGTTAGTTTGGATGTTGGTGTTGGGTGGTGTTGACTTTGTCGCTAAATTGTCGATGTTTGCATCAAATTGCAATTTCTAGCTTACTAGGTTATAAATTCAAGAATTAGTGGTTATGGATATAGGATTGGAATCATGGCTATTGTGTTGTAATTAGTGTTTGTAGATTGCTTGTAGCGTGCTTGGGTAATTATGCTTTATTGTAGTCGTTTTGTCGCAAATCGGCGATTTTTGCACCGATTTTGGAATGCAAATGCTTACTAGATTTTTATAAAAGTTATGTGATGAATTATTTTTGATATCTTGATGATTGTAATGGCTTGTCCTGCGACTTTTAGGATGCGTGAGTGCGGTTTTTGGGTAGTCGGGTTTTAGTTTTGCCGGGCGACCAAATCGGCGTTTTTCGGCAGTTTTTGCGATTTTCGCGTGTGTCCGCGCACTTTGTGCACGTTGTACCTAGCTAGCGAACTTTAGTAGTTTCGTTGGGGTTTTGCGTCGTTCTTGATATGTAACCTTATATTTGGTACTGATGTAAATTCCAGGTTCGGTCGCGGAAACGTCAGACGCGGCGCGAAAGGGAAAGGCGGTGATTAGACACAGCTAGCCGGGGATTCCGGTGAGTAGATTTAACATCTACGGGGGACGATCGTTTGGATGGCGCAAGTCGCCCGATAGATTTAGTAAAATGGAAAATAGTAAATTGGATAATCACTTGTGACATTAGAATAATAATACTGGCATGATAATTGCTGCAATTAGATCAATATGTTATATCCATATACGCAAACTCAATTGTAGGACACATGCACCATTACCAGGTTTTTATATGCAGCACGAGCACTATTCATGTTTACACACACACCCTGGTAATTGCCATGCCACCACACTAGATAGCCTTTAATTTAAACCTTTTACTAATTGATACTTAAATTGTGCTATTTCCTTAAAATGAAACCATAGGATTGCTATTCATGTGCATGTACTTCATCATATTCATTGTTCATGCTTAATACATTAATCACACATCGCAACTTGATTATTGATATCATACGCATTCATTATCATTGATATATGCACTTATGAGGATTTCTTGAGATTTTATGATATTGCTGGATTTCGGGGGAAAGACGCAAAATTTCCAAACTTATGATATTTTTTAAAACATGTAAATTGCGGTTTTCTAGTGGTGTAAGTGTCGTCCACCATGAGTTTGCTGTGGTTTTTGGAGAACCGTTTCGAGGAGTTGGATGAACCGTTTCGGGTACATGGTGGGCCCGGTAGGGTACCCCGGGGCAAGAAGCTCGTGGTGTTGACGATGAGCCTGGCAGGGGACGGATTACCTACCGGTGACTTCATTGGGCACGGCGGATATCCAGAGGATACCGACCGGGGCCGCGAGAGGATGAGATATTGATATTGAGATGGGTCAGCCGGATGGCTGAGGCCAGAGACACTATGACATGGATTTATGAGATTTGAGACAGCTTTTGGGTGTCGTTGCTGGACACCGATTTTCGTCGATTCATTGACATTATGCTGGCATTCTAAAAGAGTTTCAAAAACAAAAAGAGATAAAATATTTCCTATATATACCTATTGAGATCTCAGATATTCATGTTGCATACATATTAGTACACTGATGTTATATACACACCTGCTAGTGCATCCAGTCATACCCGTATTATAGATGCTAGGATGCTTGTGTGCATGCATACGATAGCCTTTGTAGATGTTATTTATTACTCACGAGTTGGCAACTCACCCCCGTTGTGCCACAGTCTTTTGCAGGTCCGCTCCGTCAGTTCAGTAGCGGCGGGCGCACTTGTCTTTTGCCTCTTTTGCCTGAGCTCGAGATTTGCTCATAGGTGGGTTATGTTATTATTTTGTACCACTTGTATATTCTTTGTATCTAGTGTACTCCATCTACTGTTTCTACCAGATTTATTGTATATTGACCTAGAGATGAGACTGTGAGGTTTGTGGATTTTATGCTGTATTTTGGGGTCGAGCTCACTTGAGCCGACATGTTGCTTTTCTCATGCTTTATTATGATTATTATGCTTGCTGTCATTTACATTGCGTGGGATTTGTGACCGCCTTATGGCGAAGAGCTAGCTCCCGCTTGGGGATGCCCTATTTTGTTGGTTTTACATATATTCTTGTTGTACCCATTTTTGGGGGCCAGTATCTACAAAGGAGACTCTGCCGAAATTTTCGAAAAAATTAGTATTGTTTTTAAAAAGGGTTTTACATGACTTATTTGATAAACTTGCTTTCAAATGTTTGGGTTTTCTTCACTCTTTTGCTTAATTGGTTTTGTTTTCTGGGCTTTGGCTTACTTATTTTACGGACGCCTTTAGACGTTTCGTAAACTTAAGTGCCAGTCACGTTCCGTACCCTGCGGGTCGTGACAAAGTTGGTATCAAAGCGATAGGTTTTACCTTTGTGAGTGTAGGATGACCCTTGGTAGATGGAGTAAGTGACTTAAGCAGCGTAACGTAGCGTGCGTATGTCCGCGGCATACTTACGATACGGTACTCCGCCTAAGTGACTTTAGGATACTTGCTTGGAAATTTCCTTCTTCAATTCCGTGTATCCTATAATCCTATTGCACTGTCCTTACTATCCGTTTTCCTGTAACAGCCACTATGCCGCCGAAGGCTACGAGGGCACAGAGGGCTGCCGCCAGAGACGAGATTCGAGCTGGCTCGTCCGAGACTAGGACTGAGCAGGGCGGTATTCCTACGCCGCAGGGACAGACCGATCCACCTTCCCCAGGCCGTATGGATAGGCTCGAGACCGGTATGGAGGAGTTGCGACAGATGATGGGAGGCATGCAGGAGCTGCGTCAGATGGTAGGATCCCTAGTTGCAGCCAGTCGTACACCGAGGCCGGATGACGTACCTACTACGTCACAGACGACTATGATACCTGCTCCTACTACTACCACCGTGGCCATTCCGGTTTCACTACAGGACTTCATGAGACTGAGACCTCCAGTATTCACCGGCACCGAGGCAGCGGAGGACCCACAGACGTTCCTTGACAGTTTAGCCAGGATCTGCCGTTCGCTGAGATGTTCGGATGATCGATGGGTAGAGCTTGCGAGTTTCCGACTAGAGGGTCTCGCGCAGACATGGTGGGAGTCAGTCTTGAGAGGTCGAGCTGCAGGTCTACCGCCTATGACTTGGGCCGAGTTTACAGCGGTCTTTCTAGCCCGTTTCCTTCCAGAGAGCGTTCGTGACGCCAGAGCTCGTAGCTTCGAGGCCTTAGTCAAGACACCTGGGATGACGGTGTCTGAGTATGATATCCAGTTTACACAGTTATCCCGATATGCTCAGTATTTGGTGGATACCGAAGAGAAGATGGTGAAGAGGTTCGTACAGGGACTTGATGCCCAGCTATATCTTGCCATTGGCGCCCAGCACTACGACACTTATTCAGCTGCTATGGATACGGCATTGCGGATGGAGGCACGCATATCATGGACTTCGGCCATTTCTGGGCCGAAGAGGATGCGCACCGATGTACCGCCTCAGAGGCAGCGCGCCAGATTCTTTCCGAGAGATAGGCCTGGCAGAGGATTTGGGCGGGGACAGTTATATGGTTCTTATTCCCAGGGGGGTGCGGGAGTCTGCACCATCTTGTCAGAGACTGTCCAGTGAGACGACAGGGAGCAGCGACAGTTCCGCATGTGACCCTACCACCATCACCACCCCCTCCTCAGAGAGCCCTACTTCCTACCCCAGGCGATGCTCCACGCTAGTTAGGTGCACCGAGAGGCCGTGGACGCGGCGGTCCTGTTCAGAGAGGACGAGGAGGCAGAGGCCGAGGTCGAGGTCAGCCCGCTATCGGTGGAGGACAGGCCCGAGTATTTGCTTTGACACCGCTGGATGCGCAGGCATCCAATGCCGTTGTGACAGGTACTTTGCCAGTTTGTTCTTTCGACGCACGGGTATTATTCGACCCAGGTTCCACACATTCGTACGTATCTACACACTTTGCACCGATGTTGGGCCGTGAGTCATCGTCGTTAGATCAGCCGCTTGTTGTTGTTACTCCGGTAGGCGAGTCGTTTGTCGCTCGGTTTGTATTTCGTTTGTGTTCCGTTCGTATCGGGGAGAGGGATTCATCAGTTGATTTGATACTCCTCGATATGTTGGACTTTGATGTGCTTCTGGGCATGGATTGGCTAGCCACTTGTTATGCTTCGGTGGACTGCCGTGAGAAGGCAGTCAGATTTAGCTTTCCGGGAGAGCCAGTCCTTGTTATTCAGGGAGACCGCAGTGTCACCCTTCCCAGCTTAATTTCGTCTCTTCGCGCTGGTCAGCTCTTGCGGAAGGGATGTCAGGGATTCTTAGCGTTTGTTTGTGATACGCGAGCTGCAGAGGTTCCGTTGGACCGGGTCCCGGTAGTTTGTGAGTTCCCTGATGTTTTCCCTGATGAGCTACCTGGGCTACCGCCTGAGCGCGATGTTGAGTTCTGCATTGATTTGATTCCCGGTTCGGGGCCTATTTCTATACCGCCTTATCGGATGGCCCCGGCAGAGCTTCCAGAGCTGAAGGATCAGTTGCAGGATTTGTTGGATAAGGGGCTTTTTCGACCGAGTGTTTCTCCGTGGGGTGCTCCGGTCCTGTTTGTCAAGAAGAAGGATGGAAGTTTGCGCTTATGTATCGACTACCGCCAGCTGAACAAAGTTACCGTTCGGAAAAGATATCCGTTGCCGCGCATTGATGATTTGTTCGAGCAGCTTCAGGGTGCGGGGTATTTTTCGAGGATCGACTTGCGATCAGGATACCATCAGCTGCGAGTTCGACAGGAGGATATACCGAGGACAGCTTTCCGTACACGCTATGGCCACTACGAGTTTTTGGTGATGTCGTTCGGACTCACTAACGCCCCAACAGCATTTATGGATTTGATGAACCGTACATTCAGGCCGTATCTTGACTTGTTCATCATCGTGTTTATCGACGATATCTTGGTGTACTCCCGGAGCAGAGAGGAGCACGAGCAGCACTTGCGGATTACGTTACAGACTCTGAGGGAGCATCAGCTGTTCGCGAAGTTCTCCAAGTGTGCGTTCTGGCTAGACAGCGTCGGATTCTTGGGTCACGTGGTTACGAGAGACGGCATTTGTGTGGACCCGAAGAAGATTGAGGCTGTTCAGCAGTGGCCCCGACCTACATCGGTTACTGAGATCCGTAGTTTTCCAGGCCTGGCGGGCTACTACAGGCGTTTTGTTCAGGACTTCTCCCGTATAGCTGCACCGTTGACCGGTTTGACCCGGAAGGGAGTTCCTTTCGTCTGGACGGAGGAGTGCGAGCGCAGTTTTCAGCAGCTGCGGACATGTTTGACTACGGCGCCAGTATTATCTTTGCCTTCGGGATCAGGCGGATTTGTTGTCTACTGTGATGCTTCGCGAGTCGGATTAGGATGCGTATTGATGCAGCATGGCCGGGTGATCGCTTATGCTTCTCGGCAGTTGAAGAAGAATGAACAGAACTACCCCACTCATGATTTGGAGATGGCTGCAGTGGTCTTTGCACTGAAGATTTGGCGACATTACCTTTACGGCGAGTCGTGTCAGATATTCACCGATCACAAGAGCTTAAAGTACATATTTCAGCAGCGAGACCTGAACCTCAGACAGCGTCGTTGGATGGAGTTGGTGAAAGACTACGACTGCGAGATCTTATATCACCCCGGCAAGGCAAATGTGGTGGCAGATGCGTTGAGTAGGAGGCCCGGGGGTAGTCTATCCTTTTTGCGCGCAGTTCAGAGGCAGTCGTCAGCAGATTGGCAGATGTTATGCGACAGCCGAGTTGAGTTCGAGTTCACTCAGACAGGGGGATAGCTCGCGCATGTTCGTGCACGCCTACAGTTGCTTGACCGTGTATATGAGGCACAACGCAGTGACGACCGTTGCTCAGAGATCATGGCACAGATGGGACAGGGCAGATTTTTCGAGTTCGTGGTTTACGATCAGGGGATTTTACGATATGGATCTAGACTGTGCGTACCAGAGGCTGATGGATTGCGGCGCAACATTCTTGAGGAGGCACACCGATCAGTGTATAGTGTCCACCCCGGTTCCACCAAGATGTACCATGATATGAGAGAGACCTACTGGTGGGACGGGATGAAGAGGGACATTGCGGAGTTCGTTTCGAGATGCCTGACTTGTCAGCAAGTCAAGGCCGAGCACCAGAGGCCCGCAGGAGAGCTACAGCCGTTACCCATTCCAGAGTGGAAATGGGAGCAGATTTCGATGGATTTCGTTGTGGGTCTACCCAGGACCAGTCGAGGGTACGACTCCATCTGGGTGATCGTGGATAGATCGACGAAAGCGGCTCACTTCCTTCCAGTGAAGACGACTTTCAGCTTCGCTCAGTATGCTCAGCTCTATATTGACGAGATCGTGCGACTACATGGCGTACCGACTTGTATCGTGTCAGATCGAGGCACTCAGTTCACCAGCCGACTTTGGCAGAGACTTCAGAAGGCTTTGGGCACTCGTTTGAGCTTCAGCACATCGTTTCATCCGCAGACAGACGGACAGTCAGAGCGGACCATTCAGACTCTCGAGGACATGCTCAGAGCGTGCGTTTTAGACTTTGGTGGTAGCTGGGATCGTCATTTACCTCTAGTGGAGTTCTCCTACAACAACAGCTTCCAGGATACTATTCAGATGGCACCTTTCGAGGCATTGTATGGGAGGAGATGCAGATCGCCCGTTTGTTGGACAGAGCTCAGCGAGAGCAGCATTTTAGGGCCGCAGCTTGTTGAGGAGACGACATCGAAGATCCAGTTGATCCGAGACCGGATGAGAGCGGCTCAGAGCAGACAGAAATCCTATGCTGACAGGCGCCGTCGCAGATTAGAGTTCGCAGTTGGCGACCATGTTTTTCTGAGGGTCTCTCCGATGAAGGGCGTGATGCGTTTTGGGCGAAAGGGAAAGCTTAGCCCTAGATTCGTAGGTCCCTTCGAGATCCTCGAGCGTGTTGGCGCTGTTGCTTATCGTTTGGCTCTTCCTCCCAGCTTTCCCGATGTTCACCCCGTCTTCCATGTTTCGATGCTCCGCAAGTACCTTCACGACCCTTCGCATGCGATTCAGCACCCGACAGTCCAGCTAGAGCGCGACCTTTCTTTTGCAGAGCAGCCGGTGGCCATCCTGGATCGGCAGGTGAAGAAGTTGAGGTCGAAGATTATACCAACCGTCAAGGTCCTTTGGCGTAGCCCGAGCAGCGAGGAGGTTACCTGGGAGACCGAGGGCGAGATGAGGAAGAAATATCCCCATCTCTTCGAAGGTACGCGTAGCTATATTTTTAAATTCGGGGACCGAATTTCTTTAAGGGGGGAAGATTGTAGCGTCTTGAAAAGTCGTTTTGGTGTTTTCTTGAAATTCGGTGAAAATTCGGTATTTTTCCGAAAACCGTCTTTCTCGATATTTTGCAGTTTAGGGCTAATTATACCTAAAATGGATAGGTAATTGCTTGTTTTTAGTAGCTAATGAGTTATTTATGAAATTTTGGTCATTTAAAAAAATTTTCCTATTTTTCATTTTTTTTATATTATTTTAAGCCGGTAAGAAAATACATTAAATATGCGATAAATACAAATTTTTCCGGGCTAATTTTAATCTCTAAAATTATGATAATTATAATCTAGTGATAACATGAATTTTTAGTAATTTATTTTGATTTTTAACAAATTTTTATGTTATGAAACGAATTTATTGAATTTTGAGCTAAAACTTGCAATTTTTGAGTTGTAGGGGGCCTTTTTGCATAAAATTTCTTTTGTAAAACCCCTCTCTCTTTTCCCTCAGCCCTAGGACAGCCCAACCCTGACCAAGTCCAGAAAATTCTGATCTCTTTTCTTTAGTTGCTTTCTTGAGTTGATTTAAGGGGTTTTTTGGATTTATTTTAATTATAATGAATAAGTTATGATACATTTGACTTTGGAACTTGACCCTTGACTTTCCCCACTTGCCCACACCCACCCCCATTCCTCTATTCTGGCCGAAACCTGCACCCTCTTTCTTCAACTCTTTTCTTTTCATTTTTCTTCAAAGTTCTTCAAAAACCATATCAAAAATCCACAAATCCTTCTCTTTTTCAACACAAAATCCTTATGATATCCTTTCCTTAACCATTCTTGCTTGGATCTTGGTGCTTGAGGCCATCAATTGGAGCAAAATTTTCTTGCTTGATCCATTGATCAAGAGGTATAATTTCTATCATGTTAAATTCTTTTGTTTAAGTTCTTATGTTAGATGGTTTAGTGTTAATTTAGTGTAGTTTAATCTAGTTTCTTAGCTTTTGCTTGAAAATTTTAGCTAGGGTTTTGAAGCCATAATACTTAATTAGATTGTTTTATAGTTAATCTAGTGGTTAATTAACTAATCCATATAGTTATCTTGTTGATGTAGTTTTCAATTATGCTAATTTGGTTAAATTTAGAAGTGTGAAATTGCTTTTTAGGTTTTTCAAGAGAGGGTTTTTGTATGGAATTGGTTTGTGAAGCTTGATTAGTGAGTGGATTAAGTTTTAGAAAGCATTATTTAATTGATTAAACCTAATTTGCTATCTAGTGTTTTGCTAACCTTAATCTAAGTGGTTAACTTGCTTATTAGGCTAAAATCTAGTGTTAAATTAAGGTTTTTCATATATAGTTTGGTTTATGTTTGCTAATTACAAAAATCAAGAGAAGGTTTTGTTTATGGAAATTAGTTTTTTTAAGCATAGTTGATGGTTTAAAATTAGTGTATTGGCTAGCTATTTGGTTAGTTTGGATGTTGGTGTTGGGTGGTGTTGACTTTGTCGCTAAATTGTCGATGTTTGCATCAAATTGCAATTTCTAGCTTACTAGGTTATAAATTCAAGAATTAGTGGTTATGGATATAGGATTGGAATCATGGCTATTGTGTTGTAATTAGTGTTTGTAGATTGCTTGTAGCGTGCTTGGGTAATTATGCTTTATTGTAGTCGTTTTGTCGCAAATCGGCGATTTTTGCACCGATTTTGGAATGCAAATGCTTACTAGATTTTTATAAAAGTTATGTGATGAATTATTTTTGATATCTTGATGATTGTAATGGCTTGTCCTGCGACTTTTAGGATGCGTGAGTGCGGTTTTTGGGTAGTCGGGTTTTAGTTTTGCCGGGCGACCAAATCGGCGTTTTTCGGCAGTTTTTGCGATTTTCACGTGTGTCCGCGCACTTTGTGCACGTTGTACCTAGCTAGCGAACTTTAGTAGTTTCGTTGGGGTTTTGCGTCGTTCTTGATATGTAACCTTATATTTGGTACTGATGTAAATTCCAGGTTCGGTCGCGGAAACGTCAGACGCGGCGCGAAAGGGAAAGGCGGTGATTGGACACAGCTAGCCGGGGATTCCGGTGAGTAGATTTAACATCTACGGGGGACGATCGTTTGGATGGCGCAAGTCGCCCGATAGATTTAGTAAAATGGAAAATAGTAAATTGGATAATCACTTGTGACATTAGAATAATAATACTGGCATGATAATTGCTGCAATTAGATCAATATGTTATATCCATATACGCAAACTCAATTGTAGGACACATGCACCATTACCAGGTTTTTATATGCAGCACGAGCACTATTCATGTTTACACACACACCTTGGTAATTGCCATGCCACCACACTAGATATCCTTTAATTTAAACCTTTTACTAATTGATACTTAAATTGTGCTATTTCCTTAAAATGAAACCATAGGATTGCTATTCATGTGCATGTACTTCATCATATTCATTGTTCATGCTTAATACATTAATCACACATCGCAACTTGATTATTGATATCATACGCATTCATTATCATTGATATATGCACTTATGAGGATTTCTTGAGATTTTATGATATTGCTGGATTTTGGGGGAAAGCCGCAAAATTTCCAAACTTATGATATTTTTTAAAACATGTAAATTGCGGTTTTCTAGTGGTGTAAGTGTCGTCCACCATGAGTTTGCTGTGGTTTTTGGAGACCCGTTTCGAGGAGTTGGATGAACCGTTTCGGGTACATGGTGGGCCCGGTAGGGTACCCCGGGGCAAGAAGCTCGTGGTGTTGACGATGAGCCTGGCAGGGGACGGATTACTTACCGGTGACTTCATTGGGCACGGCGGATATCCAGAGGATACCGACCGGGGCCGCGAGAGGATGAGATATTGATATTGAGATGGGTCAGCCGGATGGCTGAGGCCAGAGACACTATGACATGGATTTATGAGATTTGAGACAGCTTTTGGGTGTCGTTGCTGGACACCGATTTTCGTCGATTCATTGACATTATGCTGTCATTCTAAAAGAGTTTCAAAAACAAAAAGAGATAAAATATTTCCTATATATACCTATTGAGATCTCAGATATTCATGTTGCATACATATTAGTACACTGATGTTATATACACACCTGCTAGTGCATCCAGTCATACCCGTATTATAGATGCTAGGATGCTTGTGTGCATGCATACGATAGCCTTTGTAGATGTTATTTATTACTCACGAGTTGGCAACTCACCCCCGTTGTGCCACAGTCTTTTGCAGGTCCGCTCCGTCAGTTCAGTAGCGGCGGGCGCACTTGTCTTTTGCCTCTTTTGCCTGAGCTCGAGATTTGCTCATAGGTGGGTTATGTTATTATTTTGTACCACTTGTATATTCTTTGTATCTAGTGTACGCCATCTACTGTTTCTACCAGATTTATTGTATATTGACCTAGAGATGAGACTGTGAGGTTTGTGGATTTTATGCTGTATTTTGGGGTCGAGCTCACTTGAGCCGACATGTTGCTTTTCTCATGCTTTATTATGATTATTATGCTTGCTGTCATTTACATTGCGTGGGATTTGTGACCGCCTTATGGCGAAGAGCTAGCTCCCGCTTGGGGATGCCCTATTTTGTTGGTTTTACATATATTCTTGTTGTACCCATTTTTGGGGGCCAGTATCTACAAAGGAGACTCTGCCGAAATTTTCGGAAAAATTAGTATTGTTTTTAAAAAGGGTTTTACATGACTTATTTGATAAACTTGCTTTCAAATGTTTGGGTTTTCTTCACTCTTTTGCTTAATTGGTTTTGTTTTCTGGGCTTTGGCTTACTTATTTTACGGACGCCTTTAGACGTTTCGTAAACTTAAGTGCCAGTCACGTTCCGTACCCTGCGGGTCGTGGCAGAAATTTTCAGAGGCGGTTTGCATCTTTTTTCCTCTCTGTTTAAAATTTTCTAGATCTGTGATGGCACCGAGTATGCAGTTAGAACGTGATTTCTCACAGATTTTTTCATACACGATATATGGGAGTTACTTTGCTAATGAAATCGCATGTAGGGGCTGGAATTTTTTAATATATAATCACCCAAATGGTTACGCCTTTCCAGATCTAGTCACTCGTTTTTACGAGTGCATGGAAGACGGCTGTCTTGCTCAATATGGCTTTATCAAATTACTGTGGGGTGATAGGGAGATTATTATTGATAGAGACTTCATACATGAAGTCACTTTAATCCCTAGGATACCTATTCATAATCAACCACTCCAGTTTGAAGAATACATGCCCTTAATGGGTAATGATTGCTCGAGGGAACCGAGGTAAGGAATCCAAGCGAGAACCCTTTTCGCTAATGTTTTAACTGTGTGTCGGTGGGCACAAAATAATATTTTTGGGAGTTCCCATAACACCACATTTTTCACCCCCTCACTGCATATCGTGAACACACTTATGACAAGGAACCCCAGATTCGACATATGCACGGTTCTGCTTAACTCAATTGGTGCGGGCAAAAGGGTCGCGAACCACCCATGCCCCATGCCAGTGACACAACTGAGTCGCTATTTCCTCCCCGTGGAGGAGTTTGAATTTTACATGCATGGAGGCATACCGTCAGGCCTCTCATTGAGGGCGTATCTATGTCCTATACATGCTTGACAGATGTTTGGTCACAAACTGAACCGGTGGAACACGTGCCTGCCAGAACACCTAGCTCCAGCTCGACCGCGAGCGAAGGAGAGCTCACCCCTTTAGAACATGCACAATTAATGAGAAGATCCATTAGGGGGATTGAAGAATTGAGGGGGATGATGAGGGAACATGATCGGCGTTTGATCGAAGTAGAGCAAGGGGTCCGAACCCTGCTAGCTAGGGAGGAGCGTTCCCGTTCACGCTCAAGGGGGTGGCGTGGGGCCGAGCAGTGAGGGCACTGCTTTTGGTAAGTTTGGGAGAGGAGGTGGTTGTAAATAGTTATCATTTGCATTGCATAATTTTTTTACAATTTTTTATATATATATTTTTCTTTTTCTTTTGCATGTTTAATTCTGCATTGCATCTTTATAAAAAATCATAAAAATTGAATAAAATAAAATAAAATAAAATATAAAATAAAAATCAAAGAAAAACTGGAAAAAAAATTTTAAAAAAATTTATAAAAATTGAAAAATTCAATTTTGGCCATAAATGACTTAAATTTGACAAGACGGTTAACTAGCTAGGAAAAACTAGATCCTAAACTTAGTAAATTAAAAATCCTGAAAATAACCTTTCTTAAAATTTAACGGTAGAAAATATATGTCCTTATAGTTTATTTAGAAATAGGTAAATTTTGAGCTCAGTTCTTGGGATAAGTCAAAATAAGGGAAGAGTATTGAAATTTTTATTGAAGTGTAAGTCTGAAAAATAATTCCGAACCTTAAGTCCAAATTTTGAAAATGTATACCCTATAACTTGCACAAACACGAACCTTGAAACTCGGAATAGTAGAGGATACCTTGAAATGCTCTTATCTAAAATCCTTAGTATGAAGGAAAATAAAATTATAAGTGTGAATAAAGAGATATAAAAAAAATGAACACTGGTTTTGTAATTACTTAAGGCTGCGTAAAATAAAAAAAATATAGCGAGGGTGTTTTATCACCTAGTGCCTTAGACCAACTGGTTTGGAAGTCACTGCTCAAGCCTTAGGTATTACAAGACGAGGAATTACGCCTTAATGTGCAAACACATTTTGTAATCGGTCGTTAGTACCTCAAGAAGTATTAACGGTCGCATGAAGGATGTGTGAGCAATTTCATCTAAAAATTCACCAACTAAAAGTATTTTGGATGATGGACAAGAGTATAAGAGCTTGAATTGAATTTCCAAGTATAGGGGTGATACATACACATACGTAGGGGTATATGATTGGGGTTTGGATGAAAGATAGAAATAAAAAAATAGGACTTATATCTTTAGTAGAGATGATAAAAATTCCTAAGTTGAGATGGAACCTTAGAAGGAAAATTCAAAAGATGCTAAAAGCTAAGTAAATTTACATAACATATACAATCTTAAGTTAAATGATAAGGAAGCGTGAAAAATATGGGTTGATAATTTCTGAGTCGAAAATAATAGAATTTCTTGTTAGAACACCGAATTGAAGAATAAAAGTCAATAGGCCAAATTGATCGGATTTTGTGGGTAGTATCCACTGAAAACCCTCAAGAGACAACACTCCTCCTAGTAGAGACACCTAGAGGTTTAACGACTTGTTGCACGAGCTCAGTGCAATCGCGTTTCCCTGCGAAAG
Source organism: Agapanthus africanus (assembly GCA_030015575.1). Taxonomy (NCBI): domain Eukaryota; kingdom Viridiplantae; phylum Streptophyta; class Magnoliopsida; order Asparagales; family Amaryllidaceae; genus Agapanthus; species Agapanthus africanus. The sequence continues at coordinate 39,932,940 of CM057345.1, read as the reverse complement.
TGAGGTTAGGCTTTTTCGAGAATAAACTAGTTTTGCTCGGGACGAGTAAAAGATAAGTTTGGGGGTATTTGTTCATCTCATAATTTTGCATTATTATATTCCCCATTCTTAATCATTTTACAAATAAATATGTGCTTCTGATCCATGTCTGTTGAATAGTTGCAGGTTACAGGTTCTCGGAACAATATAGTGAATATGGTGAAAAGATACTACAAAAGTGAGATTACGACCAACAAATAGAAGAATCTTGGTTGAAAACATTCTGAGAAACCAAGTGAAGAAACCAGAAGCCAAATGCAACAGGAAGTACACCTGAGAAAATGAGCCAGAAAGCACTCAAGATGGCCATGGATCCGCGGCCAAACAAGGCATATGGACGCGGATCCGCGGCTGTGCTATGCACGTGTCGGCGCGTGTCGGTGCGTATCGGTGGAGTCGGTGCATTGACCCGGTTTTCTTAGGGTATTTTTGTAATTCTAGATATGGATCAGATGTAAACCCTAGGGTTTCTATAATCTATAAATAGGAACCCTACAGCTCTTTTTGGAGCATACCTCTTTTTATTTATCTAATTTAGAATTTTCATTCCCAGTAAATGTTCAAAGAGTGCATCAAATAAAAAAGTAAGTTTTTCTTTATCTTGCCTCAGTTATTTTAATTTCTTTTCTGCCCTGGTTATAAATTCTTTATCTGCCGTAGTTATTATCCTCTAGTTAATTAGGTTATTAAAAACAAACAAAAATGAACTCGTTTAACAATTCCCTAATGAGTGAGTAGTTCCTCACTTGTTAGGGTTAGGTTTGGGAAAGGTTTGAGAGATGAAAATCTCTCATCCCTTTCTTTCCAATTCAACATTTTAAATAGGACTCTATGCATACATACACACACCGCTCACTATGGCACCCTATCCTACGAGGTAGCGGTGATACCATAGTTAAAGACCGGTTGTGTATGATTTCCATGGAGGTTAGGATAAGAGTTAAGAAATGACGGACAAGGACCAAGAGGAAGAAACCTAGTTTCTTCCCGATCGTGCTAATCCCCTTTGTTAACAATTACCTTAACACCTAAAAGTTCTTAATTAGGGCATAGAAAGCGGTGAGAATAATTGATTTTCCAAACTAACCTAAACCTAACCCTAGCAAGGTTTTAATCTTAATCTAATTCAACTTTAGTTTTTATTGATAATCAAACCTACCACAATTGGAATTGACTCGTTAGAACAACTAGAAAATACACAAAATCCCTATGGACCGACCCGTACTCAACCGACTAGCTACCAAGCGACACCGTTTTTTATTGCGGTTAATTCTTTGATCACAAATAGCGTAAGCACCACTAAAGCCATAAAAATAACTACTCATATCGTTTTTCGCACTAAATATCCGTTTTTCCGACATTTTCAGATTATAAGGAATTGCGAACTGCGATCAAATGACACTGTTACCTGGGAGACGGTTATAAGGAATTGCGAACTGCGATCGTGCGGAGCAAAATGTACATTCAACGTCAAGATGATAGCGAAGTACAGTGCCAAAGATCCGGATACTTTGACCCACGTAAGCGAACTTTTCAAGCTAATCGGATTCAATTCAACGGGAGTTTCTTAACCCAAAATATATCGGTACGTATTTCCTAACACATTTTTTCTCAAATCCGACTCGTCCACTATTCTATCTTTGTAGGATTCTTTGCAAGTTCGCTGCCAAACGCTAAAGGAACTAACCCGTATTTGTTGCAGTGCCACGCTTAAACATAAAAAAATAATTGTTTGATATTTTGAACAACTTTTACATTGAATTGCGCATTGCATTCTTTAATACGGACTTAAGGGCAAACGAACCTCACAACATACGGTAAAGGATTTCATCATCTTTTCCGTGGCTCACAAATCATGAAATTGAGCATAACGTTTACCCGCATAAATTTTAAAAGAAACTAGATTTTAAGCCTTTAACGACTTCGCGCTCATTAGGAGAAATTAACTGTGTTTAGAACACTACTTAACGGTATATCGTTCATGGGGTGACTAGGTAAAGTGTTCATGGCGAAACCGCCAAAAGAGAAAGGGTTATTCTAATTCAGGAACTTCGCGAAAGTGATGAAAAACCTCCCCTTATCTCTGCACTTACTTGGCCTCGTGATCAGTATATCTTGAGCTTATTTCTTGACACAAGTTTTATTTCGACAATCAAGTTCTTGAGCAGATCTAGTTGACCTAGGTGAACCCTAGACCGATTAGGTGTGTGGTATTTGTGCCGTGATTGTTTTTCTTTACCTTTTGTGTGTATATTTCATTCTTTTGTTGATAACTAACATAAAAAAAACCTCACAACCTTTTTCATCTCTTCTTCTTCTTTTCATATCATGGGTACCCCACATCGGCTAACTCTTGCCGAGCTTTGGTACCCTCAACCAGATATTACTTCATACGGCTCTAGTTTTGGTAGAATGTCAAACGATCCATCCATACCAAAAACCTCTTTGAAAGATCAGATAGACACTTCTAGAAACACCACTTGGACACCTCAATCCACGTCATATCAACCTTTTCAAACTTTCGTCCCTTCTTATGTTGATACCCCTTCTGAGGGTAACATGGCGACTCTTAAATCAATGTCTATTGCTAAACGTATTGCACAATCCCGTAGTTGATCTTTCACTACTCCGGATTCTTTAGAACAACAGTTCCAACCATTTTTCTACCAAGATGTTGATCCTAATCCTACCCATTCTACGCAACCATTTGATTCCTATCAATCCTATCTGACTTTCACACTTTCAGTAGACATCACTTCTGAACAACAAATTGGGAGTTTCGTATATCCGAACAAATTTGAATCTTTTACTGAAACTCCTTCACAACCCATGTCTAGTCTGAAACAATCATTAGAAGAATTTCGGGCAGCTTCGTGCCGACAAATGGAGGAATTGAATGCATCCATGGCAGCCCTGATACAACCTAACGAACCAGCAGCTAGTTCCCAACTAGCTCAAAATTTTACAATGTATGATGTGGCGATTGAATATGATGATGAGTTGAGTAGTGAAAGTGCGCAATCCACCCTTCCAAATCAATCCTACCCATTCCAAATAGAATTCCACAACTCCAGTTTCAAAAGTCTATCGAGTACACCAAATGATTTATCAATTGAAGATAGAATGTTTGATGAGTTATGCGACTATGTAGTGTTTGATTTACCCAATTGTGAAGGTCCCTTTCGAGTGAAACTGATGCCAATCCATTTGATCTCTACATCCCCGCTCTAGAAACCCAGCCGACTGAAAATCATGCTTTTATTGAGGTGTGTGAGAACTTTAACTTTAACTTGATTGAGGATATCGATATTGGGGATAATTTTGATGATGAACCCATAAATTTGGGTGAGATTTTCTCACTATTTCAACACTTTCCTTCAGATCCGTGTGGACATCATCCCGAACCATTAAATGTTTCTCCTGAACCCCATTTACATCTTGAGGATTTTGATAATGATTTGATCGATTACATGGATGATCTGGATTTTGAGGTGAATTTTGAGGATAAACACGTTTTATTGGATGAGTCGGATTTTCCAATTCATCATGTCCCCTCCATTGACTGTGAACATCCTCCTGCGCTTCTGACCGATATCATTCCTCAGTTACTTCCCTCCATCGTTTCTCTACCACAAGACCACTTGATACCTTCATTTCATTCATCTGGTTTACCAAATTCGGTCGGCCAATATTTTCTTGCGAATCTTGAAAGGTTTGACCCATTTATCATAGTATTGATGAATTAGTGCAGTTAAACAATTTCAGTTTCAAATCAGTACAGACTGTACTAATTTATTCAATCAATTTTCAAGCTCAAGTTCGCTCTCCATTTCTTTCTCCCTTCTGTTCATCTCTTCATATACTGAGACCGTATACCACTTTTATCCATACACGGTCTCGGGTATTCTTCATTTTCTTTCTCTCCATATTCTTTCACCAACCATGGGCAAATCATGATAACATTTTTGAATGGTTGGTAATAACTTTTGCCCTATGTAAGGCCTTGTATGGATTGAAACTGTTCCCTCCCCCAACTTTGAACTTCAACGCTTAATAGTGGAAACAATATTTTACTTAACTTTGTGGGGGCTTTTTATGTATATATATTTTTTTTGTCTTTTCCTATTATAAAAAAAAGAAAAAAGAGAGAACCGAATATTTTGATCCCTCAACAATTTTGACCCTCTCGGGGTAGCATGACAGTGAGGGCACTGTCAGGTTTAAGTTTGGGGGTGTGCTCGGTAAGCATCTCTATCTTTGCATTCATTTGTATATTTTGCATTTGCATACATATTCAAAAACCGATAAAAATCAGAAATTTTTCCAAAAAACGTAAAAAAATTTATCGTTAAGTTAGCTAGTGGGAGAACTTAGATTCGATAATTCCTACGGTTAAGTTTGATAAAATAGGACCAACTAAATTCTATTTTTAGATTTTGAAAACCTGAAAGATAACCCTCCTTTAAGTTTAACCGTAACTAATATACGTCTTAGCATCGCACTACACGTGTCGTGAGTTTTGAAAAATTAGATGAAAAGTCTGATATGTTTTAAAACTATTAAATTGATAAACTATTTTTTTAAGATCAAATAGATTTGTTCTAAAATAAGTAATATCAAAAATAGTTTATAAAGCAAACTGGATATGAACAGATATTATTGAAACCTTTATAGAAACCAAGTCTGGAAAATAACCCATCTGGAACTTGATTGGAGTAATTACACACCTGATCTACACAAACGCGTCTGTTATCTTGAAAATAATTGAAAAACTGATTATATCTCCGTTCGTATTGAATTATTATGATTTTCACTCCAAAATGAGTCTTTTTGTTTTAGGGCCTAGATAACTTGGAGAATTAAGTCCGCCAGGATGTCTCTACACCGAATACCCTAAAACCAATCGGTTTGGGAGCATTGGCCCAAAGCTCGCTAAGAAGGGTCCAATTTAAAACAAAATCAAGCAAGCGTTCTCTCCAAGTTAAAATTCCTAACGGTTCTTTGTGTGAGAATAATCTTGACTAAAGACAAGTTTTTGTAAAAATATTTTTAAAAACGGTGATATGAAGGTGTTATCCTATGATAAAGACTATTGCACGTTCACGAAGGTGTGTATGATACGAAATCAAGTAGAAGGTGGAGTGAAGAATAAGACCAAGTTTTCTGTTAAGGAAGATAGAAATTCTGAATTTGGAACTTAGCTGGAAAACGAAATTTGAGAAAAACTTAATTCTTTATTAAACTTGTGTGATCCTTTTGAAGTTTTATCCGGTCTTTATTTTGTGACATGTTGACTTTAATCGATCTTTTTGGAAACATAACGACACTATTTGCACCGCACGTAAATACGTATAGAATTTTAAGTTAAATAAGAAGTGAGGTGTGAAAAATAAGGGTTCGATATTTCTAACTTGGGATAATAGAATTTCTAGCTTTCATACTAAACACTAGGGTTAAAATCAACAGTTATTTCGCAAAACTAGCTTGACGGGATTTTGTGGGTGTAATCCACTGAAAACCCTCAGGAGACAACACTCCTCCTACTATGGACATGTAGAGATTTAACGGATTGTTGCACGGGCTCAGTGTAATCGCATTCCCTGCGAAAGTGAGTTTAGGAATTTGTTTTATTCGGGACGAGCAAAAGATAAGTTTGGGGGTATTTGTTCATCACGAAAAACTGCATTTCAATACCGCTCATTCATTATCAATTTTGTGATATATCGGTACTATTAACCCAAGTTTGCTCAATAAATATAGATTACATGTATTCATGAAAAAACACTGTAAATACACTCAAATACACGGATACGACATTTGTGAGTCGACACTGCAACCGGAACAGAAAACCGATCAATATTCAAAGAATTTCTTTTTGCAACAAATTTGTGTACACATTTTTATCAAAAATAATGCAATAATACAAGTGTGAACACAAACTTCTTTTGATGCATGAACCATGGTAGGACAGCCTTGTACAAGTGGACACACAAGAATCATGACTTGTGCAAGTAGATGAGCAAGTGGGTGTGTGATGAGTGAAGCATAAAGGTGTGATGTGATTTAAAGTTACAATTTGCCACCAAATCTACAGATCAATATCCAAGTGTTTATAAAAGAATCAAATAATGCTAGAGAAATCATGGAGAGCATACAAGATCGCCACAAGAATACGAGCCTCACCACTCCAAAGAAAACCGGCAGAAACCCTAAAAATACCCTACCACCGGTCAAATCTTCTCATTTTGGCTCCATTTTTCTTCTGGTCATTCCTAGTTGTCACATCATCTCAATTATATTGTTTGTTTTTGTTGATGAAGTGCTTATAAATACCAGAACAGAGAGCAAGCTCAAGAAGATACTTTGACACACCTCATTCTATTTTCATTTTATAATTTTTTTAAAGCTTTGTACATATTAGTTGGTTAATCTTGAGTTCTTTGCTTTTATCTAATCTTGCAATCTCTTAACTGAGCTTGCAAGGTTAGATTTTAGTATTTGAATTCATAGTTTGTATCTTGATGTTGAACTTAATAAAGCTTTCATATTTGCAATTTGGTTCTTAGTATTCTCTTTAATTTTACTTATTTGCAATTTACTTTCTTGCTATTTGCTTATGTGTAATGTTGTTTTCTTTGATCTCTTCTCTTTAATATCTTCTTTTGATAATTGTGATGGTTTGTGAATAGTGATATTGTTAGGAAAAGAGAATGGTTATGTAAGTTAAGGATCTCTTTTGCTCATTTTCTTTTCCCGATACTTGCTAATTGAACTCCGCCTAAACTTCATTCAAGCGTTCCGTTAGGCACCCTACCCTACCACGATATCGGTGATCCCTAACCGTGACCGGTTGCGTTTGGTTTGGCCGAAAGGGAAAGTCAAGAGAAAAGAACATATGGACAAGGGTTAATAAGCCGGATTTCAAAAATACCGTGCTTAAACACCCTAATCCACGTTGTTGCCAATTACTCTAGCTTCAATAGTCAAGTTAGGCACAAAGGAATGAGTACGGATTTTCCTATGTTACACTAACCTATATCTATCTCTAACAAGCATTTCGTTGCATATACAAACACATAGGTTAGAATCGAACTTATTCGGACCTTTGGCTTAACTCGTAAGAAAAAGAACTTAAAACGCACTATCTCCCTGCGGACGATCCGTACTCATCACGGCTAGCTACACGCGACGCCGTCTTGATTGCGGTTACTTAGAACTTAGATACGACACGCGAAATCTCATTTCGATCAGTCGCAAACCAGAGAGAAAAGAAACACTCAACGTGCACTCTATCAAAATTAGATTGGTTAATTACTTAATCTAATCAGGATGACTCCCACTGAATCCTCGAATTCTCCTTCAAACCCTAAAAGGAGAACTAGTCAGGATCATTTACACTTTACAAGTTCGCTAACCGTTGATCCAGGTCGGTGTTACTACTCCGAGGGAGGTCCCTGTGCTTTCGCACAGACCTAATTTAATAAACCCGTTTCCGCAGAGGCGTAAGCTCGTTAACACTTTCTAGACACCTAATAGCTTAGCAGATTGTGAAGTGAAATTCTCTCGAGAAGTAATATTTACTCATCAATGGGAATCAGGACCCAATTATCATTGTGTGATAATTTTGAGGGAAGCCGACCAAACTTACCACATTCCACAAGGTATGCACAAACTTGGCAAGTTTCCGATATATTTGAAACTCTCGAAATGGTTTTGCCCCAAGTGGATTATGACCACGACAGAGGTCAACATATCATAAGTCGCAAGTCAAGTTCAACCCGTTATTATCCTGAATTAATCTAAACCCGCCCGTATGAGCTTTTGACGAGGTCAACAAGGCCGTACGACTGTCCTAGCTAATCGAATTACTATGCAACAGAAAAGCACTACATAGCTACTGAACACTACGCCTTGACGAGGTTAACAAACGCAGCATGAATATTAAGCAATACTAATCTGAAATGACGGAGGGCTAAAACTGGTTTTTGGCGAAAAACCTTTGACGTAATAAACTTGATATCGTTGAAAGAACTCAAGTGGGTTTGAAAAAGAGTGGTCTAAGCTCCACATTTTAAAACGAGCAGTTTTGAAGAAAATCGAGTGTCATGGTATCATAAAGTTTTACTTAAGAGTGAACTCCCCGTGAAGGGATCAAGGCTCTTTCCTAATCGAATGAGGTGCAGGATATTCCCAACCGAATACATCTATGCAAAACAAAAGAATATAATTATAGTTTTTAAAATTTGGTTTCAACAACATCATATAGAGTTTATTTTCCTTGCATTAAACATATAACACAGTCTTATCATATTAAGTTTCCACGCCACACCAGAAACAACCAAAATAGTATGGTTTATATGCCATCCGCATTCGCTACGGGGTCTCGGGTCTTCACTGTAAGTTTACTTAACTTATGGCAGGATGGGGACAAGGCTAGCGCGGATGAAAAACATATAGAAACATTTAATATATATATCATCATCACAGGCAAGTAAAAAACATCACATGCATGCGACAAACAAAATGGAATAGCGGATAAACTAGGAGCCCCGCGTTTCATTTGAGACGCAAATAAAACGCGACGTTCCCCGGTCATGTGGATAGCTTGTACAATATCGATCCTAGATCCCTACGAGTGCGGCAAGCCACCTGCCAATTCTCGAAACTCGGTAACCTGCCCTTAATATCATGAGTTAGTCACCTGTCACTTTCTAGAATCCGATAACTTGGGCACTCCTCCGCGGGTCGATCCTATAATTCTTACAAGTGCGGCGAGCAACCCGCCAATTCTAAAGCGAGGCAAACTGGTCTCAAACACCATGATACGGCCACCTGCCTCACTTTAGAACCCGACTACTTGAGCACAACTCCTGGGTTAATCCTAGTATAGAAATGAAAAATATATATACAATGGTGACATCGACCGCATCCTGGTCGACCCCCAATAAAAGAATATACAATCAGTGGAAAAAGCGGCCACAAGTCGGGCGCTCGCCCCGAACAAAAGAATACAACAATATAAATCACAATTGTACAAACACATGGCACGAGAGGCTGTCTAACACGACAATCCAGCTAAACCGTCACAAGATATATATATATATATATATATATATATATATATATATATATATATATTAGAAAAAGCAACAACATATGTGCAACCCCGTTTAATCGAATGTATAGCAATTAGATGACATTTAATAACACATATAAACAAGTGGATCATAAACGATGCTAAAATTTCGTCCGAAAGTTTTTCGTATTTCCCCGAAAGCAAAGATAAACACTACATGAAATCTGAGGCGAAATAAATGATATCAAAAATCGAGTTTCATCAATTATAAGCAACCACCAAAACCTAGGGACCTAGGGTCAATTTTGGGGTGTAAATTGCAGCCAAAATGAATGTTCCGGCGGCCCAAGTTTTGAATTAGGTCCTCTGGTTTTGTACTATGTTTTCATACCTCAAAAATGTCCACTGGCATACTTTAAAAAAATTTCAGGTGCGTTTTAAAGAATGGGTAGAAACTTAGAATTCGAAACTCGATCCAGCAAAACTTTCGACGTCAAAATTATAACATTGTCTATAATTAGTTCTAATATTTGGGTGGTTCTGATAGCATTGAAGTTAGGCAGCACAGCGGAAGCTCACCGTGGCACCAACGGGTCCTTCAGTAGCTACTATTTATATTGTCACCTCGCGACGGACTACAACCCGCCGGAACCTTAGGTCTCAAGACACCCTGGGGGTAAAAGCCAGTGTTTCGCCACACTGTCACATAATGAGAACCTCACATGGGTTTGCATCCCCATGCCTACTAGTTCTGATACCATTGAAAATTCCTAGTGCCCTTGCCGCTACAATCGAGGCCGATGTGGAATCGAAAAACAAAAATTTCAAGAGGAGCACTAGAAATTAATCCCTAGAGATCGTTCCAAGCACTAAGCTACTAAACTAAGCATGAAAGGTTTATGGATCACAACCTTTGTCGCGTGTCCGTCCAATCTTGGAAAAACCCTCTAAACACCTCATAGGCCGTCAAGAACAAACTTGAGAGGCAACCGCCTTTACCGAAGATGATCCACACGAGGGAAACCGATCCAAACTCCAACATCACCTATTGAAGCAACCGATACTCTAATCTTGCTAGAAATGGAGTGTGGGGATATAGTTGTTGGGGTCAAATTTACACCCCGATCGACCAAGTCAAAGTAAATCAACCCCCAAGTCAAGTGGGTCCAACCCCAAGTTAGGACCAAGCATGGAAAGAGCCGACTCCATGCCAAGAATGAAGCAATAAATTAGTTTGATGCAATTTTTTTGAGAAAAAAATATGAAAATGGGCAGAAAGCCAAAATTTTGTAAACCCCTTGGCTTATGTGCAAAAAGAAATAAGCAATAAGGCATGGGGTGGTACAAGTGCCATTTGGCAAAGCCCAAGAGGTTATATGTAAAGTGTGTAGCCTATAAAGGAAACATGATGATGAAATAAACAACAACTTTTTCGCTCTCCAAAAAATTAGGGTTCTGTGTCTTCTTCTCTTTCCTCAAGGTTCTAAACCTTTTTTTTTTGAATTAAATCAAGAGTTTAACTCTTCTTTTTCCAAAAAGAAACAGTTTTTCACCATAAAACCCTTGAAGGGGAGCTCAGATCTTCCATCAAATCCCCAAAATGGGAGATTTTTAAGTTTCACCCCCTTTTCTCCAAAATCCAGCAAATAGAGAGGAGGAAGAAGGAGACCCATCTCCAAAAACCTCACTTCGGGAAGATCCAGGGTTAAAGGGGAGAAGAAAGGAGTCCAGTTTGATCATCTCCAAAGATTTCTGGGAGTTCAACTCCATTTGTCAATATCTTTTGGAGTTAACTCTATAAATAAAACCCTTTTTAGGAGTTTGACTCCATTCAAAATCTTTTGGAGTTTAACTCCATAAATAAAACCCTTTTGAAGTTTAACTCCATTCAAAATCTTTTGGAGTTTAACTCCATAAAAAAAATCCTTTTTAGGAGTTAAAATCCTAATTCCGGGGCTAAGCTCCTTCTTTCTGTGGGCGCCCAACGCCCAAGTGCAGGGTGCGTGAGGCGCTGGCCCCTGGTGCCCGGCGCCCAACGCCTAACGCCCACGTGCCGAGCGCGTGAGGCGCTGACAACCAGTGGTTAGCGCCCGGCGCCCATGTGCCAGGCAAGTGAGGTGCCGGCGCCCATACGTACTAAGGACGTTACTCACCATTTCTTTTCTTTTCTTCTTTTTTTTCATACACTTTACACTCAAAACACGTCCTTCGCTAGAAAAAATTCCTAATGGGGCACTGCCCCGCACCTCGCAAGGGGGCTGCTAGCCCCTTTGACCCCCATCCAGCTATCTGGGTAGCGAGACCCCCGTAAACTCTGCGAGGCGCCCGATATACCCAAAACCCGTCAAGACACATGCATACGCACATTGCGCATTGAGTTCGCATGATTAGTTGACCTGTCAATCGGAGGTCCTTCGCTTCAAAGGCGAGAGGTAATTAACGGCAGCTTAGTCTGGGGCTGCCGGAGATTCGAATCCCCACAATCAATAAACCCCGGCCTACTTTAGGCATGGGGACTCTGTATACGCCAGACAAGCGGCGCGTATTCCCATCTCAATGGGATGACGAAAACACTTTACAGATTCTGGCACGCCCGGTAGGACTTTTCTCTCCTCCCATATCTCGGGTCAAGTGTTCATGCGAACTCATTTAAAATATATACCGATGATTGTACTGAAATAATGCTTTTCCGTGCAGCAATCAACTTTCAACAACGATATCTTCTAAGATGAATTCAGCTTCCAACGCGACCCTGATCCCGTACGTGGTCAAGATCAATGCTCGCGTGGTTCTCCCCGCAAGCCTCAATCGGCAGTGGGAGGAACTGCCCCGCCAATTTGGTTCCGTCATCATCTACCCGGTCGGAAGCGCTCATCTGGCAGAAATCCCGACAAACCAGGTGGCCAAGCCGGTCTCAAAGGGAAAGAAGCCGAACGTTGTGATTGCTAAGGCACCACAACCCAAATTTAAGATGGTTTCCGAACTACTCTCTGGTGATCCAGCTAGGGGCAAGTCTGCCGGAACAAAGGGCATCATCAAATGTCGCGGAAAAGATCAGACGACGACTCTAACAAGTGCACAATCAGGCGTATCTCCAAAGCTCTCTGTCACTCGGTCTACGGCGGCTTCCCGAAGAGCCAAAGCCTGCCAATTGCTCAAAATAGAAAGGTTGAGACAGAAGCGACTCAGGTATCGAGCCAACAAGAGGGCCAGGACTCCGGCCAAGTGGAATCTTGTGAGGTTCTTAGAGCAGGGTTACCCAGCGATGACGGCTGAGTCGGCCGTAAAAGTCAACAATTCTTTCGAACCTCTGAAGTGGGTTCAGAAAAATGCCGTGACCGCCAGAATCAAGAAGACAACAGTCTGGACGATGCTATAAAGAGACGTGTCCCATCCCCAAAAGAGAAAGTATGACACCGTCTCTTCAAGAGTCTATCAGACGCTTTGTGCCGCGCGAAAGCAGTGGGGCAAAACCAAAATGGAAGCGCCAGCACCATCCAGGAACCCGGTCAGGCCAGCCGTCTTCAATCGATTGCCCGTTACCGAAAAAGAAGGGCCATGACATCAGTCAGCAAAATCAACTGCCAAGGAAGAAAAGACGGCCGGATATGTTATCTATACAATCTATATGGCGGGCGTGCATCCCAGCGATAATTTGGGCAGCAAAAGCAAGGATGGAGCCACCACATCCCAAACTCAATCTGGCTTTAATGTGGTTGACGCTTCCCAAGATCAACTGCTTCCCCTGGATGATGAAAACCCTCTCGATGAGGCCGATAGGCAGAAAGACCCCTCAGTCCATGTGGAGTCAAGCTCGGACAGCGAGGAGAGACGACTTTCCGCCCTAAGACCGCAGAGCAAGAGCTGCTTCAAGAACTTCAAAAACAACTCAAGAGCAAAGATAAAGAGATGGCCAAATTTTATTCCAAAATCGACGACTTGACGAATGTCGTGATGCAGCTCACGGCTCAAATTGCCCGGAGGCCATCCAATCAATCACAAGTTTCCACTCATGAGATGGGTGATAATGACCCGAAGCAACCAATGCATGTCCCTTTAGGTCCGAGTATAGCTAAGCCACGCGAAAGCCGGACACATTCCACTTCTAGGGATGCCTTGGCCCAAGATGGAGCCATCCCACTCACACAAGATCAGATAATGGATTTGGTCACCAGCAAGGTTAAAACATTGGTGGCCGAAACCGAAGCTCATAAAGAAATTGGCAGTAATGGGCGGTCATATCCCGCACAGTATAATTTGATCGAGTCCCGAGAGGCTACGTCATTCCTAAGTTCGAAAGCTTTGACGGGACGTGAAACGCAAATCAGTACGTCGCCCACTTTAAAGCGTCTTGTGGAAATACAGGGGGCAATGATGCGCTTCTTCTTTGCCAGATTGTCAATAGCCTGACAGGTGTCGCTTTCGACTGGTACGCGAGTATACCAGATGGATCCGTCACTACTTTTGCCCAAATGGAGTCTCTATTTCAGCAAAGGTTCATGAGTGTCAGTGATAAGATCTCCATTGCTGACCTTGTGAGGACCAAGCCGGGGAAGAACGAAAGCAACACGGACTTTATTGCCCTATGGCGTAATCTCACGGTCAAAAGCAAACCGCAGCTGGAACATGACCAGTTCGTCAGCCTTCTTATTGGGAACCTCAGTAATTGGATGGTCTCATTCTTATGTACGGCAGGCCTCAATACATTTCAAGAGATGACCAAGAGAGTTTAAATATTGGAACGCTCGAAGCAAGAGTCTACCCCGGACTCTCAGAGAGACAAGACATGGAAGAGCAAGAGGGACGACAATCGTAGAACCGGAAATTCTAGCAATACCAATGCCTTAAATACATCTGATAGTGAAGATAAGAGAAAGACAAGCGGATCAAAAATAGACCGGGCTCGAAAGCCAGTGCTAGGAGGAGAAGGGCTTTCCCTGGAGGAGAAGAAGAATGTTCCCCTCCGAACGGCGGCCAAGACATGGACGTCTTGCCTGAGATTCGGGGCAGATGCTAATTGGTGCTATCCGTCCATCTCTTCAAAGATGCCAAGTTGATTTATGGCACCGTGTATCGGAGGTTTAGACGGATGCGGCCGATGTAGCAGACTTCGTCAGATTCCCCCTCATTGAGGGGTTTTTGATTGTGGGGACGCTCTTCCCTGCAGGCGCAAGCCCCTGCAGTTAATTATGCTACCGCATCGCGGTAACAACTTTCTCCTTCTCCAGATGGTCACTTCGTGTCGTGGGTGTTTGTTTTGTTTGTGGTTGCCCGTGGATTGTATACGGAGACTAATTTATGTCGTCGCCCGTAGGACGTGGATTAGTCCAAATCCGTATTTTCTTAGATTTGGGTTTGGGGTTTTGGTTTGAGGATACATTAGCCATATTTGAGACTAAGATCAACTCAAACGTTTGTTAAGGATACGTTAGTCTAATTTGAGACTAAGATCAACTTAACAGGATCGTTTAGATCCGACAAAAGAGCATTTGGGCTCTATCTGTTCCCCTCCGAACGACGGCGACGACGTGGCGTCTCGCCTGAAATTCGGGGCAGATGCTAATTGGTGCTATCCGTCTGCCTCTCCGAAGATGCCAAGTCGATCCATGGCACCATGTATCGGAGGCTTAGACGGATGCGTCCGATGTAGCAGACTTCGTCAGATTCCCCCTCGTTCGAGGGGTTTTTGATTGTGGGGACGCTCTTCCCTGCAGGCGCAAGCCCCTGCAGTTAATTACGCTACCGCTTTGCTGTAACAACTTTCTCCTTCTCCAGATGGTCACTTCGTGTCGTGTGTTCTTGTTTTATGTTTCATTGCCCGTGGATCGTTTACGGAGACTGAGTTATGTTGTCGCCCGTAGGGCATGGACTGGTCCAAATCCGCATCATCTTAAATTTGGGTTTGGGGGTTTGGTTTGAGGATACGTCAGCCATACTTGAGGCTAAGATCAACTCAAACGTTTGTTAAGGACACGTTAGTCTAACTTTGTGACTAAGATCAACTTAACGGGATCGTTTAGATCCTACAAAAGAGTGTTTGGACTCTAATGTTCCAGTTTAGGGACGTGGCGGTCCATCGTATGTATGGCCGTCGGGACCCGTCACCTCTCTGACGACGTTGAAGGATTACAACGACGGATGTCAGAGGAGTTCAGAGATGTACCCTCGAGCCAGAATTAATTAGGGGGGGATCCATAGTCCAGTCCGCTTGAAGGTTTAAGGACGCATTAGCCATTTTTGAGGCTAAGATCAACTTAAACAGGACCGTTTAGATCCGACGAAAGAGCATATGGAGGCTCTATGGTTCTAGTTTAAAGACATTGCGGTCCATGGGTAGTTTAAGGACATTGCGGTCCATGGGTAGTTTAAGGACATTGCGGTCCATTGGTAGTTTTAAGACATCTCGGTCAAGGTTAAGGACGTCATAGTCCATGGGTTTAAGGACTCCACAGTCCGATATGTGCTCTGGATGCTTCACACGGGTTCACTGCCGTGCTAGGCGAGGACCAGGCTCCGCTCTGGATGCTTCACACGGGTTCACTGCCGTGCTCTGCGAGGACCAGGATCCGCTCTGGACATTTTCCGCAGGGTCAAAGAGTGACGTTATCCACGTTCCACGTAACCAGGAATTTTGTATCATGCATGGGTTTAAGGACCCCACAGTCCATATCATGAATGGTCTTCGGGACCCGTCACCTCTTTGAAGACATTGAGGGATTACAATGCCAAGTATCAAAGGAGTGAAGAGATGTACCCTAGAACCGGGGTGGATTAAATAGTCCCTGGCCCAATTTGGGTCAAGACTGATCAATTATGTTATGAGCCTATCGGCCCAGTTAATCACAAATTGAGGACTTATGGCCAGCTTGGGCTAAGTCCAGTCAGGTCTGGAATATTGACTCTTTGTTGGTCCATTGAGGGAGAATGTTTGCCTCTATCCCTTTAGCCAATTGGGCCAAAGCCTAGTGTTAAACACTTCAGAGCAATCAGTGTTGAACACTGGGAATAAGGTTGATGAGTTAGTGTTCAACACTAAGAGATAATTGGTGTTAAACACCATCAATAAGGCTTTTTCAAATTAGTGTTAAACACTAAAACAGATCAGTGTTGAACCCTGCCAATAAGGCTTTTTAATCAGCATTGAATGCTAAGGCCCGACAGTGTTTTAACACTGGGTTTTGAGAGTTCCAATTTAGTGTCGAACACTAAGGCAAAAGGGGTCACGTGGCAGCACGTGAGAGCGCCCTCCCTTCAGTTGTTCTGCTGAAATTATCATTTCTTTCAAAGCATCACGTGCCATCACGTGATGGGCATTCAAATGCCTGTATATTAGAGTTTCTGCCAAGGTCACGTGGATCACGTGGGGTGCTTCCTCAAAGGGACTTCTGTAGCTCTTTTGAGAGGGTCACGTGGTTCACCACGTGACCCTACCTCCATGTATGTTGTTGTTTAGAGAATCCGTTGATCTTTCTTTTCAGGAATTAAATTCCTCTGGCTTTAATTTTCAAAGGAATTAAATTCCTACTTCCTTTTTGAAGATTTATATTCTGAAATAGAGTTGAACTCTGAATTTTCTGTAGGAATTAAATTCCTCATATATGTGAAGAACTGAATAGGGTTAAACCCTAATGAAGGCTCTTAAGGAACTAAACTTCCCGTTTTAAAGAAATATGATTAAGGAAATTAAATTCCTGCTGTTTCAACAGAACTATGTTCTTAATTAGGGTTAAACCCTGCTTCTTTTATTTTGAAGGAATTAAATTCCCATGATATAGGGTCGAGCCCTAATTTTATTTTAAAGGAATTGAATTCCTACAGTTCTGCGAGAATTAAATTCTCATGCTTGCATTCCTTCTCTATGTTTTGGATCTGCATGGCAGGATCTCGACCCATTGAGAATTAAATTCTCAACCTTAAGGGGAGATGTGCACTTTGCAGATCCTCTATCAAAGAGAGAAGAGATGTGTTCTTCTGTTTTATATATTAGAGTTAAACTCTGCTGAGAATTAAATTCTCTTTCTTTCCGAAAGCCTTCCCTTTCTTACCTAGGGTTTTTGCAGAAGATCCAAGTCTTTTCCAAGTATCAAAGCTTTTCTCCTTTTTTCTTTCTCTGCGCATATATATCCCCTCGGTGTCTTTTGGTTCCTATTTATAGGAGAAGCAGCCGAATGATTTAGTTTTTTTTGATGAATCTTCACTGAGAGATTTGATTTGCATCCATCATTCGTTTCGGGCCTTTGGATTATTGGGTGAATTTTATTCACCGTTGGATCTTAAATCCCGAGATTCTCCTTTGTTATTTTGGTTAGATTTAAGGGGGAAATCTTTCCAAACCCGAGATTTTTCATAGATAGATGATATTTAATCATCTCTAAATCTTTAATTTGATTGGTCTCAGATAATCACTTTCCTTTGGAAAGATTCAAATTTCCTTCAGAATTTAATTCTGCCGTCAACATGGATTTTGAAAGTCGGTCACGTGTGACCACGTGACCCATGGTCACGTGCGGACACGTGACCCCCCTTTTGGAATGAAGGATCCTCTTTCTTTCTGCGTTCTGCCTTCTTCTGCTGCTTAGCCGTCACGTGTCACCACGTGACCCCTGATCACGTGTGAGCACGTGACCCCTGTCTGGCACTTCTTTCCTTGGTTCAATTGGAGAGCGAGTTTGCTGCTTTGAACGTCACGTGTCAACACGTGACCCTGGTCACGTGGGAGCACGTGACCTCTTCTGAAGCTCTTTTCCTTGACTTTGCTCAGCGATTCAATGTGCGCCTTTTCTGCACTTTATAGGTCACGTGTCAACACGTGACTGCTGGTCACGTGTAAGCACGTGACCCCTTTTTGAAGCTTTCCACAGAAGCTTTCCTGATTTTAAATCAGGAAACAAATGCCCCCACAGCGTTGTTCTCACGTGTCAGCACGTGAGTGCAACGCTGTCTCCTCTCGCGACCGTTGGATTCCTTTAGGGATCTGGGGAGATGAAACGTTTCCATTGTTTTCTATAAATACTGCCGTCTCTTCACAGGAGCCTTCACTTTGCTCATTCTTCTTCCTCTGAGAATTTCTTCTTTGAGAATTTAATTCTCGCTTTCAGAGCTCAGTTCTCTGTCTCAAAATTTCCAGAGTTTAACTCTGTCAACGGGTCCCTTTCCCTCAGGTAATAATGTCGAACGGCCAAAGCGCCTTTGTCTTTGAAAGAACTCCTTGGATTTCAAATCCATATTAAGGGCTTCGCAAAGAACCCATTTTTTTTTCAAGTAATTTCATAAGAACAGGGAACCTTCGAACTGTAGATCTCTTAGGGTTTTTAGGTGATCTTTGGGGGAACAATGACAGCGTTTTAACTTCCTGGACTTTAATTCCATCAAAATTATTTCTGGGAATTTAATTCCCTTTTTCTTAATAAGGAATTTAATTCCTATGAAGAACTCAATCTCTTCACACAGAGGCTCCTTGGGGTCTCTTGGCCCGAGGCTGTTCTTCTGCAATTAATGTGATGGCGGTTTTTGTAATGATTTTCGTGACTTTTATTTCAAGTATCATGGACGCCCATCTGTATCGTCTTGACGAAATCGTTTCATACGGGAATATTCGTGCACTGGGCTACAGTCAGAACCAGGAATTCACTGATGATCAGTGTGCCGAGATCATGGGCCGCTTCGACGAGTACAATCACAGGCTACTCCCCCGTCGCTCTTCTCTTCTGAGGCTGATCGTGCTGGCGATCCGGGAGGCGCTTCCTCTCTTTTGCGCCGGCATACCGCTCGGGGACTTAGACATTGCCGAGGATAAGGTGCATTCAGTATACCTTATGGGCTTGATCTCAAAGAGGAGGCGGGATGATCTCATTGATCTCCTTCATCAGCTTTTTCAACAATCAGCCATATTGGGCGCCTACCGGAGGGTAGAGGACATCCGCGGGGATCCCGATGCTTGTGACCGCGAGAGAAAGCATACTCGGGAGGTTCGAAATGCTTGGAAGATCTTGGATAAAGTTAATTTCAATTTTCTCAATCCATGCCCCGCGTCTGAAGCCTTACCATTGTAAAAGTTTTTCTTTTATTTTGTATCGCCTTCTTGAAGTCTGGATGATAAGCTTTGTTATGTCTCTGTGTGTTTTCATACTTTTTCTCTGAAATCTTATTATTCTGTTACTATTGTCGTTTGTGCTTTAATATGCAGGGTATCACTCCATATTCTTTCTTTTAAATGCACATTAGGTTTGGGTCTCACGTGTTCTACACGTGAGATCTTCTGATGGAATTGTTGACAAAATTTTCCATGCCGCATTTTTAGCGCGCATTATCAGATGCATAAAAGGAG
Organism: Agapanthus africanus; assembly: GCA_030015575.1. Lineage (NCBI taxonomy): Eukaryota > Viridiplantae > Streptophyta > Magnoliopsida > Asparagales > Amaryllidaceae > Agapanthus > Agapanthus africanus. Next base: position 39,913,498 of record CM057345.1, on the reverse strand, counting down.
CCTTGGAAATAGTTATTTCTCCTTGATTTTCGATGCCTTTCCTTTTTGGGCCCTGGAAACATCTTTCGCATGCAAGATTTTCCGCGCATAGCACTTAATGCACTTCTTTATATTCTTGAGGCCATAGCCTATTTTCTCTTCACAGAGAAATTCATTCCCATATCGACGTGATTTAATTTGAGGAGTATCTGAGCGCTATGGCCTGCAACCGCCCACACGCTCGTCGACAGCCATGGGAAGTGCCTATCGAGGAGATGATCCCCCGCTTTGCCGATCGGTTGGTGGATCCCCTCCTTACCGACAACGAATGCGACTCAGCCATGCATGAACTCTCGATCCGTAGGGGGTCTCCTCTCCCGATGAGTTCTCTCTGGCTCCGGATGATTCTCGCGGCTGTGCTTGCCGACATCCCTCCTCACCCACCAGAGATGACCCTGGCGATGCTTGATGCGGCGGAAGAGAAGCTCGAGGGCTTTCATGAAGCTTGCCTGATTACTCAGGCTTTGAAGGATTGCTCAATTCATATGCTGGGCCAGATCAAGGCCCGGCGAGCTATTATGTCTGCTTTCGCGGACGAACACGGCGCCAATCGGTTGGGAGCGACTCCTCGTGAGAACCGTCGCTTCGATGTGCTGGAGAGAGCACAGAGAGAGATGGAGAATTTTGTCCTTTGCTTCGTTAACCCCTGTGCCGTTGATCCCACGTTTGGTGACCTTTTTCGTTAGCGTAGAGCATTTTTAAATTAGTCTCTCCTTTTTTACGCTTTATGCAGAACTTCGATGTAGGCTTGGTACTAGTATGTATGTTTCTGCTTGCATAAATAAACTTTGGATTCTTCTCATGAGAACTTTCTTTAATTGCAAATGCTATCATCGCTTTCCTGCACATCAGACCCTTTTTGGGCATTATGAATGTTCATGCAATTGCAAACGCTATTATTATTTTTTGAATACTCATATGATTGCGAACGCATGCTTGAAATATGTCGGAAATCTTTCTTGTTGCCTTTCGCGTCAGGTGATATGAGCGCGTTTTAGATCGACTATTCCCGTCGGCTGAAAGCCCATTTATACGGTCTTGTAAATGTCGTGTTTGCAAGGCCGCGGTCACGAAAGCGAGCTTACGTGGTCACGTAGCGAACATATCGTTATGCGAGACAAAGGCTCGGCCGTAAATTTTCGGAGAGGGAGCTAGCTTCCAAGTCGCTGAGCGAGCTTCGCGCTACCCTCATCACCAAGGTCAACAAAGCGTATGAACTCTGGCGGGTGTTTCAGGAGTCCATCAAGGAGGTGGTGGCTTTTGATAAAGCCGCTACGTTTCCTCAGGAGGGGGTTGAGGCTCACAAGGCCACTGAAAAAGAGCTTGAAGCTCGGCTCGCTTCATATCAGGCCCAACAAGCTCAGGCGGAGGCTCTCCTTATGGAGATCTTGCGTCATAAAGCCGTGGCTCAGCAACAGAACGATGAGCTGGTGAAATTATTGCACCGCCCGCCGGCTTAAGGACTTGTATCTTTTCTCCCTTTTTTGTACATACTCATGAATAAGAGTATCTTTCTTTTTGTTTCTTTCATGAATTGTATTTTGTATCCATTTTGGTCTATGAATAAAAGATACATTTTTTTTTTCGATGGGGTGTCTCCTTTTCATTGAATGCATTCTGCGGATATTCTATCTTGATCTCCTTGCAGGACAGGGATGGCTCAGGATTCAGGGTTAAGATCTGCCTCTTGAGACTTCTGCGTTTTACGAGTCCCGAGGGTCTCATAAAGAGTTTTCCTCCCAGCCGTGAGGACTTGTAAGTGCCGGATGCGGTTACTCTTGTCCGTGTTTTACGGAGTCAGGGGTTTCTCCAGATATTGTAGTTTAAAGACGTCGCGGTCAAGGTTAAGGACCTCATAATCCGTGGATTTAAGGACTCCACAGTCCGATGTTAGTTTTAAGACATCACGGTCAAGGTTAAGGACCTTATAGTCCGTGGATTTAGGGACTCCACAGTCCGACGTTTGGTTGCAGGGACCCGTCACCTCTTTGAAGACGTTGAGGAATTACAACGCCGGGCATCAAAGGAGTGAAGAGATGTACCCTTAAACCGAGGCAAAAATCTGTAAGGAATAGGGGTGGTTGATCGTTAGTTTTAAGACATCGCGGTCGAGGTTAAGGACGTCATAGTCCGTGGATTTTAAGGACTCCACAGTCCGGTGTTTGCTCTGGATGCTTCACACGGGTTCACTGCTGTGCTTGGCGAGGACCAGGCTCCGCTCTGGACGTTTTCCGTGGGGTCAAAGAGTGACGTTATCCATGTTCTACGTAACCAGGAATTTTGCACTAGATGCTTCACACGGGTTCACTGCCGCGTTAGGCGAGGACTAGGCTCCGCTCTGGATGCTTCACACGGGTTCACTGCCGTGCTCTGCGAGGACCAGGATCCGCTCTGGACGTTTTCCACGGGGTCAAAGAGTGACGTTATCCGCTTTCCACGTAACCAGGAAGTTTGTAATAGATGCTTCACACGGGTTCATTGCCGTGTTAGGCGAGGACTAGGCTCCGCTCTGGATGCTTCACACGGGTTCACTGCCGTGCTCTGCGAGGACCAGGATCCACTCTGGACGCTTTCCACGGGGTCAAAGAGTGACGTTATCCGCTTTCCACGTAACCAGGAAGTTTGCACTAGATGCTTCACACGGGTTCACTGCCGCGTTAGGCGAGGACTAGGCTCCGCTCTGGATGCTTCACACGGGCTCATTGCCGTGCTCTGCGAGGACCAGGATCCGCTCTGGACGTTTTCCACGGGGTCAAAGAGTGACGTTATCCGCTTTCCACGTAACCAGGAAGTTTGCACTAGATGCTTCACACGGGTTCACTGCCGCGTTAGGCGAGGACTAGGCTCCGCTCTGGATGCTTCACACGGGTTCATTGCCGTGCTCTGCGAGGACCAGGATCCGCTCTGGACGTTTTCCACGGGGTCAAAGAGTGACGTTATCCGCTTTCCACGTAACCAGGAAGTTTGCACTAGATGCTTCACACGGGTTCACTGCCGCGTTAGGCGAGGACTAGGCTCCGCTCTGGATGCTTCACACGGGTTCATTGCCGTGCTCTGCGAGGACCAGGATCCGCTCTGGACGTTTTCCACGGGGTCAAAGAGTGACGTTATCCGCTTTCCACGTAACCAGGAAGTTTGCACTAGATGCTTCACACGGGTTCACTGCCGCGTTAGGCGAGGACTAGGCTCCGCTCTGGATGCTTCACACGGGTTCATTGCCGTGTTCTGCGAGGACCAGGATCCGCTCTGGACGTTTTCCACGGGGTCAAAGAGTGACGTTATCCGCTTTCCACGTAACCAGGAAGTTTGCACTAGATGCTTCACACGGGTTCACTGCCGCGTTAGGCGAGGACTAGGCTCCGCTCTGGATGCTTCACACGGGTTCATTGCCGTGCTCTGCGAGGACCAGGATCCGCTCTGGACGTTTTCCACGGGGTCAAAGAGTGACGTTATCCGCTTTCCACATAACCAGGAAGTTTGCACTAGATGCTTCACACGGGTTCACTGCCGCGTTAGGCGAGGACTAGGCTCCGCTCTGGATGCTTCACACGGGTTCATTGCCGTGCTCTGCGAGGACCAGGATCCGCTCTGGACGTTTTCCACGGGGTCAAAGAGTGACGTTATCCGCTTTCCACGTAACCAGGAAGTTTGCACTAGATGCTTCACACGGGTTCACTGCCGCGTTAGGCGAGGACTAGGCTCCGCTCTGGATGCTTCACACGGGTTCATTGCCGTGCTCTGCGAGGACCAGGATCCGCTCTGGACGTTTTCCACGGGGTCAAAGAGTGACGTTATCCGCTTTCCACGTAACCAGGAAGTTTGCACTAGATGCTTCACACGGGTTCATTGCCGCGTTAGGCGAGGACTAGGCTCCGCTCTGGATGCTTCACACGGGTTCATTGCCGTGCTCTGTGAGGACCAGGATCCGCTCTGGACGTTTTCCACGGGGTCAAAGAGTGACGTTATCCGCTTTCCACGTAACCAGGAAGTTTGCACTAGATGCTTCACACGGGTTCATTGCCGCGTTAGGCGAGGACTAGGCTCTGCTCTGGATGCTTCACACGGGTTCATTGCCGTGCTCTGCGAGGACCAGGATCCGCTCTGGACGTTTTCCACGGGGTCGAAGAGTGACGTTATCCGCTTTCCACGTAACCAGGAAGTTTGCACTAGATGCTTCACACGGGTTCACTGCCGCGTTAGGCGAGGACTAGGCTCTGCTCTGGATGCTTCACACGGGTTCATTGCCGTGCTCTGCGAGGACCAGGATCCGCTCTGGACGTTTTCCACGGGGTCAAAGAGTGACGTTATCCGCTTTCCACGTAACCAGGAAGTTTGTTGATTGTATCCGCATTTCACGGGATGGAGGTTTGACTCTTGGTGATATGTATCGCCGAGCCACGGAACTTGGGGTTGCCGCTGTTCCGTTTCGCTTGATGCTGTGTCTGCTGTGTCGAGACGGACGTCGAGGTGGTGGCTCGCTAGCTTTTTCGCGGCAAGCTCGGATTTTTTGGATACCGGTTTCGGCATCAGCACCGCTACAACTGGAATGTTTTTCAGGAGCGAATCATTATTTGCCTCTGTCGACGTTTGAACAAAGGTGGCTTAGTAAACAGGGTTAAGGGTCCTGCCGACCAAGGCTTTTGACTTCATGAGCCGTAAGGGTCTCACAAAGGTGTTTCTCCCTACAAGTCGTGAGGATCTTGTAGGTGTGTTTTCTCCTTAAGGATCGTGGGGATTCTTAAGTGCATGTTCTCTTGTAAGTCGTAAGGATCTTACAAAGAGGATTTTCTCCTTATAAGTCGAGAGGGCTTACAAGGGTTGTTCACCATATGGATATATCCCCAGTCATGGGTGGGACTTTGTTAGGGAAATGTTTATTCACGCCCGTGGATTGTATACAAGGGTCAGTACGAGCCGCTTGTAGGGCAGTATCGGAGGTTGTGGAGGATTCGCTTAAGAACAGGTTTAGGTTTCTGTAACTTAAGACTTTCAAGTCTTATGAGCCGTGAGGGTCTCATAAGAAAATTCTCCTTACGAGTCGTGAGGATCTCGTAAGTGTATTTTCTCCTTAGGAATCGTGAGGATCCCTAAGTGTGTTGCTCCTTTGTGAGTCGTAAGGATCTCACGCAGGTGATTTCTCCTTACAAGGTCGAGAGGACCCTATAAGTGTCTTTTAACGAGGTTGCGCCTTTTCGGGTTTTCACAAACACTCGCCGGTAGTCCTGCTGTTTTTACTCACGGAGCCCTTTCGGATTTTCATCCGTGCCCATTTTGCTTTATGGACATACCGTTTTTTTTTTTTTACCTCGTCAGCCTAAGGATGCTGGGGTAGTAGTTTTTAGGGACGTTTCGGTCCGTCGTTAGTTTAAGGACGTTTCGGTCCGTTGATAGTTTAGGGACGTTTCGGTCCGTTGTTAGTTTAAGGACGTTTCGGTCCGTTGATAGTTTAAGGACGTTTCGGTCCGTCGATAGTTTAAGGACGTTTCGGTCCGTCGATAGTTTAAGGACGTTTCGGTCCGTTGATAGTTTAGGGACGTTTCGGTCCGTTGTTAGTTTTAGGGACGTTTCGGTCCGTTGTTAGTTTAAGGACGTTTCGGTCCGTTGTTAGTTTTAGGGACGTTTCGGTCCGTTGTTAGTTTAAGGACGTTTCGGTCCGTTGATAGTTTAAGGACGTTTCGGTCCGTCGATAGTTTAAGGACGTTTCGGTCCGTTGTTATGGGAAGGCCAGCTACTGCTTGTACAGCTTGAGCCTAGGAAGATAGCGAGCTGACATAGTCGTCGTCATCTATCGTTGACCCAGGCTGTGGCTCACTAAGCATAGTATTTCTTCAAGAAGCGGCCGTTTATTGGCCTGAAAGGCCTTTCACCGTGCATGTCCACGAGTAGATAGGCTCCACCCTGGTAGACCTGGTCTATGATGTACGGGCCTTCATAGTTTGGCTCGAATTTCCCTCGCTTGGCACGATTGGGGATCATAGGTCTTTTGACCACCAGCACGAGTTCGCCTTGGCGGAATGCTCTTGGCCTGGTCAATCTTTCGTACGAGCGCGTCATCTTTGATTTGTAGGCTTCTAGATGTTGTTGCGCTATGAGTCGGGTTTCGTCGAGGGCATCAAGTTCCTCAAGTCGAAGGTGAGCATTTTCTTCGTCGGTCAGTTCGTGGTGGATTGCCACTCGTAGAGAGGGTAACTCTATCTCGAGGGGGAGTACTGCTTCCGTCCCAAACACCAACGCGTATGGCGTTGTGTTCGTGGCCGTCTTGAATGTAGTTCGATAAGCCCAAAGGGCTTCTTGCAGCCTCTCGTGCCAGTCTCTCTTATTTCGAGAAACGGTCTTTTTTATAATCTTCGTCAAGGTCTTATTGAAGGCCTCGGCCAGACCGTTGGCTCGTGGGTTGTAAACTGAAGAATACCTCCAGTCTATATTGTGCTGCTGCGCGAAGCGGCTAATCTTATGGCTTCTGTAGGCTGGCCCGTTATCGGAGATAATCCGCCGTGTGGTTCCAAACCGATAGATGACGTGCGTTTTGAAGAAATGGAGGATATTCTCCGTCTTCACTTCCCTCAGTGGTACTGCTTCTGCCCATTTGGAGAAGTAATCAGTTGTCGCCAGGATGAAACGATGTCCCCGAGATGATGCCGGCTCGATGGGTCCGACTATGTCAGTTCCCCACATTTCGAATGGCCAGCTGGCCACCGTGGGGTGTAGTGGATTTGGGTGTTGGTGGATGAAGTCTCCATGAATCTGGCACGAGTGGCATTGTCTCGCGTATTCGAGGCAGTCCTGGATCATCGTGGGCCAGTAATAACCCATCCGTTTAATTTTTAACTTCATCTTTGGGCCTGCTTGGTGAGAACCGCAAAGCCCGTCGTGAACTTCCTGAACGACTTTTTCTGCTTCGTCAGGTCCCAAGCATCTCAGCCATAGAGAATCAAGCGATCTCTTGTATAGAGTATCGTTGACGAAAGCGAAAGATAGAGCTCGTTTCATGAGCTGATGTCTTGAGGACGCTTCTTTGGGCATGCGGCGGGACTTAAAGTAGTCTATGAAGACTTCCCTCCAGTCCTCGGCCTTCTCTTGGTCTTTTATTTGTAGGGTTGTCTGCTCAGTTGCTCCCTCTTTATATAATTCCGAAGGTATTTCTGCGGGGGTGAGCACTCGACGGCTTTGTACCACGATTCTGACATCATCGAGGTTCTCGTCGGCCAGTTCTTTAGCAAGCTTAGCCAATGCGTCTGCTTTGCTGTTTTCTGCGCGTGGTATATTTTCCAAAGTATAGGAGGGGATCTGGGTCAACAGTTGTTGCACCTTTTCGCCGTACTTCACCAGCTCCGGTTTGCACGTTTGGTAGTCACCATTAACTTGGGTAACGACCAGCTGAGAATCCCCATATATGAGGAGGTCTTCAATTCCCATGTCGATGGCAAGTTCGAGGCCTGCTATCAGAGCTTCATATTCAGCCTCATTGTTTGTCCTGGGCTCTGTCAAGGAGAAGGCGAAACGCATTATCCCTCCTTGTGGGGTTGCAAAAATGAGGCCTATCCCCGATTTGATCATTGGGATACCTTGTTTCTGTTTCTTTACGGAGGACGCCCCATCGAAATAGAGTTCCCATTGGGTGCTTCCGCCGCTAATCGCATCAAATGCATGCTCGTCCGGCAAATCACAGTTCAGAGGAGAATCGGCCGGTATAGGGTGCTCAGCGAGGAAGTCAGCAATGGCCTGGCCTTTCACTGCCTTGAGAGGTTGATATGTTATCGAGAACTCCATCAAGAGCAGGGCCCATTTAGCGAGTCGTCCCGTCAATATGGCTTTTGACATCAAGTATTTAAGAGGGTCTACTTTCGAGATGAGGCAGACTTCGTGTGCCAACGCATAGTGCCTGAGCTTTGTTATCGCGAAGATTAACGCCAAGCAATGTTTTTCAATGGGAGAGTAATTGCTTTCTGCCCCCAGTAGAACTCGACTTAAGTAATAGAGTGCTCTCTCTTTCCCCTGATCGTTCTCTTGCGCCCATAGTGCGCCCAAGGAACCTTCGAGGGCGGTTGTATAAAGAATGAGGGGTTTTCCCTTGACCGGCGCAGCTAATACCGGCGGGTTCTGCAGGTACCGCTTGATCTCGTCTAGTGCACCTTGGCATTTGTGATCCCAGACGAATGGGGTTCCCTTCTTCATCAGGTGGCTGTAAGGACGGCACTTGCCCGAAAGATTGGCGATAAACCGCCGGATGTATGCGAGCTTCCCTTGGAGAGACCGCAACTGTTTGAGGGTTCTCGGCGGAGGCATCTCCATGATTGCTTTAATCTTTGATGGATCTATCTCAATACCTCGGTGTCGGATGACGAATCCCAGGAATTTTCCCGAGGAGACTCCAAACGCGCATTTGAGGGGATTCATCTTCAAATTATATTGCCGGAGGCGTTGAAATACAGTCTCCAGATGCTTTAAGTGGTCTTCGTATGACATACTCTTTACTACGAGGTCATCGATATAGCACTCGACGATGTCATGTATGAGGTCGTCGAAGATCTTTGTCATGGCCCTTTGATAGGTAGCGCCAGCGTTCTTTAAACCAAAGGGCATAACCCTGTAGCAGAATATACCCAAAGGAGTCCGAAAAGCGGTGTGCTTCTGGTCTGCGGGATGCATCTTTATCTGATTGTATCCTGACGAGCCATCCATAAAGGAGAAAACCTCGTGAGTGGACGTGTTATCTATCATTAGCTCGGTTACCGGTACTGGGAAATCATCCTTTGGACAGGCTTTATTGAGATCCCTGAAATCCACGCATATGCGTACTGTCCCATTCTTTTTCATTACCGGGACGATATTGGCGATCCAATCGGGATATTGGACTTCTTGGATGAATCCAGAATCGATCAGCTTCTTGACTTCGGCGTTGATGCTCATCTCAAGCTCGAGTCGCATCCTCCTTGGCGCCTGCTTGACCGGCTTAATATCTGGGGATATTGCTAATTTATGCACAGCAATCTCCGGATCTAATCCTGGCATCTCGGAGTAGTTCCACGCGAAGCAGTCTTTATGTCGCAGAAGCACGTTTTTTAACGCGGCCACTTTTTCTTCAGAGAGTAGCTCGCTGACGAATGTCGGTCGCGGGTCCTCTGCCGATCCCAACTCAATCTTCCTGAGGTTATCTGCAGTAGTATGTATACCGTCTTCCAGTTCTTTCGGAGCGGGCGGAAATTCCGAGATCACCTCATCATCGCTGTTTTCAAAGCACCAGGGAAGGTCATCTATGTTCTCGGGCTCTTCTTTTAATATCGTAATCGTATAACAGGTACGAATCCGCTCCCAGGACTGAGGTGGATCCGGTTTTGTTCTTGCGGCCTTGGGTTCATGCTTTTGTGGCGGCGTTACCCTCCAGCTGTTGGATAAAGCGAATCTGCCCCTTCGGTACTGGTCCTCGACCCAGTTCTTGAAGGTGAAGCAGTCTTCGGTAGGATGTCCTATGGCTCGGTGATAAGAGCAATAGCCCGAGCGAGAGGCCTTATTAGCTTGTTCAGGGTGTCTAGACTCTGGAAGCGTGATCATCTGATGTTTTAGGGCGAGCTTGAGTAACCTTTCCGTCTTGTCTCGGGGGAAGGAGTACGCTCGACTCATCTTTTCTATGAAGGACGAATCCGAGCTGTGCAGTACCCGATCACGTAACCCTCTAATCCTGCGTCGTTGTTGTCGGCTCTTTTTTCTGCTCCGTCTCCGCATCGGGCCTTTCGCATGATGGGTTGACAAGGATGAACATCTTTGTCTTTCGCAGTCTGTTGAAATAGACGTTGCGTTCTGGCCTTCTCGTAGATGGCCATTTCGCGGCTGTGGTCTTCCCGAGTTTTCTGACCCACTTTCCTGATAGGCTTGCCCATTCGTTCTTCAAACGACGGACTTGGCGCTTCAATCGCAGGGTCTGGTTTTGATGAGGGATCGGCATCTCCTGACGGGGCGTCCTCTTCTTCATCAAAGGTATATATAGCGTAGCTGCTGTGGGCCTGCTCTCGTTTTCCAGTTCTCGCGTATCCAAGCCCGAGTGTCTCCATTTTTCCGTTGGGCAATTTGCGTTGGGTTCCAGGGACATCCCAAATCTTGTTGTAGAACCGAGCCTGTCGAACAGTTTGTTTTAAGGGTACTCCTTGGCGCTTCAATAGCTTCTTTAATCCATCTGTATAGTATCTGGGCAGACGGATGGGTTGGAGTCTGTCGCATGCAGCATCTGCGCCATGCCAGATCTCTTTCTCTATTTTCGACTCTGAGGATCGGTAGAATAGGATCACCTTCTCACCCCTACGCCTGGGAGGGACGCAAAACGTTTGCAGCTCTTGCACACTGTGAGCTTGAAGCGTGTCGAGGTCCTTGTAGTGTTCTCGCGGTACCATGGTGATTTGCAAGTTATGGTCATCGCCAGGAGGTGCTTGCATTGAAAGCCGATTGGAGAATACGGCATTGACCTCATCTTCTGAATCACTTCCGAAGACCAGTATGGGGGTGGGAGTCCTCCGGTTGTTGCGTTGAGATGGCCCCGTATAAACTATCTCTTCCTCTTCTTCGGTATCGCTTCTGAAAACAGGGATGGTGGCGGCGGCCTTGTTCTCCGAGTCGCAACACCTTTCTGTATCTTCAAAGTCTGGCAAAAAGTATTTCGCATCCTCATATTTGCGGACTTCGTTCACGGAAAATGGGTTCAACTCACCCGTTACGGTATACTCGAAACCATCTTTAAAGTACTTCATACACTGATGTTGTGTAGAAGGGACGATGTTGTACTCGTGTAACCAAGGACGGCCGAGCAAGGCATTGTAGCAGGTCTTGGCGTCAATGACATGGAATTTGATGTCTGTGACGAGAAGCCCGAAGCGTAACGTTAGTATCACAGATCCGAGAGTCCGTGACGATTGTGAATCGAAACCGGAGATAGTAATTTTGTCCCGAGCGAGATGTTGCACACTCATGCAGATTTCCTTCAACACCCGAACATTAAGGAGATTGACGGAGGATCCGTTGTCCACCAGGATTTTGCCTATCTTGATGTCATGGCAGTACCCAGAGACATATAGGGGACGGTTATGGTCGCACGTCCCGAGAAGGAGGTCTTCATCACCGAAAGTGACGTCGGCCGTACGCACTTCTTCCAGTTCGTCCTTCATCTTTTCAGTGGCGAGAAAGGCTTGGAATTGCTCAGGTTCTTGTAATGCCTTAATTAGTGAGTCCCGTGCTTCTTTTGATAATAGGAGAGCGTCAAGAATGCTAAGCTGAGAAGGTAGCTTCCTTAGATGCGCGAGGATGTTATAGTCCGCTTTACTCCTCCTAGGTGGGTCTTTAGCAGCCAGTTCTTTCGCGACCTGGTCATCCAAAGTGATATCTTCCGTGACCTTTTCCTTTCCCTTATCTTTTCTGTTCGTAGGCCCGAGATTCTTTTCCGGGAGTGTGCGATTGCGCAGCTGAGTGTTTCCGCAGGCTTCTGATTCCTCATCTTTCCTTAGCGCGGATTCTTCAAAGAGAGGGCCCAGAGTCACTTCTTCGTCAGAGTCGCTCCCAAAGGTGAGGACTTGCGACCCCTCGGCATGAGCCATATAACAGTTGCCAGTAATTCTGTTGGGCCCGTCGACAGTGCTTCTTTGCTCCCGACGGCTCTTGCGTTTCATGCGTTTGAAATGTTGCCGACGAGCAACATATCCTTGCCACCATATCTTAAAGGCGTCGCACTCCTCTGTGGGGTGTGAGATTTTCCGATGATATGCGCAGTAATCGGGGTGCTTCTCCGCCCCATTGTGTGTGTTTCCTTCCGAGGGTGGTAGCCTCATTCCCATTGACATGGCTTTGGCGAACCTTTTCCTCGTCTTGAATATCTTCCCGTCCATCTCGGATGCCTTTCGCTCTGGCAGGGGTAGTTCAACTCCTTCGTTCAGTCGCCCGCATTTGGTTCCTCCTGATGCTGCCATCTCACGCTCCTGATCTGCTTTACTTTTTAGACGAATCTCGTCTAGGAAGGCATTGATCATATCAGTTGTCAGCCTCGCACGCTCTGGTTCGGGCTCCGCCTTCGGCTTCTTAGTGCTAGGAGTTTTCTCATCATCGGTAAACGAGTGGGAGATCACGTTGCAACTTGCCGCACATCCCTCGGATTCCTCCGACGAGTTCTCTCCATCATCGTCCTCTTGAAAGATGTGGCTGAGGAACTCTTGCAGTGTGACAGGAGTTCGCGCCTTCTGATTATATTCTTCCAGCGCGTCGATTTGCTTCTGCAAGTTTGTTCGCTCGTCTCCAAGCTTCGCGGGCTTCTTGGATTTCTTCTTCTTTTTCTTCGAAGCTTTTGACGGCTGGGCGTGAGTATTTGGGCCCTTATCACGAGTCTTCGTAGTCGGGCGGGGCTTCAACATCCCTTCGATAATTTGAGGTTCGAGAGGGTCCTTCCATTCGATCGCAGGGCACGCATAAAGGTCTCTCAGCATTCTTTTGGTCTTCGTTGATAGCACGACCTCCCATGGAGCTTCTTCAATAAAGGAGCAGGTTGCCCCCAATGTATCTGTTTTCTTAGGAGTATGCGGCTGTGGTGGGCTCACCTTCCACTTCTCGGACAGTACAAACTTCCCCTGGAGGTATTGATCTTCGATCCAACCTTTGAAGACGAAGCAATCTTCAATCGGATGACTTACCGTCTGATGGTAAGGGCAGTAGTTGGGGTTATTCACCTCGCTAGGTTGTGGCGGTCGCCTTGGATTTGGGAGGTTAATAAGTCTGTTGCGTATTGCCAGCTCAAATAACCGTTTCGTCTTGTCTCGTGGGAATGAGTAGGGACGCTTCATCTTTTCGTTATAATATCGGCGTCTTTCTTCCAATTGATCTGCCGATTTCGGGGCGTCGGGTTGCTGTTGGGCATTCACGACAAAAGTTGCCCTTCCTTTACCCTTGTCATTCCGAGGTTCTGGCTTCGGGGTAGGTGGTCTATGACCCATCTGGTCCATCTGAGCCAACTTGTCGATTAAAGCCTGGAATGTGGTTGGCTTAAAGAACATCATAAACTGGGAAATAGTTGCATGGGGGTCTAGGGTTCCCATGAACATGCCCACTGCGGGTGCCTCCTCAATGCGTTGCTCGCATCTCGACCACAAATTCCGCCAGCGTATAGCATACTGGACCCAGGTTTCGCCTGGTTTTACCGTGGCGTTAATAAGTGCAGTTATTGGAGTGCGTTCGCTGGCACTTGCAAATCGCTGAGTGAACAACAACTCCATTTCAACGAACGTTTTGATGGAATCGTTCAGGAGTTCCGAATACCATTCGAACGTTGTTTCTGATAAGCTGCCCACGAACTGGCGGAGCAACAGTTTATCGTCACCGCCGGTGTTACCGCAGAGGGCCCGGAACTGGGCGACATATTGATGGGGATTGCCGGTCCCCTTATACACGTAGAATTTTGGTATCGTATAGCCTTGCGGGTATTTGATTTGGTCGTACCAGCTCGGATACGGCCGCCCGGTTTTCACGATTTGACCAGCTGCCTCAGTCGCGTGATGAACTCGGATTTGCTGGGCTATGTAGTCAGCCAAGTCAGCCTTAGAGATCGTCTCTTCCTTGGCCGTTGAGAGGGCTGGTGGTGGATTTGACGTCTCTCCTCGGTCGTCTTCAAGAACAATCGGAGGATCTTCGGCGGGTAAGTCCTGCTGGATCATCATTCCTATCACATCTTGAAAGAGAAGGCCCATCCGTTGTATGTTGGCCGCTTGTTCAGCAGCCTCTTTGTCCCTTTTCTCCAGTGTCCGACGAAGGAATTCAGCGTCGGTTTCTTCCTCCCGGCGTGCGTCTGAGGACTCTTCTGGGCTTTCCTTCGGCCCGGTGAGCGCGGCCATAGCATTCATCATTTCTTGGAGCTTTTGTTGCTGCTCCTGGGATTTCGTTACGGATCGGGTTAGTGGTCGGTGGCCTGTAGAAGTGCGGCTCTCCTCCTTTCTAGAGGCCATGTATACGGTGTGGACCATCATGCCCCCAGACTTAGGGCGTCTAGGCTTAGTGCTTTTAGCCGTCGTTGCATGCTGCGGGGTCTTCTCCGGCTTCCTCTTTTTATGAGCCACGGAGGTTGAAGGGGCCGCTAAGGCGGGCATCCAGACAACCTTTTGGGGTTTAGCCTGGTGACCAGCTTCCGGTTGGATTTTCGGCTTCTTGTACTGGCGGGAGAAGTTTGGATCGATGATCGAGTCTCGGGCTTGCCGCCAAACCTTATAGATTTTGGAAGACAGCCGTTGAGGAGATCGGGGCTGTTCTGATTCTATTTCCACAACCTTTTCTGATGGGGGAGGAGACCTCTTCAGTACTGCTGTAGGGGAATTCCTTCGCACCTTATTTAGCATTTCAAAGCTGTTCCCAGTCGGAACAGCAGCATTAACTTCGGCCACCGGGGCCGGTGGGGTCAATCCGGAGGGGGAGTTGCCCCCAGCTTTCCTTATTCGGTGCCAATGACGACGCCGAGCACGTCGAGCAGACGGCGTAGAGTCAGATATAAGAATGGTTTCGTCTTGCCCTCTGTGTGGGCGGGGGATCGTTGTTGGTGTTAGCCTGTCAAAGACCGATGTCCTTTGTGCAGCGGGAGCGGGAGTCGAAGCTGTTAATCTTGTGAAGATCGATTTCTTGACCGGGGAAACCGCCTTGGCAATTTCGGGGGTAGGAGCAGCCACTTTCTTAGAAGTAGCCTCCTCTGAGATTGTAGGCTCCATGATAAGTTCGCAAGATTTCTGGCCCAATCTAGAGAAGACCGAGGCGTTGACGTTGGGCGACTCGTTGAGAGGAGCCGCGGCAGGGGTAAGACGATCAAAGACCGACTTCCTGAGAGTTTCCTTTGTCAGTACCGGCGCCACGAAGCTTGATGAGGGGAGCATAGTCCCAAAGAACAATCCGGTAGTGGCCTGAGTCACCTGGTCCACCGGCATTGTGAACAACGAAGCAGCTTGGGGTCCATAGGCTATACCTCCTGGCGAGGTAGAACGTTGGTCGCAATTGCAGTTTGAGCAGTTGAAGGACTTCGCGGAAGTAGCAGCCATCGATCCTTTGTTTTCTGCAATAGGCAAGACGCCAATTCTTAGTATCTTGAAACCCAAGGGCAATCATTGGCGAACCGCGATTGGTTCGCGAATCACGACACACGAAGTGTGGAGTGGAAAGAGGAAAAGGTCCCACCGGGCGTGCCAGAATCCGTTCCCCTCCGAACGACGGCGACGACGTGGCGTCTCGCCTGAAATTCGGGGCAGATGCTAATTGGTGCTATCCGTCTGCCTCTCCGAAGATGCCAAGTCGATCCATGGCACCATGTATCGGAGGCTTAGACGGATGCGTCCGATGTAGCAGACTTCGTCAGATTCCCCCTCGTTCGAGGGGTTTTTGATTGTGGGCACGCTCTTCCCTACAGGCGCAAGCCCCTACAGTTAATTACGCTACCGCTTTGCGGTAACAACTTTCTCCTTCTCCAGATGGTCACTTCGTGTCGTGTGTTCTTGTTTTATGTTTCATTGCCCGTGGATCGTTTACGGAGACTGAGTTATGTTGTCGCCCGTAGGGCATGGACTGGTCCAAATCCGCATCATCTTAAATTTGGGTTTGGGGGTTTGGTTTGAGGATACGTCAGCCATACTTGAGGCTAAGATCAACTCAAACGTTTGTTAAGGACACGTTAGTCTAACTTTGTGACTAAGATCAACTTAACGGGATCGTTTAGATCCTACAAAAGAGTGTTTGGACTCTAATGTTCCAGTTTAGGGACGTGGCGGTCCATCGTATGTATGGCCGTCGGGACCCGTCACCTCTCTGACGACGTTGAAGGATTACAACGACGGATGTCAGAGGAGTTCAGAGATGTACCCTCGAGCCAGAATTAATTAGGGGGGGATCCATAGTCCAGTCCGCTTGAAGGTTTAAGGACGCGTTAGCCATTTTTGAGGCTAAGATCAACTTAAACAGGACCGTTTAGATCCGACGAAAGAGCATATGGAGGCTCTATGGTTCTAGTTTAAAGACATTGCGGTCCATGGGTAGTTTAAGGACATTGCGGTCCATGGGTAGTTTAAGGACATTGCGGTCCATGGGTAGTTTAAGGACATTGCGGTCCATTGGTAGTTTTAAGACATCTCGGTCAAGGTTAAGGACGTCATAGTCCATGGGTTTAAGGACTCCACAGTCCGATATGTGCTCTGGATGCTTCACACGGGTTCACTGCCGTGCTAGGCGAGGACCAGGCTCCGCTCTGGATGCTTCACACGGGTTCACTGCCGTGCTCTGCGAGGACCAGGATCCGCTCTGGACGTTTTCCGCAGGGTCAAAGAGTGACGTTATCCACGTTCCACGTAACCAGGAATTTTGTATCATGCATGGGTTTAAGGACCCCACAGTCCATATCATGAATGGTCTTCGGGACCCGTCACCTCTTTGAAGACATTGAGGGATTACAATGCCAAGTATCAAAGGAGTGAAGAGATGTACCCTAGAACCGGGGTGGATTAAATAGTCCCTGGCCCAATTTGGGTCAAGACTGATCAATTATGTTATGAGCCTATCGGCCCAGTTAATCACAAATTGAGGACTTATGGCCAGCTTGGGCTAAGTCCAGTCAGGTCTGGAATATTGACTCTTTGTTGGTCCATTGAGGGAGAATGTTTGCCTCTATCCCTTTAGCCAATTGGGCCAAAGCCTAGTGTTAAACACTTCAGAGCAATCAGTGTTGAACACTGGGAATAAGGTTGATGAGTTAGTGTTCAACACTAAGAGATAATTGGTGTTAAACACCAGCAATAAGGCTTTTTCAAATTAGTGTTAAACATTAAAACAGATCAGTGTTGAACCCTGCCAATAAGGCTTTTTAATCAGCATTGAATGCTAAGGCCCGACAGTGTTTTAACACTGGGTTTTGAGAGTTCCAATTTAGTATTGAACACTAAGGCAAAAGGGGTCACGTGGCAGCACGTGAGAGCGCCTTCCCTTCAGTTGTTCTGCTGAAATTATCATTTCTTTCAAAGCATCACGTGCCATCACGTGATGGGCATTCAAATGCCTGTATATTAGAGTTTCTGCCAAGGTCACGTGGATCACGTGGGGTGCTGCCTCAAAGGGACTTCTGTAGCTCTTTTGAGAGGGTCACGTGGTGACACGTGACCCTACCTCCATGTATGTTGTTGTTTAGAGAATCCGTTGATCTTTCTTTTCAGGAATTAAATTCCTCTGGCTTTAATTTTCAAAGGAATTAAATTCCTACTTCCTTTTTGAAGATTTATATTCTGAAATAGAGTTGAACTCTGAATTTTCTGTAGGAATTAAATTCCTCATATATGTGAAGAACTGAATAGGGTTAAACCCTAATGAAGGCTCTTAAGGAACTAAACTTCCCGTTTTAAAGAAATATGATTAAGGAAATTAAATTCCTGCTGTTTCAACAGAACTATGTTCTTAATTAGGTTTAAACCCTGCTTCTTTTATTTTGAAGGAATTAAATTCCCATGATATAGGGTCGAGCCCTAATTTTATTTTAAAGGAATTGAATTCCTACAGTTCTGTGAGAATTAAATTCTCATGCTTGCATTCCTTCTCTATGTTTTGGATCTGCATGGC
Source organism: Agapanthus africanus (assembly GCA_030015575.1). Taxonomy (NCBI): domain Eukaryota; kingdom Viridiplantae; phylum Streptophyta; class Magnoliopsida; order Asparagales; family Amaryllidaceae; genus Agapanthus; species Agapanthus africanus. The sequence goes on along the minus strand of CM057345.1, from coordinate 39,895,864 downwards.
AGGATCTCGACCCATTGAGAATTAAATTCTCAACCTTAAGGGGAGATGTGCACTTTGCAGATCCTCTATCAAAGAGAGAAGAGATGTGTTCTTCTGTTTTATATATTAGAGTTAAACTCTGCTGAGAATTAAATTCTCTTTCTTTCCGAAAGCCTTCCCTTTCTTACCTAGGGTTTTTGCAGAAGATCCAAGTCTTTTCCAAGTATCAAAGCTTTTCTCCTTTTTTCTTTCTCTGCGCATATATATCCCCTCGGTGTCTTTTGGTTCCTATTTATAGGAGAAGCAGCCGAATGATTTAGTTTTTTTTTGATGAATCTTCACTGAGAGATTTGATTTGCATCCATCATTCGTTTCGGGCCTTTGGATTATTGGGTGAATTTTATTCACCGTTGGATCTTAAATCCCGAGATGCTCCTTTGTTATTTTGGTTAGATTTAAGGGGGAAATCTTTCCAAACCCGAGATTTTTCATAGATAGATGATATTTAATCATCTCTAAATCTTTAATTTGATTGGTCTCAGATAATCACTTTCCTTTGGAAAGATTCAAATTTCCTTCAGAATTTAATTCTGCCGTCAACATGGGTTTTGAAAGTTGGTCACGTGTGACCACGTGACCCATGGTCACGTGCGGACACGTGACCCCCCTTTTGGAATGAAGGATCCTCTTTCTTTCTGCGTTCTGCCTTCTTCTGCTGCTTAGCCGTCACGTGTCACCACGTGACCCCTGGTCACGTGTGAGCACGTGACCCCTGTCTGGCACTTCTTTCCTTGGTTCAATTGGAGAGCGAGTTTGCTGCTTTGAACATCACGTGTCAACACGTGACCCTGGTCACGTGGGAGCACGTGACCTCTTCTGAAGCTCTTTTCCTTGACTTTGCTCAGCGATTCAATGTGCGCCTTTTCTGCACTTTATAGGTCACGTGTCAACACGTGACTGCTGGTCACGTGTAAGCACGTGACCCCTTTTTGAAGCTTTCCACAGAAGCTTTCCTGATTTTAAATCAGGAAACAGGATACATTAGCCATATTTGAGACTAAGATCAACTCAAACGTTTGTTAAGGATACGTTAGTCTAATTTGAGACTAAGATCAACTTAACAGGATCGTTTAGATCCGACAAAAGAGCATTTGGGCTCTATTGTTCCAATTTAGGGACATAGTGGTCCTTGTTTAATGTATGGCCGTCGGGACCCATCACCTCTCTGACATCGTTGAAGAATTACAACAACAGGTGTCAGAGGAGTTCAGAGATGTACCTTTGAACCAAAGTCGATTGGGGGATCTATAGTCCAATTTGGTACTAAAGTCTGTTTGAAGGTTTAAGGATACGTTAGCCGTATTTAAGTCTATGATCAACTTAAACGGGATCATTTAGATCTGACAAAAGAGCATTTGGGGGATCTATTGTTCCAGTTTAGGGACATAGTGGTCCATCTCCAGTTTAGGTACATAGTGGTCCATCGCCAGTTTAGGGACATGGTGGTCCGTTTAAAAAGTATGGATGTCGGGACCCATCACCTCTCTGAAGACGTTGAAGGATTACAACGACAAATATCAGAGGAGTTCAGAGATGTACCTTTGAACCAATGAGTTGGTTGAAAGAGCAGATGTGCTCAGTTCAAGATGATTTGAGGACTTATGGCCAGTTTGGGCTAAGTCCAATTATGTTTGAAATATTGGCCCTTTGGACCATTAGATATATGTCTGCGTTCAGCCCCTCGTCATTCAGCAGTGTTAAACAGAGGTTTGGAGGCTCTGACAACATTTTGTCTTTGATTTCCTCAATTTTGAGATTCATTTGGAGGAGGGACTTTTGCCTCTGGAAAATTAGCCAATTTGGCTAAAAGTAGTATTAAACACTTAGAGAACAACAGTGTTAAACACTGGAGATAGAACTCTCAAATTAGTGTTAAACACTAAAAGACAACCGGTGTTAAACACTGGAAATATAATCTTTAAATTAGTTTTAAACACTAAAGACAGAGGGGTCACGTGTGGACACGTGAGAGTGCCCAAAGGGGGACCAGATCCCTTTTCTTCGTTATGCAATTAAGTGTTAAACGCTTTTCATTTCCTGGCCATCACGTGTGGGCACGTGATAGGCATTCATCCATTGGATATTAAAGGGATTTGTTAGGGGTCACGTGGGGACACGTGAGGGCGCCCTAAATGTGGAGCCAGATCTCCTTTTGTTTTATCCTCAAATCTGCGAATAAGTGTTAAACACTTTTATTTTTATTTTAGAGCATCACGTGTTGGCACGTGATGGGGATCTGTGCGCCAATTGTTAAAGCATTTGCTGAGGGGTCATATGAAAGCGCCCAAAGCTTTCATTTCCTTTGCTTTTTCTTTCTGCGTTTTGGGAGTCACGTGGGAGCACGTGAGGCATTGCCTCAAAGCTTTCCTACTTCTCATTTCTGGGGATCTCTTCAGGGGTCACGTGGGGACACGTGACCTTGGTCTTTTGCATGCATGGAGATCTTTCAAGTCTTTTTTTTAAGAATTAAATTCTCTGTAGGGTTAAACTCTAATTTTTGTTTTGGAGAAATTAAATTCCTATTGTGAAAGAATTAAATTCTTATTTAGGATAAAACCCTGATTTCTTTTTAAAGGAATTAAATTCCCAGATATGTAAAAGAATTAAATTCTTGATTAGGGTTAAACCCTAGTTTTCTTTTAGGAGAATTAAATTCTCAAAACTCAATTCCCCTTCTAAGTTTAGGATCTGCATGGCAGGATCTCGACCTGATGAGAATTAAATTCTCAACTTATGAGGAGATGTGCTCTGTGCATATCTTCAACCAGAAGAAGAACTAAGTTATTTTTTGTATAAGAGTTAAACTCTTGGATTTTGTGAATTAAATTCTCTCTTTGAAGTTTTGATTCCCTTTCTTTTCTCACCTAGGGTTTTCTTTGTTGAGAATTAAATTCTCCTTTCTTTTCTTCCCTCTTGAGACTTAAATTCTCCTCTCTCTGTTTTTCTCTCCCAAAAAAGGTCCCTCCTTCTCTTCTTTCTCCTTTCTTTCTCCTTCTCCATATTCTTTCTCCTATTTATAGGAGAAAGAAAAGAATCAATTTGTTTTATGAATCTTTCATTGAAAGATTTTAATTGATTTCATAATTAATATGATCCTTTAGATCACACAATGAATTTTATTCACCATTGGATTTTAAATCCAAAGATATTCTGTTTGTTATTTCCGGTGAGATTTAGGGAAAATCTTTCCTTGTCTAGGGTTTTTCCATAAATTGGTGATATTTAATCACCCTTGGATCTTTAATCCAACGGTCCCCATAATCCTTTTCCATTTGGAAAGATTTATAAGCTCTTAGAATTTAATTCTATTAACTGTAAGGCTTTCGAAGCCAGTCACGTGCTGACACGTGACCCACAATTGAGTTCTTTAACGGCCGCTTGTTTATGTTGTTGTTTTAACCATCACGTGTCAGCACGTGACCATTGGTCACGTGTGAGCACGTGATACCTCGTTGAGGTATTTTTTCTGACTTTTAGAATTAAATTCTTCTAAGCTGTAAGGCTTTCAAAGCCTGTCACGTGCTGGCACGTGACCATTGGTCACGTGTGAGCACGTGACCCTCAATTGAGTTATTTTTCAGCAGTTTGTTTTCACCTCTGTTCGATGAAGTTTTAACCATCACGTGTCTACACGTGACCATTGATCACGTATGAGCATGTGATACCTCATTGAGGTAATTCCTGATTTTTAATCAGGGAACAGTGCATAGCATATTTGCTCATAACGTTTGATCCCGGATGAATTATGAAGCCCATAATATATCAAATCGAAGGGTTTTTCGAGATGCTTTCGATACCATCAGAATTTAACAGTTCCTCTTTTCTGAGTTTATCAAAATACAGGCCGGAAGATACTGGTTTGCATTTCCTTAAGCGTATCGTTGCCATTTGGTACCTTGGACTCTTCTGCGCAGAAATTTTTGGCAGGAACAAAGAACAAGGTTTACTCTTTCAGAAGAGACAAGGTCTGCAAGATATTCAAAGATGCCTTGAACAATGGTCTACAATTGCTAGAGTCGAAAATACCTCACGAAGCAAAAATGACCGAAAATCCTCTATGTTTCCCGTACCACCGAGTAGTGAGCCATGCGATCGAGAATTGCTATATTTTCAAAGAATGGGTCGAAAAGCAATACAAGACTGGAGAAATCGAGTTTTCCAAGAGTGTGTTGGTGAACAATCAAGCTCCAACCACCAACTTTATACAGATAGAAGCTGAAGCATTCTGAGAGCAAACGGTTGAATCCGCTTCCCCAAGAAATGAATCCGACTTTCCGCAACCTCTCCGAAGAAGATGTTAAAGCTACTACAGAAAGAGCCCAGAACAGAATGGAAAGGGAAGAAGAAGCTCACCATTCCAGCTGCCAATTCGTCTCAATCGGGCCTGTTCCCCTCCGAATGACGCGGCGGTGACGCGGTGAACGTCTTGCCTGTGATTCGGGGCAGATGCTATTTAGTTTTATCCGTCCACCTCTCCGAAGATGCCAAATTGATTTATGGCACCATGTATCGGAGGTTTAGACGGATGCGGCCGATGTAGCAGACTTCGTCAGATTCCCCCTCGCTTAAGGGGTTTTTTATTGTGGGGACGCTCTTCCCTGCAGGCGCAAGCCCCTGCAGTTAATTACACTACCGCATCGCGGTAACAATTTTCTCCTTCTCCAGAATTTCACTTAGTGTCGTGTGTGTGTTTGTTTTGTTTGTGGTTGCCCGTGGATTGTATACGGAGACTATTTATTTCGTCGCCCGTAGGACGTGGATTAGTCCAAATCCGTATTTTCTTAAATTTGGGTTTTGGGTTTTGGTTTAAGGATACGTTAGCCATTTTTGAGGCTAAGATCAACTTAAACGTTTGTTAAGGATACGTTAGTCTAATTTCCAGACTAAGATCAACTTAACGGAATCGTCTAGATCCATTTCCAGTTTAGGGACATGGTGGTCCATTTAATATATAGCCGTCGGGACCCGTCACCTCTCTGACGACGTTGAAGGATTACAACGACATGTGTCAGAGGAGTTCGGAGATGTACCCTTGAACCAAGGTTGATTGGGGGTCTTACAGTCCAATTTGGGACTAAAGTCTGTTTGAATGTTTAAGGATACGTTAGCCATATTTGAGGCTAAGATCAACTTAAACGGGATCGTTTAGATCCAACAAAAGAGCGTTTGGGAGCTCTATTGTTCCAGTTTAGGGATGGCAAGACCTTCTCGCTCTGTTCCTAAGCTCAAGCTTTATAAGCAGTAGCCAGCTTTCTCAATGGCGGACCGAAAAGTCCTTAAACTAATAGCGGACCGAAACGTCCTTAAACTAATACCGCAGCATCCGTAGGCTGACAAAATGAAAAAAATATATATATAAAAAATATAAATAAATAAAAACGGTATGTCCATAAGCAAAAAGGGGCACGGATGAAAACCCGAAAGGGCTCCGTGAGTAAAAACAGCAGGACTACCGGCGAGTGTTCGTGAAAACCCGAAAGGGCGCGACCTCATAAAAAAAAAGAAGAAGAAAATAAATAAAATAAAATAAAAACGGTATGTCCATAAGCAAAATGGGCACGGATGAAAACCCGAAAGGGCTCCGTGAGTAAAAACAGCAGGACTACCGGTGAGTGTTTGTGAAAACCCGAAAGGGCGCAACCTCATTAAAAGACACTTATAAGGTCCCCTCGACCTTGTAAGGAGAAACCACCCGCGCGAGATCCTTACGACTCACATGGGAGCAGCACACTTAGGGATCCCCACGATTCCTAAGGAGAAAATACACTTGCGAGATTCTCACGACTCATAAGGAGAACTTTCTTACGGGACCCTCACGGCTCATAAGAGTTGAAAGTCTTAAGTTACAGAGACCTGAACCTGTGCTTAAGCAACCCCCACAACTTCCAATATTGCCCTACAAGTGGCTCAATACTGGCCCTTGTATATAATCCATGGGCGCGAATAAACATTTCCCTAACTAAGATCCATCCGTGACTGGGGAAATGTTCGCATGACCCTTGTAAGTCCTCTCGATTTACAAGGAGAAAACCCTCATATAGGATCCTTACGACTTACAGAGAAACAAACACTTAAGAATCCTTACGATTCCTAAGGAGAAAATACACCTACAAGATCCTCACGACTTGTAGGGAGAAATACCTTTGTGAGACCCTTACGGCTCATGGAGTTAAAAGCCTTAGTCGGCAGGACCTTAACCCTATTCGCTAAGCCACCTTTGTTCGACGTCGATGGAGGCAAATAATGATTCGCCCCTGGAAATATCCCAGTTGTAGCGGTGCTGATGCCGAAACCGGTGTCTAATTTCAGGCTTACGGCAAGAAGCCAGTAGGCCGCACATGCATACGAAATAGCCGAAATGATGGGGAAACTTGCAATAAAAAGCAGCAAGTAAAAATGTATGCATGCAAAATAGCCAAAATGATTGGGCAACTCGCAATAAAAAGCAGCAAGTGAAAGCAAAATAAATAGCCGAAATGATTGGGCACCGCGAAAAATAGCCGAAATGATTGGGCAATCGCGACCTTCGCAATATAAAAGCTGAAATGATAGAGCATCGCGGAAATAAAACAAAAAAAAAGATGATAAAACTTCGGCCCTACAGCTGAGATCACATCGATCCCTGTATACAATCCAAGGGCACAAAAAAAGAAGGAACTATACTCTCCCAACAGGCTCCGCCAGAAAACGAAGCCAAATCTCGACGGTTCATTCCAACTCCGAAGAAACCAGTGTCTTCAGCAAATACCTCAACTCAAGGAAACAAACACTCCTTGACGAAAGCCTTCTGATTCGCGTCGACTCGCAGAGCAACCAGTGCCTCTGTGGGAAATTCTCGATCCGTTTCAACACCAAGGAAACAAATAATCCTTGGCGCTAGGGAAACAAATAATCCCTAGCAAATATCTCAACTCAAGGAAACAAACAATCCTTGACGAGAACCTCCTGATCCGCGTCGACTCGCAGAGCAACCAGTGCCTCCGTGGGAAATTCTCGGCTCGTTTCAACACCAGGGAAACAAATAATCCTTGGCGCTAGGGAAACAAATAATCCTTAGCAAATTCCTCAACTCAGGGAAACAAACAATCCTTGACGAGAGCCTCCTGATTCGCGTCGACTCGCAGAGAAACCAGTGTCTCCGCGGAAAAATTCCCGATTCGTCTCAACTTGCAAGATGAAGCCTCAGGCAGCGGGGACTAAAAAAACTTGCTTCCTGAACAATGGGACCCTACAAGTCAATCTAAAAACCGTCTCTTGCATACTATCCACGGGTCTCACTCTCCGAAGTCGAGTTTCGACAAGGAGGGAAACAACCGCTTACGGGTCCTCTCGATTCGTAAGAGGGAAAAATTCTCTTATAGGATCCTTACGACTTGTAAGAGAAAACACACTTAGGAATCCTCACGATTCCTAAGGAGAAAACCCACCTACGAGATCCTCTCGATCCGTAGGGAGAAAAATCTCTACGAGACCCTCACGGCTCATAGAGTTGAAAAGTCTTAGGCAGCAGATATGAACCTGCGGTCTAAACCATCGCTATTTCTTAAGAAAGTCGAGATGCGTACTCTATTATCTGTTGACCATGTTCACTAAGGTGGCATGCTGATAATAAAAGAAAGAAAAGGCGGAGAAATGACACAAGACATTACAGAAAATGTGTATCTTTTATTCATAAACTTGATTGAGTACATGATACATTGTGCTAAAGAATAAAAATATATATATATATATATATACATTTTTTTATTTACAAATACAAACGATACAAGGAGAGTTACTGAGAAGGAAGCGTCTTGCATAGTTCTAGCAATTGTTCGCGCACTTCCTTCCACACTTTCTCCTGATCGGCCACCACTGCCAGCTCCGCCTCCACTTGGTCCCGTTGCTGGGAGACAGATACAAGCTGATCCCTGACGGCCTGATGAGCAGCTTCGCGGCCTAGGGTATCATGCTCGGCTACATCAAGTGCCCGCTTCAGTTTTACCCCATTTATGATGCGCTCCAGAAGGCCCTCGAAGACGGCCTTTACCTCAGCGGCGTTCGCCTCAACTTCAGAACACATGCGAGCAGTTTCGCTTGAAGACTCCTGGCACTCCTTCAGCCTCAAAGCCGTTTCTTGTTCCAAATGACGGAAATGAGAAGTGCTTTGCTCGAGCCATGCTCCCCGTTGAGTACGCACAGCCAAAGTCTCGGGGGATAGACGCATCGACTCCAGCTGATGAAGACGAGCCTCACTCTCCCGACAGTGATTAACCCAAGAAGCGACGATGCCCTCGTCATGGAAGGTGGCAAATATCACCAACATCGGGTTAACCATCGTAGCGAAGTCCTCAGCGGACGTAGGAGTCTCAACGTTGAGTTCCTCGATGTAGTCGCTCAACATGCGCAGACTATTCGCCGCACCTTTTGAGGACGGACGTCTCTAGAAAGGGCTGCCCGGCATTGTAATATGAGACTCAAAAGGCGCCGAGACTGGAACGACAGCTGAAAAGACAAAGTGCGATTAGATGACGATTCAATAGATATGGAAAAAGTCATTGATAAGATAGTTTACTATACCGGTTGAAGCAGGTGGCAAGGCCGGAAGGGCCGGTGGCGCGACCGATCTTTCTTCTCCCCCTTCGATTTGTAACACTGCAGTCAGGACAAGAGAGAGTTAGAAATAATTCTATCACCGAAAAAGAAAGATATCAATAGAAACCATACTTACCAGTGCCACCGGAGGAAGAAGCGAGTTCAGATGGGAAGGAGAAGTGTGGGAGTAACACTTGATATAGATGATCAAAGAGCACTCCTGAAAAGACATAACAGTGCGACTTTAGTACACAAATTATTCGTTTGGAAGATAAGATTAATAAATTGCAAACCCATACCTTACAATATCTTCGACGGTATGAGAGAGGGTTGAGAGGTGACCGCCGCCAAGGCAGTTGTTGAAGGCGCTCCCTCGAGCAGTGGGGAATCAGCGCTGGCCACACCTGCGTTACAAAAAAAGGGTGAACTTGTCAGAAATGACTGTAAGGTAAAGAAAGACAGCAACTTGGGATTTACCTGATGAGCTGCCGGCTGAAACGGAGGCGATTCCCTCCTCTATTGACATGAGGCCACCGCCCGTGGCCTCATCACCCGACTCAATGGGCGTTGTTGTGCTCGCGAGACCTGGAGACGGCGGAAGACCATAGACGGGGAGGGCTATGACTGGAGCATTGCCAGATTCCTGAGAAGGAGCGGTTGGCTCGTCCTCGGGAATCATGGCCACCTCACCCGCTACTCCCTCGGGTTCAGTAGTCGCGGTTGTCTCGTCCACCGTCACCACAAGGTTATCGGCCTCAGGCACTCCGCCCACTGCTACCTCGGGCTCAGCAACAACCGCTTGCTCAGGTATAGTGGACATGACTAGTTCGTCAGCCACTACCTCGGGCCCAGCAATCCCAGCTGTTTCATCCGCCACCGACTCGGGCTCGACCAATATCTCTCCCCTCAGCCCCTCGGGATCGACAGTCTCCGCCTCCCCCTCGGTTGGGCTTGGCCCTGCAGGGTGGAACATATAAGAACCGACAGTTTTATAAGTCTTATAACAAGATTCTGAAAGAAGTATTACCTGAGGTAGACTTGTCATTGGCCTCTCGATTGGCGCGGATCGCCTGTCTATGAGCTGTAGACAGGGCGACCGGAGGCTCTTCTGACGGAGTGTCGGCATGAGGGATGGTGCTTGGGCCCGCTCCCGTAGCCAAGGCAGCCCTGCGTGCCTTTGCTTCGCGCCTCGACCGTTTCCGTTCCTCCTGGGCTGTCACGATGGACCTCTTTGACGCTTCCTTCATCGAAGCGTCGTCATCCTCATTTAAAGATGCCTCCAAAGCCTTTAAGGCGTCTCTTATCGGCTCTTCAAGATGAACTTCCTGCAGTAACCCTGAAGAAGTAGGAATGTCGGCAGCTGGTAGAACACCTGCGTCACTTGGCGGGAGCAGCATTGAGGTTCCTGCGATAAAAAGGGAGAGGTTAGATCGACCATAACACAAGGGAAATGAAAACTTGATGAATCGAAACTTACTAAGGCCCATGGACGCTCTAAGACGTTCCTCCTCTTGGAAAGTCTTCAGCGAAGCGGCAATGGCTTCTTCATCAGTGATGCCTGTTGGAAGAAAAGAAAGAAAAGCGTTAGTCAAAGGCAATGAGGAGGATATGTTACAATAAAGAAAATGCGACTAGTAGTTACCTGATTGCGCAAGCTTAGCTAGCCATGCGTCGCGCCTTGCCAACCACGCTGAAGTTTCGAGAGCGGCCTCCAAGTCTGTATCATCCAGCGGCGGCATGACTAATCCCTCGTTAGTCCCATATTCGATCAGGCCCTCGGCATAGGGAGCATGGGGTTCCTGACCAAACGCGACATCGGCGGCGAAGAGCGACTTCTTTTTCTTCTGCCTGCCAACCCTAGGTGCACGCGGGATCGACTTACGTTTAGAAGCCACCTTGGGACGGTGGGTCCCGATGTCTGCACCTACACCGGACTCCGGCGAGGCCACAACCACTATCTCCACCGGGGCACGGGGCGCTAGAGGTGCATCTGCAATATCAGGGAGTGGCAATCCGTGTGGAGGAATTTGCGCACGCGATGGCCCGGTTCTAACCTCTTTTAGAGGAGCAATTACTGGAGTCCTAGGAACCAAAGGAGCGTTGCGGTCGCTGCCTGGAGGCGTACCCTTACGATCAACCAGCAGTCGCCTTTCCTCCTTTATAACGGCTCCTGTTGCATGATTGTACCAGTCTTTATATACATTAAGGAGTCGTGGAGCGAAAGCTGGCGCACTGATAAAAAAACGAGAACCCGTATTCAGGCGCATGAAGTGATGTAACGCGTTCTCCATCCCTTCTTCATTGGCAGCAGGTTCTAGTAAGAAAGCTTCCAAGGGTACCCCTTGATCGTATCCCAGTTGTTGGGCGAAACGATGCGGGTTATATCTCATGAAAATTTCCGCACCGTCCTGCCTGAAGACTAGGAAGCCCGGTCTAATAGAATACAAGTGGAGGGTCTCCTGGGCCGTCAAAACTGAAGCTCCATCCTTAAAGGAGTCCTGTAATGGTCGCACCGCAGCGGTGGATGCTTTTCCAATGGTCAATACCTTGTCGATGAAGGACATCCCGGCTCCAACGGTGTGAGGGCGAAGCAGTAAACCCCTGGCGTTCCGTGGTGACGGGGTCACGATTGATGCGCCAATCAGCTGTATGATGCGAGGGAAACCACACTTGTCGAAGAACGAGGGCCTTTTGTGCATACCGAAGACACCCGCCGTGTGTAGCTCGAGCCACGATACAAAGTAGTGCATCGGGAAGACCACGTGCAGTACCCCAGGCTCATTAGTTTCCGCTGCTCGGCTGAGGCCATGATATAAATGCGCCAAGCCGGCGATCCCAACGGCCACCTTTGATAGGCATCCGGTGGGCTGGGTAAAAAACAGAGGGCCGCATGCGGTGAGAGTGCATTGGAATTGCAAACCAACTCAACCATAACCCGAGAAATCCTAAGAAAAAGGCCTCCTCATCCATTCCAGGGGCCGCAATTTCTGCAAAAGACATAATAGGGAAGTCCGGAAGGAAAAACCCCTTTTGATCTATCTCCTTCTCCGGTAGGTTATCCGCACCTAGACCGAAAGGGTCATCCAGAGTAGCAAACTTGGCAGCCTCTGATGAGAGGACGCTTGGGCGAAGGAACCGAGTGATGAAATCCACAAAGTTAACTCCCCGACTCTCATGTTCGATAAAAAGAGACTCATAGATGTTCAACACTTTAATCAAGCTTGGGAATTGGTGTTGAACAGCATTCTCCGGTGTGAGCCCCCTTACCACCGGCCTAGCACCAAAGACGTATCCATTTGTCGGGAGCAACTCCTCATAATGTTCCCCCATGACGGGTAAACCGGATACCTCCGTGAACTCCTCCAAAGAGATTGACACTTCCCAATCCATGGCAAGGAAAGTGTGAGTAGGAATATTCCACTGCTCCAAGAAAGCCTTGAACCACCAGGTGGGGAGCGTGGGATACTGGAAGAGAGAGATGCAGACCGCGGTGTACAATCCTAACCTTATCAACTGCGACTTCTTCGTCGACAGGATGTACCGGGCCCATGGCAGATAGCCAATCGGATGGCAGGGGATCAGACCAATGTTATATGATTGCCTCCAGGGTCTCGCCTCGCCCTAACAGATACGGCGTCCTAGGATATCCAAGACCATAGGACGCTGGACCGGAACCGCATCCATAGCGGGATGAAGAAAGCTCTTCGCGGTCCAATCCACCATCTCCACGGCATACTGCACCGAGGGTGGGGTAGCATAATGAATCGCCGTTATAGGTTCTGACGGCACCGCGCATGTGAAGCTCCGTCGGCCCATGATGATCTGATTATACCACGACCCCCAAAGGTGGAGACTCTTGTATTCCGGGTCGTATTCCTTAATCATGGCCAGGACATCACGGTCCAAGGGCGCCTCGGGAAATCCCTCCTCTGAACGAACAAACGGGAACGAGGTGTCGAGAGACATGATCGCTGCAAAAGAACAAAATGGTCGTCAGTGCTACAATTCCAACGCTTGGCGTTTAGGAAAATTTTCACTAATTAATTAATTAAATTAAAAATGAATCAAATTAAATTTAAATTATTCATACCACGCTGCAGTGCAGTGGGTAGGGGACCAAATGGGGACCCACAAAATCTGGATGACAATACGTCAGTTAATAAGACAAGCTCATCATTGGATGAGATTGTCAGTTGGTCCCCAGGAAAACATTCCCATTAATAATAATAAAAAAAAAGAATCCCTAGAGATAAGGAGTCTCCTCTTTCAGAGCAAAGCTCTGTCACAGAGTGACACTTGTCAAACTCTGGTCTCAGGAGAATAAGATTTCTTAAAAGAGCCTAGCTCTGTGATGATGATGAGAAAATTTATTTAAAACTTCTAAAGAAATTAAAACTTTTTGAGGACTCTTAGAAGTTCTTCACTTTTAGATCAAAAAGATCTATTTTTGGATCCATGAGCAAAGCTCTGCTCATGGGTTAAAACCCATGAACAAGATCTCTGTAGATCTATGGATTCATGAGAGCAAAGCTCTGCTCATGGGTTAAAACCCATGAACAAGATCTCTGTAGATCTATGGATTCATGAGAGCAAAGCTCTGTTGGTGAAACCCCAAAGGGGATTTCTTTAGATCAGAAGATCTATGAGAGCAAAGCTCTATTGGTTAATTAAAATTAATTTAACTTAAGATTAATTTTACCTAAAGTTTTCTGACTTGGAAAATGAGAGCAAAGCTCTAAAGTTCTGGAAACGAGAGCAAAGCTCTGAAGTTCTAAGCGAGAGCAAAGCTCTAAAGTTCTGGAAACGAGAGCAAAGCTCTGAAGTTCTAAGCAAGAGCAAATCTCTGGAAATCAAAATCTAGAAAATGGTGAAGTTTTCTAAAGGGCCAGAGGTCCTATTTATAAGGCGCTTGCGCCCCTTCAGCTCACCGGTTGATCCAACGGTCAAGATCTTGCCACCGCTGCACTCACTACGTGCCACGTGAGCACAATGGTGGGGGGGCATTTGTTTCCCCCAATCAGAGCAAAGCTCTGCTGGAAATTCAAAATTCAAATTTTGAAGCAACGCTTCAAATCCCGGGCGCAACGCGCCATGTGTCAAGCGCAGACACATCAGCGCAGCGCCCAAAGCAGCGCACCCAATCAGAGCAAAGCTCTATTTTAAGTAAAGTTAAAGGAAGCAACGATTCAGCTGAGCAAGCGCTGCGCTGCGCGACACGTGTCAGCGCAGTTGCGCTGTGCGCTGCGGGACGCGTGTCAGCGAAGATGCGCTAGCGCAGTTGCGCTGCGCTTTGCGCTACGCGACACGTGTCACGCGCTGGGACGTTTGCGCCAAACAGAATTAAGATTTCAAAGAAATCTTTCTGTTCTTGTCAAAACAAGAAGATTTTCTTCTGTAAAACAGAAACCCTTGGATCAAAGATCCAACGGTGGGGAAAATTCCCCAAATCACTCAGAGAAAGATCTCTTTAACTAATTTATGGGCACTATAAAAAGGACCCCAGACCTCAATTCAAAGGCATCAACATTTTTTAAAAAATCAAGAGCTTCAAACAGAGAGAACTCTGAGAAAAATTTCAAGAAAAAGGTAAAAACCTTCACAAGAGAGAAGAAATTTCTTCTAATCGATCATTGATCTAAAAACCAGATCAATGATTTTCATATAATAAACAGTGCTTTGCACTTCTTATGAACCACTGGTTCTTTAAAACAAGAAAGAAACAAAAATAAAAAAAATAGTGCTTTGCACTTTTATGAACCTTTGGTTCTTGAAATAAAAAGAAAAACTTGTTTTTCTTTGATCTAAATCAGATCAAGGAAACGAATAGTGCTTTGCACTTCTTCTTATGAACCATTGGTTCCTGAATCTGAAAGATTCTTAAATCATAGTGTCTTGCACTTGCAAACTGCGCTGTTGCGCTCTTGGATTGGCGCAAGCCACCATAGCGTGCCACATGTCAGCAGCGCAGGCGCAGCACATTAGCGCGGCTTGCGCGACACGTGTCAGCACTACAAGCGCTTGCGCTCTCTAATTGGCGCAAAGCGCCTGATAAATGCAATGCATTTCCCAAAGGGCCAGGCCCAAGTCAAAAGTCTAAACAGACCAAAAATAATGCTATGCATTATTTAAAGGGGCAGAGCCTAATTGAGAGGTCCAATGAACCAAAACAAATGCTCTACATTATAATAAAAAGGTCAGAGCCCAGTCAAAATGGGCATAAATGCTATGCATCATTCTAAAAAGGGGAAAGCCCAAACAAAGGTCTAACAGGCCAAATGCAAACAAAATGTGGACATTTTCAACTGGACTTAGCCTAATTTTGGCCGTAAGTCCTTAAATTAAATTAACTGAGCACGGCTGCTCCCTAAATCAATTTACGACCGGTTCGAGGGTACATCTCCGAACTCCTCTGACACCCATCGTTGTAATCCTTCAACGACGTCAGAGAGGTGACGGGTCTCGACGACCACACATCAATATGGACTGCGGGGTCCTTAAACTCGTGGACCGAAACGTCCTTAAACTAATGTTGGACCGAAACGTCCTTAAACTACTAAACTGGAATATGGACCGCCATGTCCCTAAACTGGCAATGGACCGCAATGTCTTTAAACTACCTTAGGACCACTACGTCCCTAAACTGGAACAATAGAGCCCCCAAACGCTCTTTTGTTGGATCTAAACGATCCCGTTTAAGTTGATCTTAGCCTCAAATATGGCTAACGTATCCTTAAACATTCAAACAGACTTTAGTCCCAAATTAGACTGTAAGACCCCCAATCAACCTTGGTTCAAGGGTACATCTCCGAACTCCTCTGACACATGTCGTTGGGACGTAGTGGTCCATAGGTAGTTTAAAGACATTGCGGTCCATTGACAGTTTAGGTACATGGTGGTCCATATTCCAGTTTAGTAGTTTAAGGACGTTTCGGTCCAACATTAGTTTAAGGACGTTTCGGTCCAACATTAGTTTAAGGACGTTTCGGTCCACGAGTTTAAGGACCCCGCAGTCCATATTGATGTGTGGTCGTCGGGACCCATCACCTCTCTGACGTCGTTGAAGGATTACAACGATGGGTGTCAGAGGAGTTCGGAGATGTACCCTCGAACCGGTCGTAAATTGATTTAGGGAGCAGCCGCGCTCAGTCAATTTAATTTAAGGACTTACGGCCAAAATTGGGCTAAGTCCGGTTGAAAATGTCCACATTTTGTTTGCATTTGGCATGTTAGACCTTTGTTTGGGCTTTCCCCCTTTTTAGAATGATGCATAGCATTTATGCCCATTTTGACTGGGCTCTGCCCTTTTTATTATAACGCAGAGCATTTGTTTTGGTTCATTGGACCTCTCAATTAGGCTCTGCCCCTTTAAATAATGCATAGCATTATTTTTGGTCTGTTTAGACTTTTGACTTGGGCCTGGCCCTTTAGGAAATGCATTGCATTTATCAGGCGCTTTGCACCAGTTAGAGAGCGCAAGCGCTTGTAGTGCTGACACGTGTCGCGCAAGCGCAGTGCGCTGCGCTAATGTGCTGCGCCTGCGCTGCTGACACGTGGCGCGCTCTGGTGGCTTGCGCCAATCCAAGAGCGCAACAGCGCAGTTTGCAAGTGCAAGGCACTATGATTTAAGAATCTTTCAGATTCAGGAACCAATGGTTCATAAGAAGAAGTGCAAAGCACTATTCGTTTCCTTGATCTGATTTAGATCAAAGAAAAACAAGTTTTTCTTTTTATTTCAAGAACCAAAGGTTCATAAAAGTGCAAAGCACTATTTTTTTTATTTTTGTTTCTTTCTTGTTTTAAAGAACCAGTGGTTCATAAGAAGTGAAAAGCATTGTTTATTATATGAAGATCATTGATCTGGTTTTTAGATCAATGATCTATTAGAAGAAATTTCTTCTCTCTTGTGAAGGTTTTTACCTTTTACTTGAATTTTTTCTCAGAGTTCTCTCTGTTTGAAGCTCTTGATTTTTCAAGAAATGTTGATGCCTTTGAATTGAGGTCTGAGGTCCTTTTTATAGTGCCCATAAATTAGTTAAAGAGATCTTTCTCTGAGTGATTTGGGGAATTTTCCCCACCGTTAGATCTTTGATCCAAGGGCTTCTGTTTTACAGAAGAAAATCTTCTTGTTTTGACAAGAACAGAAAGATTTCTTTGAAATCTTAATTCTGTTTGGCGCAAACGCCCCAGCGCATGACAAGTGTCGCGCAGCGCATCTGCGCTAGCGCATATGCGCTGACATGCGTCGCGCAGCGCAAAGCGCAGCGCAACTGCGCTATAGCATCTGCGCTGACACGCGTCGTGCAGCGCAAAGCGCAGCACAACTGCGCTAGCGCATCTGCGCTGACACGTGTCACGCAGCGCAGCGCTTGCACAGCTGAAGCGTTGCTTCCTTTAACTTTACTTAAAATAGAGCTTTGCTCTGATTGGGTGCGCTGCTTTGGGTGCTGCACTGATGTGTCTGCGCTTGACACGTGGCGCGTTGCGCCCAGGATTTGAAGCGTTGCTTCAAAATTTGAATTTTGAATTTCCAGCAGAGCTTTGCTCTGATTGGGGGAAACAGGGCCCAAAGTCCAAGAAGCTCAAGAAGAAGAAAAGTGCGGCTCGAAGCGAAAAAGAGTCTGCAGGGAGATCTTCCATTCAAAAATATATCGAATTCCTTGAAGACTATGAACAAAAGGAAAGAATTCTAATTCAATTGAGGGAGTTCTTCCCCGTAGAAGCGGTTGAGATTCTGGAGGAGCTAGAAGAAGACTCCAATGACAAGATCCCTATAGTGACCTGCTACTCCATCCACCTTGGTATCGACTCTGAGGAAGATCTTTGTTTTCCTTAAGAGGACGAGGAGCTCGCCACGAAGGCCAATAAAATCCAGCTCAGAAGTAGCAGGGCTCTACCGAAAAATCAGGGCAATGCCCCAAAAGGAAATAAAAAACAAGTCGCTAATGAAGAAGATGGCGGAGATCCTGCCCATGAAAACTCGAGTCCTTCCTCGGTGGACTATAATGTCTTGGCCCATCTCCAGAAGCTTCCGTCTCTCCTGAGCATCTACGATGCCTTGGTCATATCTAAGGAGATTAGAGATGTTCTCATTCACGCTATACAAAACCCCGAGCGGAACCAGGCTCGTTTTGCGGGAATTATTATGAAAGAAGCCCAGTACACTCTGCATACCGCCGCGATCATGTTTAAGGACGAAAACCTGCTACTGGGAACAGCTGAGCATAACCGGCCGCTTTACATGACCGGGTACAGCGACGGAGATCGGATTAATCGCATATTGATTGATCCGGGATCCTCAGTGAACATCATCAACTTTCGGACTCTGAAGAGTTTGTCAATGGATGTCCAACACCTCTTAAGGGAAAGGATTGTCATTCAAGGCTTCAATCAAAATTGCCAGCAAGTTCTGGGATCCATAGCTTTGCCAATCAGGTTCGGGGACCTACAAACGAAGCCAAGATATAAGTGATCGATGCCGACACATCTTATAAGATTCTCTTGGGAAATTCGTGGCTCCACGATTACGGTATCGTTCCGTCAACACTCTATCAATGCATGCAGTATACCAAAAATGGCGATGAAAGACGCATTGACGAAGACATCAAGCCATTCGGTGTGCATGAAGTCCGATATGAAGATTCTCGATATTTTGGGAACCCCTAAAATTCTAACCACAACTGATTGAAGGCAGAACGGCCCCGAAACATAAAAGCAAATGTGAGCCGGCTGTCACTTTCAAAAGAAAAAAAATCCAAGTGCTCCCGCGTTTCGGCAGTGACACTGATGAGTCCGACACTGGAAGTCCGTCATTCTGCACAACTCGCCCTCGTTTCGGTAGCGATACGAACGAGTTTGATACTGAAGGCCCATCCGGCAGCAAAATTCGCCCTCATTTCGGCAGTGACACTGCAGAGTCGGTGGAAGAGGATCCGCCTTGCAACAGCTATGCAGATTGGGCCCTCATGCAAAAAGCGAAACTAAGAGAAACCTTCGAGACTACAGAAGGGTCCCTAGCTATCACAAGGGCGCCATAACAGATGTGCAAGGAGCTAGATGCTTTGTCAGTCTCTACCATGAACCAACTGCAAACTTTCTACGTTCCCGGAAGGAAAAGTGGACAGAAGGGCATCCTGTTTTATGGGTCAAATGATGTCGTGCACCTGGACGATTTTTCTGTCATGCGCATTTCCTATGAGAGAGGCATAAGAGCCGTCCTCAATCCCAGATATTACGTGTCCGAGATGCGGGAATATTTGAAAAAGTGCAGATGTCGGTTATATCAAACAGATTCCGAAGCAAAGTTTTATGAGGGTTGTGGCACCCGCCTCATGTTCGAGCACTCATCGATGGACGAATCCCAGATAGATGGGGCACAGATTTCATTCAACCTGATGCCAAAGCATGCTATATGATCCATGTTAGTAAATCCAGCGAAAGTTCAAATGATAACGATGAGCTAGCCGAGCCAGAAGAAGCCCCTCGAGAGCTCGAAGATGGCGGACAAGCAACCTTCGACGAGCTAACCGAGATTGACTTGGGAACGCCCGATAATCTAAAGCTGACCTACATCAGCTCACTCTTGTTAGAAGAAATGAAAGAGCGGATAGTCGCCCTGTTGCATGAGTTCGTCGACTTCTTCGCGTGGACGTACAAAGAAATTCCTGGCCTCTCTCCTGAAGTGGTCGTGCATAAGTTGGCTATATCTCCTGATGCCAAGCCAATCAAACAAGCTCCTCGAAGAATGAGAAGGGAGCTAGAAAAAGATCATAGAGGAAACTAAGAAACTTATCTGTTAGGATCCAGTGCCTGCGCCGCAGTCGAGGCGGAAGCGAAAACAAAAATTCTGAGGAGCATCGGACTTCCGTAAAACCCATGTTTCTAACCATAGACCTAAACTAGCTAATCTACAAGTGCTAGAGGTTGAGATAATATAACCTTTGTCGCGTTTCCACCCAATTTTGGAAGACCTCTCCAAGCTCGTAGCCGCCGGGATCGCGCTTGAGAATCGACCACCCTTGCCGAAGACGATCCACCTGAAGGAGTTCATAGGATGCTCTAACCGACGATCCAAGATCACTAGGTTTGGATGGTCGGTGATGTAGGAATACTCTACTAAATTTCTCTCTCTAAATCTATGCTAAAAAATGAAAGCAAGAAGAAGAAGGAGAAGTAGAAGAGGAAGCATGAAGCTCAAAAATGAGGAATGAAAAACATCAAGTGTTGCAAGTGATGAGAATGTCTTTCTTTTACAACCATAGTACAATAGTGCACACAAATGAGTTTTCCATTTTAAAATCTCCAAGCCATAACTCTCTACATGTATGCACCATGCTTCATAATTCCTCATTTCCACCTCATTTCCTTTTATTTTTCTAAATAGAAAAATAAATATGATGTGTCCTTCTAGAAGTATTCCCATATAAATACGGAATACTTCACCCAGTATATGTATAGCTATATATATATGTATCCGTATAAAAATACAGATAGCACCAAAATGAGAAAATAAATAGTGAACAATAATACTAAAATATATGTATCTATATAAATACACAAATTAATAAATCAAAACCTGATTTAATAATCTGGCTTAATCCTAAGCCGGCTAGTATTATCAACCGTCCGATTAAAATCTGTGTATCTCGTACACGTATTTAATTGGACCCCTGCACGTACCAACATACAGCTCCTACATCTATCGCCTGAACTGGGAAAACCCTCTGTGTGAGACTCTAAAGACTCGACAATACGCTGGCAGTGGGTTTAACCATAAGTACGTCAGCGACAGTAGCTATACGTAACGGTTACCCAGGTACTTGTCGAAAAGGGGGTCCGACGATCAAGTGCGTCCTTACCCTACTGAGCCTGAATGTGACAATCTCTGTACAGTCCGGTCTCTTCGTCAAAGAGTATCGCATATCGGGTCTAGGGGGTGAATAACGTCAGACCCATACTGACCCAATAAGTCATGTCTGAGTTAAGCTCATCAGCAACTGAGATACTACTGATCAACTATCAGTAAATCTCACCTACCGTTGCCACAGATTTCTGGTGATAGTCAACTGAACACAGCGCGACATCGACTCCAAATACCAGGATAGACGAATCCCTGACAGTCGACCACTGCCTCCATGTGGCTCGGGACTGTACCCAACTAAAACCTATTTACACGGCTCCTTTGAGCCGTGGTAGGGTAGTAATCAAAGTACAGTGGGAACTCACACGAGACAAATGACGACTTCAGGTCAAAGGACTAACATGTACTCATGCCACCTGAGAACTTCCATCTGACGATAGATATAATACCATCTAGAAGTTCTCGGCGAGTCCGTCCAGTGTACTCACCTCCAGTGAGCACCTGTATACTATCCTAGGTGACACAACACCAATGTCTTGTGAGACCGTCCACTGCCCCTCGTCGGGGTCTAGAAGCGTATACACTAGTCTACTCCGTAATATCGATGCCTAGTCTCGATATTCCAACGAATAGGGACATTTAAGGATGTACTTATTGATAACCCAGTTCTCACATATATAATCGCCATCATAATGCTGGTCGTCAAGAAACAATCTTACGGGTTTCATCAATAATGAAGATAAACCAGATAGCATACTATCATCTCGAGTAAGACTGTCATATCTATATAGGTCATCCTTCAATTATCATAATCGCCTACTTACGATCAAAATAATTGCCTCGAGGGAATTATATCTAACAATCTCCCACTTTCACTTAAGGCCAATTATTCTGGTATCGCGTACCCACAACTCATGTGATACCGAATAACCAACTTCTCTACTAATCAGTTTCGCAAACTATGTTTGTGAAACTTAACGTGTTCGAGAAATAGCCTCAGTGAGTGGACTCGCTACAATGTTCCAACTTCATCTCTCTATATCTCAACTTTGCGGAGATTAATAATCTCCCAAACTGAGTGATACCCCATCTCAAGAATTTGTCTGGATACCTGATGGGATCAAGTTCATCAATTAACAACTCCTATCCAACAAACTTCTTAGGCTGTATCCTCTGTTAAGTTATAACCGGTATCCTGTACCATGATTACCTCAGTATCCTTATTGGAACACTATCCAATACACTGATCCTGAGAAGAGGCTAAACTCATAACTCTGACAGTATCTCTGTCATCCACGTCACTTTTGAAACCTGAACTGATAACCGCCTCCCAAAGGAGGCTGTCGTTATCCTATACCAAGAACGTCCTCTTATGTTCTTTACTGCTTCCCTTTGTTATCGAGGATTGGATTAATATATGCTTATTGTAGCTATTGAAAAAGCAATATCTCGTATTGTACAAGACATTGCACGATTGACTCAATTGCTTAAGCAAATGATATGTCATTCATGGCAGCCCCTCTCTTCATCAGTCTGAAAGACATCATTTTTAGAGAAGGTGACTCCGTCATCTGCGGGTACACCACCACGCCAGGAGTCATCCATTCTAAAATATTTTTAGAATGGTGTCCAAGTACCATATGTAAGTCGATGTTGCGCATCCCGCGGGTTCGCGGTGAGGCGGAATTTACAAAAAACGATTTTTACAAAGCTCGCAACACCGACTAAATTCCAGGATCTTAACAGAAAACCTTAACTAGATATTACTACTTGGAGGTTTAACTGCTGGGTAAGAGTTCTATACCTCCTAGATTACAAGTCCTTCAGGTCTTCTTCTTCTCCTCCTCTTCTTTAACTCTTCGAAGATCGGATCGAGCTTTCAACGTCGGCCTCCTCGTGTCGAAGATGATCCACCCGAGAGTCTATACCTCAAACTCCAACCTCTAACCCAAGATAACTAGGGTACCTAGTTTGTTAAGCTAAGTGGCTTAGAAGATGTAGAGTATCTAATGGAGTATTTTATCTCAAGAAACCCTATGTTTCACAACTCATGTGAGGGTTAGGGTTTTGAGGAAGAAGGAGAGGAAACTTGGAGAGAGAATGAGAATGAGCAAATGAACTAGGGTTGTGTGAGTGTGGAGAATGGCTCATGTCTTCATTCATTGAAGCATGGATTATTTTCACATAGAAAATAGCAACCATGCTTCAATAGTGTAGCCAAACTAATAAACAAATCAAATGAGCCATACTTCACACCCATGCCACAAATATCTCTAATTTCCACCTCACTAATCTACTTTTCAAAAGTAGATAAATCTAATAATGAGGTGTCCCCTTCTAGAAGCATCTCTTGTGATATTACAAGAATGCCCTCACCGTATATACATACCTGTATTCGTATTCCGAAAAATACGAATACAATGAGATAACAATAATCCAATAATATAATACGAGGATCCGGTTTAAACCAAAGCCCACTAGTATTATCCGTCCGAACAACATCCGTGTAGCCAGTACACTTATATGATCGGAACCCTGCCGTAAAACCATACGGCCTCTACATCGTTTCGCCCGAAGCAGAGAAACCCTCTATATGGGACTCTAAAGACTCGACAGTACGCCGGCAGTGGTTTTAACCATAAGTCCGTCAGCGGTACTGGCTGCACGTAACGACTACCCAGGTATCTGTCGATAAGAAGGCCGATGAGCAAACTCATCTGAATTCCTACTGAGCCTATATGTGACAATCTCCGTACAGTCTGGTATGTTCGTCTAAGATACTCGCATATCTGGCCTAGGGGATGGTAAACGTCAGAACCCTAACAACGCAATAAGTCGTGCCGGAGTAGAGCCCAATACACCCTGAGAAACTACTGGAGTACCTACCAGTAAATCTCGCTTGCCCTGGCCTAGGACTTTGTGTAATGACTTTCCGAACACAGCGCGATATCAACCCCCAATACCGGGAGAGATGAATCCTATCTAACTGCTACTGCCTCCAAGTGCTTCGGGACTGCACCCAACTACTACCTATTTACACGTCTCATTTGAGCCGTGGTAGGGTAGTAATCTAAGTGCAGTGGGAACACACTTGAGACGAATAATGATATCAAGTCAACGGACCAACCTGTACTCATGCCACTCGGGAACTGCTACCTGACGATAGGTATAATACCAACCAGCATTTCCCAAAGAGTCCATCCAGTATAACTCATAACCCAATGAGCACATGTATACTATCTCCAGTATGACGTACTAATGGTTGTGGGACAGACCATCTCCCCTGCTGGGATGAGAAGCGTATACACTAGTCCACTCTGGAGTATCGATACCCCGTCTCGATAATCCTACGACTAGGGACCGTATAAAGATGTGCTTATAGACTACTCAGCCCCCACTAGTGTGACTGCCATCACAACGTTGATGCCAAGAAAAGATCCTAAGGGCTTTACCAATATGTATAAGCGATATGCTAAAAGAAATATATGCACATATTGAGGTAGAATCAAACCAAGTAGCATACTAGCATTTTGAGCAAGACTATTATTATAACTGTGAATATCTCAAGCTTCCAATATGTAATATACAATCCAGTATGATACAATAATGGCCTCTAGGGTATATATCACTAACACCCGATTGGAAAACTTCCCAAATCTAGATCTAAAACCAGAATTATCTATCTGGTATTGTACAATACATTGCATGATTGACTTAATTGCATAAGCAAATGATATTTCATTCATGCCAGTCCCTCTCTTCATCGGTCTAGAAGACATCTCTTTAGAGAGGGTGACTCCATCACCTGCGGGTACACTACCACGCTAGGAGTCTTCCATTTTAAAATAATTTTAGAATGCTGTCTAAGTACCCGATTTTGGAAACATCCCAATTCTAGATCTAGTCACCAGAATCCCTGATATACTATCCATATCCAACGTAAAGAAAACACTGTGTGACAACCAAAGTTTGACCGATTGTAGTATAGGAACATCACTTCCTATCTGGAGTATGTCATCCAAAACCAGGACAATATTCCCTACATCCTTCTTACTAAGTTCATCTTTTGTTTTGATGAAGTCAACCACTTTGACTGTCACATCAAAACAGATGATCTGCCTCCGCTATCCATGCTTCAGTCTACGAATAGACATAAGCATCTTGCACACCTTCCGCTGCACTTCCAAAATCTCATTTGGAAAGACGTTATAGTCACCCACCTGCCAAATATCATAACCATGAACTGCATCAGCGCCAAATCATATCCATATGGACTTCAGTATAGACACTGAAGTAAAAGTCACATCACAATCCACAATGGGTATTTGATGAAAACTTTTTACAACAAGTCTAGCCTTATTAGGTTAGCACCTTCCCACCTGCACAGATCTCGAAAGAGCTTCTTGCTCCTAATGGGTTTTACCCCTTCAGGAGCACCCAGCAAAATCTAAAATCCATGATTTGCTGAAGTGCGTGGAGTCCATCTTGGATATGAAATACCTGGTCACCTGGAAGTTACCACTTCCTATGACCTGCTGATAACAAGTTGGGGGAATAGCAATGTCAAGTCATATCCGTATGGACTTCAGCAAAGACACTGAAGTAAAAATCTCATCACAATCCACAACAGGTATTTGATGAAAACTCTTTACAACAAGTCTAGTATTATTAGGTTAGAACCTTTCCACTTGCACAGATCTCGAAAGATCTACTTGCTCCTAATAGGTTTTACGCCTTCACGAACACCCAGCTAAGTCTAAAATCTATGATTTTGCTGAAGTGCGTGGAGTCCATCTTGGATATAAGCATCTGGTCACCTATAAGTTACCACTTCTTATGACCTATTGATAACTAGTAGGTTCATCATCACCATGATGCTGACCTCCCTGTCACCGTCTACGATAAAATCAAAGTATCTCTCGGGTGTCTGAGGCCATATACTAAAATCTGCAGAGTGGCTAACGGTTTGTCAAGTCCAATTGAATCCTTAGGTTCTACTAAATTTTCGGTAACCGTTTGTAGTTCTGGAATCACTTCCAATTCTACCATACTCCCACTAGTTTCTTTTGCAAAAAGATCCTTTTATAAAATGGTGGCGAGTCAAGAACAATGAAACTATTGATCTTGAGAATGATAGAAACAAAATCCTAGCTAATGCTTGGAATAATCCACAAACCGCCATTACCGAAGTGTGCCTCGAGTTTGTCCAGATTCTGCTTTTAAACAGAAATCAGATAACTCTATATCTTAACGGCCTCAAGATATGTAACCATTCGATGTCCATATAGAATCAAGGCAATAATTTAGATAGAACCAGATTCAAAAGTCATGCATCTGTTTCAAGTGGATATTACCTAATGGAAAAGGGCCAATACAGCATTACTTATCATGGAGCGCGTCCACGGATAAGTAACCTGTGGGAGAATCAAGTTCTCGATATTACTATGATGGAATACCTAACATGAGTATCTACATCTTCGATAACCTCGAATAATCCCGTTACTTCCAACATATGATTCTCCACTTTATTTTTATACCTATAAACTTTTCAAAATCTTTGACCTTGCATTACTACGTATGCTTGTCTAAAACCAGAGAATTCATAGGTAATTCTGAATTAAGTAAGAGTACCAACCCCTTGTCTCGAAGGAAACTGGACAACACACATTTTCATGTATAAGTCCCGAGAGTATACCAACTCAAATTCTGTGTTTTGTAAACTGAAAACTGTATCTTGGTTAAGAATGTCTTACACCGTTATTCAATGCACCTTACTCTATCCTCAACTGATAAAGGTAAATGTTTACAACACAATTTTCAAAATGTATATAACACTTTATAAAAATAAAGGTACATACATTTCATTTTAAAATTTGGTGCATAATAACGGTTATTCGAAACCAAATATTTGCCGTAAGGCAAAAACCAGGCGATTTAATCCAATATCACCAATTACAACGAATTTCGATATTGAGGATCAAATTGCCCATTTCCCAATATTCTGCTCCTGCTCATCATCTATAACACCGTACAGATGTGAGATCCAAAACCGGTAAATACATACCCAGGAGTCAGAATTGATTGGGAAAACAGTTCTCTATTACATGTACAAGGAAAAACTGAAATATGAAAATGTTTCATAGAGGATGGTCAGGTATTCCTAGTTATGCCTTTTCCATTATCCAGATTCATGACAGTAGTTGCAATTTCCTTTGCCCTCACTTCAGTCCCTTTATTGTAAGTCTACGCTAGCGCCCCGGCCGTCTACAGACGCCAAATGCGGAACAAAAAACTTTTAACTGGCGCTATCGTATACTTTAACCCGGATCTGCCATTATTGCTAAACTAACAAACTGTAAAGAGTGTAGAAAGGTTATACCGAACGATCCGAGTCCTTCGTTCTTTAACCATCATCCCACGCTCCGTTGGGGCTGCTCCGATCTCGTCGATCTCTGATATCCTCGTCGAGGTGGCACCACGTCGACGATTCTTTAAACGGGCTCCCGCCTCTGACTTGAGGCAACTCGATCGTCAAGTTTGCTAAAAGAGACGACCAAGAATGATGTAGAGAATGAGTAGATGACTTTGTCTCACTTCGTCCAAGTCCGTGGACGATCGGTAAATGAAGTTGCCGAGGGAATCGGGTGATGGAATGAAATGAGCTGTGAATTCCATACACCCCAAAATCTATCATAATCTTTTGACAAATGAAAACCATCAAGTGAGAGAGTGTGTAGAGGGGAAGGGGAAGCCCGGCCACTCATATAGAGGAGGGAGGTGATGGTAGGAGGAGGGAGGTGACCATTAGAAGAAAGCTTCTCACAAAATATCCTTAAGAAAAACAAGAAGCTTTAATGATAAAGCATGAGTCACTAATACACATCATCAAGCCTTTAATGCACCAATCAATGTCAAGATGACTCATTAGCCACCTCATCACTTCTAGAACCTTCTAGAATGATGACTCACTCTTATCCAAGAAAAGATAAATCCGTCTTTAACCGAATGTTAAAAGACGGCTGATAGAAAACTGGAAACTGGCAACTTCTAAAAGTGATCCTGAAACGACTTTCAGGATAACCCCGAAACTGTATAAATATACCCGCATTTGTATTACGACCGAATACAAATGCAACTGAGACAAAGATATTATACCTACTCAATATAATACTCGGATCCGGCTTAAACCAAAGCCGACCAGTATCATCTGCCCGAAAAATAACACGTGCGTAAACGCACGTGCATTTTCCGAACCCTGCCATAAAACCATACGGCCTCTACAACGTTTCGCCCGAACTTGGGAAACTGTCTGTGGGGGACTCTAATGACTCGTCAGTACCCTGGCAGTGGGTTTAACCACAAACCGTCAGCGGCACTAGCAATGCGTAACGGCTGCCCATGGACTGACCTCAAGGGAGGCTGATGAGCGAACTCATCCAGAAACCCTACTGAGCCTAACAGTGACAATGTATATACAGTCCGGTCCGTTCGTCTATGAGTATCGCATATCTGCCTAAGGGGCTAGTAACGTCAGACCCCCAATAGCAGTATAAGTCGTGTCGGAGTGAAGTCCAATAACACCCTGAGATACTACTGGAGTACCTACCAGTAAATCTCCTGCCACGGCCGTGGGCTATGTGTAATGGCTCTCCTAGACACAGCACGATCTCGCCCCCAATACCGGGAGAGACGAATCCCCTGCCGATCCACTCACGTGCCTCCATATGGCTCGGGACTGTACCCAAAAACTACCTGTTTGCACGACTCCTTTGAGCCGTGGTAGGGTAGAAATCAAAGCACAGTGGGAACTCACACGAGACAAATGACGACCTCAGGTCGATGAACTAACCTATACACATGTCACCAGGGAACTGCTATCTGACGATAGATATAGTACTAACTAGCAGATTCCCGACGAGTCCTGTCCGGTGTACTCATAACCCAATGAGCACCTGTATACATCTTAGGTGATCCAACTGACACCAGTGGCTTGTGAGACCGGCCACCGCCCCTCGTCGGGGTCTCGACTGTATACACTAGTCTACTCCGGAGTATCGATGCCCTGTCTCGAAACTCCCACGACTAGGGACCACAATTAAGGATATGCATATAAACTACCCAACTCTCACGTATATGATCGCCATCATACTGTTGGTAGTAAAGCGAGATCCTAAGGGCTCTATCAAAGTGTAACATGTAATCAGTCACCTGAACATGTACACGACTGATAAAGGCAAACCAGATAGCATACTATCATCTTGAGTAAGACTGTCCTACCGGTATAGGTCCTCCGCAATCATTGCAATCACGTACCTGCGATCCAATAATTGACTATGAGAGCACTATCTCCAACATTTATATGTCTCAACTTCTTACTTTCTGTACACTGTCCTTAGGCTAATTGGTTTTCTTCCTTCCTAATCTTTTGGCACCGGCCTAAGGTTTGGAAGAAGAATATCCAATAAGCGTAACAGGTGTACTCTTCTAATCAAGAAGCTCTCGCAACCTGAGAGAAGGTAAATGGAAGAGACAACCGAATAATCCTATTCAATTTCTTCAGAACCTGTGGCCATTCTCGACTGAAGTAACTTTTTCGAGTTCATATATAACTATACGATGGTCGTTCCAAGCAATATGGATCATCGTAGTGATACGATGTGTTCTGAAGAAATGCAAATGGTAGAGTAGGAGTGGCATAGATATAAGTGACTTTGTCGCGAATCAAGACAAGCCAAAGGCAAGGGTGTAAAAAGGTTCAGTCAAATTGGTTCATGAGTTTTTAAGGTAAGTCATGGGTCGCTGTACCAGAGAGAGAGAGAAAAGAAACACTCAGCGTGCACTTTATCAAGATCAGATTGGTTATCACTTTATCTGATCAGAATGGCTCCCACTATTTCCTTGAATTCTCCTTCAAACCATAAAAGGAGAACTGGTCGGAATCATTTACACTTTACAAGTTCGCTAAATCGTTCAGCCGGGCCAGTATTGGTACTCCGAGGGAGGTCCCCCATGCTTTCGTATGGACCCAATTAATAACCCGTTTTCGCAGAGGCGTAACCTCGTTAACACTTTCTAGACACCTAATAGGTTAGCTAATTGCGAAGTGATGAAATCTCTAAAGGAGTAATACATACTCATCAATGGGAATCGGGATCCAACTATCTGTTGGGTTACGATAGCGTCCAGGCCATCTGCCATGGCCGGTGCGGAACAAAAACTGGCGTTTAAAAACTTGGCGCTAACGAAACCCGCTAGAATCGAACCATAAACCCTATACTAGCTAACTAAAAAGAGCTAAACTATTATGATTGAAGTGTTATACCGAATAATCTGTGTCCTTCGTTCTTCTACCATCATCCTTAGCTCCTAGAGGTGTCCTGGATCGAGCTTGATTGCCGGTGTCCCTCCATCGAAGATGATCTAACCGAGAGTATATAGCTCGAGCTCCAACCTCAATACCGAGATAACTAGGGTACCTAGTTCATTAAACTAGATAGCCTAGAGGATGTAGAGAGTGATTTGTCTCAATATATACTAGGTTTCTCAACACATGAGATATTTAGGGTTGAGGAAGAAGAAGGAAGCTTGAGGTAAAGTGAGTGTAGTCATGAGCATTCTCTCAAGAATGGCTAAGTGTTGTGAATGAATCAAGCATACCAATCAAGCATGCCTCAATAGTCACCATGAGTCACCAAGTAGCCATGCTTCAATAAATGCAAAGAATACCTCACACCTCCACCTCATTAACCATTTAATCAAAATGGTTATACAGCATAAATGAGGTGTCTTCTTCTAGACGCATCCTTGCACAAATTACAAGAATACCCCTCACCGTACATACATACCCGTATCTGTATTCCGAAAAAAAGTACGAATACAAAGAGACGAAAATAATCCAAAAATCTAATACTAGGATCCGGCTTAAACCAAAGACCACTGGTATTATTCGTCCGAATCATAATCCGTGTAGCTAGTACACGTATATGATCGAACCCTGCCGTAAAACCATACGACCTCTACATCGTTTCGCCCGAAGCAGGAAAACCCTCTGTGTGGGACTCTAAAGACTCATCAATACACTGGCAGTGAGTTTAACCACAAGCACGTCAGCGGCACTAGCTGTACGTAACGGCTACCAAGGTATTGAGCGAAAGGAAGGCCGACGGGCAAACTCATCCGTACCCCTATTGAGCCTGTCCGTGACAATCTCCGTACAGTGCGGTCTGTTCGTCTAAGAGTATCGCATATCAGGTCTAGGGGGATGGATAAAGTCAGACCCCTAATAGCGATATTTCGTGTCGGTATGAAGCCCATCACCAACTGAGAAACTACTGATCCAAATCAGAAGTTCTCGTTTACCATGGCCAAGAATTTCTAGTGATGGCCACCTGTGCACCGCGCGACATCAACCCCCAATACCGGGAGATACGAATCCCCGACGATCTGCTCACAGCCTCTATGTGGCTCGGGACTGTACCCAACTAAAACCTATTTGCATGACTCCTTTGAGCCATGGTAGGGTAGTAATCAAAGCACAGTAGGAACTCACATGAGACAAATGACAATCTCAGGTCGACAAACTAACCTATACACATGTCACCTGGGAACTGCTATCTGACAATAGGTATAATACCAACTAGCATGTTCCCGACGAGTCCGTCCAGTGTACTCATAACTCAATGAGCACTTGTATACTATCTTAGGTGATTAACTGACACCAATGGCTTGTGAGACCGGCCACCGCCCCTCGTCGGGGTCTCGATAAATATACACTAGTCTACTCGGGAGTAGCGATGCCCAGTCTCGACACTCCCTCAACTAGGGAAATTTAAGGATGTGCTTATAGACCACCCAGCTCCCATGTATATGATCGCCATCATAATGCTGGTAGTCAATCAAGAATCCTATGGGCTCTATCAACATGTAATAGTGATCTGTAATACCACATAATGCATGTACATGATGATAAAGGTAAACCAGATAGCATACTATCATTTTGAGTAAGACTGTTCAATCCGTATAGGTCCCCCTCAATCATCATAATCACATGCCTGCGATTACAATAATTGCCTTGAGGGTACTATAGCCAACAATCTCCCAGTTGCACTTAAGACTAATAATTGCAGTGTTGCATACTCACAGCCTGTGTGATACCGAACACCCAACTTCTCTACTAATCAGTCTCGCAAAGCTCGTTTGTGAAACTATTGCGTTCGAGAAATAGCCTCAGTGAGTGGATCCGCTCCAATGTTTCTATCTTTATCTCTCTATATCTCAACTTCGCGGAGAAAGAATATCTCCCGAAATGAGAAATACCTGTCTTAGAATTTGTCTGGATATCTGATGGGACCCAGTTCACAAATGAACTCCAAATCCAACAAACTTCTTAGACCGTATCATCCACTGAATTTAATCAGTATCCTGCGCCATGCCTTCTACAGTATTTGCTTGGACCACCTATCCAACATACTGCCCCTCAAAAGGGAGAAAACTATAACTCTGACAGTCTCTTTGTCATCCAGGTCATTTTGGAAGCCTGAAATGATAACCGCTTTCTGAAGAAGGCTGTCGTTACCATATACCAAGAATATACACTTATGTTCATAAATGCTTCCCAATATTTCTCCAGGATTGGATTAATATATACGCTTATTGCAGCCAGTGCATAAGCAATATCTGGTGTTGTACTTGACATCTTATGATTAACTCAATTGCCTAAGCAAGTAATATGCCAATCATGCAAATCCCTCTCCTCATCAGTCTAGAAGACATCTCTTTAGAGAGGGTGACTCCATCACCTGCGGGTACACCACCACGCTAGGA
This sequence comes from Agapanthus africanus, assembly GCA_030015575.1. Lineage (NCBI taxonomy): Eukaryota > Viridiplantae > Streptophyta > Magnoliopsida > Asparagales > Amaryllidaceae > Agapanthus > Agapanthus africanus. Next base: position 39,863,571 of record CM057345.1, on the reverse strand, counting down.
GTCGTCCAATCTAAAACAGTTTAGAATAGTGTCAAAGTACCCGAGTTGGGACACTTCCTAAATCTAGATCTAAAATCATAAATCTAGTCACCGGAATCCTTGATATTTTATCCAGATCCTATGTGGAGAAAACATTGTGACAACCACAGTATAACCGATCGTAGTATAGGAATATCACTTCCTATCAAGAGCATATCATCCAAATACCAGAACATCACTCCCTACTACTTTCTTACCCGGTCCATCTATTGTTTTGATAAAGTCAAACTCTATGACTGTCATATCAAAACTAGATGATCTATCTTCGATGTACTTGCTTTAGTCTATAAACATAAGCAACTTGCCCACCATGCTTCCGCTGCTCCCACTGACTACAACAACCCTCTGGCAGAGACATATACACGTGCACTTCTAAAGATAATTTAGAACGACGTTATACTCATCCTCCTGCCAGATCTCATAGTCTAGAATAGCAGTAGCGGCAAGCTTGGGTCATCAAAAACCACCCTGTCACCGTCTCTGAGGAGACCGAAATACCTATCGGGTGCCTGAGATTACCCACCAAATCTGCGGAGTGGCTAATAGATTGTCGAAACCAATTGAATTTTTAGGTTCTACTAAATTTTCAGTAATCGTTTGTGGTTCTGGAATCACTTCCAGTTCTACCATACTCCCACTAATGTTTTCTGAAAAGAACCCATTTTACTAAAACTGTGGCGAGCCAAGAACAATATAACTATTGATCTTCCAAATGGTAGAAAGTTAACCCTCTTCAAAGCCCGGGATAACCCACAAACTTCCATTACTAAAACGTGCCTTGAGTTTGTCCAGATTCTGGTTTTAAGCCTCAGCCGGACTACTCCATATACCTTAACATCGTTAAGATATGAATCCATTCTATATCCAGTATATAGAAACAAAGGCAGTAATTTAATTGGAACCATATTCAAGAATCATGCAGCTGTTTCTAGTGCATACCAACCAAATGGAAGGAGGCCAAGCAGCATTACTCATCAAGGACTGCATCCACGTATGAGTAATCTGAAAGAGAAGCAAGTTCTCAAAACTATAACTTACAACAGAATACCTAACACAAGTATCTACATCTTCGATCACCTTGAAGAATCCTGATACTTGCAACATATGGTTCTCTACTTTATTCTTATACCTATATCTTCTCAAAATCTGGACCTTATATTTCAACGAAATACTTGTCTAAAACTAGAGAAGTCATGAATAAACAGAATATAGTATGAGTACTAACCCATTTGTCCTAATGGACATCGGACAACATACAATACTTTGTATAAGTCTTCTGAGTTTAAGAACTCAAACCATGTACATCGTAGGTTGAAAAACTGTACTATGGTTAAGAAGAATTACACCGTTGTTGAATACTTCTTACCTAACCATCAACTGATATAGGTAAATGTCATAGACATAATTTCAAAAAGTTATATCTCACTTTATAAAATAAACGTACAGATATATCATTTTGAAATTGGTGCATAACAACGGATATTCAAAACCAAATATTTGCCGCTAGGCAAAACCCAGGTGATTTCCTCAAATATCACCAATTCCAAAGAATTCTGATATTTATATAGAGGATCTAATCACCCAATTCCCAATATTTTACTCCTACTCATCATCTGTAACACCATACAGATGTGAGAATCAAGTATGGTAAATACATACCCTAGAGTTATAATCTAATTAGGAAAACAATTTTCAATTAACACCGCACAGTATAACTGAAAAATAAAAATGTTTCGAAGGGGTAGCCGGGTATTCCTAGTAATGCCTATTCTACTATCCAGATTCATGAAAGTAACCGTATGCTTCCTTGCCCTCACTCCAATCCCTTACTTATTATCTTCTGTACACCACACATAGGCTAATTGGTTTTCTTCCTTCCCTACCCTTCGGCACCAGCCTAAGGTTTGGAAGAAGACTGTCCAATAAGAGTAATAGGTGTACTCTCCTAATACCAGGAGCGCTCGCAACCTGAGAGAAGGTAAAGAGAAAAGACAACTGAATAATCCTTATTTTATTTCTCCATAATCAGAATCCATCCTCGATCAGAAACAAGTTTCTTCGAGTTAGTATGTAACTATACGATGGCATATCCAATAAATATGGATCTTCGTAGTGATACGGGGTGTTCTGGAGAAATGCAAAGGGGAAGTAGGAGTGGCAGGGGTATACACAGTTTTGTCGTGAATGATAGCAGTCGCAATTTCCTTTACCCTTACTCTAATCCCTTTATATGTCTTTACTTATTACCTTCTGTACACCATACTCAGGCTAATTGGTTTTCTTCCTTCCCTTCCCTTCGACACATGCCTATGGTTTGGAAGAAGACTGCCCAATATGCTTAATATGTGTACTCTCCTAATACTAGGAGCTCTCGCAACCTGAGAGAAGGTAAAGAGAAAAGACAACCGAATAATCCTATTCAATTTCTCCAGAACCGAAAACCATCCTCGAACTGGAACAAGTTCCTTCGAGTTCGTATGTAACAATACGATGGAATATCTAAGAAATGTGGATTTTCGTAGTAATACGGAGTGTTCTGGAGAAATGCAAAGGGATGTAGAAGTGGCAATGATATATGCGACTAAATGACAATCCAATAGCCAAAGTGTTTTAAGAAGGTTCGGTTAACTTGGTTCAAGAGTTTTAGTTTAGGGCCAGGTCATGGTCGCGGCCAGAGAGAGAGAAAAGAAACACTCAGCGTACACTCTAACCTAAATTAGATTGGTTAATTACTTTATTTTTATCAGGATGACTCCAACTGTTTTCTCAAATTCCCTTTAGACTTTATAATCAAAAAACATCAACCCTAATTAATAACCCTTAAATCCTATATATAGTATGTACAATTTAAGTTATAATAAGATCTCAGAAATTACAAAATTGCCACCAAATAACTGAATTTTCAAGATAATTCTCAACTTGAAATTCACGGTTATCTCTAAACAGACGTCTGTCTCTCTGTAGGCAGAAGTTTTCCTACACTTTAGCAGAAAACCAATAGCGCTGCCAAATGTCTGTCTTTTTGTGGGCAGACATCGGGCCCTTCGGCCGCGTTTGGCCAGAGCTCGGACAGACGTCTGCTGCCTACTGGGGCAGCCGTCTGGTTTTGCTCTGGATTCTAGACCTTAAATACCAGATGTCTGTTGCATATTGCTATAGACGTTTGGCCCTTCTTTTGCTTCACAATCTTGAATAAATACGAGACATCTTTCACAACAATCTCCACCTTGGCTCGTATAATCTTATAGCCACCTTGAAAATATGTTGCACATTTGTCTTGTATCCTCTATGGTTACTTTAGTTGTTCTTTCCGTTTTCTCTGCTGGCTAAATCTTTCTTTAGAATTGCAAATCTGATACCGTCACAGTTTCTTTAACCAGAACTGAGAAACTGGTGTGACCCTTCTACCTAAGTTGTCATTCCTCACACATGAGTACTTGAATAGAAACTAAGGCGGACTTGAACTACTCCATAAATGACCTTCATTAGCATGTCCGTCAGATTCACTTTAATATCAATCTTTATCAAATCGATCTCCTTCTCGCCCTTTCCCTTATCTTGTGATACCGCACATCGATATTCTTAGTTCTAATGTGGTATACTTGATTCTTCGGTAAGTGAATGGCATTTTGACTGTTGCAAAACAAAGGAAACAACCTCTTATTGAACCCGAACTCGTCAACTAGGCCCTTTAACCATAAGGCCTCCTTAGATGCTTCCGCTGCCGCTATGTATTCTGCCTCTGGCATTGGGAGTGTCATGGTATCCTGAAGTGTTGACTTCCAACTGATAGGAGATTATTCAACTGTATATATGTAGCATGTAAGAGATCTTCTCTTATCCAACTCCCTAGCGTAATTCGCATCTACGTATTCTTGCAACCGACTCGATTTATCTTCCGACTTGAGAAAGAATAAAATGAGGCCTTTAGATCCTTTTAGATACATAAGTATCTACTTTACAACTTCCTAATGAAACTTCACTGGATTTGACATGTACCGGCTAACCAGACTTACCGTATAGGATATGTCTAGACATGTGCATATCATAGCATACATTAGCGATCCCACCGCACTTGCATATGGTACTCGAGATATCATCTCCTTCTCCTCCATTGATTTTGGACACTCCTTGGAGAATAGCTTGAAATGACCGGCGATAGAGGTGCTCACCTATCTTGAGTCCTTCATGTTGAATTTCTCCAACACCTTCTCAATATATCTGATTTAGGATAGCCACAGCTTTCTAGCTTTCCTGTCTCGAATAATTTCTATCCCAAGAATCTTCTTCGCTTCACCTAAATCCTTCATGTCAAATTCTACGCTCAATGAAACTTTGAACGCCTTTATTTCCGCCATACTCTTAGCCACGATCAACATATCATCGACATATAGAAGTAAATATATCGATAACCTATCCTTAAGATATTTTGAGTACACGCAGCTGTCATACTCACATCTCGAGTAGTTGTTCTTCCTCATGAAAGAATCAAAGTGCTTGTACCACTGCCTGTGAGACTGCTTCAACCTATATAAAGACCATTTGAACTCATATACATAATCCTCCTTGCCGGGCTCTATAAATCCTTCAGGTTGCTTCATGAAGATCTTCTCTTCCAACTCCCCATGCAAAAATACCGTTTCACATCTAGTTGCTCCAACCCTAAATCTTGAGTAGCTAACTTCACCAACAACACTCGAATAAACATAAGCTTAACTATCGGTGAGAAAATCTAATTGTAGTCAAGCCCTTCTTCGGAGCAAAACCCTTCGTAACTAACCGTGCCTTGTATTGCTCATTATCCTTTTTTCTGTATACCCATTTGCAGCCAATATCCCTTTTGCTTTTCCGCAGCTCTGTCAATCTCCGTGTACTATTCTTTCAAAGTGAATCCATCTCCTCTGTCATCGCCACAATCTATTGATCCCTATCTTCTTGCCCAATGGCCTTCTAATAAGAGCTGGAATCTCCGTTTTCAATGACTAAAGCGTATGCGAGTATGTTTTCGAAACCGTACCTGACTGGTACCTTATGAGTACGTGTTGATCTCCTTAATGACATTGCTTGTGGGTCTTGTTGGGGTTGGTCATCACCTTCTGTCTCCATAATCTGCCCGTCCACCTCCGCATCAATAAGCTGAAATTGTAGTTCAATATCCATAAGCTTATGAGCGCCAGATAACTACACCTCTATTGAATCATTTTCCCTTAATACTCCACCTGCCTCTTTATTATCTCCAGCCATATCTTTCAACATGGAATCCTTATCGGAGATCACATCTCGGCTAGTGAACGCCATTTTGTTTTTGAGATCATATAACTTGTATCTTTTAACACCAAGTTTGAGTCCCAAAAAACACGCTTCTTTGACTTTGATTCCAGCTTGGTCTTATCCTTCTGATTCACGAGTGAGTAGGCATGGCACCCTAACAACTGTAAAGAATCATAACTGACTGGCTCTCTTCTCCATACTTTTTCTGGGATTTGAAGATTTATGGCCGTTGATGGAGACCTATTGACCAAATAGCACGCATGACTTACCGCCTTTGCCCAGAAATCCTCTGAAAGTCCGGATTGCAACCGCATACTTCTGGCTCTTTCTAGCAGTGTCCTATTCATGCGCTCCGCTATCCCATCCTGCTATGGCTGTCCTGGAACAGTCCATTGTCTCTGTATGCCCTATTCTTTACAATAATCCTGAAATTCCTTCTAGTTGTATTTAGCTCCATTTTCTGTCCCCAAATATTTCACTGGTCGCCCATTTACTTCTCCACGGCTGCTTTCTACTCCTTAAAATTGGCAAATACATCCGATTTGTGTTTGTGGAAGTAAACTCATACCTTCTGTGAGAAGTCAATGAAGGTGGCATAATACATGGCACCTCCTCTTGATGCAACCGATGATGGCCCCCATACAACTAAATGAATGTAATCGAGAAGTGCTTCGGTCTTGTGCACGGCTTGCTTGAAGCTGACCTTATGTTGCTTCCCCATCGTAAAAAATTTGCAGATATCTAAATTGCATGAGGCAACACCTTTAAGCAACTCCTTTCTGTGCAACTCACGAAGCCCTCTCTGACTCATGTAGCCTAGACGCATATGCCACAGTTTTGTTTTGTGGTATCCTCCACCTGTTTTTCCGTAGCTATGGACACACCACCCGTCACCGTGCTGCCGTCCAAATGATACAAGTTCTTCAGTCATTGTCCCTTCATGACCACTAAGGCACTCTTGAAAACCTTTAGTACTCCGTCTTGACCAACGAACTTGCATCCCGCTGCATCCAATTCTCCAAGAGAAATCAAGTTATTTTTTACTTCCAGAACATAGCACACGTTCACAAGCGTTCGCACCACCCTATCAAACATTCATAGTTTGATGTTCCCTATTCCAATGGCCTTGCACGCCACATTATTTCCCATGAGAACACTGCTGCCATTTTACTCTTTATAGGTGTTGAACAGCTCTTTCGGGCATATATAGTATGTACATCCGGAATCAAGAATCCAAGTATCAGAATCTTCCTTCCTGGTGTGTATGGCAAGTACATCACACGGATCTTCTTTTGCTTCAGTCGCTACACTCGGTTGATCTGAACCCTTTGTACTAGCACCTTTACTCTTTGTCACGCCATGCTTCCTAATATACATAAATATGAGAACGTAATAAAGCCAACCATGCTACCTACGGTAAGGAAATATCCTTCTATAATCGTATTAAGGCTGTAAATCAGTAATCAAGAACAAGAATATAAATATCTATCTCTAAATATGTTCAATAGCCACAATAAACACTAACAGGAAACAATAGCTGAAGCAATAAAAATCTAAGGAAACAGAAGAATACTTAAACCATAACTGAGAACTAGATCAGTGGAATGCTTCTCACTGATCGGCAAACCTGTCGAAGCACTCACGATCCTTCTGTGCTAAAATCAAAGTATCTGGACCATGCAAAACCTAGACGTCAGTACGTCATAAATACATAATATAAATACAACCGGAAATATGTTATGTTGTCGTTATAAGAAACAACCAATGTCATGTGAAAAATCAATAAACAATATCAATAGCAAATAATATATTATGGGAAAGTAAACAGGCAATCATGTCATATGTATTTCTATGGGTTCATGTCGCTACGTTATCTATTCTACAGGTATTTGAAACCAATCAATGTTATGTGATAACCAAGATAAAAGAAATCATGTTCAAGACAGATAGAGAATGTCATAAGTCAAATACGTGCATGTCGATGTACAGGGGTCCTTGTGGCCATAATGCAGACGTCCTTTTGACCATAAGACAGATGTCTCTCTTGACCATAATTCAGATGTCCCTCATGGACCATAATGCAGATGTCACCTTTTTGGACCATAATGCAGATCTTTCTATTGACCCGAATACAGATGTGCAGATTTCGAGTTTCACATCAAGTATCCATATAGTTTTTATCTAATGTTAATATTAGAACTAGCATGAACAAGTCGTGTCACACAAGACAATCAACTCAATCAAGTCAATATCATGGAAACATTGACATTTGGGGTAAACATTATATTACAATGATGTGCGGGCACGTTAACGCAATAACGATAACGATAACACTAACGAGATAATAATATCAAGATAATTAGGATACATGAGAAAAGTCTATATATTATCAGGGCAAGAATATCTTAACTATCTCAATCACATACCATAAATATGTCAAGGGTACAAGTCAGGTAACATGGTTAGAACAATGCATCATGCAGTCGTGAAATGATATAAATTGATAGGTCATGTCAGGTTTAAATTTTAGTTGAGGCGGCTCAAAATAATGTTGAGTCGGCTCAATATCTCCTTTTGAGACGATCAGATTTTAATAATTAGAGTTAACATCTAGATTCGATATATGCAATAACAACTATAATTACATCAATTCCTACAAGTTCACTATATCAATTTAAACATACTAAATTAATCTTTTGTTAAGACTATCATACTGTTAAATTTTATAAACTATTCATAATGATCTAATATTAAATTTAAGCACTCTACAGTTAGTTAATCAATAATATACACTACAACAATAAGGGGTTGCCCCTACGGAGATTGGAATCCGTAGGGGCAACTTTTTATTACCCCTGCGGATTAATCCGTAGGGCCATACGTTTGTTCTTACGGTGCCCTACGGATTAATTAAAAAATATTAAAATGTAATCTTTTATTTGGCCTTACGGAGCCGCAAAAGAAAGCCCTACAGATTAATCCGTAGGGGCATCAAAGAGTTATTTATAAAAAAAATAAAGTTCAGTAATTTCCCACCTCCCCCAATTTTTCCTACCGACTTCCCCACGCGATCGATCACCCACTCCACCACCTTAGTCCCATCACCCGTGCGATCGATCACGCTCTCGTCGCCAAAACTTCCTGCCGTCGTCGTCACTACAGTCTCGCCACAGTCTCACCAAAATTTCCCGCTAGCCGCCACCACCTCGTCGAGCTCCATCCCCGGCCTCCTCCACCTCGTCGAGATCCATCCACCGGCAAAACTACAACTCAGGTGAGTTAATTCCTTTTTGAAGTTAGAATTATAATTTTTTTGGTGTTATTGTTGATTTTAGGGTTAGGGTTAGTTTCGGGTTAATTGGGAGTTAATTAGGGTTAGGGTTAGGGTTAATTAGGTAGGGTTAAGGTTCGGTTTAGTGTTATGGTTCGGTTTACGGTTAAGGTTAGGGTTAGGTTAGAGTTAGAGTTAAGGTTAGGGTTAGGGTTAGTGTTAGGGTTGGGTACGGTTTAGGTTTAGGGTTAGGGTTAGCTTTAGGGTTAGGGTTACTTAGGTAGGGTTAGGGTTAATTAGGTAAAATAGGGTTGGTGATGATTAGGATTAGGGTTAATTAGATTAATTAGGGTTAATTTTGGTTTGGGCTAGAGTTAATTTGGGTTGGGGTTTGGATGATGATTAGGGTTAGGTTAATTTGGGTTGGGGTTTGGGCTAGGGTTAATTTAGGTTAATTAAGTAAAATAGAGTGTATTTGTGTTAGGGTGTTGATTAGGGTTTATTTGGGTTAATTTGGGTTAATTAAGAATAATTTGAGTTAGGATGATGATTATGGTTAATTAGATAAATTTGGGTTAATTGGGTTAATTTTGGGTTAATTTTGGGTTAATTAGGGATAATTTGAGTTAGGGTGATGATTAGGGTTAATTTGGGTTAATTAGGGTTAGGGTTTAGCGTGCACTAGTTTCTTTAGTAGGATACTCGATGATAACGTAAACGCACAATTTTACCGTAAACGCACAACTTTACCGTAAACACAAGAAAAATTTACCCTAAACTAAAAACTTCGAACCCTTAATAACGAAACGTAAACGTAAAACCTATTCAAGTTAAATGTTCAAGTTAAAACCAATATATGATACTCGATGATAATATGAAAATTTCATATTCTCATCGATACTAATATGTGAAAATCAAAGCGCGACTTAGTCCCCGTCTATCGGTTAACAGACGTTCGATGTTCGTCGTGACATAGAACAATACGAAGGTTGTTAAATATCGGACGGTATAGTTCGGTACTAACAACCGTCGTGAAGTCTATGTGACGAGAAGATTCAATCGTATGATAACCGATAGATTTGTCCAGTGTGGAAAAGTTAGGAATGTATAAAGCAAACACATGCATTCACTTGTGTTTTCATTCTTCGAGTTATTTCGTCGGAACTTTTCCGCTGGTTTTCCATGTACAAAGATAGATTAGATGTTCATTTCAACGTTGTTTCATAGTATTGAAATGATTATCTATTCTATTACAATGTACTCGGAGAACAGCGGGGAGGTGTTGCCGAAATTTTCTCGAAACGGATGAAAGCACAAGCGAATGGGGTCTGCTCTATACATTCTTAATGGGATAGAAGCCTTACCCCCGACATCCGAAACACACACATACAACACAAATACACAACAAACGCACACATAAAGCACATACACACTAACAACCCTACACTTAAGCAAAATTATAAATTGAAACACGCATACACAAAATACAACTCATACTTGGTTATCTTCAAATCTAACTTTGTTCATCGATAATTTATTATTTTCAACGACAAACTTGCCGCTACGGATTTTCTTCTTTGTCAGTAACCATCCCGTTCTTAAATTTCTCAATATAGTCACCATAACCTACAATTTATATGTTATAAAGTCTAACAAGGCCCATGAGTACATCAGAGTTAAGGACTGTATGTACGTGGATTGGCAACAACGCATGAAATCTAAGTTTGTCGCAGGAGTTGCTGCTTTCATTGAATTTGCACGCGCACATAATAATATCGTGTTAGAGAAGATTCTTTGCCCGTGCGATAGATGTGAGAATAAGTTTTGGAAGAAGGTAGAAATTGTTGGGTTTTTCCGGCGCCCTGGCCATCTACCATGGCCGGTGCGGAACAAAAACTGGCGTTTAAAAAATTTGGCGCAAACAAAACCCACCCCAAGATCGAAACCATAAACCTATACTAGCCAACTACAAGGTTAGGATGTTATACCGAATGAACCAAATCCTTCGGTCTTTTACCACCATCCTAAGCTCCTTGAGGCGTGCTCGAACAAACTTGGCTACCGGTCTTCCTCTGTCGAAGATGATCCACCCGAGAGATGTAGCTCATGGCTCTAGCTTCACATCGAAAGCAAGTGAAGCAACTAGGGATTCTAGGTTGCTGATCTAGAAAGCCTAAGATGTAGTGAGTGTTTTAAATGTTTATCTATCTCATCTCACATCTTCTCATGATTCTCAACACATAAGAAGGTTGAGAGGAGGTGGAAGATGAAGGTGGAGGGAACTCAAGAAAACTAGAGGAGAGTGAAGCTAATGGTGAGGAGAAGAGAGCTCAAAAATGAACCATCTCATTTTTCCAACAAGTGAGAAAAATGTTTCAAGTGAGGAAAAAACCAAGTGAAGAATGGTTTTACAAAAACATTTTTTCCAATAAAATATGCAACCCATACCTGAATAGTATGCACAAGTGAATTAATAATTCATTTGTGCACACTATGCAAGCATGGTCCTCACCATACTCCCATCAAGTCAATGCCGCCTCATTTATCCATTTATAATAAATGGTCAAACCCTAAAATGAGGTGTCAACCTTCTAGAATATTTTCCGGAAAAATACAGATTACATTCTACTGTATATACATACCTGTATTCGTACCGAAACATGAATACCCGAAGAGATAGAATAACACAAAGAACATAATACTAGAATATACATATCGAAATATATATATATATAAATTATTAAATCAATACCTGATTTAATAATCCGGCTCAAATCCGAGCCGGCTAGTATTATCAACTGTCCGATCGAAAGTCCGGGTACATAGTACAATCAATCAATCGGAACCCTGCACGTATCCAATACAGATATTACATCGTTTCGCCAGAACCAGGGAAACCCTTTGTGTGGGACTCTAAAGACTCGTCAATATGCTGGCAGTGGATTTAACCACAAGCACGCCAGCAGCACTAGCTGTACGTAACGGCTACCCAGGTATTGAGCGAAAGGAAGGACGACAAGCAAACTTATCCAAACCCCTACTAAGCATGTCCGTGACAATCTCCATACAGTCCGGTCTGTTCGTCTAAGAGTATCGCATATCGAGTCTAAGAGGGTGGATAAAATCAGACCCCTAATAACGCGACATTTCGTGTCGGTATGAAGCTCATCACCCACTGAGAAACTACTGATCCAAATCAGTAATTCTCGTCCACCTAAGCCGAGGATTTCTGGTGATGGCCACCCGGGCACAACGCGACATCAACCCCCAATACCGGGAGAGACGAATCCCCGACGATCCGCTCACCGCCTCCATGTGGTTCGGAACTGTACCCAACTAAAATCTGTTTGCACGACTCATTTGAGCCATGGTAGGGTAGTAATCAAAGCACAGTGAGAACTCACACGAGACAAATGAAGATCTCAGATCGACAGATTAACATGTACTCATGTCACCTAGGAACTGCTATCTAACAATAGGTATAATACCAACTAGCATGTTCCCGGCGAGTCCGTCCAGTGTACTCATAACCCAATGAGCACTTGTATACTATCTTAGGTGACTAACTGACACCAATGGCTTGTGAGACCGGCCACCGCCTCTCGTCAGGGTCTCGATAAGTATACACTAGTCTACTCCGGAGTATCGATGCCTAGTCTCGATACTCCCATGACTATGGACATTTAAGGATGTGCTTATAGACCACCCAGCTCCTAGTTATATGATCGTCATCATAATACTGGTAGACAAACCAGATAGCATACTATCATCTCGAGTATGACTGTTCTGTATGTATAGGTCCTCCCTCAATCATCACAATCGCCTGCATGCGATTCAATAATTGACTTGAGGGCACTATAGCCAACAGAAATCGTAGAGCTTCACATCGTTAAACATGGTTTTACTAGACTTTATACCACTTGGCTATATCACGGGAAAGGACAAGAAGAAGATGGTAATGCAGCAGAAGAAGGAGAAGACGGTATTGCGGCAGAAGAAGAAGAACACGATAACTTCTTTTCAGGAGAAGAGATGGAGGATATGGTAGAGGCTGCCCTGGGTGGTAGTATTCCAACCAAAGATGTCATTCTTTCCGGACAAGAACCGCTTCCGGATAAGTATGAAAAGTTCATGAATGATGCTACAAGACCAATTTATAAGAATGCAAAGTATTCCACCCTATCGTGGTTCGCCCAATTTTTCCAGATTAAGTGCCTAAATGGATGGAGCAACAAGTCATTCACGATGCTTCTGATGTTCCTGAAAATTCTATGCCCCCAGGAAATAACGTACCCGACAGCTGGTACGAAGCCCAGAAGATGATGTCTAATTTGGGTCTGAAGTGTGAGAAGATTCATGCATGTCCTAAAGATTGTGTGTTGTACCGGAAAGAGAATTCAGATTTGAAACAGTGTCCAACATGTGGAGAGGCCAGGTATAAGACGGAAGAATCTGATAAGAAGCCCAATATACCTGTCAAGATAGCACGATACCTTCCCATAACACAGAGGCTATTCAGGTGCAAGAAAACAGCCGAGGCAATGATTTGGCATCACCGTGCTGCTCCAAGTAAAGATGGAAAAATGAGTCATCCAAAAGATTCACCGGCATGGAAGGATTTCGATAGGAGGCACGAAACATTCAGTAGTGATCCTCACAATGTCAGGATCGGGCTCGCTAGTGATGGCTTATGCCCATTCAACTATATGGCTGGAAGCCACAGCACATGGCCCGTTGTAATGATAATTTATAATCTGTCGTCTTGGTTGGCTATGGATCAATCCTACTTTATGATGTCTCTTCTTATTGACAGACCAAACTCACCGGGAAACAATATCGACGTCTATCTCCGACCTCTGATCGATGAGTTAAAATATTTATTCATTGATGGTGTAGAGACTTACGATGCAAACACAGATACAACCTTCACACTACGTGCGGCTTTAATGTGGACAATTAATGACTTTCCTGTGTATGGAATGCTATCAGGTTGGTCCGTACATGGTCACAAAGCATGCCCTTATTGCCATCAATATACAACATCGAAATTCTTGAATTTTAGCAGGAAGATTTGTAATTGCGGTCATCGGCGTTTCCTGCCACTAAACCATCCCTACAGGTTAAACGCTGCTCACTTTAATGGTCATTAGGAGTTTCTTGGGCCTCCAGCCTCATTGTCCGGAGAGGACGTGACTGCTCAGTGGGATAGTTACAATAATGTGACCTTCGGGATAGATCCGGCAAAACTGGTCAAACCACTCTACTGGAAAAAGTTAAGAATTTTCTACGATCTTTCGTACTGGTCAACAAACTTAGTGCATCATTCTGTGGACGTCATGCACATAGAGAAGAAAATATCCGAGCACGTACTCAACTTGCTTCTTTGTAAAGACGGAAAATCGAAAGACAACTTTTGTGCTCGGATGGATCTTCAGGACCGGGAAATTAGAAGTGAATTGCATCCTAAACCGATAGCAGCTAAACCAGGCATGTTTGTACTTCCAATTTCCGCGTATCATATGTCACAACCGGAGAAGAAAAGGTTTCTGCAGGTGTTGCATGATTTGAAAGTTCCCACAGGTTTCTCAGGATCATTTGGCAAGAAAATAAAAATTGTGAAAGGCAAGATCGATGGGCTGAAAAGTCATGATCGCCATGTCATTATAGAGCACCTTCTCCCATTATCCCTCAGGACATCTCTTCCTGAATCGGTTGGTCTAGTAATCAATGACATTTGTTGCTTTTTTAGAGAATTGTGCGCTAAAACCTTGGATGTTGTGACGCTGGAGAATCTAGAAAATTCTATTTCATTAATACTTTGCAAGATTGAACGTATTTTCCTACCATCATTCTTCGATATCATAGTACACCTGATGGTTCATCTCGCAACCGAGGCTAAATTAGCCGGACCGGTACAATATCGATAGATGTATCCCGTCGAAAGGTACGTGGAATTTTTCGTTTCACGTAATTTGTAAAATTATTGTTTACTTATATGCCCGTATTTATTTATTTAACATATTTTTCTTTAGTTACCTCTACACTCTAAAAAGTATATACACAATAGAAATCGACCAGAGGGTTCTATCATGCAAGGTTATTTTCTAGATAAAATAACCACATTTTGTTCCCGCTATCTGGACGAGAATATTGAGACGAAGCTTAACCGGCCTCGGAGAATTCAGGACGGGCCATATGGTAAAGAGTCCTATAAGAGAGTAGACACAATGTTTATCAACAGAATATATCGGTTTATCCTCCTCAATAGCGTATGTCTTAAAGAAATTAGAGAGTAAGTTTTTTTGGATTAATTGTTATATTTGTGTTTGTGTGTGTATGAAATGATATAATATTAATGTCATAATTTATTGTTGAGAACATAATTCATATTAATGAGGTACGTGAGGGGCATCCTGATTGGAATGATGAACGATTGAAAAAATATCATCAGGATAATTTTTGCGATTGGGTTGCAGATCATATAAGTTGTTCGAATAATATGTTATTGCTACCAGTCTTAATCTAAACTTATATCGTTATGCATTTTTCGTAAAAAAAATTGTCAGATCCACGATTTGAACTTGTTTGCATCATTAGAGAGAGATTCAAGATGTTTAGCTCAGTTTCCTAATAGGAGGTTACATATTATAAAGGATTCGGTGTCCTTGGATACAAATTTGAAGTTAAGAACATAGAAACATCTCGAACCACTCAGAATAGTGGGATTGCGACGGTAGGATCGGATGGTATGATTTATTATGGATACTTAAATTGCATACTTGGCATCCAATATCCCGGACGATCAAAACCGTTTTATATATTTCAGTGTACTTGGTACGATACACGAACCGATACGGATAAGTGGAGAAACAATCTCGGAACTTGGAAAGATGAATATGGATTAACTAGTGTAAACACACTTCGATTTTAAGATCAGGAAGATCCATTTATATTTTCGAACCAAGCTTTCCAAGTATTCTACTCACAGTGCTTGAAGCATCCAGGATGGAGTGTTGTATGCCGTTGGAAATCCAGGGATGTTTACGATGTCCTAAAATTCGAGGATCGTATAGAGGAAAACGATGAGGTTGAAGAAGAGAGAAGACTTAGCGTGCCCCGACCATCTGTTTCAAAAGACGGGTTATCTTCGGCTGATCATGAAGTTACGTGGATTATAAATGATATCGATGATGAAACCCAAGTAGATATGTCTAATGCGTCCACGAAACGAAAAAGGTTATCAGTAATGTTATATTATTACTTCACATTTCCACGATCTATACATATATTGCATGCATATGTAATGATTGTAATCTTATCTAGATTTGATGACGTCGACCGGAGCAGCGGGGGGCGGCAGGAGTACCAGCCGCGGCAGCGACAGAGGCAGAGAAAGAGTGGTTCTGCTGCCCGGAGAGCTGCGTAGGGAGCTTCATAGGGCCAGTATTGCACCCCGATCGGTATCCCCTTCGAATGACTCCTTCCGTGTGGACTTTGCCACACCTCCAGGTATATTGCACGCATATTCATTTTGAATGTAATATTATAAATATACACGCATAGTTATTTCAAAATTACTTATATAGTCAATGTTTAATTGTCTAACTGTTGGTGGTGCATCCACATCAGAGGCAGAGGCCACCACCGCAACTGCTGGTATGTTTATATATCCTATAGTGCATGCATATTGTTTAGAATGTTATATCATAAATATACACACATTCTTTTTGCTCTTACTTAGATAATCATTTTTTGATTGTCTAGCTGTAGGTGGTGCCTCCACATCTCAGGTAGAGGCCACCACCGCACATGCGGGTATATATATATATTCTATATTGCATGCATATTTGTTTAAAATGTTATATTATTGATATACACATTCTTTTTGCAATTACTTATATAATCTATTTTTAATTGTCTAATTATAAGTGGTACTTCCATATCTGGCGCAGAGGCCACTCCCGCCACTTCCGTACCCTCCGCTCAGTCTGCAGGTTAGTATGAATAAATATAAAATATTTATTCATTTTACATATCCTCCAAGAATAAACATGAACTCTATTTAATTCTATCGTCAATGTTTATTTTCTAGTTGGAGGGGACGCGTCCACGTCCGGATCGCCGGCTGTTCCTCACCGGAAGAACTATCATCCCGCTCGTGCTGCTGCTCGGGCCCAGGCTTGTGCTGCTGTCGCCAGAGGTATATATCGCACTTCAATTTTCGTCAATCCTTGATTTCTTAATATCGCTTTGTCTTAATATTGCTTGTCTTGATATTTCTTGTTGATGTAGTGCAGCCCTATCCCGAGAGGGAGACTCGAGGGCCGAATCAGTCCCATAGGCTGAGGCCCGCTAAAGCTAGGGGGAGGCATCATTCCCCCTCTTCTTTACCCCTGATTATCACTATACTGGAAATTATGCCGAGAGGTTCGGCCGGTATATGGGGGATGATAGCCGCATCCTAAAGAAGTATCCACTTCACGTTGAGTGGGGTGATCAGCACCGGCGCTCATTTTCCCTCTTCTGGAATGAGGCTCGGGTATTAATATATATTTTCATTTGACTTATCCAATATATTTATTATTATTTAACACTTTCAATTTAAATACATTATTTTTTTTATTTGCGGTTGGATTACGACTTTCAGTCTATACCCGACCCTGATCACCCTGAGAGAGTGCTCGATCTTCACGCTCTGTACCAGGGCCTGATGAAGAACATGCAATCAAAGGTCTGATACAATAGGAAAAAGCTGAAGATCGACTGGTATTCCCTGTGGATAGCGACCCCCGAGACAGAGAGAGCGGCTTTCCTCTATACTCCGGCCTTTGCGAGAGTCGATATAGATACATGGCCTCTCTTATGCTAATATTTCGACTCTCAGCTCAAACAGGTTTGTAATTTAAATATAATTCATTGTTTAGTATATAATTTATTTTTTTTGTGTTGCATAATTAGAAAACTAAATCTGAATGTGTTGTGCAGAAACAGGCCGATCAAAATAAGGGGAATAGGAAGTCGACGAAGAGGGGTCGCCCCACTTATATAGGAGGCTCGAGGAACATTACTCATGCCATGGAGACATCGGTAAATTACAATAGATCCATTTTGATATAATGTAATATTAAGAGTTATTTTATAATATATGTAATTTTTTTGAGAATTGCAGAGAGCTCAGACCCTGACGTAGGGTAGTACACCGAGCGTGCTGACCGCGTATCTTGCCGTCCACGGCACCTCGACAGATCCCGCCACGGGAGAGTTTCGATTCCCTGACACCGCTACCCAGGAGTACTGCGTAAGTGTTAATATTTATTCTAACAGGTTTGAAATTTTTGTTTTGAAAAGTTCAAATTTAAATGATATACTTATATTTTAATGATTAATGTGAGTGTAGGAGCGGGTGGTGGAGCAGGCGGAGGTATCGGTGATCGATTTTACTGGACAGACCGATCCGATGCTACTGACCCCAGTCCTAGATGCCTCACACGGAGGGCACCACGGAGGTTGGAAGAGAGGACGGAGACTGGGTCCTAGCAGGGCCCATATGTGGTTGGACTCCACTCCGGCAATTACTTCCCCTACCCCTCGTGAGCGACGTCTAGAGCATGATGTTGCCGCCTTGAAAACCACCGTCGAGGAGTTGAATGAGATGTTGGTACGTATACTACTTAATAGTAAAATATTATATCATATTATAGATAGTAACATATGCAATATTAGTAGTCTGAGCTTATTTTGTTGTAGATTTGGTTTTGATTAATCATACTTACATAAAACTATTTAATTAAAATAAACTACGTGTTTTCAAACTAGATACCCAAACGAGGCATAAGTCTCTAAGTATTCTTAGATTAGGGTTTCGCAATAACCTGATAACGATACGAATTCGACTAAAATCTAATACATCGTTCTTACTCGTTTATTACACACAAAATTTAACAGATGCGACAGGCTACTTCGGCTGCGGCTCCACATGCATCTCCTTCGGCTGCGGCTCCGAAAACCACTATCTCGGCAGCGGTTGCGCAGACTACTCCTGCATCTCCACAGCCCGTTCAAACTCCCGCACAGTCCGCTCCTTCATTAGACGAGTTTTTGACGACTCAGGGCTGCACTGAGGAGCAGATGCGCCAGATTACGGCGTTTATCATAGGCGTAGGAGCTGGACCGAGCTAGGATAGCTTTTTTAATATTTTAAGGATGTGTGTACTTATTTTAGACGATATTGGTGTTGTTTTCTTGTTCACGATAATTTAGATTGATATCGCATTCTGTTTGTTTGTTTCTTTTATATATTATGCATGAGATGTTGATTATGAATATTTATGTATTTGGTTATATGATGTATATATTATTGTGCTTAGGGCGGGGAAAAAACAGGAAGCCCATTTTTTTAAAAAAACATGATACTTTGTCTCTACTAATTAATCTGTAGGGCCATATGTTGCACATACGGATTAATCCGTAGGTGCAACGTTTGCCCCTACACAATTAGCCGTAGGGACAAAATTTCAGGATACCTGATATTTTGTTCCTATGGACTCAGTAACAGACGTTAAACTTGCCCCTACAAATTTATCCGTAGGGACATTTATCTGGACCTACGGATAAATCCGTAGAGGTAAGATTCAGGACCTACAGGTAAAACCGTAGGGGCAAGTATTTTATTTTATAAACCAATAAATTAAATAAATATTGTGTCCCTACGGAGTAATACGTAAGGATCTTTGTCCCTACGGAGTAAGACGTCGGGACGAAAACTTGCACCTGCTGCCTTTGCTCCTATAGGTGAATTTTATGGCCCTACGGACTTATCCGTAGGGGCAGTGGTTTGCCTCTACAGTTAAATCCGTAGGGATAACTCATTATTGTAGTAGTGATATTAACCTTTTATCAATTTTAATGTTATGTACATATTTAATCATGAACAGTCATGCGTGTATTTTATTATTCAACACTTATAATACTATAAAAGGATTACTTATAAATATAACAATAGTTTTAATACTTATAAATATAACAATAGTTTTTACTGTAAGTTGGGTCTTACGGTAAATAGCATGTTAGAGGAAGTATTTGGACATGAACATGCAAAAGACAACACGAGGACGCAATCTCGGCTAGGATTTCTGCTCGGATACTGGGATGCGGCCAAGCTCTCTTTTGAGTCTCGACTTGGGATCTGGATAGCAGCCGAGAGAGAAGACGTCGGCGATGAATACGACGATCACGGCAATGATGAAGTGAGGCGATTGCTGGAGTTGGGTAAAGGGTTGTGCTCGAGTTTGGTTGACGGCGAGGAGGGAATATGGCTGCGGTTTGGATCGTCTAAGGATGAAGAAGGCAACGGCGGTAAGGGAGTTGATGGGTTCTCAGTTGAGGGAGGTGAGGAGAGGTAAGGTTTCCGGTGGTCAGAGGAGGTTGCTACTGTGCTGGGCGGGTGATGGGAGATGGAGACGAGGGCGAGGAATTGAGGGATGGAGCTCGGACGAGACTGCAGTGGTTTGGTCGAGGTTGAAGAAGGGATGAGGCCCAGTTAGGGCTTTGGTTATTTAGAGGAGAGAAAATTTGATGAGAGAGGGAGAGAGATATGATAGGTTTTTAGCATATATAGCATTTTAAAATAGATGAGAGAGTGGAAATTGTTAGAGAGAGATAATGATTGTATATATAGGATTATATAGGAAAATTTTAGTAACCCTCCTAGAATATGTCTTAAAAGATCCTTTAAAGATTTCAATATCTATCATAACCATTTTGTTTCGTTGAAACTATCATACTAATATTCCATTTGTTACAACTTATGTTAGACAATATATACTATATGCATATAAACAATATGTTTTAAAAAGAAAATATATTCTATGAATTATTAAACAAGTACTAATAGATTAGCAATCAAAACTTAAATACTAACCATCATTTATTTAACAAATCGGATATCCATAAAATATTCTATCTAAAATATTAAACTGCGAATTAATAATAGTTTTGTACACAAGCGGGTCGGGTATAATATGATAATCATGCATACCATTCAAACACCAATCATAACCCAATAACAATAATAATTTAAATTGTCTAAAAAATTATTTAATATAATTAAATAATGTACGACCGTGCTAGGGTGTCATATTATACCCAACTACAAAAAGAATTTCGTTCTCGAAATTCACAAGAACAGGAACCAATACCAGGAAAAGAACAAGAACAAACAATCTTATATTCATGGTAAACAGGAAACGAACAATAAAAAGGAAAGGACAAGAACAAGGAACTCGGGTTCATTGAAACAAATTCGGGAAATCATGGACGTAAGGTAATGTGAGAACACGTGCTGTCAATAAATAATAGAAATATCGAAGGGCAATCATGTCGAAAGTAACAGTGTCAATTTACATGTCAATTAAATCGAGTATCAATCTAAGAGTTAACAACATTTAAAAACAATGTGTGTGTATAGAATTGGCTGATGGAAGTTCTCGTATCCCCGGAATATCTCATAACTAGCTGGAAGCCACAACAACATGAATCAGGTTAGTAGCGTGAACATCTCCGAAATGTGTCCCATGACTATGATGGAGGTTTGTCTAACGTGAATGTCACCCGAGTGTATAGGTAAGATATCCCGTTATCATATCGTATTCAATTCAGATGAAGAGTGTCATAATTAAAATACACACGTGTCAATGTTCTGATGAAAGATGTCATAAATCAGAAACACACGAAAGGAATAAGGTCACAACAGAGATACCACCACCAATCTATGTCAGATTAATAATGTCCCTTATTGACCACAATTCAGATATCTCTCCTTAACCATAATTCAGATGTCTTGGAGTACTCTTGTATTACGATTCAGGTTCCATTTTGATTTTCCCTCATTTCCCAGAGTATACGTTGTATTACAAAAAGGATTTAACATGATGCAAAAGCAATAACAATTCAATGTCAGGATATCCGGAATACAAGTCATCAATCAATGTACAAGCGTGTCGAGCAAAGCGCAGTCAATTAGGAAATATATCATAGCTATATCATAACCATGTCAAGTAACGTGTCTGGTCGTAGGGTAAATCAATCATCAGGGCTCACGGTAAATCGGGTGTTAGGATGTTAATTCAAGTTAAATGGAGGTCAAGAGA